>CM041646.1:26404430-26652039 GCA_023333625.1 Bothriochloa decipiens
ACGGTTCGCGGCATCAGTTCGATTTCGGAGGTTCCTCTTCACACGCTATACCCATGGTTCCAGGTATGACCTACTTTTAAGAGTTCAACACGTTATATATTAGTTTTACCATCAGCGTTATCATAACGTTGGTCTTATATGTTTAGGGATGACCCGTTACGACTACGAGGGATCGGACATCTCTGTGCACGTTGACACTTTTCGTCAGCAATCCCCGTCACCCTTCGACCTTGATAGTTACCTGGAGCAGGAGCCGGCGGACGTACTTGCGTCATCGCAGCTACGTGAAGCACCACCACAGACACAGCCCTCACAGGACAAGTACGCGACACCAGCTGCTGCTGGAGGCCGTCCTGCACGTGTTATAGTTCCTCCTTCGCCGCTTACTTACTCAGCCGGCCATGTGCGAGCAGGCCGCAAAGCACCAAAGCCTGGCACGATTAGGGGTGTTGCACCTAAGCGTGGACGATATTAGTTTTGTATGATTTGCCGCCGATGCTGTTTTCTATGATATTGTACTGATACTATTTTAGTTTTTAGAACTTAATTAATGTTTTACTGTTGTATTTTTTTCATCTAGCTTGGGCGAGCACACGACAACGGCGTTTTCGCACGCCCATTGCATGACTACGTATTATTTTTGCTATTTCTCCGACTTCGATATTTTTTTTGAAATTTCTGAATAAATAAATATTATTTTTAAAAAAATCTGAAATTTTTTCTGAAATTTCCAAATAAATAAATATTATTTTAAAAAATCCCAAAAACCAGGTCGTCCGTCGGCGGGGCGAACATCTGGTCGCCCTTTGGCTGGGCGACTAGCCTGGTCGCCCTTTGGCCGGGCGACGTGGGCCTGGTCGCCCTTTGAACGGGCGATGTGGGCCTGGTCGCCCTTTGAACGGGCGATTCTCTCACGTCGCCCTTTCAACGGGCGACTAGTCGCCTATTCCTGTAATTTTGTAATTTTTTTTAAAAATAAGTTTATTAATAAAAAAATTTCATTGTTTCACCCAACCAGGTTGCCAACAGCCGAACCAAATTGGCCCACAAGCCCACCCATCGACCCACTGGCCCACCAGGCCGGGTCCTATATATGCAGTCACCCAAACCCTAATCCCATCTCGGCCGTCCCTCCCCACACCCACCCGACCTGGCGGTGGCACCCATCCAGCTCTCCCCCATGGCGATGGAGTGGCTCCAGCCCTCCTCCTCGGCGATGGCATAGCTCGTTCCGGTGGCCTGGGAGCTTGCTGCCGCACCAGGCGCCCTCCCTGCCCGGCCGGCGGCGCGGCCCAGCTCCGTCTCCCCGTCCCGTGGAGGTTCGGCGCGGCGCGGACCTGCCTCCCATCCCTGTCCTGTGGAGGTGTGGCGCAGCGCAGCCCCGCCTCCCGTCCGGCGACGACGCGGCCCTGCCTCCCGTCCGGCGGCGGCGCGGCGCGGCCTCGTCCCGGCCTGAGCAGCGGCGGCGCGCCCTCATCCCATGCCCGAGTAGTCCCCATCCCGCGTCCTAGCCCTGGTGGTCCCGGGCTCCCTCACCATCCATGGCATGAGCGCGCGGGGGCGCTGACCAAGGTCACGCGGCAGTGCGGGCCAAGGTCGCGCGGCGGCGCAGGCTAAGCGGCGCGGGCTCGCTTCTCCAACTCCCTCCACGGCACGAAGCGGCACCTGCGGCGCCCTCCCCACCGTGCATCCCGTCGTCGCACCATGGCGACCCGTCCACTCCGTTGCCGGCGGTCGTGGCCCTCCCCCATCACCCCTGGCGGCCGATCTGTTGGCACGGCCTTGTCCCGACCGGGGGCGGGGCCCGTCCTGGTCCCCTGAACCATGGAGGCGCGTGGCCTCCTCTTCAGCACCGGCGGCGTGGCTTCGTCCCTCCTCCATGCACAGCAGAGGACCCGTGAGGCCTTTACGCAACTTTTTATGCATGTTTGAATAGGGTTTGTATACATCTTCATTTTCTGTGATCTCCATGTTGCTTTCCTCTCACTTGGTCTAGTTGTTTTCTCTTTCTATCCACAAAATGACAGGCCCCCCGGCAGCGGCGGCGCGGTGACGCCCCTCCACCACGACGCTCGTTGCCCCTGCTCCGACCTCCCTGCGTCGACGACACGGACCATCCCGTCTACAAGTTTATATGTAGGTGTAGGTTCGTATGCATGGTGGATATGCATCGTCGTTGATATGCATCGTGATTTTATATGCATTGTTGTTTTGTATGCATGATTGATAGCGGTTTGTATGCAAGGTGGCATCACGTGCGACCAAGGTTGGGCCGGAGACGAAGCGACCCGGCGACCAAGGTCAACTAGCTCAGTTCTTTCCACCTCCTCGACATCAAGGCAAGACGCTGACACCACCTCCTCCAACACCGATTTTTATGCACGATTGGAGTTGTGATTCTTGAAGATGTGGGTTGATTTGTATGTAGCATGGTGAGCAGCAGGCTAGGCCTTCCTTCGGGCACCCTAAATGGCACGGCCTTCCTCGGGGTACCATGGATCTGGTGACGGCGACCCCAAGACGGCGTGGCCTGCCTCCATCTCGTCCCCCACCCTCATCCTGGCGGTGGGTCTCCTCCTCTACAGGCGACGGTGCTGCCCCTGAAGGTTCATATGCACTATTCCCTAGCGACTGCGTGTGGGAGCTGGGTTTTAATGCACTTTTCCTATATCCTTGAAGTGACTTGTATGCTTCATTTGCTGATTTTTTTTATGCAGCAAATGAAGGGCCAGTGAATTTGGCTGGGTGGACTGTGGAGCTCCTTCCTTGCCGGCGACGATGGCGCTCCTACCAATTCAGCAACATCTCCGACAGTGGTAACTGCAACATTTGTTTTGGTTGTATGCACTCTACAATGAATCTGTATGCTTTGTTTCAGCACAATTAAATGGATTGTAACATTCATATGAATGTTAAAGACATTTCTATACACATTATGCACTCTACAATGAATCTGTACGCTTTTCGTATGCATGGTGAAGCTGTTTTTGGATGCTTGTTTATGCATGGTGAAACTAAGATCGACATTGTTTATATGCATAGTGAACCTATTTTTGTATACATGTATATGTTTATATTCATGGTGACTCTGAGATAAAAAATAGTTGAAACTGACAAAAAATTTCGGGGGTGATTTCTATGTAGGTTTAATGTTCGTACGCATGATGAAACTGTTTTGTTATTTGTTTTTATGTATGGGTGATTTCTATACTTGTATAGGTTTCAATCACTACTTTAATTCAAATTCTAGGGTTAGCAACTTGCTTTTGATTTTTGTTTTTGTTGATTTCATGCCTTTAGTATGCATGTGTGCATAGGTTTCTATGCGTGGTTAAAATGCAACTTGGAATGCATTCTGCAATAAATTTATATGCATTATATGAGCACTTATTTATGCACTATACACTCACTTTTATATGCATCATGGATTTATATGCATGATTGACAGCGGTTTATATGTAAGATGAAACTGCATGCACGATTGAGAGTGGTTTATATGCATCATTGTTTGTATGCATCGTGGTTTATATGCTCATTTTTAAAGCGGTTTGTATGCAAGGTGAAACTGTATGCATATCATTTTATGCAATGATGATTATATGCATGTTCACATGCTACATTCTTCATGTTTATATGCAATATTTTTTATGCATGGTGGAATTGCAATTTCATAGATGATTGAGGTAGGTTTCTATGCATGGTCGAAGCAATTTCACAGATATTAGGATAGGTTTCTATGCATGGATTGGTTAATATGCACAAAAACTTTGTTCCTGCCTCATCTGTAAGGTTATATGCACTGTTGTTGATTGTTTATATACACATATTTATGCTCCAGTGAATGAATCCTGTAAGATTATATGCACTGCTCTTGATTAGTTTCATGCTTTTAATGCATTGTCAGAGCAGATTTTTATGCATTATCAGAGAATTTTCATGTTAGCCATAGATTTAAATTTTTTATGCCAACTATAAATGATTAACGAGTCTTTATGCATATCTTACTTGGTTGTAGGTTCGTATTTGCAAGAAATGAAGAGTGCTCAAACTAACCCGAAGGATGGTTACTATGTCGGGGGCGGCCGAGCAGACTGTGTTCGCAAGCACAATGTAAAACTGTCCCCTTTTTTTCCAGTACATAGACTTAAGTTGTGTTTTCAAATCTAGCAATGCAGCTATGTTGGAAATTAAGCTACTTGTCGTTACCCAGGAAATGGGTACCCCAAACCCTTGGTTTATCGGGCTAAACCCCGCAAAATCAGCAACATAAAACCTCCAGTAACCTCCCACGTCAACGTTCAAAGGCCCGCAGGCTGAAGCGTATTGGGTTGACCCGCGAACGGACTACGACGGCCCAAAACCAAAGCCAGCTCGAGAGGCTACCGAACGGACTAGGACTGTACACTCGAGGGTACAATTCGAGCCTGCCCTCGAGGACGGAACTTCGCCCTGCAAACGAGCCTGCCCTCGAGGACGGAACTTCGTTCGCACGAATGGGCGGCCCTCGAGGACAGTGCACCCCTCGGCTATCGGCTCTCCCGTACGGATCCGGGCACATTTAATGCGTTTTACCTACTCCCGCCTAACCGTATGGCCACAGTTACGGTAACAGTTGTGGGAGTGGCGGTCAAATCTTGCTTTTACTGCTCATGCCCCAGAATCCCGCGAATCGTACTTCGCTGTTGCACCATGCCAAGCACTGTGCCCCGTCCAGCACCCCCTTGAGACGTATGAATCAGCGCGTTTCCCGCATTTCCCGGGATTCGACCTTATCCGGTGAGGCTCGACCCCTTCGACTCGACCCCCTCGACTCAAGCCAAGTCCTCGATCGCCGCCCCTCGACTCCGTCGGACAACTCTGGGCTGCACTTCAACAACTCCTGACGCGACGGCTGCAGGGCCTCCATACCAACGTACATCACTACAGCAGCACCGACGTGATCGGCCTCAACGCCATGCGTCACCGGCCATGCGAACGCTAAATATATGTACTCCTGTGCCCCTCCTTCACCTATAAAAGGAGGCGCCAGGGCGTTAGAAAGAAGGACCCGAACGACAGGATCCAGAGCATAGAAACGCTAAGTCTTTAGATCACAGAACAATATCATGAGTCAGTGTAAGGTCAAGAGCCAGACGTCCGAAACGCCCAAGCTCCAACTCACGCTCCTCACACCTGCTTGTATTTTCCCCTGTACTAGCACTTCGGTGCAAGATAACACGAACTATCCTTCCCCCGCTGGACGTAGGGCCTTCTTTGCCCGAACTAGGATAAATCGCCGTGTCCTTCTTGCATCACCCACCGGATTAAGGGAGCACGCAATTACAAATATTACTCGTTGGTGTTAACCCCTCGAGGGTCAGAACACCAACACTACTTGTTGAACATTGAGCACTACAATGCACCTTCAATCCCAAATAAGCAAAAATATACTTTGTGTCTGGTTCATTATTTCAATATTACTTACAATGGTAATTTTGATTCAACTATTTTTGTCAGTGATTGAAAAGCTCTTGGAAGGATGTGAGAGTAAATATGCTAATGGAGATGATGTCCAATTGATTTGCTTTACTACCCAACCTTTTAATAATGCACATTCTTTTGCTTTGATCAATCACGTAGAAATCTCCATAGTCGCATCATCATATCAATCATGCATAGTTTTTTTTCTCCACACTACATTTCAGCAAAATTTCTAATTTAGTTTAGTCTTTTGACATCCAACTTTGAGAAAAGTGTCATCTTACTTGAATTTTAGTAATAACTAATGCGCTGCAAAATAATTTGGCATCATTTGTGTTTCCTTTGGTAAGTGATCTGAACAAATCTGATGTTTGCATATTTTGTGCCCGTGGACAGGGAGATGTGTTTCTTGAACCACAGATACATGCTGGCATAAATCGCTTCCAAATCGATATAGTACCTAATGTTCATCATTTCATCTTCTATTCCATGTAAATCAAAATGGATATATTCAGAAACTAGCTTCAATAAGTTCTTGCTTTCTTGTAGTCAAAATACCCGATCTTGGAGAGGCTCCATGATGCATACATGCAAATTCCCGCATTCAAAGATGCGCTTCCTAAGAATCAGCCAGACGCACCTTCATCATGAAAATCAAGATTGTCTCGATCCTTTGCTTTTGTAATAATTTGGATAGGGAGCCACCGCTTCCTCCATCCTGCAGTACTCTGGATTATAATCTAGCTTACCCTTCTGTCATGGCTCAAGAGTAAATGATTGACACTTTGCTCTGTCCCTGATAATGCCCATACTTTGTATGAACTCTGAGTGCTTCTCATTCTGAATATTATGAAAAGTGCAGTGATTTTGAATGAGACTATTCATGAGCTATAGAACAAAAGGATAAAATAGGATATCCATGCTGTATTTTGCAACTGTTTTTTGAGAGATCCAGTATTTTGCAAGTAATACTCACTTTTAAATAACAAATATAGGAACAAAGGACCAACAGGGTCCAGGATCATCTCAGTGTACACATCTAACACTATAAGTCACCAATGCCATGTGGATGATGGATGTTTCTTACGTCTCTGCAGATTGCAAATATAGTGTGTTCAAGCATTCAACCTCTTCAGTGTGTTTTTTTCTCGAACACGCAAGAGAGCTGTGGATTATTTGTATTAGTAGAAGAAAAAGAAGTCATACATAGACCCAAACACACTCACACACACCACCACACCTTCCCTGTTTTCTAAAGCTTCATCACCTGAGTCTGAGAGTACATCGACCGAGCGAGCTAACTAAGAGCCCCTAGCACTGAGCAAGGATAGACCCTAAGCTCCTGCCAAACACCATCAATGGGCATCATCCCTAGCTATACTAAGGGCTGTGTTAATGTTTGGTGCAGCCCCATTGAAGACACAGTCATTCCGGTGTTTCCACATGCTCCAGGCGTCAAGGATGATGATGGAGTTTAATCCTTTTCTCACATCACCAGTGGTGGCAGCCTCTGCCTTCTCCCACCAATCCTCCCAAGCTAAATCCTCGGATTGAGACGTGAGTGAAGAGAGTCCAACATGCTGCAAGAGAGCAAACCAGAATTTCCTAGCAAAAACACACCCAATTATGAGGTGATCAATGTTTTCTTGTTCTTGGTCACAAAGTAGACATTTGGTTGAGTGAGGAAGTCCTCTCTGAGCAAGCCTGTCAGCTGTCCAGCACCGGTTATGAGCAACCAGCCACATGAAAAAACGGCATTTAGGAGGAGCCCATGACTTCCATATTCTCTCATATGGTTTGAAGTATATGGCGCCCTGAAAGAACGCATCATGTGTAGACTTTGTTGTGTATTCTCCTGAAGCCAAAAGTCTCCAAATGTGTTTGTCCTGTGCCCCTTCATGCAGCTCAACATTAGATAATTTATCCCACAATTCTAGATATTCCATCAGAGCTTCCACAGGTATTCCAACTTGAATATCATCAATCCATTTCACATCAGTCAAGGCCTCTGCCACCGTACGCCTACCTATTGTTCTTTTAGGGACCAGACAAAAAATCTTTGGTGCTAATTCCTCGATATTTTTCCTATCAAGCCACCTATCCTTCCAGAACAGTGTGCTAGCTCCATCTCCTACATCAGTATACACTGCCATAGAGATGAGACCATCCGCCTCCTTGCTAACTTAAAGTAGTAGACTTGCCAACCGGTTAGTCCCTAGCTTAGCGAAACTGTGTACCACTGCCATAGAGATGAGACCATCCACCTCCTTGCTAACTTAAAGTGGTAGACTTGCCAACCGGTTAGTCACTAGCTTAGCGAAACTGTGTACCAGACTAATGGGTCTAAAATCTTTTACTTGATCAGCCTCAAAGTTTTTTGGGACTAGTGTGATAAATGCAGAATTCAGCATCCACAAATTCCTGAAGTTTTTTCCCCAAATGGTGTGAACCCATCCGGACCTAGGGCCTTATCAGATGGCAAGTCTTTTATGGTTTTCCAAACCTCCTCCTCCGTAAACAGTATGTCCAGGGCCTCTAGATCATATTCTGGAATATTGAGTGCATCAAGGTTTATGGTTCTTTCTCTGTCGCAGACTGTACCAATCAGGTTTGAGTAAAACTCGAAGATTTTAGCTGCCTTTTCCTCATGTGCAGTGATAATGCGATCTCCTGCCTTCAGTTTAGCAATAAAATTCTTCCTTTTTCTATGCCGTGCATGCATATGAAACAATCTGGTGTTGGCATCCCCTTCTTTAAGCCATCCTATTCGGGATCTTGACATGGCTATTGTTCTCATTAATGAAGCTAGAGCAAGCGAGTGCTTCTTTAAGTTGTTGCGCAGCCACAACTCATCTGGCTGGAGAGCACGGCTGTCTTGGGCTATGTCAAGCTGGTGAATAATTTCCCTTGCTAGGGACAATTGGTAACTGATGTGGCCAATTCTCTTTTGACTCCATCTTTGTAAGCCTTTTGCTGTTGCTTTAAATTTCAGGGATAGAGTCTCCAAAGGACAGCGGCTGGGTTCAACAGAAGACCACACCTCTTCAATAGTTTCCTGGAATCCATCAAGACTAGGCCAGAAGGCTTCAAAGTGGAAGCATCTTTTGCTTGGCAGTCTATCACACGATCCGAGGATGAGCGGATAGTGGTCAGAGTCATAAGAAGCTGAGCTCTGAAGAAGACATTCCGGAAACACTTCCTCCCAATCAAGAGAGCAGAACACTCTGTCCAGTCTTACCAGAGTAGGAGAAGCATTGGATGAGGAGCTAGACCATGTGAATTTACGCCCATGCAAGGGGATTTCATTAACCGCCATCTCCTCAATCCATCTTCTAAATCTTCCCATCATTGCTCTATTCAAATTGTTGTTGTTTTTATCTTCATCCTTATATATGAGATTAAAGTCTCCTGCCACCATCCAAGGGCCTATACATTGGGCGCGCACATCACGCAACTCTTGCAAGAATTGGATCTTTGCTTGATTATCTTGTGGCCCATATACACATGTCAACCACCAGGAGCCTCTACTATCAAAGTTGAATTGAACAGATGTGGAAAAAGTATTCACTCTACTCGCACTTATTGTACCCAAACAACTTCTCCAGGCAATTAGAATACCCCCACTGGCTCCGATCGACGGTAGAAATATATAATTGTTATCAAAATCAGTACCGAGCATAAAAAGCACAATCTGCCGTGAAATTGCAGTCATTTTTGTTTCTTGTAAACAGACTACATCAATTTTGTAAGAGTTTACAACTGTTCTGTCGGCATCTCGTCTATTTACTGAATTAAGCTGCCTTACATTCCATATCAATATATGAGATGGGTCCATAATTATTAAGAGTCAAATCGACCGATTAAAAGGAAGCCTCCATCATACCAGATACTCGAATGGCTCCTCAATAGGGACCTCATCTGGGGAGAGCCATCCAAAGAGAGCAGCCAGTGCCTTGATGTGCAGGGGTGACTGAGGTTGTTGAAATCGTTGTGCATCTGTTAATGAAATATTGTGTTTTCTTTATCAGTATTGATGTAATGATCTATGGTTTATGCTATTCCCATGGCAGGGTCTGCTTGATGGCAAGTTAGGCTCTTATCAGAGCCTTCAGATTTTTCAGAATTACACTGATAAGGGATTTAAAGGTGTGATTTATTGCACTCTGTAATTGAATTGTTTTTGGTCATGGCATATCATTCTTCCTTGATTACACCTCTGAAAATTAGGTAGAAATATGATGTACCATAACAAATGGCATTTCCTTGTAGCACCTAACAAACTTAGCCTTTCGCAGTTTCTTTCATACTCGCGTCCTTTCTTTGTTGCATATATTTTGTGTGTACCCACTATGGCTTTCTCCCTGGATTTGCTCAGCAATCGAAGAACTTCTGGAAGGTTGTGACAGTAAATATGCTACTGGAGACGAAATCCAACTGGTTAGTGTTTTAAACTAGTCCTGTAGTCATCTTCCTTGTGGCAAAAAAGGTTCCTGTTGCACTGGTTTTGCCCATTTGCTCTAGAGTGCTTCCTGAATTTATTTACTTGATGGTCAATTTAATATGAACCTTAATACTTAAATTACTGCACTGTGTCGCATTGGATGTTACTGAATATTTCGTTGATGCGTGTTTTGTGCTCTTGGACAGACATGTGTTTCTTGTGCCCCAGATCCATGCAGGCGTGACACGCTTCAAAATTGATATGGTACGATATGAAACCTGGCATCACCTCTACTATCCGGATGTAAATCATTTCAACTGATCGATGCTCAGAAATCAGAAAACTAATGCATAAGATAAGAAGCGGTTGCTTTGCTGCAGTCAAACTACCCTCTTTTGGAGAGGTTCTACAAAGCCTATATGGAGATCCCAGCATTTCAAGTAGCGACTCCTGAAAAACAGACAGATCCTCGTCCCCATACTGAAATGAAATCTACAACCATGTTCAGATTGGTGCCTGTAGAGATTCAAATGAATAAGGACATTTTAAGTAAATGAAGTTGTTTTCATGTACCTAGTGTGGAGGCGTGTTACAAAAAGGAATTAGAGGTATTTTGGAATCGTGATGTACCAGAAAATTCTAAATCCTTTATCACTCAAAATATTTGACGCTCCAGATATGTTTTGGTGGATTTGTTCCTTCAGTCTGGCCTTTCTAATCCATCATTTTAGTGCGTGAGCCAAGCCGCCCCACCGGCTCTTGGCTTTGAGTTAGCTTGTCCTTTCTTGTGCCATATGACTCGTGGACATCGACAAGCTCAACAAATAGCCAAATGAAATTTTGGGCTCTAGTTTATGCCATAAGCTAAATAAAAACCAATTTAGAAATTGAGTAGCCTGTTGCACTACTGAGCACAATTAATAAAGAATGTCAAATAAAGGAACACTTGAAACAAAGCGGTATTTTGACACTAGCCCTACTTTATTATCCCCTATAACAACATTCATTGCCTGCAACCAGCAAACTCAAATGTAGCCAACAACTTCTGCATGAAGATTTAGTGGATTATAGATTATAGTAAGTCAAACTGTGGCTCTGTCACAATTACACAAATCTTACAATACAAACGGTTCATTTAGCAGCCCCCTATTTTAACAATGGAAAAAAAAAACTCATCAAACTCATCAGCAAACAGGAGTACAGAGTCAGCGTAACTACTCAAAGGATAGGCATGCAACAACCTCTGTTTCAACACATTCAAAGGGATCACTTGTAGACAAATCATGGACATGATTGACATGCAAAAGCTGATGGAGACACCTTTTAGTATTAAAATAAAACCGAGCGCGTCTTGAAGCCCTTTTCTCTAGCTGTAGCAGCTGCTGCTGCTGTGCAAGAAATCCAGCAGTCACACTGTGCCTTCGACATTGAAATGTCATTGACTCCAGCATCTTTGCATTCAGTACAAAGAATGTTGCAAAGTTAACTTGTGACTTTGTGCCTTGATAATACTTACTCAACACAACTGTCTTGAGACGGATGTCAAGGCCTTTGATAAGATTATGATGTTTATGGCACCAAAGATTCATGTCTCCATCCTGGTATGACTGAAAAGGAAAAAAACAGTAGAATTCAAGAAGAATTGAAACAATAGTAAACCAGATCCAAAGAATATATGAACACAATGAATTTAGTATGTTTACCTCGATATACAACTTCTCTAAGCATGGGAAGCATCTCATTAAGTCAATAATCACATCCAGGCAAAGCTTATAAATATGGACTGCTAAAATCTTGACAGCACATGCCAGCGTAGTAGAGTTAATGACCCGGAAATTCTTTACGCGGCATGTCTGCATGAAACATGTATCAGCACATTTATAAAATTCATATTTTCAAGTTTTTTCTGCACACAGAAAAAAGCAACTCAGAAATGCAAGAAGGAAGTAAACCAAGAGGTACCTCAATAATCGTTGAGCCCAAAGAGAGCCTGGAAGGGTCAGCATAACTCAGGCAACCCAAGGTCTCCAGATTAGGTGCTGAAATAACTGATACTTGTAGTCCCGCCGTTAGTGACGATCGAAGATACAGAATCCTTTTCAGGCAAGGGGCATCCTCGACAATCAATTCTTCTAAGCGGGTCATTGTTGGGTCATAGACAGCACTCACCCCAATGCTTGTAAGACTAGCTGAGTTGATCCTGACACAGCGGCAACCAAAGATTCTGCGAAGCAGCAAGTCCTCGAGGACGGGAGAAGCAGCAATGATACTATGCAAGGAATCCTCCGAAATGAGGACCCGTTGAAGTGCTAGCTTCTTGAGCTGGGGGAACTGAAGCTCCTGGGCGATGTCGTCAGAGAGGCGGCACTCGCTCAAAGTGGCGACGCAAAGCGACGACGAGAACCGGAAGGTAGATGCCGGCGGCGGAGGTGGCAGTTTCAACAAGCCACCCGTCGCGAAGCAGTCGACCTCCTTGAGGTTGTCGAGAGCGGGGGATCGGTGCCAAGCATCCACAGTGGCGGGGTTCTCCTGCAGGTGTCGTGCGGGGAAGCGAAAGCGACGGCCGGGGCCCTGGTGGGCGGCGAGGATTCGGGAGACGACGCCGGTGGTGCCGAGATCACCGCCGTCGAGGTTGAGAGGGGCGGAGCGCCAGAGATGGCGCCACCGGGTGGCGAGGATTCGGGTGCGGGCGGCATCCTTGGTGGGGAGGAGGGAGATGACCTCACCAAGAACGGCGTCCGGGAGGTGGCTGATTCGGTCGACCCCATCTTCTTCCTCCCCGCCGGCTCCGGGTCCAGGCGGCGGATCGTAGATGTAGGGCTCGTCTCCCCCGGTCCCGGTTCCAGGAGGACTGCTGGAATCAGGAGCGCTCGTCGCTGGTAGCGGCGAGATGTTTGCTTCTGCATCCTGTTCAGGTTCAGGGCTCTCGCGTGCCGCCAGCTTCCTTCTCTTGCCACGGCGAGTCGCCGCCGGAGTCTTCATGGCCGCCGGCCGGTGAGTTGATTGGGGATGGGGACCACGGGGAAAGGGAAAGAAAACACGACCGGCGGCTGGCTGAAGCTCCGTAGGGTAGGTGCGTGTGCGTGCAGCATCCAACCAAATTCCAGAGGCCTCCAGTTCCCGGCCCATGGGCCCATCAGCTTTCAACGGAAGTCACCAAAAAAGAATCTTTCAACGATTAGAACTGCATCTGCTTTCCACCAACTTATATATTCTGTTCTGTATGACTGCATATATATGAACATTTTGGTAATTTAAGCAATGGAAGTATTTTAGATTAAG
This sequence comes from Bothriochloa decipiens, assembly GCA_023333625.1. Lineage (NCBI taxonomy): Eukaryota > Viridiplantae > Streptophyta > Magnoliopsida > Poales > Poaceae > Bothriochloa > Bothriochloa decipiens. The sequence continues at coordinate 26,417,614 of CM041646.1, forward strand.
TTATGAGGAGTTCTAAGGGCCTATTTGGATCGCTTTATTTTGGAGGAATTAGAATGTACTTAATGGATTAGGGATCTATTTGGCATGAAATTTGAGATTCCACCATTTTGCAAAGTTCATATATAGCCTATCTCAAATTCACGGTGTGGGAGATGAAAATGCATTCTATGGATCATCATGCTATATTTATACTCTCCAACTTAACTAAAGTTATCAAAATTATATAGCCTCTTTTAAACATGTGTTTAAACTATAACTTATCACAATGAATTCAATTCCAATGGTTAAAACGGGCCTAAAGGTTAATATAGCGTGTATGTTACACCTTCCAAATAAGGTTTACATGAATAATAGAAGTGTTCAGATTAAGTTGTAAGGGACTTTCTGATCTGCGCAAAATGTTCATACATGTAATGCTCAAAGCTTTGAATTAAGGATCACTACTAGTCTAAAATGAAGCATTATCTAAGCTACGAAGGTAGTTCATTTTGACTCCTTGGTGACAAACAGCACTACCTTTTTTTTGAGAATTACAAACAGCACTATCTAAGCATGTTTCCCTCTTAAAAACATAGCTAAGTAATATATGTTGAAGTATCCCATGCTCTAATGAACAAAGCGCGCTATTAGGAAGCCCATATCATTGCGCCTGACAACGACCATGAAGGACCAACCACATAATAAGGCCTGCGAGCCTTTTCCTGTCATGCTCGGCCCATGCATGTTTCTAGTGGAGAATCATCTTATCTTACTATCATTAATTAGAGGCTTTAATAGAGATATTACGTTAACTCTCACCAGATACGCTAGAAAAAAAAGATAAATTCAAAAAAATCTCACAATAATCAGAAACATCTGGCCTTTAATTTTCTAGACTCTAATCATAATATTTAATAATAGCCATTGGATTTATTATAATTTATAAAGAAATTACTCATCTTTGTCATTATAAAAAATACATAAAGTAACCCCCTAAATTTGATATAAATTACCCACACGTGCCATTATACTAAATAAAGTCTATTTTCCAATGAAAAGGAAAAATTATGACATTGTCTCATGGTGAATATAAAATATTAGATTGGCCTATCTATCACGTTAACTTAGTTAATATATTTTAATATTAATACAAATATTTATAGCCACCACGTTCGTAACTAGATTAATAAACTTATTTTTGTTGTAAAAAAAGTCCAAACATTTGATCATAAAGATAGAAGAAAAAATCCGCCTTATATATGATTAGTCATAGATTAGTTAAAATAAAATATTAGATTGACCAACTAATCACGTTCACTTGGTTAATGGATCAATACACGTTTATGCTTTTATAATTTAATCCTCACTAGACATGTGTTATGAAAAATACACTAGATAATCTCATATTAATCATAAATATCTTGGCATTAAATAGAAACTCTTGAAATAATCATTGGATTTATTTTATTTTGTAAAACTTACCCACCTATACCATTATACAAAATACTTTTTAAAAAAATTAAAAAAGTGGATAACATTACAATCATTCTTTTCTTAGTTGGTTAATACGAAGTATAAAATAAAAATATTAGATTGTCATATCTATCCCATTTAGTTAATTATTGTATTTATTAACAAAATGCCATAGGAAATATATATAAAACCAAGAGCAACAGTTTTCATCAACAACATACAAATAGAATCTATTTCTCTGGTCTATCAATATTGTGGTATTTGTCATTTAATTTTTGTGAAGTAGTTCTATATAAAAAAGGTAACTTAATATCATCGCCATTATAACATTCCAGTTTACTATTAGGATGATTAGCAAACTTTAAGTGAGATTGATTAAGTCAACAAAGAAACTATAAAAAAATAAATTAACCAACAGACACTGGAGTATGGGATGCAATCTTGCATGATAGCGTCGATCAAATAAGTCTCAGTATGATTCTTATTGTTTACTATGATTATAATGTCGTTAGATTACTTTCGATGTACATGCTAACAATGTTAAAAAAAATAGGGGACCAAGATTGCACGATGTTATAAATAAGGCCACCTATATGGATTTACTACTAATTTAATCCATTCTACTAATTATGAAAGATAATATTATCTAAATTATGTATACTTACAATAATTTTATTAGCTTATAAAAAATATTAAAAAACAATATATTTCTCCATTGCTCACTTTATAAAAATAATACAATACATATTGTGCCAACATTCAAATCTCTCTCACATACAAACTTAAGATATATATTTTTATATTTTAATTAAAATGTTTGATATATCTATATTGATAATATAACCACTACTACATATAATTTTGTTGCTAAAAATCATCTTGAGAAGTGAGGATATTATTACTCCCTCCATGAATTATAATCCATTTTATTTTTTTTGTTACATCTATTTTGTTATGTATCTTAATATAATAATATTATCTAAATACAAAGCAAAATGTATGATCCAAGAAAGTCAAAACGACTTATCATTTAGAGAAGGAAGTATATACTATAGGTGTCTATGTCTTACCCATTGTTATCTCACACCAAACTCCATTACTAATCTTAAGGGAATGGTGTAGGGTTAAATTTTTAAATGATATTTTCATATTTTCATTAACTACCTGGACTTTTCTTTCAAAAAAATGTTTTCAGCATAACTAATACCACTGACATATTTAACTACCTATGTCTTCATGATACTTAAAAGTAAATATTAATACAAATATTTACTCCTAAAGTTCTAAACTATGCGAGAGCACGGGTTGGACTAGTCGAATTAATCGAACTGAAGGAAGGCATCTTCTTCCTTGAATCCTATGTCCAAGAACATGTACGTCCTTGTAGGTGTTTTTGCTCTCCATTAATTATATCAAGTTACAATAGAGATTGATAGTCCAAGTTAAAGATAGAAATTTGTAATTGTTTGGCACCCACACCAAAGTTGTTTTGCGCCGTGGGCCGTTGTTTGGCCCACAAGAAGGATATATACGCACTTGAGGTCGAGAGAGCATCACTCTCTTAAATTAGCTATTTTAACCTACTATATATATGTTGGCTTTGACCTTAGGAGAATCCCATCACTCAATATCCATAGCTCGCTATGTTAAACAGTGTTCTGTTGCAAACTTGCGGTGTTGAGTTCAGACTATGCTGTTTCGCAGTCCGACCCCGTATAGGATACATATATAAACCTGCTGATTATGGGTTGAATTGGACTTGGACACTTCGTGTCCTAACGAGACAGGACACCTACTCGCCAATCCCCATCCCGTCCATAAATAATAGTCGATCGGTTGGAGACTACTATTCAAGAGTTGATCGTTTATACACGTAAAAAAAGGGAGAAGACAAATGAACCAGCATCAGCTAGAGGAGTGCTCCATGTGGCTTCTGCCGCGTCGTGTCGCCGTGCGACTTCGTCGCGACCCGCTGCGTCTGCACGGCGTGGCGCGAGCTCATCGACGCCCGCCGCGCGCTGTGCAGCGACCTCCTCCCCCACAAGCTGGCCGGCCTACTCATCAACTACAACGAGCTGCCTCTCCCCGACCTCTTCCGCCGCCCCTTCTCCTCCATCTCCGTGGGTAGTAATTTCCGTTTCAGCAGAGGCCACCGCCACTACACGACTCCTCGCACGCACGTCCGAGACCATTGCAACGGCGTCGTCCTCCTCTATGGTGGCTTGCTCAACCCAGCCACCGTGTGGTGGGCGCTGTTGCCGGGGTTCCCGCCTCCCCGTATGGGGATCGGGAGGGACTTCTATTTCCACGACGACATGCACCTCGTGTTTGATCCCGCCGTGTCGCTGCATATTAGCGGGGTGCACTCTATGTTAGTTGTGAAAAGGATTTCACCTTGAGGTACATAATTCTTCTACCACACTAAACTTCTTTAGCCACCTCAATTCTATATTTTTGTTCAAAACGTAACATTCTTCTATATACACCAATGATGATATTCGTAACTAAATTCTTTTGGCTAATAATTTATATATCCTTTTCGTTGCAGAATGTCACTGTCGGACAACACGTACCGAGTAATCAAACCACCCTGTGGTGTTGAGCTTGAACTCAGCCTATGGCCGATGCCCATTGATCTTGCAAGGTCTGACAAGGGAGTTTACTTTGCCTTCTTTGACGAGGAAGGCCGGCTTTGGGTGTGGGTCCTCGATGAATCCTGCAATCGAATGGAGTGGGTACTAAGGCATAGCAGCAGTGTTGGGCTTAAATAACCAGTGCAAAACTATGTCTCTCAGCATGTTAAAGGGCCATGGATCTTGGAAAATACCAACCGTCACTACGGGAAACTGGTCCTTTGACTGCCCCCTGCTTTGCCGACCGCCATAGCAAGGGAAGTCGGCAAAGAAGATCTTTGCCGACTGCCAACACCACGGCCGTCGGCGAATAAAAACAGTCGGCAAAACCCTCTTTGCCGACTGCGAGAGAAGGTCATAACAGTCGGCAAAGATAGGCAGTCGGCAAAATTTGGCGGGCTCAAACGGCGTCCGTCGCCGTGCTCTTTGCCGACTGCCGTAACGTCTGGCAGTTGGCAAAGATGGCTTCTTTGCCGACTGCCACGCAGAGCAGTCGGCAAACTGCCATGTGGCCCAGGCTGGGCCCGCGGCCGGCCATCTTTGCTGACTGCCAGACCGGGCAGTCGGCAAAGGCGTATTCTTTGCCGACTGCTAGTGAAAGGCAGTCGGCAAATACGCTCTTTGCCGACTGCCCAGTTTGGCAGTCGGCAAAGATTTCATTTTTTTTGAATTTTGAATCTAAACTTTTTCTGTAGCCCAAACATATTGTTTACAAGCACATGTTCGAATTTGAGACCTTTTTACAGTATTTTTCTATATTTCTTTCATTTATTTTATTTACTTGAATTTTTCCACACAATCCAAATTTGAACAGCAGGAGCATGAAATAATGAAACGTATCCATTCGAAAAATGATATTCATGTTTAACAATGTATTTTGAGGCCGTGTCCATAAACTCACCCAAAATTTTGAATGTCTTGTACACGAAATATGACCATCCCACTGTGGTAGAAGTGTTTTTTAATTATATAAAATTCAAATGAAGTCCGAAAATCACGAAACTTGTCGACGTGACATGTTATCGCATGTAGAGGCTACGATAAAAATTTGAGAATGTTTGGAGCAAGTTGCGACGTCAGATGTCCAAAACACTTCTACCGCACCCTATCCATTCAGTCGGTCAGCGCCGCCCCTCCCCCGACCCGCACCGCGCCACCCCGCACCCCGACCCGCAGCTCCGCCGCCGCCCGCGCGCCCCTCCGCGCCGCCACCCCCACCCCCCCGCCGCCGCCCCCCACGCGCCCCTTCGCGCCGCCAAAGCCGCCCCCAACCGCCGCCCCCGCCCCCACGCCCCTCCGCCGCCACCCCAGGCCCCCACCGCCGCCGTCGCCCCCGCGCCCCTCCGTGCCCCACCACCGCCTCTGCGCCCCACCGCCCCGCCGCCGTCCGCCCCACCGCCCCACCGCCGCCATCTGCCCCACCGCCACCCACCGCACCACCACCTCGCGGCCCAGCCCTGCCACCGCCAGAGGGGGAGAAGGGAAGGGAAGGGGAGAAGAGGAGGGGAGGTGGGGGAGAAGGGAAAGGAAGGGGAGAAGAGGAGGGAGAAGGGAAAGTAAGGGGAGAGAGGAGGAGAGGAGGGGGAGAAGGGAAGGGGAGGAGGGGGAGAAGGGAAAGGAAGGGGAGAAGAGGAGGGGAGGAGGGGGAGAAGGGAAGGGGAGGAGGGGGAGAAGGGAGGGGGAAAAGGAGGAAGGAGGGGGAGGAAGGAGTAGAAGGAGAAAGAAGAAGAAGAACGTAAAGTCGTTCCTTGACGATGTTCGTCCACACCGTCAATCCCGCCCGTCGCCAGAGAAGAAGGTAAAGCCCCAGGTTGTCAGCCATCGTGCCATATGTGTTGTTGACGGCCTTCGTGCCGAGTTTGTGGATGTGTGGCCTTTGTGCCGTATATGTGTTGTCGGCCATCGAGCCGCCTTCTTGCAGGTTTTGGAAACCTCCCCGTACAGGGGAGGTTCTGCCGAAATTTTGTACTTATAGTGTTGTTTTCCTTGTTTTGCAGAGCGGGTCTTGTCGGAGGGGACCCGGAGTAGCTCGGCGACTGCACCGCCTCGCCACTGCCCCGCTAACCTGTCTCCACCGCCACCCTAGGTATAAATCACCTCTCTTCCTTACCGTTGTAGTACTTAGGTCGCGTAACCCAGTTAGGTGTCTCCCGTTCAAAAGAGATATGGTCGGAGGTATGCAGGTCTCTGCATATCTGCGACCGTATCTGTTTCAGATTGTCCACATTTTTTGGACAACCCCTGGATGCGTAGATGAGTTAGCTTCCATGTTCTGCTCCGATCTGAGTCTGAGTTTCGGCAGCACCTCCCCGTTGTTCTCCGGATACACACTCTCCCTGCGGGGATGTGTATCGGAAAAACAGCGGGGAGGTGCTACTGAAATTCTGACTCGGATGGGAGCAGAACATGGAAGCTAACCCATCTAAGCATCCGCGGGTGGGATTAGGACCTATCCTTCACCTATTAGATGGTAGGAACGTCGTGTAAATGCATCATGATTGGATGTACATGGGCTTTTGCAAGTAAGAGCAAAGAATGGATTAGGAGGACCACTTATTTCCTGAACCAAGCATTTGGCTCGGTTGCTAAAGGGTTGATTTGGATGCGGTGTCCCTGCAGCGATTGTAAGAACTCAAAAATAAAAGTAAAGGATGATGTTTGGAAAGATCTGTACAAGAACGGATATGTGGCAAACTATAAGACGTGGATCTTCCATGGTGAAGATGGCCGTATTAGAGAGGAGGAGGTGAGAGCACGCCGCAAGGAGTTTGATGGAGATGCCAGGACGGCCGACATGGTGGTAGACTATAACGAGGCATGTGTCAATGAAGGTGTGGTGGAGGAGGATCCAGAGGAAACCGCAAAGGCGTTCTATGAAATGATGCAGTCGGCACAGAAGCCCCTTCACGGGAATACTACAATGCCGCAACTGGATTGCATTGGATGCCTAATAGCGCTGAAGTCATAGTTGAGCATGAGTCGGGACGGCTTCGATCTCATGTTGGCACTTTTCGGTGAAATGCTTCCGAAGGGTCACATGCTGCCAAAGAACACGTACGAGTCACAGAAGCTCCTTCGTTCACTTAAGATGTCATATGAGTCAATCCATGCTTGTCGTAAAGGGTGCGTTCTATTTAGGAGGGAAGACCTTAAGGAAGCAACGCACTGTCCAAAGTGTAAAGTCTCTAGGTATGTGGAGGTAGAGGATAGTGATGGCAAGAAGAAACAGTCTACGGTCCCCAAGAAGGTCCTACGGTACCTTCTTGTCATACCGACGCTCCAACGGCTATACATGATAGAGGAGTCTGCGAAACAGATGAGATGGCATAAGGATGGCAAAAGATTCAGTGGTAACATGGTACACCCATCTAATGGTGATGCGTGGAGGTACTTCGATGCCCAGCATCAGAACAAAGCAGAGGATGCTCGGAGTGTACGTATAGCATTGGCAACTGATGGGTTCAACCCGTACGGAATGATGGCGGCCCCGTACACTTGTTGGCCCGTGTTCATGATACCTCTCAATCTCCCCCCCCGGCGTTATGTTTGAGCCCAAGAACGTGTTCTTGTCGCTGATAATACTTGAACACCTGGGCAACAATATGGGTGTGTTCATGCAGCCACTGTGGGATGAATTGCAACATGCTTGGGAAAAGGGGGTGCTGATGTACGACCGAGCTACAAAGAGGAACTTCACAATGCATGTGTGGTATCAGTATTCGATGCATGACTTTCTGGCGTATGGAATATTCAGTGGGTGGTGTGTTCACGGGAAGTTGCCATGCCTAGTATGCAAGGCATCTGTGATGTTCACCTGGCTGAAGAAGGGTAGCAAATTCTCTTCGTTTGACAAACATCGTCAATTTCTAGGTGCCGACCATGAGTTCAGACGAGACATCAAGCACTTTACGAAAGGTGTTCAAGTCACCGACCCCATTCCTGAGATTATGACCGGTTAACAGGTCGTTGCCCAGTTAAAGGCTCTCGAAATTGATACAGACAATGGTGGTTTTAAAGGATATGGTCAGGAACACATGTGGACCCATATATCGGGCTTGCATAGGCTCCCCTACTTCAAGGACCTTCTTCTTCCACACAACATCGATGTAATGCACACAGAGAAGAATGTCGCCGAGACATTCTGGGGTACAATCATGGACATAAAGAAGAAATCGAAGGACAACGTTAAGGATCGATTAGACGTGGAGGAGATCTATGATAGACCAAAGTACGTGATGAAGACCCCTATCGATGGCAAGAGGTGGAAAAGGGGCCCGGCCGATTAGATCCTGAAAAGGGACGATAGGAAGGAAGTGCTTGAGTGGATCAAGACGTTAATGTTCCCTGATGGGTATGCAGCAAATCTGAGTAGGGGAGTGAACCTGAAGACTATGAAAGTCTTAGGGATAAAGAGTCATGACTTTCACATATGGATTGAGCGGCTCCTTCCTGCGATGACCCGTGGATACCTCCCTGAGCCAGTGTGGTGCGTTCTGGCAGAGTTGAGCTATTTCTTCCACCAGCTTTGTGCCCGGGAGTTATCTCAGGAAGTGGTTCGTGACCTGAAGCATGCTGCACCTCTGTTGATCTGCAAGTTGGAGATGATCTTTCCACCTGGCTTCTTCCTGCCGATGCAACATCTGATTTTGCACCTACCATGTGAGGCACGCCTGGGGGTCCCGTGCAGGCCCGTTGGTGCTATCCAATCGAGAGGTGTCTAAAGATTCTTCATAAAAAGTGTAGAAATAAAGCCAAAATTGAGGCTTCCGTGGCAGAGGCATTCAGAGTGGAGAGGTGTCCAACTTCACAAAGGTGTACTATACTGAGAACCTTCCCAGCGTGAACCCACCCCCTCGTTACAATGACGACTGGAGTTCATCGACCCTGAGCCTTTTCAAAGGGCAACTGGGAAGGGGAAGCACAGCTACCGGCAAGACGTTGCAACAACATGAGTTTTACACTATCATGCTCTACGTGTTGTTGAACCTTGATGAAGTGGTTCCTTATCGAACGTAAGTTCTCAATGAGCTAGTTACATATGCAGTCAATATCCTCCACCTATCTTGCCGACCCCCCTTCTCTCTTGTTTTTTCAGGGAGTATATTAATGAATTATGGAAACGGGATATGGCTCCTACCGACGAAGAAGAAGACGACCTTCTCAAAAATAGCAAGCCCAATTTTATTTCCTGGATCCGTACAAAGGTACCATCCAACTTACCTCTTTTCAACTTTGAGTTTCCACTTTGCTCCTAGCCACTTTGCTCCTAGGAGCGAATAATGTAATGATCTATCTGGCCTCAACTTGCAGGCACGGGATAGGGAAATGAGTGATGAATTGAAACAGGTTGCACAGGGCTTCAGATCTAGGGTGGAAACACTCACCGTTTATGATGTGAATGGCTATCGCTTTCACACGAGAAGCTACGAGGAGAGTCGGCCCACCCGAAAGACCACGTGCTCAGGAGTTCGTACGCCCGGCACCAATAATCTCGACTATTATGGCATACTCGAAGAAATAAACGAGCTCCACTTTGAGGGCACGAAAGAACTTGAACAAGTGGTATTCAAATGCGACTGGTTCAATCCTAATAAAGTTAGAAGACAAGATGACATTGGGCAAGTCAAAATTCGACAGGATGCCGTCTATACTGGAGAAGATGTCTATATTGTGGCTCAATAGGCCACACAAGTTTATTATCTCCCATGGGCGTGCCAAAAAGATGAGAGGCTTAAGGGTTGGTACCTTGTGCATTTGGTATCGCCATGCGGTAAAGCGCCTGTCCCAAACGATGATGATTACAACTTTGACCCAACGGCAGATAGCGGAGAGTTCTATCAACCTGAGGGGCTAAAAGGGCATTTGTCGATAGACATTGATTCGTTGATGGGCATGGAAGTAGACAACGAGGTTGATGAGGACGAGGGTGAAGTGGTGCAAGATCCTAAGGACATAATGATGCTTGAGCGATGGAGGGCTCAACACGATAGAGGTGTTCATGACGATGGAGGTGGTGAGGATAGTAGAGATGATGAGGACTTAGATTTCGACAATATTGATAGTGATGATGACTATAGCAATGACTGGGAGCCAACCACTATCATTCGTGAAGATAAATTCTAATTCATGTAAATACTATATTGTTCTTATTATTATTTTGTATCTCTTTACAAGTACTTATCAATTATTTGTGCCAATTGGTTTAATCTTTGTCTTTGTCATTGTAGGCACAGGACAAAATGTCGGGCGGAACTAGACGACCGCGACGAAAGGCCAGGTCGGTCTACGCACGGGCAGGCACAGGCATCGAGGACGAGGCGTTTGAGGAGACGCCATTGGAGGAGCCTCGCTCACGTCGCTCGACGACGAGGCAGCTATTTGCCTCGGACGACGTGTAGGACACTGTGCAAGACGAGGCGGACGAGCACGACCAGACCTGGGCCGAGGGCGAGGAGGACGGGGGCTACCAGCACTGGGGTAGGGGCGAGGAGGACAGGCGCGAGGCGACACCAGGGGAGACGGCTTCCTCAGGTTCGCGCAAGGTCTACCAGCGTGGGATCACGCGTCTCCCTAAAGCGTCAATCGCCTTGGACCACCGTCCTATGATTCGACCTGAAGGTCCCACGTAAGTAACCGTTTATGTTTTTACGACTTATTCATATGATATATTTAACATTGAAACTTTAGACTAACAATTCTTCTTAATGACTTGTGCAGAGGCTGAAGGACTATGAGCGGGAGTGATGCACACAGTCCAAATGGCATGCTGGGCCTCCTGATCAAGCGGCACTACCCTGGCCTTGTCACCCTCGACGACGGGACCAAGGTGGTGCCCTGACATTGGTCAGACTTCTACAAAGCCAGGACACACACCAGGTCCCCATTGCGACCAAGATCAAGACGAAGTTCTAGGTGAGTCTTCATTGCACCACTTTGTCAATACGCATTCGTTGGACGTTCTTAAAATAATGAAATGATACGTGATATCTGTATGCAGGACTGGTTCACGTGCGAGGCGGGGTACGAGGACCGGGCGCCGGCGGTGCAGGACAAGGTCGCCATGGGGCGACTCAAGGACATGTACTATGAGACGCACGTCCAAGTCCTCATCACCTACTACGCCGACGTGAAGCGCGAGAAGCTGCTGAAGGAGGATGCCAGGAAGATGATCCATGACCCCGACACCGACATTGACAAGGAGATCTACCTCCAGTAATTAGGAAATATTACTTATGATTCCTTCCATGAAAAATAAGTAAGAAACATTAATTCTGATTCATCTTCTGCCATGTCATGCAGTTTCCTACTGAATGGTGCAAAAGCTATAAGGACTGCTGGGAGGCCATTGTGGACGAGTGGAGAAGGCCGGTGTCGTACGAGGAGCATCGTCGTAGAAGTGAACATGCCAAGGCGAGGAAAGGGCCGGCACACCACCAAGGGAGCCGCTCCCTCGGAGGGTTCATGGACGCATGGGTAAGCTTCTGTCGATTTATTTATTTATTTATTCAATCTCATTACGTGTAATCATCCTTGTGTTTTTCTTGCAGTCCCAGTCGCATGAGGGGCATGTGATCAATGAGTACGAGGGCTACGCTCTATCTCACAAGGGCAAAGCGACAGATCCGAACAACGTCTTCAGCTCGGTGGATGGGCCCGAGGCGTACACCAACCTGAACGCCTATGAGAAGATGGTCTAGTACACCAAGGCGGTTCGCCATTGCCATGGTCTGGACTACAATCCTTCCCGGCAGCCCCTGGATACAGACATCCTGATGAGGACGGGAGGAGGGAAACAACACGACAAGTACTTGATTGCTCACAGCGCAATCGACCCCGCCACCGTTCCCACCCTTCGTCATATTCGTAAATCCGCCAGCACGACCTCCTCCGACGTCTCCATACGACCTCGGCAGCCGAGCACGTTAGCGGCGGTTCAGGTAACTTTAGTTTCATTCGTCGTTAATTGGTTTTACATATATACCTTTTCTTTTGCATTGTTTAAACATCGAGGGTGTAACATTGCAGTCCGAGCTGGCTGAGTTGCGGGCCGCGACGGAGGCCTCGCAGGTGTCCTATCGACGGGAGATGGCGGCTCGAGAGGAGGCCCATTGGCAGGAGATAGCGGCCCGAGAGGAGGCCCATCGGCAGGAGATGCCGCGCTGGAGGTAGGACTTTGCCAGCTACATTCAGAACATTCAGATCCCTGGTGCTGTCATGCCTCTGTTGCCCGCCTCGATGTTCGCTCCACCCCCTCCTCCTGGCCCTATGGGGACTCCGGTGAGTATATATGTTTGTCCATTATTTTGCCTTGTGCAGCCATCATATAGGTACTAATGAGATCGCTTCTCCTTTGTGCAGGCACTGTCGGCGGGTTCGAACCCGACTCCTCCAGATCTCCCTTCTCCAGGCCATGGGTGGCCGGTTGTTTCCCCTCAGCAACACTTCTGGCCTCCAGGTGGTGATCTTCCTCGGCCTCCGCAGCAGGGGACCTCCGCGTGGGCGAGCTGTCCTCCGCGAACCCAGCACGCGCACTCCGGGTGGGGGCACCAGTATGTGTCGGCGCCGCTTCCGCTAGGCCAGTCCTCGTGGTCTGCGTGGTCTTCAGTCCATGAAGACCATAGGGACGACGGGTCACAGCACGAGTGAGGGCCTCTGTTGGAAGTTGGACTTATGGACTTGTTGAACTTCTTGAATGTTTCGACTTGTAGGCCTGGATACATGGCATGCCCTTCTGCGGGATGTAGGCCTGGGCTGTTGGGCGGAGGGAGCTCATGCAAGGGGCCATGGACTTGTTGGATGTTTGGATGTTGGACTTGTGGATGTTGGACATGTGATATATACGTGGATTTGTGTTATATATGTGTGTATTTGTGTTATATATATGATTAACTGTTGTGATATATATGGAAAAACAGGGAAAAAGAAGAAAAAAATATTTTTCAGCTTTGTCAACAGCCAAGGCAGTCGGCAAAGCTGGGAGCCGAGCTGCACAGGCACCAGCTTTGCCGACAGCCGGCCCAGACAGTCAGCAAAGGCTATTTTTTTAAAAAAATTAAATATTTCTTTGCCGACTGCCGTGCAAAGGAGTCGGCAAAGAATTTTTTTCAAAAAAAAGAAAATCTTTGCCGACTGCCAGCCTAGGCAGTCGGCAAAGGCTATTTTTTTAAAAAAATAAATATTTCTTTGCCGACTGCCGTGCAGGGCACTCGGCAAAGAATTTTTTCTAAAAAAAAGAAAATCTTTGCCGACTGCCGCGCGGCAGTCGGCAAAGCGGACGCCAGATGGCACAGCCACTTACCTTTGCCGACTCAGCAGGTGGCAATCGGCAAAGGCTTTGCCGACTGCCATTCAAAAGGTAGCCAGCAAAGATTTCTTTGCCGACAGGCATTTACCGACTGCCAAGGCGGAATGCAGTCGGCAAAGCCTTCGCCGACTGCTTTCCGTCCTTTGCCGACTGCTTTCAGTAGTCGGCAAAGAGCCAGTTTCCTGTAGTGCGTGAGAAAGGTGAAACTTTTGAGACACCTGCGGAAGAGGAATCTGAATGGGATTTAGACGACGATGAAGATAGGGATGAAAATGCCGTCCACTAACGACACTTTGGCATCCTTGCGTTTCATCCTTACAAAGAAATTATCTTCTTGGTCGCACGGTGGCGAGGGGTGGCGTACCACTTGAGCAGCTCAAAACTTGAAATCTTGGGGGACATATGCCCAAAATATTACTCCAAGTGGGTCATGCAACGCTCCATAGAAGCATGTTTTCCGTACACACCATGTATGATCTATGGTGGAGAGTTGCCAAGCAGTAAGTAGTTGGTAGTCAACTACTTAGCCAAGCGATATATTTTTTTTTTCATGCTTGGCTCATGCATACGTAACGGTTTGAGTGGTCTGCATGCTCGTGATCTTCAGAACGACGCAACGCATGCGGAGGCAAGCTGGCATCGCGGAAGATGGCAAACCTTGCTTAATGTTAAACGTATACATATTAATTATTCATCTCCGCTGCTTAGTAATAACTCCCCCTTATACTACCGGTTTTCAGTGGCGTCTGTAAACGTGAACAGTGATAACCTTGGTTGCCACTACCGGATTCATCACCGCCGGCTTTCCATCATATCACCGCCGGTCGGATTGTTCCCATCACCACTAGTCCAATTGTTGATCTGGCGGTCATGAAGTATAGTCGTCACCGTAGGGACGTACGATTCTGTGGTGATGGAGAGTAGACATCAATAACAGTCTTACATACAACACGTCGGTGATGAAGATTTCGTCACTCACCAGTTACCATTGATGTGACGATTGATCCGGTGGTGTACTAGAGTGATCTCAGTACCGTCGGTATTATGTACAAGCCGGTGGAGTGGAGAGCTCATCACCGTTGACGCGACATACGATCCGGCAGTGATATCTTTTGATCCTCAAAGCTAGTGCGACGTTTTATTTGGAGATGATGTCATGATCATCACCGCCTGTTTTACCATACGGTTCTTCTAGGCCAGCAATGACAATGCATTTTCATAGTACTAATTTAAATATAACATAATAATTAATAGCACCAGTAATGTGATTACATTAGGCCCACAACCTACCCAATGTATCAAAATATACATTCAATCCGGTTCGAGTCATGAGTCCAGAAATCAAATTAAACCACAATGTTCTCTCAAGAGTAAAATGCATGAATAGGTTATTAACTTGTGCGGCTGTATCGATTTGGGCCATCAACTTTAAAAATACATTTTTAGGTCCAAATACTTTACTTATGCTGCACCAATAGACCATATCGCTTCGTTTTATGTTTTTTTTCCCTACGTAGACAATGTCCTTTTAGAAAAATACCCCCTCCAATCCTTCATCCTCTCGTTCCCAGTCCTGTTTTCTACCTATGGCTGGTTGCAGCCCAACGTCGTCGTGTGCACGTGCACGTGCAGCGCCGCCTTGGTCGTCGCGCAGCTGGACACCGACGCAGAACGCCGGCACGCACCGATGCACGGAACGCCGGTGGTCACTCTTTCCCTGGTCCTCTCAGCGTACATAGCCTCCCCACGGCCGACGGCGTAATCTGGATGGTGAAGTTGCAGGCATCCGTGGACGTGTTCTGCGCCGTGGGCACGGCGAGCCCCTGGAAGTCGTAGCTGCCCTCCACCTGGTTCTGCACCTGGAAGTACATGTGAAGGTGTAGGACGCGTTGCCGGCGGCATCCAGTCTGTCGCACGACGAGCCGTAGCCGAGCGAGGTGCAGTCGGAGAAGGTGCAGGCGTAGGTGACTCTGTCGCCGATCTTGCTTGTGTCCTGCGCATTGGGATTGACGACGCACCACTGTCGGGTAGGTACTGGACGCCCCTCGCCGCCACGAGCTCGTGTTTCGGCCCTGCCCGGACAGGTCCATGGCGTACTTGGGCTGCCCGTCGTAGCGCATGATGCCCCAGTGGCGCTCGAAGTTGCCCGGCGCCACGCTCGTGGCGTCCTCGTCGATGAGGCTGAACAGGTACACCTCGATGTACTGCCCTGGCCGCAGCGGCGTGCCCATGTTGGCCGCTAGCTTCCGCAGCAGGCCCGCGTAGAACTTTGCCGCCGTGGCGTGCTTGTCGCCGTCATTTGGCCACCCGACCTCGCCGACCACGACGGGGAGGCCGCCGACGCCCGCGGCCGCCAGCGCGGACACGAGCGTGTCGAAGTTGGCGTCGAACCGGCGCTGCTCCTGGAGCGGGTGATGGCCGCGCTGCCGCCAAACAGGCTGCCGTCCCTTCCGGAGCAGGTGTTCAGGAAGGCCGTGGAGCTGCTCTGCAGCAGGCTGGTGTCCAGCTGCGCGACGACCAAGGTGGCGCTGCACGTGCTCGTGCGCACGAGAGCGTTGGGCTGCAACCAGCCATAGGTAGAAAACAGGACCGGGAACGAGAAGACGAAGGATTGGAGGGGGGTATTTTGCTAAAAGGACACTGTCCATGTAGGAAAAAAATAAGAAACGAAGGGGTATGGCCTATTGATGCAGTACAAGTAAAGTTTTAAACCTAAAAATACACTTTTAAAATTAATGACCTAAATCGACACAGTCACCACAAGTTAATAAAATATTCATGTATTTTACTCTTCTCGCAAAGAACATGAGGTATAGTAAGTCTGAGAACACACCTCCGATACAGCACACAAATATACATGACATGCAATTATCGGGTGAACAAGAGGAATCCGAGTTGCACCTTGATTACACAATGAATGGTCTCCATCTGGATTCATGAGTTGGTCCACAGTGAAACAAGCAAGCTCTTTTTGAGGCATAGATATCCGACGATGGAAATAAACCTTGGTGATCTTTTCGGTCGAAACACACTACTATATATGGAATGTTTTTTTTTGGTGGTAGGAGAAATACATTAACCGAGGCACGCATCACAACTTCCTTGAATCAAATGTCACGGTACATAAATAGTTTTTTACCGAGGTGGTTCAAATGCCTCGGTAAATCAAATAAAAACAAAAAAGAAAAGTTCGCAGCCAAACTAGGCTTGGATCTGGGCCTCGCGCCACCGCCCCTGCACGTCGCCGCTGTCGCACGAGCCCCGCCAGATCGAGCAGGCTCCTCACCAGATCCGGTTCCTCGCTGAATCTAGGCTCCTCCTTGCTACATTTGCCGCCTCTGCCACCCTATGCTCCCCGTCGCACGTGACTCGCCAGATTTGTCGGTGTTGAGGTCACGTGGGCGTGTAGCTCGAAGAGAGATGTGCTTGATTGAGTGAGTGTAAAAATCCTAAGTTCCTATATTTACACTCAAAATGGCTATTAGGCCTCGGCTAGGCCTTGAGAAAGTTACAATACCATTGGTTGCAAAAAATATATTCAAAATCCATTGATTGATTTTATGCGCCACATATGGCACAAGGGAACTCATTTTAAGGTCCTTTTACTTAAAAATTCAAATACCTAGCGCCTCAATTTAACGCATTCAAGACATATATGTGGACTTATGTAGTCAGTTTTGGGTAAACTGTGTACTCTACATGCTTATAAATCAATCTACAAAGTACTCTCAAATATTCTTCCAACTCATAAGGCAGCACAACTAACTTAGGGCCTGTTCGGTTCTTAGGGAACGCCTGAAACAATTCCAACCTGGAATGTTCTGATAACTTGTACTACCTTTGATCACCTGAATGATTCCCGGTGGAATCAGGGCTAAACGAATGAGCCATTGATTCTTCAAATTTTTTATTTTAAGCTGGCATGTAATTAGACTAGTTTTGTTATTATTAGGTCATTTTGAATGGATCTTAACATAAAAAATAATTATATTAGATTGGATTAGTTGGACGACTGCATATTAGCAGGCATGTTGTAATAGGCTGGCTGAACTGAATATTTGGATTTTTTTCTTTGAATTTTAATTAGACTTCTCTATATGGATTTGATCCTAATCCATAATTGTCACATCTATCCACAATAGTATGACACTCATCACCCTACATCATGCTCTTAGGGACAGATAAGAAATTTGCACCCTAAGACAATTGGTCAATTGCAGTGCTGCCCGGATGGTTAACAGTGTTCTGTGGGCAAGTTTCTAACTTAAAATCACCTGATTTGTAGCCAAAAAGTATTAGGAACAGCTGCTGGGGAAGCTCAACGCAGCACCCGTCTCCCCTGTCTCTACGGGCTTGCGTGTCCTGTATGGTGCAGATCATCTGCTCTGTTAGACCGATGATACGCCCATGCGTGAGCAATGACGCATGAACAGATAAAGATATATATACTAAAGCATCACGGGGCCATTCCATCCTCAAACAAAGTTTGCCTCCTTGGTTCTTCCTCTATTATTTATCTCTTCCTCTGCAATCAAAATCCCGAGACTCTGTGGATAGCTTGTGGGTCCCAGCTGGAAGCCACTCATACTTGGCAAAGAATCGTCTTTTTTCCTCTTCCCGGTTGAATTCAACTCCCTCCAGCAGTGCCAGTCTAGCTCTATGCATTCTATTCAAGGGATTAGGAGCAGACCGGAGACTTGGGGGCTCACCTGCTAGGCTGCTACTCAACGGTCTAGTCTACCATTATCTTGGCTTCACCTGCACCTACTGCTGCATCTCATTACCATCTGGTAGTTGCTGATTGAGGAGGAGAGAGGAGACGACGGCCATGGCGACCGAGAAGCCCATCCTGTACAACGCCTGGGTCAGCTCCTGCTCCCACCGAGTTCGCATCGCACTCAACCTCAAAGGTGAGAGGCGACTCTAGCACTTCTTGAAACTCTGGGCTCTCAGTCTGCTTAGATTGCAGTTTTGGTTGGTTGTTAGGCATAGGCGCATAGCAGAGCTTGATCCTACAGAATAATTCAGCAAAGCGTATGGCAAAAACAAGGGAGCCGGCTTCTTGATGCTATATGACCTCAAGCTGCGCAAGAATTATGTCAGCAGAATCGTCTGTTTTTGGACAAAGTATGATGTTTGTTCAGTTGGGGATTAGAGATGACTACCGATGCTAGCAATTCTGTATTTCTTGGTCTATTAACTGTAAAACTGTGACTGTGACTAGTTAGTTGTTTTATACCTCAAGAAAATTTTATTTTCAAGTACTTTAGCACTACTTGTATATTAACAGAACAAGAACAGTTTTAAGCAACACATTCGCTTTAGTATGTAGTCTCCCATTGGTCTTGTCAGTGATGCTTATTTTTTTAACAAACCTGATGCCACATCAATTTGTGCAAACTTGTTTCCATAACTAACTCAAGCTGTGATATATTAAATGCTTTATTATTCTAAAACCTGAGAGCTAATTTTGTGGATTTTTTAATCATGAAGGTGTGGATTACGAGTACAAGTCTGTAAATCCCAGGACTGATCCAGGTAACTGCAACACCTTGACACATTTTGTGTATTGCAGTTGACATCTCATTCTTGCATTTACAATCAATCGGGACAAAATGTTATCAAAAAACTTTGATGTTACTTTTTTGTGGAAAGTTCATGGATTAATGGAAATTCCATCTCTGTCTTCCCTTTCATAGATTATGAAAAAATCAACCCAATCAAATATATTCCAGCATTAGTAGACGGGGACATAGTCGTTTCCGATTCTCTCGCTATCTCATTGGTGAGTTACACATGTTGCTTCAGCAGATTTTCATTGTGCATTAATGTACATATATGTTCTTTTGGCATGCCAATGCATGCATTTTTTTAGTCACTAACAAGCTATCGGATTGAGCAGTATTTGGAAGATAAATATCCTGAGCATCCTCTCCTGCCTAAAGATGTCAA
The DNA here is from genome assembly GCA_023333625.1 of Bothriochloa decipiens. Classification (NCBI taxonomy): domain Eukaryota; kingdom Viridiplantae; phylum Streptophyta; class Magnoliopsida; order Poales; family Poaceae; genus Bothriochloa; species Bothriochloa decipiens. The sequence continues at coordinate 26,436,955 of CM041646.1, forward strand.
GAGGAAAGCTCTTAATCTTCAGGTCATGTCCAGATCAAAGTCTTTTTGTATCTTGTTCACAGAAATAAAATAAAAATCTGACCAACTATTTGTATCTGGGGAACTATATTTGTATCTTGTATTTACCCTTCTGGTATGGTATCACATATACTTGCTATATATTGACAATGCTATCAATTATATTGAAGAGGTCAACACTCAATCATTTGGCATCTCCTTTCCAATGAGTCTTTCACTTTCTTGCTACAGATTGCAAACATTGTTTGTTCAAGCATTCAACCTCTTCAAGGCTATGCCGTTATTGTGGGTATTACCAGTACCTAGCTACAGTTGATGAGGCTTTGGGCATGTACATGATCTATTAACATAACTACTTTACAGGGTCTGCATGAGGGTAGGATGAGCCCAGATGAGGGCCTTCATATTGTTCAAACTTATATTGACAAGGGATTCAGAGGTGTGGCTTCCTGAAACTTAGTTGTGTTTTCAAATCTACCAATGTAGCTGTGTTGGAAATTAAGCTAATCGTTGAACATTGAAGACTATAATGCACCTTCAATCCCAAATCAGCAAAAATGTACTTTGTATCAGGTTCGTTCTTTCAATATTACTTACAATGGTAATTTTGATTCAACTACTTTTGTCAGCGATCGAAAAGCTCTTGGAAGGATCTGAGAGTAAATATGCTACTGGAGATGACGTCCAATTGGTTTGCTTTGCTACCCAACCTTTTAATAATACATATTGTTTTTCTTTGATCAATCTCTTAGGCATGGTGTCCACAGTCGCATCATCATATCAATCAAGCATATGGTTTTTTTTTCTCCAAACTACATTTCAACAAAATTTCTCATTTAGTTTAGTCTTTTGACATCCAACTTTGAGAAAGTGTCATCTTAATGCGCTGCAAAACAATTTGGCATCCTTTGTGTTTCTTCTGGTAAGTGATCTGAGCTAATCTGATGTTAGCATATTTTGTGCTCATGGACAGGGAGATGTGTTTCTTGAACCACAGATACATGCTGGCATAAATCGCTTCCAAATCGATATGGTACCTAATGCTCATCTTCTTTTCCATGTAAATCAAAATGGATAGATTCATAAAGTTCTTGCTTTCTTGCAGTCGAAGTACCCTATCTTGGAGAGGCTCCATGACGCATACATGCAAATTCCCGCATTCGAAGCTGCGCTTCCTAAGAATCAGCCAGACGCACCTTCATCATAAAAATCAAGATTGTCTCAATAATCTGTTTTTGTAATAATTTGGATAGGGGGCCACCACTTCCTCCATCCTGCAGTACTCTGGGTTATAATCTAGCTTACCCTTCTGTCATGGCTCAAGAGTAAATGACTGACACTTTGCTCCGTCCCTAATAATGCCCATACTTTGTATGAACTCTGAGTGCTTCTCACTCCGAATATTATGGAAAGTGCAGTGATTTTGCATGAGACTATTCATGAGCTACACAACAAAAAATAAAATAGAATTATTTTGAAAATTATTTTTGGGAAAGCTTATGATAAGGTTAATTGGGATTTTCTACAGTTAATTAACATTAAGACTAAGGGGTTTGATCCTTTGTGGTGTCATCTAGTGAACGCATTTGTCCAAGGAAGCACTATTAAATTGAATGGGAACATGGTGTATTATTTCCATACTAGGAAAAGCTCTTATTTCCATACTAGGAAAAGCCTTAGCCCTAGGTAGGCTGATTCTCTTCTTCCACCAATCCTTTTCAATATTGTGGTGAAGATTTTGGCATCTTGTCTAGAGCCAAGAAGGATGGTTATAAATACAAAAAGGGCTAATCCTGCATTAGGTTGAAGACAGTCTAAGCATTCTACAGTGTGTGGAATCGTTATGTTTATGGATGGTGATATTAAACAGTCAAATAACATGAAACTATTACTTTGTGCCTTCGAAAAATTTTCATGTCTTAAATTAAAATTAGCTTTCACAAAAGAGAGCTTTTTGGTTTCCACAAGGAAAGGAGTGTGAGGAACAATAGTCATAACTCTTTGGTTGTAAAATGGGTTCATGCCCTTCGTTATTTTGGGATTCCCATGTATTTTAGAAAATTGAAGGAAAATGATTAAGGATAGAATTGAGAGGAAATTGTGCTGATAAATTCAGCTTGTTGATCTTACCATATTGATGTCGTCTTTCTCTGAAATTCAAACAATTATTAAAAATATTCACTATTATAGATTGAGATTTTTTTTGGCAAAACAATCAATAAAAAAAGAGAAATTAGGCTAGCTAAATGGTCCATTCATTTGAACCAAAGGAAAAGAGGCCTTAAGTATACAACATTTGGGTCTAAAAATCAAGTGCTTACTGAGTAAATGCATTACTTGTTGAGAAACTAATACCTTACAACAAAAAAATTTGAGTCAAGTTAAGAAAAAGTGTTGGTGTGTCACACTTTTGAAAGGTTCATGAGGGTAAAGGACCAATTCCTTAGTATGGGAAAGTCCCAAACTTAATGTTTGAACAAAAATCAGTTTTTGGGAGAATAAATGATTTGCCGTGAAGCTCTGAAACTTCAACATTCAAATGTATCTAATATTGCATATGAAACATGCAACACTAGCAGGAGTGCTTAGCACTCAAATTTGGCCCAAGTACAATTTTGAAGTATTTATTGGAGTTCATAAAAAAACTTGCTGGAATGTACAAGAAGATTTGCAGAGTGAGCAACAGCGCAGGATACATCAAGTTTGTGTTAACCGGAGACATGTTTGGGGCGCCCTGTCAGAGGCAAAATGAACTTTTCTATCCAGCGAATTCTTAATAGTAAACATGTTTGGTATGTTAGAAGTAAAGTTATGTCACACCTGGTAGCACTTAGATAATATTTTTTCTTTAGGGTTCCTCTCTTAATAGTATCTATCCTAAAGCCGATCGTGTAAAATAAAAAAAAGACCTCTCCAATTGTGAGCTTGCTCCACGTGGCTCGATCACCTCTCAACCATCTTCAAGCCTTTCTCATTAGTTTGATGTGGACCCTAACTCAGTCACAACTAAATTAAAAATATAAGTGCACTAGTTGTCATTCAATTACCAAAACCAAACTTAGAGTTTTGACCTGCCGATAGCTATAGTTCTTGTTCCTAAGGGGACACCAACGTCACTGTTATAGCTCTTTAGAAAAGGTCAAGCAGGTGAGTGGGGATTACAGAATGGCTAGGGTTAGGGTGACATTTTAGACCACCGCGTAGTGAAAAATTAAAGAAGCTCGCCCTGGTTTCGGTTCACTAAATCCTCTAGGAAGTACTTAGTGAGTCTGTTTAGCGTGTTTAGTGATCTAATCACAGCTAGGTCACGATCACCGAGTGTTAAAAGGCAACTCTCTCGTCGTCACCATTGCCAAGCTTGTAGCTCACCAATTTGTCATGGACCTACAACCTTGATATAATGAACAGCCCAAGCAGAGTCAGATGACAAACGTGCAATTTGTCATGGACCATATAGCTATCCATTTTGTCTCACTCATGGACCACGTCCGTTCCTGTCATAGGTAGGCCATTTCTTATCGTGACATCGTACCCAATCTCATTTGACAGCCACATGTTTAGGCTGACTTCACCTCTGAGATTTTCCGAACTACTCCATAAGAAGAAGAAAATAGGCATTGGACACTAGAAAAAGTTATCTGTTTACCGCTCAAAAAATTACAGAATTAGTTCAGTAGAAAACTTCAGGCATTGAACTTCCGAGACCTGATTTGCAGCCAATTACCTCAAAAGTATAACAAGACTAGTTCAATAACACACTAGCAAAGTACATAAATGGGGATACGGCACATTACAAGTTATCCACTGAACCACGAAACGAAGCAGTAAAAAAATAACGTCACAAAAGCCATTTAATCCGAAAGGGACACGGCATATCTTAATTGAGTGCCTTTGACAATTTTTAGCAATGAACAAAATATAGTCCCTTGAACTGGGCAATGACTGAAGCAGATCACATAACCAATCCACCTCATGTCATGTCCTGTGTCCTGTCCTGTCCTGTCCTGTCCTGTCCTAGTGCTGGGGGCTTAATTGTCAACCCTTGACCAATTTCTTATTCCAGTGACGCAAATACCGTGTATTGACTTTTGTACATCACACGAAAGATTTAAGCAAGGTGAGAAAAAGAATACGAGATTGTATCTTTCCTAAGTACAAGTGCAAGCACAGCCTTAGCAAAATGATACTAAATGGGGCTGTATGCATCAGAGGATACAAAAGTCTGGAGCAATATATCTTTCAATATATGAGATGAACATAAAAGAAGGACGAACATTGGGAAGCAAAAGCTGATAACAGACTGAATCCAACAAAAAAAAAAGTAGGTAACGCATTAGCATCGTTTAGTATCATTTTCGTGTATACCGTCACCACCATCACACATGTATTTTTTTTAAGGCACAAACTGTGGGGGAGATCCCCACATCACTTTATTTTGTATTTTTATTTAAACAAAGAGTTACAAGAGGACTTACATTGTGGTTAACTAAAACCATCTAGCCAAAAGCAAAAGGCTAATCTAAGATCATCTTTAAAGCGGAGGGATTGAAGTAAACATTTATTCTTAAAGTTCCTAAACCAGGTGCCAACATGAATAGCCCCATTATTGAACACTCTATCATTTCTGATCTTCCATATTTCCCAAGCTGCTATGATCAATGCCTCCATGAAGAATAGCAGGTTCTGCAGCTGCTTTGTATTGCTACCCTTGAATGCAGACTTAGATCATTGTTTCATTGTATTCTGATTTTATCCCAACATCTTCTTGCAAAAGAGCGCCCAAAGAATAGATGATCCCAATCCTCGTCTATGCCTTCAGTGCATAGGACACAATGCACACTCTCATCTTCATCACACAGATTTCTTTTTTTCAACATTACCTTGGTGTTTATCCTTTCAACTAGGATCATCCAAGCAAAAAACTTCAGTCTTGACGTGCATTTAGACTTCCAAAGCCAAGTGAAGATGGGGTGGGCCGGTATGTTCTGGAATGCTAGCTTGTAAAGTCTCCTTGATGAGTACTTGTCGGAGCCCCATTGATATGTCTAGACATCCGTGTTCTGTTCATAAAAAGTCTGAGTGGAGAGAACAAGAGTCAACGTTTTCAGCTCCTCGAATTCTTCTTGTGAGAGTGGAAGGAAGAATAGGCTATCAAGGTCTTCAGCAGACATAACCACATTAAATCACACATGTATTTTCATGTCTCCATGAGCTGAAGTTGACCAACAAAGTGCCTCCTCTAGAGATCCGCTGCCAGTGGCGGAGTTTAGGGTTTAGGGAGATGGAGCAAACTCTGACCGGTCCTTTACCGACGCCAGATCAAACATTGTCAAGTTAGGGAGAGACCGAAGACACCTTAGGGACCGTTTCAAAACAAGAGACCTTTAGGCATGTTTGGTTCAAAAGCACTAAAGTTTAGCTACTAAAGCTACTAACTAAACTTTGATTATCCTTATTTGGTTCCTCAAACTAAAAGTGACTAAACAACATTAAAGTAGTTGAACAAAGACTATTTTTTCCTAATTAAATGCGGGTGCAGTCAATTAATGACTGGCCCTTTTAGACGGGGTGTTTGGTACTTTAGTGACCAAATGTGATTGAACTTTAGTCACAAAACTTTAATAGGGGTGCACCAAATAGGCCCCAAAGTATCATCGTCGCCGCCACCTCGTCGGTGACACCAGAACCAAACCCTAGATTAACAAAATCCACAAACCTAATCTAAAATTATGAAGACCTTATTTCATAGATATTTAATTTAATGACTCATACGGAGTTAGTAATTGTGTCAAACGAAAGTCACTTCTTCTCTTACTTCTTAATAATGACTATGGACAGTTCATTAAATGCAGACAAAACTCATATGAAACTTCCACTGAGACTAATCTAACCCACTCATACATAATCCATATCATGATAATCTGAGTATAATCAAACAGGGCCTTAACTTAGAAAGTAACATGTTCCATCCATGGTTGAGCAGATTAGATAATGCAGCTAAGGATGATCCAACTTATGCCTCTCTGCCTACATGCTATAGGAGTATTATATATCAATCAACTAGGAGTTGCAACCATTTGTAGGAACATATCATGTAGTTGAGAAGGGTATGAGTTGGTTCGTGATAGGGTTTAGCTCATGTTGTTCAGATAAACAACTGAATGTTGTTCACCGTACAAGAGAAAACAAAACATAACATGGAATACACAACATCCAAACTAAAATATTCTACCGGCTTCCTGAACATACTTGCATGTGCCATTGTGCCTGCAATTCCTTGGCTCTTTTGTCCGGGCCAAAGACTTTGAGTGCACATGCGTTTGCACCATTACCCCTATCAGAAACTAAATTAAGAGCTAAAATTGCGCAAATTAAGAGCCGAATTAGAATCTTGCCGCATTGAGTAATCGTGAGTTCGTGACCCAGCACCCAACGACCAAACTAAGATATAAAATATCGCAAATCCTGTCATTTTCTTATTCAAGTTGCACGCTGTTGACTCCATCAGGTCTTCCCCTAATTTCTTTTTCTCAAATCTTATTCAGAGACTTGGTATGCTACCTACTTATTGGATGAACTGGGATGACATGTTCATTTAATTCATATACATATAGGAGATGATGAACTATATGGATCGACATCTTGACCAGTTCAATGAATATACAATTCAAGCCTCATTTCCTACCTTACATACCAACTAATATGACCTACTGCAGTGCTGCCAGAGCTTCTGACCGAAGAAGAAGATGAACAGCTAAGAGCAGTTCAGAGACATATCAAGAAACTCTCCAAAAATGGAGCTTTCTCCATGGCTTGTGCTATCGTTCGGTTTCCTTGCGCAGGCTCTTGTCATCTTGGCTGACACGAATGCGCGAGATAGTATGTTTCAGTTTCTTCCTTTTGTCCTACATATCCTTGTTTTTGGGATTCAACAAAAAACTTCTACCTACATCTACCCAACTGTCAGTTGGGGATCAACTTTAGTTTGTCTTCTCGCGATCGGGGCCATTCACCAGTGTTTCGTTAAGAGCAAAAGAGTTCTCGGTATACCCATGCGCAAGCACGCAAGGAGGAGCCTTCGTGATACAACACACACTTTACCACCTGCTACTAGATTCACTGAGAAACAATTACATAAGTGTTTTGCGACCAAATTGGCCAAAGTGACTGTCTAGGCCCACTGCTTCCTACCCGGGAACTATAGGCCCGCTGCTCCACCCAGGAAGAGGGTTTAGTTTGTCTTTTACCTACTCGTTCTAAATGTTACTTTGTTCATTTCAAACATACAAAATTACTGGATTTTCTAGAAATGACTGCAAAACAAATGTCCATTTGATGAGATAAATAGAATTTCCATCATATTACTTTCCAACTGAGCAATCCAATCCTCAACCTTTAGCTGTGTTGTGTTTTCGTCTACCAAGTATTGGACTTAGTCACTGATCCTCACAGTATTTTTGCATTTAAGCTCAGTGTAATATGATTTTTTTCACTGCCACTATGATGGGGAAAAATGACAGATTGGTCATTACATTCCATGCCTGTAGATCTATAAACTCAAACAGGTTCAGTGGTTCCTTTCCGGCATCACTCGGAAGACTCTCAAAGCTATACTGGTTTGATCTGGCTGACAATAAGCTCTCTGGAGAACTTCCAGTACTCGATGGAACAAATCCCGGGTTGGATAATCTGACAAATACAAAGCACTTGTATGTACAAATTTCCCGATCCCCAGAATTAAATTCCTTGACATTAGGATACTTTGAATCCCCTGATCGAGTTGTGGTTTCATGACCATTTCTTGGCAGCCACTTCGGTATCAATCAACTCTCAGGCACCATACCGAGCCAGATTTTCAACTCACATATGAAGCTGATACATCTGTAAGGAAACCCAAATTGTCAACTCATAATAAATTTCTTATTTTTGTTGTGATTTGTGAAGCTCAGACAGTGGATGGCTTGTATTATGTATCCAGGCTTCTTGACAACAACAACTTCACTGGAAGCATTCCTCCTACTTTGGGCCTTCTTAATACATTAGAAGTCCTGTAAGTACATCACCTGCATGTCATCATGACTTAGAAGAGAAAATCTAGAGATTTTTCACTAGCAAGTAGGAGTACTTCTGACAGTGACATGTATGGACTTGTTCTGATGGTGAGCTTGTTATGTCGGCACAGGCGTTTCGATAACAACTACCAGTTCACTGGGCCAGTTCCTAGCAACATCAACAACCTTACCAAGCTTGCAGAGCTGTGAGTCTGTTACTCTGTTTTTCTTTGTATGCTTTTGCTGGTCTGTCTGTATCAGTTGTACAACAGTACTAGAAGCTATAACCATTTATCCTCTCTCATTCGCTCTTTTTGTTCATGCTAGCCACCTAGAAAACAAGAAGCTGACTGGACCACTACCAGACCTTACAGGAATGAGTGCACTCAGTTTTGTGTAAGTGACTTGCTCAAGTTTCTCCTTTTCTTGAGTCATAAAACGATTTGAAGTATCCAACTTCTGAATGTTCCTTTGTGACAGGGACATGAGCAACTACAGCTTCAATGCATCTGATGTTCCTTCCTGGTTCACCACTCTGCCATCATTGACCTCATTGTAAGCAACCCTTCTCTGCACCCGTTCCTTGCCCTACTCAAGTCCAGAACTTGTGTCTGAATGTTTATCGGTTGGTTGCAGGTACCTTGAAAACCTTGATGTTACAGGCCAGCTGCCGCAAGATCTGTTCAGCCTTCCTGCAGTTCAGACACTGTGAGTGCTTGCTTCTCATCCACAAGTTCATAGCACCTTATGCCCAACCAAAACTACCTGATCATGTGTCAAGGAAAATATACAGATAGAAACGATGAATCATAGAGTTCAGCTTCATGATCCAAATTCAGTTCTTGATACATTATGGTACTTCCTTACAATCACAGGAGGCTCCGCGGCAACCATTTCAACGGCACGCTAACTATTGGATCAGACTACAGCACTCAGCTCCAATTGATCGATCTGCGAGATAACGATATAAGCCAGATAACTGTCAGTGGATCACAGTACAGCAAACAACTCATGTACGTGCGAACTGAACATTTGCTCTAATTTTGTGTCGCAACAGACATGTAGTGCACTGATGGCTGTTGATTCATTCATTCAGACTAGTCGGGAACCCCATCTGCTCTGCGGGGAGCAACGAGAAGTACTGCACGCCGCCGGGCAATCCAACCAGGCGACGCCGCCGCCATACAGCACTCCGAAGACCTGCACCGGGCTGCCACCTTCATGCCTGTCAGACCAGCTCCTGAGCCAGAGCTGCGTCTGCGCCGTGCCTGCCCTACAGGGGCACCTTGTTCTTCAGGTCGCCGTCGTTCTCCGACCTCAGCAACGGGTCGTACTGGGGTCAGCTGGAGACCGGCATCAAGGCCAAGTACCTGAGCCTCGGCCTGCCCGTGGACTCCGTCGCCATCCATGATCCCTCGGTGAACTCGGTGAACAACTTGCAGATGGCGCTGGAGGTGTTCCCCAGCGGCAAGACCCAGTTTAGCGAGCAGGATATCTCTGACATTGGGTTCATACTCAGCAACCAGACGTACAAGCCGCCTGCTATTTTCGGCCCCTATTATTTCATTGCCCAGCAGTACATTTTCGCCAATGGTAAGAATATGATCATATTCATTCAGGTGAAAAAAATGTACACTTCAGAATTCAGATTGCACACCATGCTATATGTCTGAGATCATGTAATTTTTCATGAATGTAGAGCTGCAATACCATCCAAATCGAAGGCGGACAAATTACCTCTGATCATCGGAGTCGTGGCTGGAGGAGCAGTTCTTGTCGCCGTTGTTTTTGCAATTGTCATTTTCGTCGCGAGGAGGAAGAGGAGACCCAAGCAGAACGAAGACCGGAGCCAGTCTTTCGTTTCTTGGGACATGAAGAGCACGAGCGGCAGCAACAGCGTGATCCCGCAGCTGCGCGGCGCGCGGATGTTCAACTTCGACGATCTCCGGAAGATCACCAACAACTTCTCTGAGGCGAACGACATCGGAAACGGCGGGTACGGCAAGGTCTACCGGGGCACGCTGCCGAGCGGGCAGCTTGTGGCGGTGAAGAGGTCGCAGCAGGGGTCCCTGCAGGGGAGCCTCGAGTTCCGGACGGAGATCGAGCTGCTCTCCCGCGTGCACCACAAGAACGTGGTCAGCCTCGTGGGGTTCTGCCTGGACCAGGCCGAGCAGATCCTCGTCTACGAGTACGTCCCCAACGGCACGCTCAAGGAGAGCCTGACGGGCAAGTCCGGCGTGCGCCTCGACTGGCGGCGCCGGCTCCGCGTCGTGCTCGGCGCCGCCAAGGGCGTCGCGTACCTCCACGAGCTCGCCGACCCGCCCATCGTGCACCGCGACATCAAGTCCAGCAACGTGCTCCTCGACGAGCGCCTCAACGCCAAGGTCTCCGACTTCGGGCTCTCCAAGCCGCTCGGCGACGACGGCCGGGGGCAGGTCACCACGCAGGTCAAGGGCACCATGGGCTACCTCGACCCGGAGTACTACATGACGCAGCAGCTGACGGAGAAGAGCGACGTGTACAGCTTCGGCGTGCTCATGCTGGAGGTGGCCACGGCGAGGAAGCCGCTGGAGCGCGGGCGGTACATCGTCAGGGAGATGAAGGCGGCGCTGGACCGGACCAAGGATTTGTATGGATTGCACGACCTGCTGGACCCGGCGTTGCTGGGCGCGGCGCCGTCGGTGCTGGCGGGGATGGAGCAGTACGTGGACCTGGCGCTGCGCTGCGTCGAGGAGGCCGGCGCCGACCGGCCGTCCATGGGCGAGGTGGTCAGCGAGATCGAGCGCGTGCTCAAGATGGCCGGCGGCGGCCCAGGGACGGACTCCGCGTCCAACTCCATGAGCTACGCCAGCCGGACGCCGCGCCACCCCTACGGCGGCGACAGCCCCTTCGACTACAGCAGCGGCGGGATGCTGTCCGCCAGGGTGGAACCCAAGTGAGTGCGAATGTACACCAAGCAAGTATGCGCCGCGGACATGGGAAAATCGGCACTGCACTCTCTTCATCTCTTCAACCACGTACAGGTAGTGTTGCAACGAATGTACAGGGGACTGTATTTAGGGTGCATTTGTTTTGGCTTCTAGAGCTACTGATTCTACTGATTATTCACTATTTCTCTCTCACTAATCCTCACCTGATTCACCTGATTCATCTGATTCTGAAGCTGAAACAAACAAGTGTAAATTTTGGTTACCATATATGAACTTAGGTGTGCGATTGGATTACGAACGTGCTCATTTCTTGATTAAGGGATTGTTGACATGATAATTTTGGTTTCTTATATATAAAGTTATAAGATAGGTGTGTGCAATGGGATTATTGTTGACATGCTAACAAATGTCATTGACGGCAGGTGTAGCCATGGTGAGCGTGGTTAAGGATGGGTTTTCAATTTTTTACTCCACATCAACCTTACCTTAACTATTGCCATCCCTAATTCTCATGTTGTTGGCACCATTGAACCTATCTCTCATACCTCCGACAACGGGCAATCCCCTCTATTGTCTTGGCCGTCGTTTCGGCAGCCTCCCTAAAACTCTCCTTTATGGCTTTATAACCAGACAACAACATAGATGTGCAACCCTAAAACCCTAACAACTAACGTGTGGCAATGTGGTTTGGGGTCGGTGTCATGTCCACAAATTATTGGAGGAGACTTAAAACAATGGATCTTAGTGTGCCAACCACACGTACATAAGTTTAGTGAAACTAAGTGAGCACAGCACGCATCCTAGATTAGAAAATTTACATATCGCCTCTTAATTGTATCTCCATGTTACTATCAAATTCTACGTTGATTTGTCAACGCATATAGAAGTTAATAAATAATTGGATTGTCCTTACAAGAAGAGGGAGATGAGGGAGCAAGACAAGAGCATGTGGTGTGCATAGGGGTTCGAGTGAGAAGAGCAAGCAGCTCCATCTGCGTGGGTGCGTGCTATTTTGCATTAAAAGCACGTACGACATAAGAATAGGTGCCTATACTCTTACTTTGAAAAATGCTAATATTCGAGTATAAATACGTTTCAAATGGCTAAATGAGATTGTTTACAAAAGGAAAACTAGTCTCTCGTGCAATTGGTAACAGGTCTGGTAGGAAAACTATTGTGGCAAAGGCAAAAGTGGAATCAATTAACAGTCTGATAGGATGGTAATGCCAACGTGTCGTGACGATTATATCTACGATTTCAAAATGATCCGAGTGTACAGGTAGTGTTGCAGCGAATCTACAGGGTACTACACTTGTTAGTGTAAATCTTTGTTAGATAGGTGTGCGATTGGATTAATTAAGGACTAATTTCTTGATAACGGGATTATTGACATGATCATTTTGGTTTCTATATATGAACTTGAGATAAGTATGGGATTGTTGACATGCTAATATATTTCATTGATTGACGGCGTGTGTAGCCATCGCAAGCGATATTACGGGTGGGTTTTTACTCCACCTCATCCTTACCTAACCTGTTGATATCCCTAATTCTCTTGTTGTTGGCATCATTGAACCATTCTCTCCAACCTCTCAGTAGGTGGCATCTCAGCAACGCCTCGACCGTTGTTTCGGCAGCCTCCTCAAACTTTCCTTTATAATCAGAGAATACATAAATCTTCAATATCAAAACATTAACCACTAACATGTGGCATAGGTTCGGCGGATCGCCATCTCCTCGACTCGTTGGAGGAGGCTTATCAGGGTGGTGGATCCGCTTGATCTATGGGAGGATGAGGCCTTGTGTTCCGGTGTGCTTGCCACATACAAGTGGATGAGACCTTGTGTTTCGGTGTGTTTGCCACGTACAAGTTTAGTAAAATTGAGTAAGCACATCATACACTAGATTAGAAAATTTACATATAAATAACATGTTATTGGTGCTTCCATGTTACTATCAGATTTTATACTGATTTATCAACGCATCTAGAAGTTAATAAATAATTAGATCAGCCCTTATGAAGAGAGAAACAACAAAAATAGAGGAAGTAGGAGTAAGAAGAGCACGTGGCCGGTGTGCATAGCCGTTCGTGTGGGCAGCTCGGTCCGCGTGGGTGCTAAGCGTGAAAAGCACGTGCGGCCTAGTATATGTACTTACAAGTGCCTATATACTCCTACTTTGAAAAATGCAAATATTTGAGTTTAGAATTGTTTTTTGATTCAAAAGGCAAAACGAGACTGCTTATTTACAAGGAAAACTACTCTCGTGATCGTAACGGGTCTGGTAGCAAAACCACACTCGGAAAAGCAATATAGTCGAATCAGTTAACAGTCTGGGTGGATGGTAATGCCGTCAACGTGTCGAGACGATTTTATATCAACGATTTCAAAATGATCAATTAACTCTGGCTATCAGCCTACCGGATGGGATGGGACTCTTCGCTCTGCTTATTTACAGGAGTACTAAAATTTATAATTTGTAATATAATATAAATATTTTTAAATTAATTGAACATATGTTATTTTTTGGATTTTTTTCCATTCTCAATTTTAAGTTTTGAAAGCTTCCGGATATACTTTCATGAGCTCTAAATATCTTATTTGAGTTTCTCATGTCCTAGTCTACCTTTAGGATTTTTTGCTTGAAATCTTTAAAAGCTTAGATACATTTTTTATGATCAAAAAACTTTTCATGTATTTACTTCATTTTAATGACTCCCTCCATTCAGAAATACAAGTTATCACAAGCTAAAATTTTATTGTAAATTATAAGGTAGTCTAAATTGCTCAACCCAATCCATTAATGCATATGCCGTTTGAACACCATCTTGTACAAGATAGCGCCTATGTTTGGTAATCAAAATTAATGGCATGAAGCATGTCTTTAAAACTATACTCCCTATCTTCTTGAATAAATAGATTTATAGCAAGTGTAGAACAAAGTAATATGACAGAGAAGAGACCATATTACCTTTTTTAATTGGATAAGTTGTACACTAATCAGTAATTATAACATTTACAGAAACTCGACTCAAGATTGGTGGAAACGAGTTTGAAGAGAGGAGGTGCAATAAACATGAGGGACTCAGAGAAAAATAAATGAGCTAGTGGACCATTAAGTCTCCTAAAGATTGATTTATTTGTAGCCAAATTTTGGTGCTAAGAATCTATTTATTCAAGAAGGAGAGTACATTACTATGAAACAAAACAAGTTGATAGTAAAACCAACTAATATGAACCAAAACAAGTTGATAGTAAAACTAACTAATTAGAGACGGGAAATTTAATATTTGGTCAGAGTCTTATATTTGTTCCTGAAATCACTTGGATGTTTTAGATTTTATGACAGATCAAGTATAAAGACTACTGAAATTGGCTTGACAAATATTTCGAACCCGAAAGTAACTTAAAAACTTTTTAAGTGTTGGGGGCTGAGATGTTCTTTTTTAAGTTTGATGATGTAAGGTCAAAATGGCCGATCAGAAGAGGATGAATAGTCATTTCTAAATCTAGTCATAACAACTGGCCGACATAAGTAGTGGAATGAAACTAATCGTATTCCCACAACTACACCCCTCTATCGAATAACACAAGCACCTTTTGTAAGATCCTATCTAGCTACATATATGTATCTAAGGTGTTGACGAACCAATGCAACTAAACTCAAACAAGCAACGAGGAGCTTCTACACGTACTAAGCACAAACCCTGTACATTAGTAAGCACTAGCACTAGAGCTAAACAACCTAACAAGCAACAACGCTAGCACAAGATATGAAGAAGTAAATAAGTAGTGTTCGGCACAAGACTAGATTTAAGTTGTGATCTTTCGATTCATTATTGTGTGCTTTTTTATCTTAATTTTTACAACTTCTTTGTTATATGTTAGCCTCTTATTAACACACTTACAGGTGACCGGGGACCTGCGAATGTGGGTGCGATATGACATGGCACTCACGTATCTCATTGATGGCACATGTATCCATCATCATGAGCGTTGTTAAGGGCGGGTTTTTACTCTACCTCTACTTTACCTAACCTACTACAATACCTAATTCCCATATTATTGTCATCATTGAGCTAGTTCCTCCCACCTCTCAATAGGTGGCATCCCAAGCATCATAGGTTCGACAACCTCCCTAAACTTTCCTTTATATAAATAAATATCCAACCTCAAAACACTAACCACTAAATTGGTGGTTTAGGATAGGCGGATCCCCCATCTCCTCAACTTATTGGAGGAGGCTTGGGACAAAAGATCCGCTTAATTTATTATAGGAGAGACCTTAGGTCTTGGTGTGCTTGCCACACACAAGTTTAGTGAAATTGAGGAAGCACATATGCTGGATTAGAAAATTTGCACATAGCCTGTTGATTAGTGCTTTTATGTTACTATCAGATTCTATATTGATTTGTCAACATCTAAAAGTTAATAAATAATTAGATCGTCCCATAAAAACAAGCGATACGACAAGAATAAAAGAAGAGAGAGTAAGACCAGATCATGGAGCACGCGGTGTACATAGATGTTTGTGTGGGCAGCTCCGTCCGCGTGGGTGTGCTACTATGCACGTGGGGCCCAGGAATAGCCTGCTATATACCGCATATGTGTGTCTATACTCATACTTTGAAAAATGCAAATATTTGAGTTCTATACAGTGTCTGCTTTTACCGGTGCTTGGAGAGGAGAGAGAGCCTCCGAGCACCGGCGCCACACATTGTGGCCGGTGTCGAGTTGCCCAGAAAATGAAGCATCGTGGCATGTAGAAACATCGATGCTTCATTCAATAAAAAACTATGTTCTGCAGAGCCCATGCTCCGGGAGGTGAGGAGGACGATGTACGGCGACGGCGAGGAGCTGCGCCGTCCGGAACTGCGTCGTTGTCCTCTTCTTCCATTCAGCACGGCGGCTAGCAGGTGGACTATGGGGACGATGCCGGCGGGCTCGGGGACAGCGACGCGGACGGGTCCGAGCCCGAGCCGCGCGGCCAGCATGTCGATGTGGCACCCGGAGTCGGGATCCCGCGCTCCTCCGCCGCCTTGCGCGGGCCCGAGGCCCTCCGCCGCCGCGTGCGCAGGGTCTCCGCCAGGCCGTGAGCGCGGGCGCGTGGACCTCTGCCGCCGCGAGCATGGTCGGCGCCGTAGCGGAACAGAGGGAGGAGCGGGATTCGGTGGTGGAGCAAGGTGGAGAAGGGACGGCGGAGAGGATTATGCGGTGGAGCATGGTGGAGAAGGGACGATGGTGGAGCCGGATTCCATGGATAGAGCAGAGACTGGGGAAGAGGAGGGGATTTTTTCTATGCATGGGCTCCACACACCGGTGCCCACGCTGTGGGAAGTCTCAGATTTGAGGCATCGATGACTATTTCAGGGTGTCAGATTTTTTAAACGACGCTACATACATTGTGGACAATCTTATGTCAACGATTTCAATACGATCCAATTAATCGAGCATCTCTGGCCATCGATCAGCCTACCAGATCTTTCACTCTGACGCCTTTGCGTATGGACGTTTGTCTCCTGCGTGTCGAGTTTACGGGAGATGGTAATTCTCACTTTTTGAGCAAGTTACACAAGAATATTAAATATATATATATTATAAAATGAAATAAGGATTATTAAATTAATCATGAAATGTACTATATTCATAGTGAATCTAGTTAGAGACTAAGTTATTAATACTATAAATTAAGTTTAGATAAACTTAATTAAGTTGACTGACATAAATCTCATAGTATTTTCTTTGGACAGAGAGAGGGCTAACTAGTACTGTATATGGAATACATAATTCAGTTTAACCTGTAGAAACTTGATGAACCCAATCAAATGCAGAAAGCACATTTCGATCTAACGATGAATCTCTGGTTTCAGAGAAAAGAAGACAAACAAAAGAACAAGATTTCCATTTCCTCATTATACACTCATTTTATGCCATATACACACAAAGGGCCGGCAGGAACAACAAAAAAGAATTTATGCAAAACTCACTAACAAAACAATTAACTAGTAAACGCTAGTTACAAGTAGGAGGACGCCATGGTCCTGACATCCGACGGCACGAAGGTGGCGAGCGCGGCGAGGAGGAGGAGCAGGCAGACGGGCACCAGCAGCAGCAGCGGCGGCGGGGGCGGCAGCGGCGGCAGGACGAGCGGCAGGACGATGAGCGACACGGCGACGCACGCCAGCACCAGGAACGCCTCCACGCTCAGCCCGCCCACCGCCGCCGCCGGAGGCTTGGGCGATGGCGGTGGCGGCGCGTTCTGAGGTTGCCGCCACTTGGCCGTTGCGGCGCTCTGTCTGTTGACCACCACGGCCTGCCGCCTCGGGTACCGCTGCTGCTGTTGCTGCTGCTCTCTGGCTTGCTCGTCTGTTTCCATTGCCATGAGCGACGCGGCAACCAGCATCTAACGCGCCGCAGTGAGCGAGCTTAGGGGAGGTTGCTCTGACGTGCGACCGATGGAATCTGAGGTTGGTCTGGAGGATTAGTATGTTTGAAGCAACGGCATCTGTTCAGAATGCAGAGAAGACAAGAAGAAAATCAAGAACCGCTCGACATAACCAGGATTCACGATGAACAGACAGACACATCTTGATTAGAAAGGTTACATTACACTTGAAGAAGGAAGAAAAAGGTAGGTACCTCTGACCCAGTGGCCTGCTCTGCCCTGTATCTTCGCGTTCTTGATTTCGTCCCAAGTGACTGGATCTCCAGATTAATACCACCACCGAGGATGGCCAAGAACACAAACGGAGAACGGCAGCCCGCCGGAATTTCCAAAAGCGGCCCAGGAGGAATGGATGGTAGATTTGACCAGGGCAGGGAGAAAGAAAAGAAAGGAAAACAGAGCTGGAAACCAGCAGCAGCAGAGTTGTGCAAGAAGAACCAACTCACGCCGGCCAAAAGTGCAGAGGACTAAATGGCAGACCTGAACGGGGAGGAGGAGGAGGCGGGCGGTGTCCCCGCTTTTGGCGGCATGGGGGACGGCGGGCGCGGGAATCGGAAGGGGAGGAGGAGGAGGAGGTCGAGCGGGGTGGGGAGGCCGCCATTTTATCTGTGGACTGGGCGACGGCGGTTTTGAAAACCTGCGAGTGGGACTGCGGGAGTGGGGATGCAGACGACGGACAGGTGCGGTGTATCGAGGACCAAGTGGAAGGCACGGTGGGGCCAGGGCCTTTCCGACTTGTAAGCCACATCGGTTTTTTTGTTTGAGACTTCTCTGGTCCAAGAGCGGCAATAAAAAGCTCTAACTGCCTATAACTTTAAAAATAAAATAAAAACTCTAACTTTTTTATCATAAAAAGCTCTACATGACTATGCGGTGTGATGATAGTCTAGCAGTATTTTTCAAAATAATTCTTTGCACCGGACAAGACAATGTGTACGAATTTTTAGTCATAACCTTTACCACACAAGTTTTAAATTAAGCAACAAGTCCTCTTAGCGTTAGCCAGCCTGTTCGTTTGAAGTTATCAGCCAAACCAGCCAGCCATTCAACAGTATTTTTCTCTCATAAAAAATCAGTAACAGTCAGGACCAGCCAGCCAGAAACGACCAAGGGAACAAGGCAAGCATTGTTTAGGCCTAAATTGATTTGCCTTTGTTGAATGGAGGAGAGCTTGTGTGAGTTCTATTGTAGTTTGACATGATAGCTCATACATCAATTACCGAATTAATAAAAATACAACATTTCAACATACCATCTAGAATCCATCACCGAAGTAACAAAAATACAACATTCAAGATACCATCTAGAAAAAACTACCCCCACCCCCACCCCCACCCCCACCCCCCTCTCAAGGAAGAGCTATGACAAACCTCCACCGGAGCTAGAGCACTAGCCTCCTTGTCACCACCGTTGTATATATGTGCCAAGTAAGCCATAAGCATGCATGCATAGCAAAACAATATATGAAGAATCTTGAATAGTTTTTTCATCAAAATAAGTCTTATTACGATTCTTCTATATTGCCCAACAAATAGCAGCAATATGAAAAGAATAATTTTTTTCCATGTGGCAACCGCTTTTCACACCACCAAGACCAGCATCGCTCCATTGATTTAGGGGTATTATTAGCACCAATGCACACAACACTGACAGCCCATGCTGCTCTTGCTATGTTGCTCGTATAACTTTCCAGACCTACATTTTTACAAAGGTATTAGACTTAATACCTAGCTACCGACCATCCAAACAAGACTTTATGGAAAACCAAAAGCTTTAGCTCGCATAGACAAAAATGGGCCGAACTGTAGTCAGATCGATTTTCCCGCAGTTAGGTGTGCCAGATAAAGCAGGGGTCGCCAAGATGGACGTGCCATCACGTACGCTGGAATTCCAAGCATGACTGGAAATTCTTTCCACCGCTTTTTTGAGTGTGTTAAAGTGAAGAGGAGATATTCTTCCACGGCACTTTTGGATAAAGGGGGGAGCAGGAGGATAGAATATAGATGCAGCAGGATTGCTAGTTGCTGAGGACCCAATTCACTCGAGGTTCCTCCCCCTTCGCTGCAACTTCTTCCCGGCCAGTTCTCACACGCGCACCGCGTCCTTCCTTTATCCTGCCATTCATTCTCCAAATAGTATTATTCCAAATGTGCATTGAGACTTTTTCTGGGAAAAGATCTTGAGGAATTCTAAAGGATTCCTCCGGCCGGCCGGCCGGCTTCCCTTTCTATTCCGATCGAAACAGGCCCGTTTAACAACTGGACAATTGAACTGGTGTATGCAAAAGTGGTGTAGTATGTGCCTCATGTGTTCTACTGTATGTAACATGAGTTTTGCGTTGAGTGAGCAGCGGATATATATATATTGATATATATATATATATATATATATGTCGGTAGCATAAAAACCCAGGTGCCGTATGTAACATGAGTTCTACTGTATGTAACGTGAGTTTTGCGTCGAATGAGCAGCGGTACCGTTGGGAGCCTAGGACTCCTATTTATTATTGGAAGTCCCAGTTAACTAGCACCCACCTATTTAGACCAACCAGCCAGCCAATCACATGCAGGTGCTCACACGTGCAGGTGGAGGACCCCTTCAAACCCAGTAGACTGGGTGCATGAAAACCTAGGACAGAATGCATAAGACCTTTTCTATTGCGACGATGTATATAAACCAGCAGTTTAAATGCATTTAAATCAGTTCTGCGATGCATAAAAACCTCTCCATGAGCTTGGCTGTTCCACCTGACAGGTACAGATGCTAACACATGTTGACATGCACATATCTACTCGAATTTCTTTTGTTTTTTCACCATAATTCATCAACAAACATCCGATTCGAAAACGATTTTCACCATTGAACTCCTGATATTTTTGCGCACGATTTAAGATCCATTGTGATTTTTGAAAATTTTTAAAATTCATAAATTTGAAATTTAAATCATGACATGTGCTGACCGATTGATGCAAATAGTCACTAGTCAAGATGCGTATAAATGTTCTTGGATGGATTGGATGCATACTCCAACAATGTATACAAAGATGGGCCAACAATGAATAAAATGTGCTTCAACTATAATTGTGTTATAACAAAGTAGAAGAGTGCACACAACTACAACTATGTATAGAATTATGTACCAAAAATGTATAAATTTATGTAGAAGCATACACATAATATGAGTGCAAGTGTTCTGACAATGCATACAAGTGTTCAGACAATGTATATAAGTTCCTGAACAATGTATATAGACTTCTTTTGAATTTAAAATTTGAATTCAACTAGGGTAGAAACCTATGCAACGAAACATAATCACTACTTTCACCATGCATCTAAACCTACACTTGCGATCGCAGTTCGCTCGGCCGCCCCCAACATAGTAACCATCCTTCCGGTTGTCGTCATTCGCGCACTCTTCATTTCTTGCAATATGAACCAACCAGTCAGATATGCATGAAGACTCATTACTCATTTATAGTTGGCATGAAAAGTTTGAATCAATGGCCGACATGTGGTCCGATAATGTATAGAAAAATTCAAACCATACATATAAACCGCGATGCATAAAATGATATGCATACAGTTTCACCTTGCATATGAACTACTGTCAATCGTGCATATAAAACAAAGATGCATATAAAACCACGATGCATATAAAACCACGATGCATATCAACCGTGATGCTAATCAACCATGCATACGAACCATGATATACAAATGAGTTCAAAACTAATACCGAGCCCACTATCCTAAAGTAGCTGAATAGAAACATGCATACAAAAATTTACAATCTCTTACTTTCACCGTGCATACAAACCACCGTGCACCATGCATATGAACCATCAAGCATACAAACCATCGTTGCACCCTGCATACAAACCACCATGCATACAAACCCATGCGCTGGCACCGCGATCAGATCTACAATGCTAGAAGCCACCACGCGCCATCATCCACTGCCTCCATGATGGATCTGCAGGGTCTTGCAGGAAAAAAATGCACACAAAACTCGCTATGCCAGAAGTGATGCACACAAATCTCCTTCGTAATGCATACAAATTTCACTGACGGAGGCTTGTTAACAAAAAAAGATGCAAACAGAAAAAAATACGTACCAACCTCCCAGTTGTAGGTGGGCGACACAGATCACGACGGGGCGCCATGGCTGCTGCCAGGATCTGAGGGCGCGGGCTCCGCCCCAAGCTGCAAATCAGGACGGGGCGCCATGGCTGTCGGAGACGTTGGGGATGAGGGCGTGCAAACATATGGCTCAAGAAGCATAAAGCCCCAAAAAAATGCATACAAACCTTTGCATACAAACCCCAACATAGTACCATCCTTCAGGGTAATTTGAGCACTCTTCTTTTCTTGCAAATACGAACCTAGAACCAAGCCAGATACGTATAAAGACTCATTACTCATTTATAGT
This sequence comes from Bothriochloa decipiens, assembly GCA_023333625.1. Lineage (NCBI taxonomy): Eukaryota > Viridiplantae > Streptophyta > Magnoliopsida > Poales > Poaceae > Bothriochloa > Bothriochloa decipiens. The sequence continues at coordinate 26,458,827 of CM041646.1, forward strand.
TTACATAAAAAATTTGAATCAATGGCTGACATGTGGTCCGATAATGTATAAAAAAATTCTCTGATAATGCATACAAATCTGGTCTAACAATGTATTAAAAGCATGAATAACTAATCAAGAGCAGTGCATATAATCTTACAGGATTCATTCGCTGGAGCATAAATATGTGTATATAAACAATTAATAGAAGTGCATATAACCTTACACATGAGGCAGGAACAAGCAGAATGTAGCATGTGCACATGCATATAACCATTCACTGGAGCATAAAAATTGCATATAAACATGAAGAATGTAGCATATGAACATGCATATAATCACCATTGCATAAAATGATATGCATACAGTTTCACCTTGCATACAAAAACTGCTATCAAATTGTGCATATAATCCATGATGCAAATAACCGCTCTCAATTGTGCATATAGTTTCACCTTGTATATAAACGACTGCCAATCGTGCATACAAAACCACAATGCATATAAAACCATGATGCATATAAATCAGTTTCACCTTGCATATAAAACGACTGTGAATCGTGCTTACAAAACCACAATGCATATAAAACCATGATGCATATAAATCATACTGGTTGTGGCGTCGCAACGGGAAGGGGCACGCAGCCGTCGTGTAGACAGGATGGTCCACCTCGTAGACGCAGGGAGGTTGAAACAGTGGCGCCGCGCGTGGTAGATCCCCGGGCTCCCGGTGGATCCGTCTTCCACCGTCGTGGCGTGGAGAGGGGAAGCTGAGCCAAAACGCATCCTCATTATATCAACCTCATGATGCCACACGTGATGCACACAGACTTCCTCCATGATGCATACAAACCTCACTGCCTGCTGGCTGCGGCCGGGGAAGGTGAGGTCGCACTGAGGCGGGGACAAGCAGCGTCTCCTGCCTGCTGCGGATGGAGTTCGCCGGCCACGCATGTGCCTGGAGCCGCCGCTACTGGGGAGGCCCCTCGTCTCCGCTGTCACCATGAACACATCGTCGTGGGGTCGGAGGCCGGAGAGGGAGGCCACGCCGACGTAGATCCGGGGAGAGACGGGGTAGCGCCGTCGCTGGTAGGGCGGGCCGGGCCACGCCGCCACTGCTTCGACAGGGGTGGAGCCACGCCGCGCAGTCGGGGACGTGTGGGGGTCGCGCCGGTCGGGGAAGTGTGCGCTGGGTACGGGAGCGTCATGGGCCGTCGGTTGGGGGAGGACGACGTCGTGGCCCTGTCGACGACGCCGCTGCTGCTCCGGGAGGTGGAAAGGTGGCCGCGGGCCCGAGCCGCACCGCCGTACGAGTGCGAGAGGCGCGAGGACGCCGCGCCGGCGCCGGTCAGGAGGAGCACGGCTGCCGCCGCGAGACGAGGATGGGCGCGGGGCCCTGTCGCCGGGTGACGGGGATGGGACGCGTCCGCGCCGCACCGAACCGCCGCGTGACGGGGAAGGGCGGCGGCCGCGCCGCGCCGCCACCGGACGGGGAGGGCAGGGCCGAGCTCGCGGGCACGGGAGGAAGGGCGCCGGGCCATCGGCGATGGAGGAGCGGCGGGCCGCTCGCGACAGAGGACTGTGCCGCCGTTCGGTGCCGCCACCAGGAACGTCGCCATCGGTCCAGGAGGTCACGGGGGTCATGCCATGGCCGTCTGGGAGGCCCTGAGCGGCGCCGTCGCCGGCCGGGGGCGGGGCGGGTCCTCGCCGCCGGCCAAGGAAGGGGCGGGTCCTCACCGCCGGACTGGGAGGCCACGCCGTCGATGCTCCAGGAAGCGGCGGCGCAAGCTACAGCGGAGGGGTGCACGGTCCAGAACGGGTGGCGGCCAGGCCAGGGAAGGTGGGTTGGGGAATTAGGGTTTCGGTGCATATATATATAACCCAGCCTGGTGGGCCTGATGGGCCAGCTAGTGGGCTAGGCGGGCTAGTGGGCTGGTCGGACTGGGTGGAACCAGACCAGTTATTTGGTCAGGGCTTGCAATAGTTAATGGGAACCCAATGCTCCGTGTGTGTATATATACAGTATATCTATATCTATATATATATATACTCCCTCGTTTGATCGGTGGCATACATTTGCTTAGCGGGTTAACAACCATGCCCGGTTAGGAAGTTTTCGGATCCTGTGTTGCCTCGTGTTATATCACTGCCCATGCCACGTGTTTCTCTCTCCCCTCTCCGAGTTTCTCTCGTATCTATTTCTGCATCTCACGCATGGTGGCCAGGGCGGGCGCGCCGCCGCCTGGTCCCCTTCCATTCCGGTGCTGATGCTGGCGGTGGAACCCCTCGGCGTGGCCGTCCCGGCGACGGTGGCTACCAGAGGCGGCGAGCCCTCTCCTATCCAGAGTCGATAGCGCCCCCTCAACTTCCTCGCACAGCTCGTTGGACCCGCTGACGGTGGTGGCCGTACCGGCGCCGCTTGCTCCCCATGCGGCGGAGTCCGAAGGCTGGGTAGCAAGCGGCAGAGGAGAGGGCCTGGATCCCCCTGCGGTTGGGAAGACGACGACGGCCCAGCCGGCAGAGGCAGCCCCGACGCCCTCCCAATCCTGTGGCCTGCCGATCCAGGTCAGTGGGTTGTTGATTCGTAGTAGGTTGTTGGTTCGCAGGGGCTAGTGGTGGATCCACGTTGGAGACGTTGCATCCATGTTGAAGCTCATGGACTGTATGGTAATCTTTGTCGGTTAGATTTGGATTCAGGGGACTTTTTTTTTCTCCAACTTGCGTCTGCAGGGCAGGGCTTGTTCTTCACGGTTGTCCTGCAAGTTTTCTATTTTAAAATATTGCAAATACGAATATAGTTCTTCTAATCTGGCTGCCTATGAGAAGTTTGCGGTTTGGAGTCATGATTTTCAGATAAATGTGCTGGTGATTCAAGAATCAATTGCCTGGATGAATTTGCTTAATTCATTCCTGATACATTATTCAGATATAGTAGAGTATCACTGCATACGTGTTCTGTACAATACAATTTCAAATATTAGATTCTTTTTTTACACGAAGTAGTATATGCTCATACCTCCTTCAGTTCCTTGCATGTTTTGCACCTGTGTGTAAGTATAAGTACTAATGACTCCCAGGAACAATATGTATGTACGCATACTTTTCTTAACCATGTATGTACATATACTCCCAGGAATATTATGTTTGTATGTCTGCATACTTCTCTGAACCATGTATGTAGACTATGAAGTATGTGTACATACTTACAGTATATGCAGTCGGGTATATACATATACTATTTCATTTTTTGTCCTAAAAAAATACAGGCACGAGTATATGGATATAATACTCCAAGTATAAGGATATATACGGAAAAAATAATTCCCAAAGTAATGGCGTATATATGCATACTGCATTCCAAAAGTTTTCCAAAAGTTTGTATTAATACTTTATTCTAAAAAAGTATGTACAAATAGCCATTGCAAAAAGTACGTCTGAATACTCTATGTAAAACGTATGCGTAGATACTCTTCAAAAAGTACGGATATGTACTCCTTAATTCTATATGAAAAAGTATGCGTATATACTCTGAATCTGTGTACATACTCTACCAACGACGCACAGTAACAACCGAGAATCACAGCAAGAATGTAGTAAATAATATTATTTTATTCGATTACTTAATTACCTGCATGGGTTAGCCACGTACTTAGTTGGGTCCGATTAACTCCTGCGGACCCGTTATGGTCAGGGGTGTCCACACTGCCGTAGTACAAAATAGATAGGGAGTAGATACTCCCGGGAGCATAGGAAAGGCACCCTATATATATATATACTAACTATATGGAGCTCTGAGCTTCCAATAACAATCGGCTGCCCATTAACTAGCCCACCAGACCCACCTTCCGGGCCAAATAAATATGACCTCCCAAACCCTAAAAATCTAATCCCCAAATTCCCCACCCTTGGCCGCCACCACCGAGCGCGTGCTCTCCCAACCCCGACCACGACGCGCCGCCGCTGGGCGCCGCGGCATCCTGGCGCCTACACCTCACCACGGCCCCTCGACGTCGCTTCCTCTCTCGGCGGGCGGCGGCGCGGCCCTCTCCTGCGGAGCAGCGGCGGCGCTCACGGCCATCGGTGCGCCCCTCTCCCGGCGGCTGGTGGCATGGCCCTTCCATGAGGGGCGGCGGCGGCGCCCCCCCTCCCTATCCAGCCGCGGCGAGGCCCCGCCTAGATGCCAACGGCAGCGCGGGGCGGATGGCAAGCGGCTCGCCCCTCCCCGAGCCTCGGCGGCGTGGACCTGCCTCCCCTCCTGAGCCGCGACGGCGCCGGCCCGGACCTATTCGAGCCATGGCGGCAGGCAGTATGGTGACGGCGGCGCGCGGGCCAACCCATCGCCGATGGGCCACGGCGCGTCCCCGAGCCTCCCCTACCTACGACGGCGCGCGGCGAACAGGGACGACGCGGCCGTGACCCTCCCCGGCGATGGCGCGACCCGTACCTCCCCGCAGTGCAGCAGCTGGCCACAGCCCTCATCGACCATCGTCGGCGCGGCCCCTCGCCCCTGTATCCGGCGATGGTGGGGCGGCCAACAGCGTGCGGGAGCATCGGCGGTCTTCTCGGCCAGTGGCGCTCCTCCCTCTCCTAGCGGGGCAGGGCGTTGCGGTCATTGTCGGTTCGCCGGCGAGCCCCCTTCCCTTCGCCCGTGAGAGCAGGGGTGGCGCACACGTGAGAGCAGGGCCCTCACAGTTGGATCCGAGCCTCTCCCCCTCCCATGGCTCTGGTGTTAGCAGCACCTCTTCGTCAAGCCTCTCATCGTCGCCACGCCACGAGGCAGGCTGTCGCTGCCTCCAGACCATCCACCTCGGTGGCCAGCTGGCAGCGTACTCGGCCAGCGAGGTTTGTATACGCCCCTCCTGAGGTTTGTATGCATTTCTAATGAGATGGCACGGTATATATGCATCAGGGTTTGTATGCACGATTCATAGCTGTTTGTATGCAAGATGAAACTGTATGCATGATTGTCAGCGGTTTATATGCATCGTGGTTTGCATCGTGGTTTATATGCATCGTTATATTATACGCATGATTGACAGCGGTTTGTATGCAAGGTGAAACTATATGCATATCAATTTGTGTTGCAGGAACATTTGGATTGCTTGGATTGTGCATAAAAATGCTCTTTTTCTAGTTTAATAGGCTGTACTCAGAATTTTTATGCTTCCTGTGTACAAGTTTATATGCACCATGTCACATGTTTTGTCTAGCTGAAGGTGCTATGTCTGGATGTATATATGCTTCATGTGTTTTTAGAATTATTATGCATCTTTGCAACTTATTTTTATGCAGTACTAATAGTCCAATGATCTAGCTACTAATATTTTGGTGAGCTTCTTGTATACACGCATGGTGCATGTTTATATGCATATTTCTATGGTTGTCTTTGCATGGTTCGTATGCATCATGGCAGCGCATGGTTTGTATGCATGGTGACAACACATGGTTTGGATGGACCTTAAACTTTTTATGCATTGTATGAATAGCATCTGTTTTGTATGCATTGTAAACTGTTTTGTATGTATGTTGAAATTGAGACCGAAATCTAACATTTTCATGGTTCGTATGCATGGACGGTGGCTATGGCGCGGTGTTTCGCGGCGTCGACGGTGGCCACGACGACCGAAAAGATGGCTAATGTGTTGGGGCAGACTATGACCGCAAGCATAGGTTTAGATGCATGGTGAAAACTGTAATTATGCTTAGTTGCATAGGTTTCTGCCTTAATTGAATTCAAATTTCAAATTCAAAAGAAGTTTGTATACATTGTTTATGAACACTTATATGCATTGTCAGAACTTATATGCATATTTTGTTGGAATGATTATTTGTATGCTTCTATAGAAATTTAATTTATACATTGTCGGTACATAATTCTATACACAGTTGGAGTAGTTGTGTGTACTCTTATACATTGGTGTAAGACAATTATAGTTGATTCACATTTTATTCAGTGCTACCACACATTTGTATGCATTTGTGCTATAGTGTTTTCTAGATATTTCTGTACGCTGTCTCCATCAGAATTGAATTCAAAATTCAAATTCCAAACAAGTTTGTATACATTGTTGGAGCACACTTCTATACGTTGTTGAAGAATATGTAATATTGGCGTAAAATACTTTTTACGCACATCTTGACCAATGTTATATGCATACTGTCGTCCAACATGAGCAATAATTTAAATTTAAAATTTTGGAGAAGATGATATCATAAATTTGAAATCTATACGCATCTTGATTAGTGAGTATATGCATCCAATCAGCCATCTAAAAAGCCTTATACGCGTCTTAACCAGTGACTATATGCACCCAACCGTCACATGTCATGATTCAAATTTTTAAATTTATGAAAAAAAATTCAAAAACTTTATTCACAATGGATCTTAAATCATTCGTAAAAATATCAAGAGTTCAATGGTGAAAACCGTTTTTGAATTGGATGTTTCGTTGAGAAATTATCGTGAAAAAACAAAAGAAATTCGAGTGGATGAGTGCATGTCAGCCTGCGTCAGCCCGTGTCAGGTGGAACAGCCAGCTCGCGGAGAGATTTATATGCATCGCAGAACTAATTTAAATGCATTCAAACTACTGATTTGTATGCATCGTCGCGACAGAAAAATCCGTACACATTCTGACATGGATTTATATGCGTTCGGTCTGCTGGTCTGGAGAGGTCCCACGTATGTACGTGTCAGTATCTGCATATGATTGGCTGACTGGTTGAACCGGAGAGATGGACGACTAATTGACTGAAATTTCCAATAGTTATTGAAAACCAGGAGCTTCCAATAGTAAGGTCATATATATATATATATATATAAGATATCTGAACATTAGTATGAGCTTATACGGACCTGAGTAAAACTAAGGAAAATGAAAGGCATTGGTGACAGGCACAGGCAGGTAAATGCAAATGCATGCACCTGCTGCCTGGAATCGTGTCGTGCCCACGAATCAGAAAAGCCTTTACGGCAGCGGCAGCCGCCTGCCCGAATGCAGCACAGCATGCATGCATGCATCCAGGGGGTTCAGAGGTTGAATTGAGTACGCTGATCGATCGTCCGGCTACGACTGTTGCCGCATGACACTGCACCGGCCAGCCAGCTCGCCTCGCCACCGTCAAGTCTCGGAAGCGCTTCACGTGTCTGCACGCGCATGCATGCATACTCCCTCCGTACTAAAAAAAATGACACAAAAAATATGTTAGTCAAACATTCTCAATTTTAACTAAATTTATATAAAATACGTGTAATATTTATATTTTTAAATAAATTAATTAAAAACTAGATTTAAATATCTTTCCGACGATACTAATTACTTAGCACAATTATTTATATATTGTAATATATAATTGCCAATAGTTTAAAAACGTTGGTTTCTCGAGAAGCGAAAATGACATCTATTTTAGAACGGAGGGAGTACGAGATTATGGCCGGAACGGTCACGGAAAAGTCACAGAAACCACATCTGTACTGTACCTCTAATCGATCGATCGAAAACCACTTGCAGATGAGTTGATGGACTGTGGCAGAGATGATTAATTATATATGACTACACGACTACTTTAGTAAACATTATTGCTTCATATATAACTAGATCAGACTTGAAACTTGGTGACTTCTAGGCTTCCGAATCAAAGAGGGACGACGACACATCAAAGTTACAGTAGCTAGCTATATGCTCTGCCGAGACGCAAAGCAACCATGCATGCTGCTTTTTCCAGGACCAGCCTAAGTTCATGGAATTTTCCTTGTCGGATTCTTGGTTCCTGTCTATGTTTTGGGTTCAGTGTACAACGTACTTAGTGTACTACTACCATCATTTCCTTGTTTGAGCAAACAAGCTAAGTGCGATGCGGCTGTTTTGATCATGTATGGATGCATGTCTTCAATCATCCGTGCTATCTCAAGATCGTATATGCGTTAACCTAGCTTGTTGAAAAGATACACTACATGCATGCATGTAATGAAGAGTTAATTGAATCGAGGAGTAAAATTCATTGATGGCTCTCGGTATCTATTCAGCTGATGGTTTTATGTACTTATGCGGCTGATAAACCGGCTGATGCTATTTTATTATAAGAGAAAAACATTATACCATAGCTGATAAGTTTAAGTAAACTTATCCACATGTGTTAATTAGGTTCCTACTACACTTTCAAATTGTATCTTTTTTAGATGCATGGATTTTATTTGATTCTACTGAGAGTCCAAACGGGCGCTATCCATGTCGTCAGCTACGTACGTAGTATATATATGCTAAAAATTAGCACGTACAGCATTGAAGAATAAAGTTTGCTCAGAGGTAATCACTAACTTGTACTATCGTTATGGGTGCCTTTATGTATTGTTCTTCTTGCAGAAGCAAAGGTCCTTACTAGCATCCACCCCGTTCCTTTTCTTCGGCTATCAATCAATCATTTGACATATCCCATATTACGTGATATTTTTATGTTCAAGCTAGCCTGTCTCTGCGGACTGTGGGGGGACAACCTATGCACCCAACCCACCCTGAACAAAATTTCATATGCAAGGTTTGTCATTACATGCGAGAATTTGTATCCTATTTTAGTCGTTGACCTTCGTAACCATGATCTGTAAATGTCGGTGCCTCGGTATCCGTGGTACCGTACGCGTGCGTGGTATTACTTCAATGACCTGTGCTAGGAGTAGTAAACTAAGCTCGTCAACGTCTTGCTAGATTCCCTGTATCTAAAATAGCCAGCCTGCTAGTTTGCCTGTATCTAGGTGGAGGTCAAAACCGTACGGTCATATCAATTCAAAGACGCCAGTGCTAACAACCTTTTCAATAGAGTTAACTTTTAGTACATAGCTTACAACATACTGTACATAGCAAACATGACACACAAAATTTTGTATGCGTACATAAACAACCTAACTCTTAATCAAAAGCATTCGAATCACCAGATAGAAAAAAAATAGCATTATGCTGGGCTGTAAGATTACATCATCTCTTAATGAACTGTCCCTTGGCCCTTTCTTTGTCATTGTTTCACAATTACGATTCTATTTTCATCACATCTCCTCTGCATCTCTTTCTTTTGGCTTCCCTGCCCATCTGTTCATTCAAGCACAAGACAGCATCTCACTTCGCCTATATTTCTCTTATGTTCTCTTCGATGATACGATGCACAAGCATAAATCTGATGAAAGCAAAGAGCTGGAATCAGGATGAAACTCGTGTTCACCATAACAAATCTGATGCAAGCAAAGAGCTGGAATCAGGATGAAGCCAAAGTTTCCATCGTCATGTTATTGGAGCACTCGAAAGCAGCAGTTTCGAGTCACATTTGTTATGGCTGCCTGTCTAATGTGATCCGATCCCTAACTCATGAATGTTTAATACCATTATTGTACTAGCTTGTGTTTGGTAAATCGGTGCGATACATCCTTCTTACCACCACTGATGTGCATCCGATTGCCACAAATATCTCTGACAATTCAGTCAGCTACAGAAATAGCATAGCCATTCAGTACGACTATGATCTGCCTTCTATTGTCATTGTCACGTCGTAGTTCTCCAAAGCAACCAGACAAATCTGATACTCGAGTCTCAATATATGGAGTTAAATACAGGCGTTCCAACAACATTAGTACTTGAAATGCATCGACCAGACCAACTAAGTTTTATAACTAGACCAGACCCAATAATAACTAGAGTTGCAGAGGACAGAAAAGATTGAAGGACTGCCCCCGAAGAAACTAGTAGAACATAAGAAGCATCGCCATTGCCATCACAACCTTCACCATCATCTCCTGTCTCTACATCACCATGACACCGAAGAAGGCACCACCTTGAATGCAAGTTTAGTCCTGCAAAGGGCAAAAAAAAATTGCAGATGCAATGCAACCATTACTTTTTGATAATCAGAAATCAGAAATAAAAAAAATACATTACGGATGCAAACATTCAGAAATCAGAGGAATTTGATTTGAATCATTCAGACTTGCATACTGAACTTGCAGAGAAGTGCGGCAGTAACATCTAACATGAGTCTAGGCTCTGAGCTGTCTGAGAGGATCACAGGAGGTGAGGATCCGCAAGCCGAGGTCACAGCCCATGTTGGTTGGCAGTTTGGCAGGTAGAGGGCCGAGGCGGCTCCGGTAGGGACATGAGAAGGAATGGGTGGGGAGGAGGCCACACGTAATTGGAAGTGGAGCCAGAGGAGGTCGAGCTTGCTTCCCTATCCGGCAGTGACGCAAGGAGGAAACAAACAGTGGCAGTGCAACGCAAGCACGTGTCATGTGGATGTGCATGCAGCTGTAATCAATAGATGGGCTCAAGACCCCAGCAGGGGAGAGCCCAAGGGGGTGCTGTCTTAGTCAACTGTAATCAAAGGCAGTTAAGCTGCCGACTCTAGGTGTTAAGTCCCAAGGAGGTGCATGCACAGCCTTTCCAATCAAAGGCAATAGCTGGCAGTTAGGAAGTAATGGCTAGGAGAGAAACAAGTAGTTAGTGGCTGGGCGCCAGTAGGGCTGGGCTGCTCTATATATAGCCTGTAATCAGCTTATGCTGAATCAAGCAATCACCCCCTTGCTATCTCTAATCTCACCTCTGCTGTTCATCTTCAATCTCACCTATTCTTGGGCAGTCAGGCAATAACCCTGGCGCCATTATCCTCCCTATCTACCATGTGAACTAAGGTTCACTACATCTGGTATCAGAGATCTAGCGATTCTCGTCCACCTCTGCTGCATCTTCTTCAACCTCCGATCCTCATCAGCCACCAGCTTACCACCAGACTTCACCATACCCTCAGCCGTTGCAGCCTCTACACCACCATCTACCACCACCGCGACCTCTACCACAATTCCAGAAACAGGAAATCTGATCCTCTCGGCTTCATCAGCCAATGTGAGTCCTACTTCCGCCAGCAACATATCATGGAGGAAGAAAAGGTATGGCTGGCTTCCCGACATTTGGAAGATGTCGCCCGGATGTGTTCCGCCAAGTCCAGCAGGATGAAGGCACCACAGCATGGCTTCGCTTCACCAAGCTGCTACACCTGTGTTTCGGAGCGCCACCTGCTGCGACCACTGGCCTTGCTGCTGGGATACGCCGTCTCCAAGAGGACCTGGATCGCTTCACCGTGATGATCAACCGCTACCGTGCTCAAGTGGAGAAGTCCGAGCGTGAAGGCCTTGCTACTGTACGCCTACAAGCGGCGGCGTGAGGATTCATGGTGCGACACACCACCAGGAAGCTGCGTGAATGCCTTGCTGCAATGCTGCTTCAGGCAGCAGCGCGAGGGTTCCTGGCATGCCGACGAGCTCAGTCTCTCCGTGAGGTGCAGCGTCCAGCTGTTATCTTGAGGACCCTCATGTGGCCATCATTGGAGAAGTCGGATCTCCAAGCAGCGGTGCGGCTATAGGCGGCGGTGCGAGGATTCCTAGTGAGGCACACCACAAGGAAGATGCGGGCAGCGATCAAACCTATGCCTTCAATGAGGCATTCCTCATCTGCTCATACGCCACCACCAGCCACCATCACGCCTCCCACCGCCACTCCATCCTCACCATCACACTATGCTGCCTCCATCTTTTCACCAAAAGCAGAACCCACCATGGCTGATTTGGCCAAGCTCATCCAATCCCTCACCTCCTCCACTAGTGACTTGCAAGGGCAGGTTGCTGCCCTGCATCAAGAGCACCAGGCGGCGGCATCCTTCTCCAATTCAAGGGGCTTAGGCCACAGCGACCACCAGGGCGACCGGCCTCCCTGTTTCTAGAAGCCAGCTGCTTGGCTCTTCCCATGGGATCCAGGACGATGCCAGCAACTTCATCAACCACTATCTAGCACTGCAGCTCGAGGACGAGCTGGTCCTCAAGGGAGGGGGAGATGTCATGTGGATGTGCATGCAGCTGTAATCAATAGATGGGCTTAAGACCCCAGCAAGGGAGAGCCCAAGGGGGTGCTGGCTTAGTCAACTATAATCAAAGGCAGTTAAGCTGCTGACTCTAGGTGTTAAGTCTGTTAGAATTAGGTTTTTCCATTATTGGGCTAACCCTAGGAAGGGTAGCTATATAGCAAGACATACATGGGCCTAATCCTCACATACTCCAACACCCCCCCGCAGTCTGAACTACCGGTGCAGCGGAGTTTATAGACTGGACACGAAAAGAAGCACAACACATAAGCACAACACACGAGCCCCCCACAGACGCAACTAGCCACCGGTGATGTTGAGGCTAGAGCGAAACTCGGCGAAGGTCGAAGATGGGAGACCCTGGTGAGATGTCGGTGAACTGGGAGGTGGTCGGGACATGGAGAACCCGAACATCGCCGATTGCGACCCGATCCCGGACGAAGTGTAGATCAATCTCCACATGCTTGGTCCTCTGTTGCTGCACAGGGTTGGTGGAGAGATACACCGCACTGACGTTGTCACAGTAGACCAGCGTGCTCTGGGAGAAAGGGCTATGAAGCTCGGTGAGAAGCTGTCGGAGCCAAGAAGCCTCAGCCACGCCGTTAGCAATAGCGCGGTACTCCGCCTCAGCACTGGAACGGGAGATGACTGGCTGGCGCTTGGACGACCAGGACACCAGGTTGCTGCTCAGAAAGACGGCGTAGCCAGAGGTGGAGCGCCGAGTGTCGGGACACCCGGCCCAGTCAGCGTTAGTGTAGACGACGAGCTCGGTGGAGGAAGACCGGTAAAGGAGCAACCCATAGTTGACAGTGCCGCGGAGGTAGCGGAGGAGGCGCTTGAGAGCAGTGAGGTGGGGCTCTCAGGGATCATGCATGTGAAGACACACCTGTTGCACTACATAGGTGATATCCGGCATGGTGAAGGTGAGGTACTGAAGTGCACCAGCAAGACTCCAGTAGGCAGTGGGATCTGCCACGGGAGGGCCCTCGGTCTTAGAAAGCTTGCCCTGTGCGTCAACCGGAGTGGAGCAGGGCTTGCAGCCAGTCATTTCCGCTCGCTCCAGGATATCAAGAGTGTACTGCCACTAGTGAAGAAGAAGCCCGGTGGGGCGAGGCTCAACAGTGACCCCAAGGAAGTGGTGGAGCACACCCAGGTCCTTCACAGGAAATTCCTTCTGAAGAGAACTGATAATGCGACGGAGAAGGTACGGATTGGAGGTTGTGAGGACAATGTCATCAACATAGAGTAGCAGGTAGGCAGTCTCAGCTCCATGGTGATAGATGAACAGGGACGTATCTGACTTGGCCTCCACAAAACCCAGTGACAATAGGAAGGCAACAAGTCGAGAGTGCCATGCCCAAGGGGCCTGCTTGAGGCCGTAGAGATACTTGTTGAGGCGACAGACCAAGTTGGAATGTGAAGAGTCAACAAACTCCGCTGGCTGGCTGCAGTGGACTATCTCGGTGAGGGTCTCATGGAGAAAAGCATTGTTGACGTCCAGCTAATGCACGGACCAAGAGCGGGCTAGAGCCAAAGAGAGCATCGCTCGAACGGTGGCCGGCTTCACCACCGGGCTGAAGGTCTCGTCATAGTCGACCCCAGGGCGCTGAGTGAAGCCCCGAAAACCCCAACGAGCCTTGTACCTCTCAAGGGTACCGTCAGCCCGCCGCTTGTGAGTCCAGATCCACTTGCCGGTGACGACGTTGGACCCGGCGGACGGGGCACCAGATCCCAAGTCTGGTTGGCGAGGAGAGCCGCATACTCCTCTTCCATCGCGCAGTGCCAGTGAGGGTCCGCCAGGGCCTCACGAATGGAAGAAGGTACAGGAGAGACCTGCGGGTTGCTGAGCATCGCCGCAAGAGCCCGGGACCGCAGAGTGCCCACCGCATGCCGCGTCACCATAGGGTGAACATGCCGCGGGTCACGGTGAAGAAGTGGTGGGTGGTACACCGGCGTGACGACACGGGCAGCCAGCGCCCGGGGCGGTGGTGTAGGCGTCCCCGGCGGAGAAGAGGCCTCCAGCGGTGGAGGTGGCGCCTGTAACAACCCAAAAATCCGAGCTTCAAAATTTTTTGAAAAACCCTATGAGTGATGAGTGTAACATGTCATCATATACCCTAACCTTGCATCAACCCCCAACAAGACATGCATATCATCCATGTGGTCATATCATAACTAAAATGTTTCAAAGTAATTTTGATCAATGTTTCACATGTTGTTATCCAATGTTGCAATAGCTTTACTTTCAATGTTTCAATAGTTGTCATGTCATGTTGCATTCGAAGGTGATTTGGATTTTATTTGATTTAGGTGATGCTTATTAAAAATGAGACCATAATATTTATTTTCACAAATAAATATTAAGGGAATAATACCCTAACAATATAAGGGCCTTGTATGCTCACTACTTTGTTATTCAAAGTTGACACATCACACATATATATATGTATATATATAAAAGTATTTGAAAATAAAAAAGAGAAAGAAAAGAGAAGAGAAAAGGAAAAGGGCATCTAGCCCAGCAAGCAAACCAGCCCAGCCTGCAGTGCCCCTTCCCTCTCTTTCTCTCCACGCTGCACCGGCCCGGCAAGTAGCAAACCGGCCCAGCCCGACCTCTCTCTCTTTTCCCCTCTCCCTCTCTTTCCCTCCGCGTGTGTCCAACCTAGCAAGATGGCCCACGAGGCCCAGCAAGCACCCACGGTCGTCCGTGCTGCACCGAGCCACTGCTGAGTCGCTGACGGGTGGGGGCCGCCTGTCATACCTTTCCACGGTCCCCCACCGTCCGCTCGCGCGTGACATCGCCGGTGTCAGGCGCTGTTCCCCCGCGTCGCCCTAAGCAAAGCGCTCTGGCCGCACGATCCGAACCTCCGCCTCATTGACGTGGGCCCGCTCGCCACCTGGCCCGACAGCCCCTGCACAAGAAGCCCACGGCTGTGAGGATCTTTAACTCCTGCGCATGCACACATGCACTGCCACCGCGGTGGAGCGCTGCCGCTATAAAGTTTAGGCTCGCTCAGCACCAGCTAGCCCCCTCTCACTGTCCCCTGGACCCAGCTGAGCTCTCCACCAATGACCTGGAGCCCTTCCTGGCCGCCTGATCAAGCTTCCTCGCCCGATCGCCGTCCGCTGGCCACCTACCACCTCTCCTTCTCTATATAAGCAGCGCCCCGGCGCCCTAGGGATTCCCAGCCGCTGCCACCACTCTAGTGGTGTCTAATTTCACCTTTAGCCCGCTCAATTTGGGGAAGAAGGGGAGGAAGGAGGAGAAGGGGGCAGGGAGGAAGGAAGCCACTGCCGCCGGAGTTGTAGAAGGAGGAGGAGCGCTGCCGTACTGCTGCTGCGGAGCTGTCAAGGGCAAGAAGCCAAAGCAGAACCACGAGCCGCCACCCAGGACGTCGTACTGCACCTCCATCTCCTGCCACCGATGGTGAGCACTGCCATGCCCCTTTTCCAATCTCCGCCTTTGCTTCTCGGCCATGGCGCTCATACCGAGCGCGTAGGCCAAGGCCTCTGCCGGCCATCTTGGACACCAGCACACGCGCACGCACGGTCTAGCCAGGCCACAAGGACCACGGTGTCAGGAGGATGCCAGGGCTACCTGCCGCCATACCAGTCGCCGCGCGCCGAGCGCCGCCATGGCAAAGCCGTCTTGGTCACCTTGCCGAGGAGCCTTGCCCTCCTTTGACCACGGATCTGTGCTCGCCTTGATGAGACAGACACCGTGCGCACCCTAACTCCATGTTTGCCTCACCGAAGCACCGTCCACGCACCACCTTGCTGTCATCGTGCCACTGCCATGCCGCTCTGGAGCGCTACCATCCAACGTCGTTTCCTCGCCGTCTCCAACAGCCCCGATGGACAAGAAGATGATGGGCGCCTCCGTTGTGACAAGCCGCATCAGCAGGAAGAGCCGATGAGAGCCGTGGAGCCTTCCGGGGTGCCGTGCCATGTGCCATGGTCACGCCGGAGCTCCGCCGTGGGTGTTGCTGCCCGCGCAGACTCTGCCACGGGTTTTGGTCACCGCCGGTGCCTCGGGGAGGTGCTGCGTGCACCCAATCGTGCTTCCGTGCCCCGAATTAGACTTGGAGTGACTCGGTGTGAAGATGTAATCGAGCGCCGCCGCCGCCGAGCCGCTGTCCGCCATGGAGTGCGTCGCCGGGAGCCAAGCTGTCGACTTGAAGACCATCATTAGGTTCGCCTTGACGCCCTGAAGCCGTTGAGCAAGAAGATGGAGCCACGAACCACTGAGTCACCGGGAATCAGAGTTTCCTCGCCGCCGGCGAGCCCCGCTATCAGGACTGGAGAAGCAGAGGACAGGGATGAATTGAAGAAGAGGATGGTGGACGCGGTGTTCGTGGACCAGCGACGCTGACAGTGGACCCAGCAAGCATCGGTGCACCGTGGACCAGAGCTGTGGACTGAGCCCGTTTTGAATCCAGCGTGATGACGTGGCAGCACAAGAGCATGCCACGTGGTGGGCCCAGCCCGGCCCAGATCCGGCCCACTCGGCCCATTAACGGCCCAATAACGGCCCATTAACGGCCCAGTAGGGCCCACCTGTCAGTTGACCGTTGACCGTTGACTGCTGACGTCAGCAGTGACGTCACCTCGGACCCACATGTCATGCGACCGTTGACCCAGTCAATGCTGGTGTCAGCATGACGTCATCCGCCATGTCAGCCGCTGAGTTGTCTCTGTTGGACCCGCACGTGACACGTGGACCAATCCCGTGATGCCATGTGTCAGCACAGATAAATCCAGTCCTTTTATTTTTTTGAAAATGGTTAAATCTTTGAAAAATCATAACTAATTCATACGAGCTCTGAAAATTATGATCCACATATCCAAATTTTCTATAAATTGAGTTCTATCTATTTTTGCTATGTTTGAGTGCATTTAGATCTTCTATTTGGCATTCGTTCTTTGTGCTAATCTATAGGGGTCGCTTCCGCGACCATTAATTCTCGTTACATGCTTGAGCGAGGATAAGTCTACGACAGTGACTACCAGGAGAAGTCCGACAGCTACGTTAGTGAAAATTTGGTTTCAGGTTCAAGGAGTGTGGCCAGTACAAATCATACTGAAAATTTGGTTTCAGGTTCAAGGAGTGAGTACTCATATGGGGAGTACAACAATTAAGGGTTTCGTGCCTACGCTCAAGTTAGATCAAAGATGATAGCTTCCGCACCTTAAGCTTTTATTGTTATGCTGCATGAATTCTGATTCCGCCAGTTGGCGATGTAATAATTTATTGTAAACCTCTCTATAGCACTCTTTTGTTCGATGTATGGATTATGGTATTCAACTGTTATCGGGTAATGTGATTTAAATGGTCTTATTACACTCCGACTCTATGGATTTTCCGTTGCGGAAATCAAGGTCGTTTTAGCGCCGGTGGAGAAGAGGCCCCCGGTGGGGACGGCGGCCGTGGAGCCGCCCGCCCGCGGCGCTGACAGACGTGCACCGGCTGGACGAACCGCGCCGGTGGTGCAGGAGCCGGCGCCCCCAGACCCGCGGTGGACGTAGGGAAGGAGCAGCACCGTAGGGTGACGCCGCTGGAGCCGAGCAGGGTGTAGGTCCAGCGGCGTCACTAGTGGGCGGCGAGCCAGGGCAGGGGCCCGGCGCCGGGCACGGAGTAGCAGTACCTGCAGGAGATAGCGGTAAAGGTGGCTGGACCACCAGGTCAGTGGGAAGTAGATAGAAAGGGTCAGAGTCTGGGGTAGAGTCGGTGGTGGTGGTGGTGGAGAAGGGAAAAACAGACTCATCAAACACCACATGACGAGAGATGAGGACCCAATGAGAGGTGACATCATAGCAGCGATAACCCTTATGATCAGGGGAATACCCGAGGAAGACACACAAAGTCGGACGGGGAGCCAGCTTGTGAGGAGCAGTGGCAGTGGTGTTAGGGTAACACGCACACCCAAAGATCCGAAGGTGGTCATACCGAGGTGGGGTACCGAAAAGAGCGTGGTGTGGTGTAGGAGCCGGACAAGCAGTGGAAGGAAGGCGGTTAAGGAGATAGGTGGAGGTGTGCAGGCTCTCAGCACAGAAGCGAGCAGGGAGGGACGCCTGGAGAAGAAGAGTGCGCATGATGTCATTGGTGGTGCGAATCATGCGCTCAGCCTTGCCGTTCTGGGAGGAGGTGTACGGGCAAGACATGCGTAGCTGGACACCGTGAGAGAGGAAGAAGGTGCGCGAGGTGGTGTTATCAAACTCACGACCATTGTTACACTGGACAGCTTTGATGGTCAGGCAGAACTGCGTAGACACCCAGGCGAAGAAGTGAAGAAGTGCAGGAAAATCATCAAACTTCGCACGCAAGGGAAAAGTCCACGAATAGTGAGAAAAATCATTAACCACCACAAGATAGTATTTATCGCCAGAAATACTAATGACAGGAGATGTCCACAGGTCGCAGTGTACAAGATCAAACACATGAGAGGCATGTGAAGAAGAAGACTGAAAAGGAAGACGAACATGACGGCCCAGCTGACACGCATGACACAAATGCTCATCATGAGTCCAAGTACACTGAATATCGGAACTACGACTAAGCTGCATCAAAGCGTCACGTACAGGATGGCCGAGAAAATGGTGCCAAGTAGTAAAGGAAGGAGTGGCGGCGAAAGCAACTGACAAAATCACCGGCGATGAAGAGGAAGCAGACGCCAGAAACCGAAGAGTGTAAAGAGGCCCCGTGCTGTCACATCGGAGAAGAGGACGTCGGGAAGCCAAATCCTTCATATTAAGACCAGAAGAGTCAAACTCAACAGAACAGGAATTGTCAGCTATAAAACAACGAATAGAAAGGAGGTTATGAACCATAGAAGGTGCAACAAGAACATTAGGAAGATGGAAAGAACCGTGAGTGCCGGCGGCACCACGGATGTGACAGGAAGACAAGACCCATTTGCGACCATGATGGACGAAGGAAGAGAGGAAGACGGAGGGTGAACGGAATAGAGTATACCAGGGTTGGGAGTGGTGTGATAGGTGGCTCCCGAGTCGGTGATCCACGCTGGCCCAACAGGTGGTGTCAGGGCCGCGGTGCTGAAGAAGTGGGCCAAGGCAGTCGGGTCCCAACCGACAGGCCCTGGCGAGGCGCCGGGAGGTGGACCCCACGGAGACGAGGCGTGAAACCCCTGGAGGAGCACCAGCGAACATGGCCGCTGGTGGGCGAGACTCGCCACCGGGAGCCTGGAAGGGCCACATAGAGATGCGCCCCTACCACGGGTTGTGGAAGGTGGGCCAGGGTGCACCCCGTGGAGGCGCCGACGTGTTCCACGGCCACCACCACCACCGCCTCAACCCCCCCCCGCGGCGGTGGCGACCTCCACGGCCACAGCCCCCCACCCCCGCTCGGCCTGGGGGGAGGAGGACCAAGAAGAGACGGCGGCGACGGAGCGGACGGACGCGGCAGGGGAGTAGTGGCAAGAGCAGTCGAGGAAGACGAGGACCCCGGCGTGGAGACCGACACGGCCTGAACGCCCTGAGTGAGCTCCTCCATGACAAGGTCGTCACAGACCTGCAGGAAGGTGGGGAAGGGTCGCTACCGAGTGTTCCACGTCTAGAAGCGAGCGTAGCGGTCACTGAGCCCGCGGAGGACATTGAGGACCAGGATGCGGTCCTCCATGGGCCAGCTAAGGTCGCCGAGGGAGTCCGCCATGCCCTTCATCTTGCGGCAGAATTCGCCAACGGAGAGGTCACCCTGGACAAAGGTCCGGAAGCTCACATCGAGACGCAGAGCCCGGGCCTCAACATTGCCCAGAAACTGTCCCTCGAGCGCAAGCCAGGCCCCCCGTGCTCCAACAATGTTGCGGACGAGGTCGTGGAGGTCGAGGGAGACCGTCCCGAGGATCCAGGAGAGGATAATGCTGTCGAGGCGCAGCCATGAGGCGGTTTGGACCGCGACCGGGGTGTCGAGGAGGACGTGGTCGTCGAGGGCGTAGCGGCGGAGGGTGAGTAATACCAGATCCCTCCAACGGGCGTAGGAGGGCGACTCAGGGTCGAGGACGACCGGGACAAGGAGTAGAATGTTCTGGACACCCCCAGCTTGGTAGTGAAGCTGCGCCACGAGCGGATCGGCCGGGTCGTGCCAGAGGACAGCGGTGTGGGACACGCGGTGACCCGCGTCGGAGGAGGTGGCACCGCCGTCAGAAGAGGCAGGAGTGACGAGGAGCTACTCCGCCGCGGTGATTTGGCGAGCCAGTGCATTGGCCGCATCGCGCTCGCGTTCCCAAGCAAGGGTGGCCTCCTACAGACAAGCCTGCCCGGCCTCGGCGGCGGCGCGGGCCGCGACGAGGGCGACGACGAGGGCGGAGTCGGTGCTGGCTGCCTGGCCGGGGGCAGGTGCGCGCGGCCTGGCAGCCCAGCCCGGAGGCATGCCTAGGCCGGCAGCAATGAGGGTGACGGCCGCGGTGGGCTCAACAGCCGGCGGAGCCGCTACAGGGTCGACGGCGGCGTCCCCGTCTTGGCTGCCGTGGGCACCTGCGCCACTCTGGCATCCCGGGCCGCCCTGTCCCCCCGCGTCCACCATGAGGAGAAGGGCGGGGACGGCAGTACGAGACGCGTCGGGGGGAGGGCCACCCGCGCCTAGGGGCTGGCCGGCGGCTGGAGAGGGGGCGGCGGCACTAGGCCCGCCTGCGGCGGCGGCACTAGGCCCGCCCGCGGCGGCGGCTGGGGATAGGGCGCGCATGCCGGGGCCGCCTGCGCCGGTGGCTGGAGAGGGGGCGGCGGCGCTGGGCTCACCCGCGGCGGTGGCTAGGGAAGGGACGTGCACGCCGGGGCCGCCCGCGGCGGCTGCTTGGGAAGGGGCGCGCACGCCGGGGCTGCCCGCATCGGCGACGGGAGAGGGGGCGCGCACGGCATGGCCGCCTGCGCCGGCGGCTGGAGAGGGGGGGCAGCGCTGGGCCCGCCCGCGGCGGCGGCTGGGGAAGGGGCGCGCACACTAGGGCCTCCCGCGCCGGCGACGGGAGAGAGGGCGCGCACGGCATGGCCGCCTGCGCCGGCGGCTGGAGAGGGGCCGCGCGCCACTTGCGCCCACGAGGAGGAAGAAGGCTGAGGGGGAAAACGCCGAAATAGGTAGACCCAGGAGGGGGAGGGGGCCGACCGGCCATAGCTGCTCCGACGGCGGCGGCGGTGCGCCGGCGAGTAGCAGTAGGTGGCGGCGGCGGCAGGGAAGGGGAGGGAGGGAGGAAGGAACTCAGTCTGATACCATGTTAGAATTAGGTTTTTTTATTATTGGGCTAACCCTAGGAAGGTAGCTATATCGCAAGACATACATGGGCCTCATGGGCCTAATCCTCATATACTCCAACAAAGTCCCAAGGAGGTGCATGCGCAGCCTTTGCAATCAAAGGCAATAGTTGACAGTTAGGAAGTAATGACTAGGAGAGAAACAAGGTGTTAGTGGCTGGGCGTCAGCAGGGCTGGGCTGGTCTATATATAGCCTGTAATCAGCTTATGCTGAATCAAGCAATGAACAGAAATGAAGTTATCTCCCAACTCACCCCCTTGCTATCTCTAATCTCACCTCTGCTATTCATCTTCAATCTCACCTATGCTTGGGCAGTCAGGCAACAACCCTGACACCATTATCATCCCTATCTACCATGTGAACTAAGGTTCACTATAGCATGTGAGGGGCTCAGGTTATAAACTTGCAATCCCTATCCACCACCACCACCCATCACCGCATGCTTTGTTTTCTGTCTCCCGCGTGCTCAATTCCCATTGCACTCGCGCACTTGCTCCTGCCTGCACTTGTGAAAAGACTGCACGGCACTGGCAGACACCTTTTCAGGTTTCTGCATCCCTAGTGTTAATTTGCCGGTGCCGCAGAGCACGTAAATGACACACTGGGTTCCATTCACCAACTAATCATGCCTAAGTGTACGCTTACTGTTTTCTTTAACACATTGATCAAAGGTTATACAAAAATATTCCAATTTAGGGTCGAACATATCTTCATAGTATACTTATTTGGTGTCATAAATGCTAAACAATCTTCTCTACAAACTTAAAATAATTTGACTTAGGATTATGTAATAATGATTTTGTATGTGTGTGTTTGGGGGAGAGCAAGGATGGAGGTTGCACTCATTAACCTCATGTAAGCGTTCAGCGTCTTTTAAGAAATCGTTTGGAGAAATTAACATCTAAGCTAGTTAGATTAATTATATGCTAGGCAAAACATTAATAAGTGCACCCTTTACTGCCTATTGGCCTTTGTAAATAATTTCCAGTCTATCGCTTATGGATGAAGTGGTCTGTCACAAGACAACATTAATAGCGTGCGCATTATTATACTATTGACAATACCTAGAGTGCAAACAAGTAGTCCAATGACATGCATGAGAAAAAATACCCTAGGGCCATTAAAACCACCAAAGGCCTTTTTTGGCAACCTTAGGCTGAGCCAATTATTTATGGTAGATAAAACAAGCCATATTTCTGTAAGCTCAAAATGATATTTGTTAATTTTTAAAAGTAACATGTTGAAGAAAACATCGCTAAAACTCAGTTGACATGCTCTTACAGAAAACAATATACTGAATAAGCCACTATAATGCAAGCAGATAAGCCAAAAATGTAAATTTCCACGCATGCCAAAAATGTTATAATGATGCTTTAGTCAATGTTTAGGAAACTAAGCTTGGAAAGATAGTCGATGAAGGGACTGAACACTACCTCAACAAGACAATAATGAATGCAATTACAGTTGTGAAAGAACCAATAAGGGTAAATGAGAAGTAAAATTTATGCTTCTTGCCCATGCCCAACCAGCTTGTGAAAGAACCAATAATGAATGCTCTTTTTTTTTTCAATTTATCGAGAATATAGGTATGTTCCATCTTCCATGACACACGTGATAGTACAAGGTCATGTTGATGTGGCACTCATTGTTGAAAACATACACACACACAAAAAAAATTGTGGATGTCTTCTGGATAGGCTTGTTTCCATGATACTAAAACACATGAAACCATGTGAAAATACAAACAAGAATAACCTAACAGTCTCTACTCTATACCTTGGCAGGAGGCAAATATCACACACCCTACACGGTGACCACAAGGTTCTAGAGAAGATTTTGATGCAACTGCAATCCATGGTACACATGACAGTGTGTATAGGCAAAACAAGAGCACAACAAAAATAATCATAGTCCTTTGGCATGTACTCCTTCCATTCCTTTTAAATTATAGTTCATTTAGACTTTTCTAGACACATAAATTTTATCGTGCGACTAGATATACGCTATGTCTAATGCATAGTTTTTACTAAAGTGATATATTTGGAACAGATGCAGTAAGTGATAGTGCCTTGAAGAATGCAAAAGGACAGTCGAAATTATGATAATAGAGTTACAGCTTCATATCCTTCTCGGTGATAAAAATGGTGGGTACCCAAAGTACAGAAACGGAGTGAAACTGTAGTGGTCAATTACATGGTCACTTTCAACAGAGCAGACCCTCACAATCTCCAATGTCTGGATATTAAGCGAGAAAAACGCTACACTTCTAGCACTGGCATTCTCGAAGCCTACTAAGATAATATATCCTTCTGCCACACCGAAAACAAAATAGCGATCATAATCAGAGGGAAGCGGGATTGCAGTCTCCATTGTATACTCATTGTCATTCCCAACCTCATTTTGCCAAATGGAGTGCAGAAGTTCAGGAATTTTTTGATCAACACGAGAAATTATCCCAATCTTTCCTTCACCAGCCTCCACAACAACAACATCCTGATTTTTGTGGTTAGGCCGGAGGCCAACAACCGAGAATTCCATCCTGTTAACGTCAAGCTTGAGCAACTTGTTGCAAAATTGCAGTTTCCAGTAGAAGCAACCATACGCATAACTGGGCCACAGATCCAGGGGTGGTATGCATTGCGATTGAATGCGGAAGCCCAGCGCATCCGAACTGGTAGAAATAGGATCAGTCCAGTTGCCAGAAAGCAAAGAGTAGACAGATGGCACAGCCAGTGCTTCACGGTACGCCCAGGCAATCACCCTGAATTGTGCCTCCTCGTAGTTTGCTGCAGGTACAAAGAAAGCAATGAAATCCCTCGGCCGACCAAGGACAGAGGCTACTAGGCTCTCTGGTACGGTAGGCAGCAGCGCGTACCCCCGCGTCAAGGGGTCGCACACGGCGAGTTCCGGGAGCATATGCCTGCGTAGGTGCTCATATCGTATCAGGAGAACCCGGCCGTCGCGGGCATCGGAGTAAATCCAGCCGGTTCGTTGGCACGGAGGGAGGTAGGCCAAGGAGAAGTCGGCGGCGCGGACGAGGCGTCCGCGGTGAGCGCGTTGGGGTGGCGAGCTTCGGCGGGCAGGAATCTTCGGGCCGTGAGGACACCGAGGAGGAGCGGCGGGTGGAGGGAGCGGTAGCGGCGGAGGAACGAGGCGTCCGCGACGAGGCGGCGGAGAGGCGCACGCTGTGGCGGCGCGGGCAAGGTCGGCGGAGGAGGCGACCCGGACGAGTATCTCCTCGACGAGGTGGTCGGGGAGCGGCGGCGGCGCCCGGGCTCCGGGCCCGGCGAGGATCTCCGCCATCGCCGGCGAAAGGACTGAGGGCGCTTGGTTTGGTGAAATGGTTTGGACGAGCGATGCACGACGAGTGTGTGGTGTGCCCTTTTGCCTGGCCGGCGCTAGTGTGGGCTGGTCTGGGCTGAGCCTGCGACCGAACGGCCCACATAATTTTCGGCCTGTGTCCATACAGACCATTAGAGCCCAGCTCAATCAGCCAACCTGTTTTCCTCGGGTCCTCCCCGTCGTTGTCATCTTCCGCTCAGGCCGGCTCCACTCTCCTGTCTCCTCTCCCCTGCTCTGCCGCTCCGCTCCGGTGCGCGCGCGGTCCGGCATTCGCATCTCGATCCCTCGATCTGTCGGCTTCTCTAGGGTTCGTGCTCTTCTTCACCCGGCCCTCCCGTGATTCTGCTGCATTTCTTTCTCGTGTTCTTGTTGTTCTAGGACTGGGTCGGCGGGAGGGGCCTTGATGTTCTGGTTGTGCCGTCGCACCTGCAGGGAGGAAGAAACGTGACAATGGAGGCTCCACCCGTGGCGCTGTTCGACTCCCTCAAGGTGAGCACCGCGAGCTGCTTTTGTAATTCTCACTGTCAGTCTTGGCTGCGGCATTTCGTCGATCATCCTGGGAGCTGTTCGGGAGGGGCTTAAATTCTTGCCCCTTTTGTTTCTGCTGCGATGTGGTAGAAAATCTTTGTACCCTTGTTCGAGTGGATCTGAGAATTTGAGCATGTACAGTGGAATTCCAAGCAGTGTATTTTTCTAGTTATATAAAAGGACCGTGAGAGTGTCGTGTCCTCACATGAATGATATAGACGACAACTAGTGAGATCATGTGTTATGTACTGTGTGTGTTTTTTTAATCAATGTCAGTTTTGCAACAGGCTGCCAAACCGTTCTTCTTGCTGGCCGGTCCCAACGTGATTGAATCGGAGGAGCATGTCCTGAAGATGGCCAAACACATTAAAGGAATCACAACCAAGTGAGCACGAAGTTGGGATCAGTGTTTTCTTCTCCAATAAGAAAAACTAGGGCTAAATTAAGCCTACCCTGTTGCCTTTGTTTCTCCATGACAGGCTTGGAATTCCACTTGTGTTCAAGTCCAGCTTTGATAAAGCAAACCGTACATCGTCAAAATCGTTCCGTGGTCCTGGTCTTGAAGAAGGCCTAAAGGTGAGCCATGTTTTATCCTTCAGACTAGGCATTTCCTAGTTTTTACTACGTTGGTCTTCAGCACAATGTGCAAATTCATGTCACCGCACTGTTTCTCTTAAGTGACACTAGTTTAAGTTCTCTGCAATTCATATGATAATTAAGTTGGCCATACTTTTGGCATTGCTGATTACCTGAATTAGGGGAAGTGGTTGGACAATTAGAATTACTTGTTCAACTACCTAGTGGTATATTGTTATTTTGGCCTAATGGCCTCGGTCAAGATTCCAGGAGAAACAATAGCGATTAGCCATATCTTGGGATTTGTTCAATTACTAATGGTCCGTGTGATGTGTATATCAGTATATGTACCTAATTGATGACACAGCTTTTCACGTGCAATAGTGTGTTTATATTATAATTGTTTTTCAATTTCCAATTTTGGTCAGATCCTTGAAAAGGTGAAAACAACATATGACCTTCCGGTAGTCACTGATGTGCACGAAAGCCACCAGGTAAACCCATTAACAGATTCTGCTGTGTAATGCCTGATTTGGCTTGATTCTGCCCAGATCATGTTTCATTTGTACATTTTGTACTGCAAGATATGTTTCTTGTTCTTAAATAATTTTGTGAACATATTTGTTCTTTTGTGCTACTTGTTCTTGCATTCCAGTAACAGTAAGACATGTCTGAATTTTTTTTCATTACAAGCTCATAAGGGACTGGCAATGATTCTGTTTCATACTAGGTACCACTAGTCATGTTATGTTTGTGTAGTCAATATAATCATCAGATAGAAACTCTTGACCCCATGGCTCTTTTCTGTCCCTTTTTTAAGTGGCATCTCTAGTGCTCTACACAATTGAAGGTGTTGAATGGATTTGGACATTTGATTTCATTTCAAATCCTCGATTTGTACTCATACCCGGATCTTCCTTTCATAGTCTCATACTTAATTTGAGAGGCAAGCTGTTACTTTTCTGAGCATTACCTGCATTGCCCTTTATCAAGTCACAATCTCCTATATCCTACTGCATATTATTTGCTCTAAAGAGATGGATGGTTACTAATTATTTCATGAAATCAGTGTGAAGCTGTTGGACGAGTTGCTGACATTATACAGATTCCAGCCTTCCTCTGTCGCCAGGTACAACTTTGAATGAAAGGATTTTCTGTGGAAAATAACATTCTTTTCATATATTTAAGCATGAGTTTGCATATTTATACCATGTTCTGCATCTCTAATGCAAACATATTACTATGATAACAGACTGATCTCCTAGTGGCTGCTGCTAAGACTGGAAAAATTATCAACATCAAGAAAGATCAATTCTGTGCGCCTTCTGTAAGTTGCATTTTACTAGCTGGTAGTATGATTGAAATTTCAATACAAGAATTTGAGCTGATTGCTAATTTAGTATTTAAATCAAAAAGGTTCTCTGCTGTTAAATGACATACAAAGTAACAAACATTCCATAATGTCCTTAGTCCTACTTTTCATAGTAATTTGGCGAAGTTTTTTAGTTGATTGTTATGAGACGCAGTGTTGAAAGAATGAACTATTTGCTCTTACCTGGAAATTTTCATTTAATTAGTCTGATGAAATTTGGGAGTAACTTGGCTTAAGTTGATTGAATTTTCGCATTACTCCAGCTGACAACATGAAATTTAACAAAAAATGATATCAGTCCATCCCTATCTGATCTATGATAATCCATTAATCTTCTTGTTGAGTTATAATGTATGTTTCTTCATATGACCTTCCCATTCAAGCATATATTGTCTGTTAATGGAAAAACAATTATCCAGACATATGTTGTCTTCATATTACTATAACTATATTTTGACAAGATGCACAATTTTGAGGATGTTCATATAGAATTACTTCCTGGAAGGCTTGAAGCTAATTGTTTTACCAGAGTTACTTGTTTTACTTTTGCATGTGCTTGTCAAAGTGAACCTTTACATCTCCAGGTTATGGAGAATTCTGAAGAGAAAGTAAGGCTTGCTGGAAACCCAAATGTGATGGTCTGTGAGCGTGGTACCATGTTTGGCTACAGTTAAGGCATCTTTTGCTCTTTCTTTTCTGTTTATTGCCCAGTTAATAAACAGAAAAAGAGAGAACAATTAATCATTGATGTGGACATGTTGTTCTAGGACATTGCCACTAAGGAGAGTAGGTACATGTTGTAGGGTTGTAGAATGACTATAAACCAAGTAGCATTAGAGGGATGAATGCTTCTTGAAATATGTGATATCACTGTATAATCATTTTATGAATTCACCAATTGAAGTCGTGAGAGCTAGATTAGGGTTGCCTTCAGACCATTTGGCATGCAACAAAGTAGTTGATACCATCACTTCTGGAGCTGTGGTTGGAGATCAAGCTGTAGCTCAAGAAGCATCTAGAAGTTCCACAGCAGTACACTAACTGTCTCCTGTTGCACACCTCATTTTATCACTTCCTTCATTATTAGTTATTTCTGCGTTGCTATACGAAGACTGACATTTGTTACAATTAACACACAGATGATCTAATTGTTGACCCAAGGAACTTTGAGTGGCTGAGGGAAGCCAACTGCCCAGTTGTAAGTATTGGAACCTTGCTCTCATTCCTAACTGCGTAATCCACCTGTTGTGTGGAACCATCTAACTTTTTCCTGATTAAACACTTCCATCTAGCTTATCAATATTTCTGGCATGGCACAATTCTCAAATCATGGATCAACTATTGAAATGAACTGTCGTAAAATAAAACTATTGAAATGAATCAAGTTAATATTTAAATCTTACATAGATGCAACCTGATCACTATAATAGGAATTATGACTCCTTTGTGTCAATTTAACTGTGTTAGCATTGAGCCTTTTCTTTTCTCCTGATCTGGGCAGTTGTTTTGACATGTAAAGGTGGTCCGGCTCTCCTGTTGTCAAAAAATGAATTTACATTAGTAAAAGTTCCATTTTATTAATATCCACAACACATTTGTGGTTTTTCATTTCCATGCTTTTCGTTTTCCTTTTCTATTATACCTTTCTTGATCCCACTATGTGGTAGGCTGGTAGCTAGCAACAAGTATGTTGTAGATTACAAATCACTTATATGTATTTCCGGTAGCTGATGTAACACATGCTCTACAGCAACCGGCTGGAAGAAAGGTATCTTTACCAATTCTAATGTGCATTTACCAATTGCTACCTGATTTAAACTTCATGCAACTCTTTAAGTGCTATGCTGTTCCAGTCATGGTCTCATCTCTCTATATATGTAATAACGACAAGAATCTGTAATGTCCAATTTTTCAGCCTTCGGATCTATTTTTAAGTTTTAAGTCTCATTATTATGTTGAACTTTTTTTCTACTAAAACCAGCCACCAAAACATTAGTTGTTTTAAACTTTTTTTTTACAGCTTTATATTGAATTCGTTGTTGTTTTTGCTGGTGTTTGTTTTTTAGTTAAATTGGGGCTTGCTGTGTTCTATTTTGTAAGCTTGATGGTGGAGGCATTGCAAGTGGGGGGCTACGAGAACTAATACCATGCATAGCGAGGACTGCTGTTGCTGTTGGTGTTGATGGTATTTTCATGGAGGTAAAGAGATGCGAGAATAAAGAAATGAGGAAGCTCTCTTGTTTCTTTTAACATAATATGCTATTATGTTCAACATTAAACAAAATTATCTAAATTAAATCCCACAGGTACATGATGATCCCTTGAATGCACCATGCGATGGTCCAACTCAATGGGTATAATCCAATCCAGTTCATTCATGCAATCTTTTCCACCTTATGTAGCATTGATGATGTTTATCATATAAAATAACCCTCATACTATTTGTTTGCACTGTTTTCTTTCTTAGCCATTGTGCAATTTGGAAGAGCTACTGGAGGAATTGATTGCAATCGCTGTAAGTTTGATATCCTTGAGTATATTCAAACCAAATCTCAGTAAATTTACCTTACGTTTTTCCACCTTTTTTCTCCCATCATGTGAAGCGAGTTACCAAGGGAAAGAAGCCATTCAAGATCGATCTCACTATGTTCCAGGAATGATATGCTTTTGTTGATAGAAAGCACAATGCCAATATCCATGGGATTCAACAGGGTGGATTTTAATGAGTACTGTACTTGTTACTGTTCCTAGCAAAGCTGCAGCAGACAACGAACTATTGAATTGAAACCTGTCGGGTTGGTTTGTGTTGTTTCACCCGTTGTACCACCATGTTATTGGACAAACAAATCATCACTCGACATATGAAATTGTTGGGCTGCTTACCACCGTGCTGCTTCTGTGCGTCCAGATGATAATGTTAAGCTCGCTATCTGAAGTCAAAATAGACAATTCTGTGTAACGCAGAAGAGGGTCCCAAATGGAACAAAACAAAGCGTAGGTCCCAAATGTAACAAAACAAAGCGTACATAAAACACAATGTATCAATTTACGGCTGGAAATACAGGAAAACTGCGCGATGAACTAGAGTACTGAGTAACAGCCTACTTTCTTCCAGCGAGCTTCCAATTAGCAGTTTTGGAGTTAAGCATGCCACATACACGCAACAAAATAGAAATCAGCACTTCAGAAGTTGCATGTTTTACTGCTCTAGCCGTCTCTACTCCCTAATTGCTTAGGTTGCTGCTGTAGCCCTCTACTATTTTAACCGTCTACTAGTCCTTGTCTCTACTCCGTAACTGCTTAGGTTACTACTTTAACCGTCTCGTCCTTTTCCTTGTGGGCACATGAGCTTTGTCAGGTACAGGGAGCCTTTTCTCCTTGAAAGCCCTGACCATGTTGTACACCTGTATTAAAGCTCACATGTTAATCTTGGTTGAGTTCATTGCAATTTCATATTGTATAGATGCTTCAGTTGGAGTTTACCTTCCGAATACCAGATGTTAATCCCATGGACTCCACAGAGGATTCGTTGACAAGTTTCAACTTTGTGCTATCAGCTCCCTTTTTGCATAGTTGATCCACACCATCTACATTGTGGCAAGTTAGCAAGCAAGATTCACAGTAAAACAAACATAACAGATTGTTTTTGTCTGGTGATGAAAACCAACAAACTCTACCTTTGAGATTAATAATCATCAGCTCCACATGCATTGTCAGGTGAATGTGGGAGAAAATGTGGACATGCTCACCAACTTCCTCCCGGAAGATCACATGAGATCTTTGTCCCATGTCAATGCTAAGCAACTTCGACAAGTACTTGTCCATTGCTTTCCTCCTGTTCTGAAAATCGGTCTTCCCTTCGTCCACAAGGATCAGTGGGAACTCCCAGAGCCCCGCAAGCAGGCCCTCCTCTGGTCTCTTGATCAGCAAAAAGAGATTGTTATTGTCCTTTGCGTCTGGCGCCTCTTCCTCCAAGCCTTGTGCAATCTGAACGACACAAACAGCAGCAAAATCTCTCCGGGGTTTGGCCTTTGGAACCACCCGTGGGAAGTCTGTAACTTGGACTGACGAATTTTCACGGGAAAGTCTAAGCGCTTGGCAGTGGCTAGAGACTGGGCATTCAGAGCAACCAGGCTTTGTCTTGCTACATAATGTTGCTCCTAATTCCATCATTGCTTGGTTGAAGTCTCCTGGTCTCAAAGGATCAACCATCTGAGCTGCAAGCTCCCTACATTGAAAAATGTACATTGTGCAAGTTCTGAGATTGGTGTAAAGCTTTCCAATTCAGAATTGGTTTCACAGAAAGACAATGTGATAACAGATGAATCAGTATCAATCAATCAATGTCTGTCCATCTATGGATAAAGCCTGTACTGAGGTTAGGATGGGTTCGAAAATGCAAATCAAGTTTTTTAAATTAGATGAAGATTTTCATTTCACCTGATGATACAGCACAACATACAGTATTATTCAGGTTTATTGTAGTGCAAAAAAGAAAAAAATGTAGGACAAACTACTGTACATGGTGTTATTTTACTAGAAAAAAAACAAAAATTGTAATAAATACTGCCATGAACAATCAACTAACAAGATGGATTGTGAGATGTTTGGTTTGAGCTTTGAAGAACCACCACATTCTAGATGAAGTGGTCGATCGTGAGTTCAGCCAATGAATTCCGATAGAGTGACTTCATCCCTCGTCCTTATAGTAATTATAATACTTTGTTAGGGATGAGGTGGTGGTGGAACAGCCCATTCCATTCCAAGAATCAGTAAGGAGTGAGATGATGATGGATCAACCAAACACCTCTATAAGCTGTCAAACAAGAAGAATGATAGCGCTGCCTACCAGAATCTCTTCACTGTTGAGGATTCCTTTGGGTTGTCAGCAATGGCGTAAAGTCTGCTGATCACTCGTACAACATTTCCATCCACAACTGGGACTACCTATAATAATGATAGAAAAAATCACAAAATCGTTTGAAAAGGGAAAAGAAGATGCACATGCTAATTTGATGAATTGCTAAACTGTGAACAACCTCGTTGAAGGCAATTGAAGCGATGGCTCCAGCTGTGTACTCCCCAATGCCACGAACCTCACGGAGGGCTGATGCCGTGCGAAGAAACACCCCCTTTTCGATGATCTGCTTTGCTCCCTGTTTCTCCATCACAAAGAAGATAGACCATAAACCACAGATACAAATCCTTCATTCCTGCTTTATACAATGTTACATAATGACTGCAAAACTGCCAAAATCAAGGTAATTTATTTAGGCCCCCTTTGGCTCACAGGGAGACCAAAGGGAAAATACAGGAAAGCGAAGAGCGCAGGATTCATTCCTCTGGAACGGGCACTCCTTTCCTGCGCCCGTCCCTCTCCCTCTCATCCGTCCCTCTCCCTCTCTCACGCTTGCTCAGCTGAGTTCGACGGCGCCTCGCGGCCATGCAGTCCGCCTCCACGCTCCGCTCCTCCGGCTGCCGGTCCACCCTGCCCGCTCGCCCGTGCCAGTCCTCCATGCCCGCGTCCGGATCTGGGAGGCAGAGGGGAGGACGAGGAGCGGCCACGCCCGCCGACATCATCTGCTCTCTCCGTGGCGCCGACCTCGCCGGCTGGACCCCGTCGTGGTGCAACCACCAGCCCGCCCGCAAGGAGGAGGGCGGCGTGGGTGACGACGACGCGCGGGACCTGGCCTGGCCGACGGTGGCGCGCGGGAAGTGCTCGCGGTCGTCCCGGCGCGAGTCCCCATCGGCCTCGGGCTCCGCCGCCTCCATGGACGCGAAGAAGTAGGCGAGGCGCGGCGCCCGCGACAGCCCCTCGTCGCCCCTCGACTACAGCGGCTCCGGCGCGTCCCTCCCTCCTTCCCCTTGCGCCGGGGCCGGCCATGGTGGCGGAGCTGCTCACCACGCCGCTGCGGAGGCTGGCCCTGGTGGGCTGGTGGCCACGTTCCTGGGACCCACGCGGACGGCGCGGCCCGGCCCCAGCGCGACGGCGGAGGCATCCGTGGCTCCGGCGGCTGTGCTTGCCTCCAGCGCGGATTCAGCCAGGCAGCAGAGCACCTGCGAGAGGGAGGTAAGCCAGCTTGGAGCAGCGAGGGAACGACGATTTCCATGAGCTCGGCGTGGATTTTTGTTTTCCTGCGCTACAGCGTGAGGGCGGCGATTCCTCTGGATCACTTCCTACGTTTCACCTTCGTGGACCAAAGGCATGCTGACGTCAACAATCCAGAGGAAACGATTCCCATGGTTTTCCTTTGGCTCACCCGTGAACCAAAGGGGACCTTAAGCTGGAAACCAAAGACCAAGAGAGGGAGGGCACATAAAAAGCCAAATTCCTAACAAATTGCACAAAATGTCAATATCTTGATATCTCAAAATTAGTTCAAATGCAAAGCAAATGATGAACTACTAATCAGATTTCCTTTACTTCATTTCAAGGAACATGGAACTCTGAATTAACGTTCCAGGCTCTGAGGCAAAACATCAAACAAGGAACCTGCACAGCACCTAAGTTGCCAAGCAAGCGTGGATCTTCCAATCGACACGACCCACTCATTCACCATCGATCCATTACGAGCACAACTCACCTCCAGCAGAAATCGAGCCCTACGGAGTAGCCAAGACCCGCCCACATCTCGTTCACCTCCTGCGGCAAGCATCAAGGCACGAACCAAAAATTGGATTATCATTTAATTTAACCCCACGAAATATCGAGGTCAAAAGATCAAATCTTCCCCACCAAAAAGGGAACTTTTGCTTCTCCTGCCCAATTTATTTATGAACTATTGCTCACCTCCTGCGTAGCGGCGGCGAGGCTTCGCACGGTGGGCCACCGCGCCATCCACCGCTCGTAGTATCCGACGACGACGGGCACCCGCGTCTGCTGCAGCATCACCTCCGACACCCACACCGCGTACGCCCTCTCCTCCTCGGCGCCGCTCGCGCACCGCCACGGCAGGTCCCGACGGTGCGCGTCGTACCACCGGAGCAGCTGTGCGCGCAGCGCCGCGGGTGCGGCGGCGCCTGGGGCTGCGGGCCCAGGCACTGCGGGAGCCAGGTCTTCGATGTCGGCAGCGGCCGAGGAGGGGGCTGCCGGCGCCGCCGCCTTGGCGCGGCGCGGTTGGGGCCTTCTTGTGGTGGGAGAACGGCCATGGCGGGTGTCGGCCGCCTTGGGGTTCTTGGCCATTGATTTTGAAATTTTAGGGCTTTGCCGCCACAGGGCTGATGTGGGGGTGGGGTTGTGGGAAAAGATGAGCACGGAGGCTCACCAGAGTCACCACAGCAAGCAGAGTGAGGCGAGCGCTTGCCCGGCGGCCCGACGGGGCCTATCCCGCGTGCGTGTTTTTCTTTTTTTTTTTTCATGTTTCATATTTAATTTCCATTCCAAGGTTTTCTTTGTGTCCCAAAGTAACTTATATCATGTTTTGAGTAGATAAGGTTTTTTATGTATAATAAGTAACACATATTAGTAGACAATTTATTTTATAATAAACACAATAGGGATACAAATGTTGATAGGGCCAATCGCACCTTGTTTTGAGATCCAATTATACGTTTATCCTCATTTTTTTAACTTTATATGTTTGTCCCTGTTTTAAAAATATCAGCATGTTTCGTGAATCGGACTTAAAAGTGTTAAGTACAAGTTGAGAAGATAGAAATGCCCTCAGCATAAATGACCCAAAAATCAATCCAAATTTACTGGCACTTATCTTGGACAAATGACGATATATTTTGTTCTTTTTTTGAGAATTATACGGCACAACGTAGACGTCCACAACACGCACACACACTCACCCCCTATAAACACATGTACGCAAACCCTACCCCTAAGAGCATCTTCGAAGGACTGAGCACCCGGCAGATTTGAAGATTCTCGAAGTCACCACTGGCGCTTCGTTGTCGACGGAAATGTCGCTTACCACTTAATGCATAACGCCGGTAAATCTTGGAAAATCCCAAGAAAAAATACAAGCACCAGGATTTAAACCCTGACGGATAGCGTCCCATTGGACCGTCCTACTGTTGGACTACAACCCAATTCACACGATATAATTTGTACCAACAAGCTATAGTCATGTCATGGGCTCATGGCTGTCAGACTTCTCCTACCCATGGACCGTGACTCCGGGCCTGCCCGTCACCCACAACTCAGGGCCTGCCCGCGCGCCCCGCCATCTGCGCGGCCGCACGCCGCCCACCCAGCCACGCCACCTAGATAATGGATAAGGGGTAGTATAGACTTTTTTTATTCTTTTTTATTTTTTTCCAAATATTTTTTAATCTATTATTCACCATCAGCTCATGGGTTCAAGAAGTAGGGGCAAACGGTGCCTTTTAATTCAAACAGGAGCAAATGTGTAAAATTAAAAAAATGAGGGTAAATGTGCAATCAGATCTCAAAACAAGTCGGTGTTGCAATTGGTCCATGTCGATAATATCTTTTATAAAATTAATCAAACTTAAAAATGAATTATCCTGAGACAGCATATATGACATGTAACCTCAAATATAGGCAGAAGGAGACATGGGCAGTGGCAGGGTCCAATTGGCGAGAATTAATAGATAACACGGGTTGGGAGAATATGTGTTGTGTTATTTGATGATCATGGTTTCAATTCAGCTAGGAAACTAGCTATTAGCAAGACATAAACATATACACAGTCCGTTGCTAGCCAATTATACAACTTATAAGATGATGATGGAGGGCTCCCTTAGGACTCACACATGGAATTGCGATAATTATTTTATTTTATTTGTACTAGCTAGGATACAAACTCGAGAGGGCGTGTTTGGCTTGCTTCCTTACATGGCCAACCTGTAGGTGCGGTCTGGCTTGCTGCAGAATTTTTCTTTTTGAATTTGGGTAGCTTCTTATTACACTTGAACTGATAAATCGTCAATAACAATTACACTGACACTATTTGGAACTTCACACGAAATGTGTTCTATTCCTTCGGTACTACCCACTCC
The DNA here is from genome assembly GCA_023333625.1 of Bothriochloa decipiens. NCBI lineage: Eukaryota > Viridiplantae > Streptophyta > Magnoliopsida > Poales > Poaceae > Bothriochloa > Bothriochloa decipiens. The sequence goes on from CM041646.1 coordinate 26,494,741, forward strand.
AAGAGCAGCAAGAGCATGTGCTGCCTTGTTACAATTTCTTGACACATGAACACAATCAAAGCTAATAAAATTTACAAACGAAAAGGACCTGAGCTCCTCGATCAGGCTACCGTTCACAGACAGGTCTTGCTCAGGCTTGTTTAATTTTCAGAGCATCCGTTTCCAGAATCAAATGGCTTATGCCAAGGCTGCTTGCAGCTTGAACCCCCTGCAGGCAGGCGATCGTTTCAGCTTGGAGTGCATTCAACAAATGATCAACGCGCCCTCAACCACTCAGTACTACATATTCATCACTATCTCTTATCAGGAACCCCCACCCACCACAAAGCTCTTCTGGGAAAAAGGAAGCATCGCAGTTCAGTTTCAGAAAACCTTAGCATTTGGCTTCTCTGCCTTGGGGGATTTGATATATCTAGTTCTTCAGTATAAGTTTTGATAGCTCTTGCAACAAATTGTGCAGGTCTCCTTTTCCCTTCTTCCCGGATCAGGTTTCTCTCTGACCAAATAAACCAAAGAGTGATAAGCATAAGGTTCCGTTTATCTTCATTCTTCTGCAGGATATGATAGACCACCTCTCGAGGACTGGTCATCTGTTGTAGCCTGTCGCATTCAGACTCCAATTCCAAATCACCCCAAATCTGTTTAGCTAGTTTGTATTTGAAGGTTTTTGAGGATGAAGGACACCTTTTCTTCAAATGCCGCAGAAATTGTTGGCCCAATAAATTGGCAAAAGCTCGTACGATGACAGAGAAGTGTGCTTAGCCAAAAACTTGGTGAGTTATGGTAACAATCCAAACAACACAGCCTCAGTTTCTACGGCAACTTGTGGCAAAGCTGAGGAAGCCATCCAAACATACCTTATAGTTTTTGATACCATATATCTAATTGTATGCATAAAGGAATTCAATCCAAAAACTGAACGCTATAGAAAAACATATAGACAAACCTTCTATATTATGTGCGCTGTGTTGTGCCGAAAGCTTACCACGATGAATTTATTTAGCCAGACTGACGATAATCCAATCCATTTGTTCTTAAGAATACACAAGGGTGTCTATGTCATCATTCAATTCTGACATGTACGTAGATCATCCATTTGTAACCACAAATAACCCTACATTCGTGAATCTTCAAAGTGTCCATTTCAACATATAGTATCAAACTCCTTTTGTTCCAAAATAAGTACGAGTTAGTTTGATTGCATTTCATAAAATATTAGCAACATTTATATCTTTAATATTTTTAATATATTCAAGCAGGATTCATCTAATGATTAATTATGCACTATGTTTGGTCAAATTTAACAATATTTATTTTTTCAGAAAGTGAAAATTAAATTATATATTTATTTTGAGATGCATGAAGTATGCATGTGCACAAGCTCCGGCGGTGAGTACTGACCGGTTCACATCATATGTCGCTAGCACACGTACTGAAGCTACGTAGAAGCAAGCTTAAAAGTCAACCTTTTGGCTGCATCCGAGCGGTTGGCAGGTTGTTCACCGTTGGTTCCAGCAGCCATATAGCTAGCGCGCCACGAATCAGTCAGTTGATGGAACATATGCATAGATGAATAACATGCATGGCAGTTGGCACACAAATTCTGCGTCGTGTGCTTGAGAAAAGATGGATCAGCGTTGACACAACGCACGCAATCCTGGTTGTGCGGCTACATGGCGCATGGCGGCTAAAGCGTATCAAACATTATTGATGATATATATGTTGGCGGCTAAACCGTATCAAATTAAAACCCTACACTGATAATGATATATATGTAGCAGCTGGCTTCTTTAGCTTCCGTCCTATGGCTAGACTGAACGGCCTCCTATTATATACATATACGATGGCTATATATATGCATGGCACACAAGCTAGCAAAACCTGTGCCAGCGTCAAGAGTAATTAGCCACTTGGCACTTGGCCCGGGGTCTCGTTGACGTGACGGAACGGAGTGTGGAGCATCCGCGGTGCATAGGATGGCTGACTGGTCGCCGGCGGCGTTCCTTCTCCTCCTCACGCTGACGCTGATCCTCTTAGCAACGACGGAGGCGTCTGCTAGGTACATGCCGTTTGGGGCATATGGATCTCCTCGATCAAAAAGCGGCCGGTCATCTTGTTCTATGCCGCATGGCCACTACGGAAACAGTTGCTCTCCTCCTCGCGGTCGATAGTACTCCTTTTATTTTAAATTATTATATGATGTTTTTTCTTTTTTAATATATAATTTTTGCTATGTACTTAAATATATACAGTGTCTATATGCATAGCAAAAGTATTGTATCTAGAAAAACTAAAATTTCTTATAATTAATTTAAAATAGAAGGAGAAGTATACGTGGTTGTCCTTTGCCAGTTACGGTGTTATCTCTCTCTATATGTGTGTGTGTCTGTCGAGGGAATTATGAATAGAAAAAAAAGGTAATCATTTTCACGGGGAAATTCAACTAGTTTGATCGTCTTGCTGTGATGTATTGATCGTGTTTGAATTTGGCGTTTCAGTAAAGATGGCCTTGTAATGTATTTGAATTTAAATTGAACATTGTTCTTGTCCATCCTAGACCTGCTTATATCCCAAGCAAAATAGATGACTTAGGGCCTTCACAATACAGACTTCATTATAGAGATTTTCTAACTTGGAAATTTGTACGGCTGCTGGCAAGATATGGGGGGAACAGAGGCGACAAGGATCAGTTCCTGTCTTTTAATCAGAGGTGTAAGTGCCTGATCCAACAAGTTCTTCGGCCTTGTTTAGTTGTTCCAACTTTTTTTTATTTTTTTCCATCACATCAATCTAGAGACATATGCATGGAGCAGTAAATATAGGTAAAAAAACTAATTACATAGTTTGGTTCTAAATCACGAGATGAATTTTTTAAGTCTAGTTAGTACATGATTGGATAATATTTACCAAATACAAACAAAAGTGCCTTTGCGTGCATGGACTTGTTAGATACTCCCTCCAGTTTGTAACAGAAGGAATTGTTGATTACGTTATTATTTATTCAGTCAGTTCCTTTGCGTGCATGCTTCTACCGTGACAGAGGCTCTTTGTAATTTGCTCGTAGGTGAAAGAGAATTAAAAAATGATAGTGTTGACATTTGTAATCTTTGGTTATTTTTTTTAGAATCACAGAGCTTCCATTCATTCTATAATAGCAGGATTACAATCAATTAACGCTAGTGCCGAAAGCCAGTCCGGGACTTCGTCAGTCCAAAAAAGAATGCTCCGAGGCCATCACCATGCTAGCACAGCGCTGAACGAGCCACCGAATTAGCCTCTCTATATACCCAAGCAACTTTAAAATCTCGAAAACTCTTGCTAAGCTCTATGATATCATAACAAAGGCAACCTATTGACGACTTTGCACTCGATCGGGCCTCCAGCATGGTCTTCAACATCTTGCAGTCGACCTCCAGGATTACACGATCGTAGCCCAGCTCCATCGCCAACTCCAGACCTTCTTTTGAAGCCAGCGCCTCCGCCATTAGCGCATCTGCCACATCGTCAAATCATTTTGCTGCACCTGCGCATACCTCTCCCTCTTGGTCCCAGATGGCGACCCCTGCAGAATTGGTACAGCCATCAGAGACGAAAGAGGCGTCAGTGTTAACCTTGATCTAGCCCATCTCCGGCGGTCTCCACTTCACGTCTCGTGGTGGCTTAGCCTTCCCGCTCGGTGTTTTCAGCGACGCTAGATTCTCCAGCAAAGAGGAAATGAATCTGGCCGCAGCTGCAGGTTCCCACGCCTTCCTACCATGGCGTCGATTGTTCCTTCCAGTCCAGAGAGACCAGGCACCACACATCAGCCATTTTGTCGATGCCGTCGGGCATATGTCTGACCGGAATATGTCAGTCGTCCAAGAGTCTGGGTGTAGAATGGGCACCTGCACCCCGGTTAGCACCTTCACTTCCTGCCAGAACGGCTGCGCCACCGGACAGAGGAAGAACATATGATAAAGAGTCTCCTCCGGATCGCCGCAAACTTCACAGTGACTCTCCTCCATGTGACGTCTCTTCATTTCAGCCTTTGATGGGAGGGCATTATGCATCACCCTCCACCAGAAGACTTGGATTTTTTGAGGCACCTGCAAGCGCCACATTGAGCCCCAGAAGTTCGATCTTTCAGATGAAGTCATCTCATTGGTGGTAGCCATTGCTTCAGCCATCTGATCCGCCTTGAGAAGTCCATAGGCTGATCTCACTGAATAGTGTCCATGCTTCTCATAGGCCCATGCCAACACATCTTCTTCCATTCGGTTACTCAGTGTAATCTTGAGTACCTCAGTAGCATCCAACGCCATGAAGGAGTGGTTGACGGCACCCACATCCTAGACCTGCATCCCTGGGATAAATAAGTCACCAACTCATTCTGCCATGGTCAGTGGCATACGCACGACAGGTTTCAGGGACCGCACACTGGGGATCCAATTGTCATCCCAAATACTAACATTTCCCGGGCCAATCCGATAGCCGATAGATCAGGCCCTTTTTGAGCACATCTCTTCCATGGAGAATTCCTTTTCACATAGATGAACTGCGTTTCTTCTTATTCGTTGAGAGAAAATCAGAATTAGGGTAATACTTTCCTCTCAGGACCTGAGCACACAACGAGTCTGGGCGAGTCAACAAGCACCATCTTGGCTTGCCCAACATAGCTTGGTTGAACAAGGAGAAATCTCTAAAGCCCATGCCTCCCTCGTCCTTAGACCTAGTAAGCTTCTCCCATCGCAGCCAATGGATTTTATGATTGTCCAAAGAACTCCCCCACCAATAATTAGAAACCATCAACGTGAGTTTACGACAAACCACAGGTGAGAGCTTGAAGCATGACATAGGGTTGGTTGGCACTGATTGTGCATTGGCCTTCAAAAGAACCTCCCGGGCACCATAGCTTAGATTTTTCTCTGCCCATCCTCCAACAAAACCAAGAATCCTAGTAGGGATGTAGTTGAAAGCATCTTCTGCCCCATGCTCCACTGTAGTTGGCAGACCCAAGTATCTTTCTCCCAAAGCTTCATTTGGAATTTGCAGACTCGAGAGTACTTCATCTTTGCACTGCTGGTCACAATTTTGACTGAAGAAGATAGCTGATTTGTGTTTGTTCACCAGCTGTCCTGATCCCTTATTGTAATCCTCCAAGATAGACGCCACCCTATCCGCACCCCTCTTGGAAGCTTAGGTGAAGATAATGCAATCATTAGCGAAGAGTAGATGAGATATCCATGGAGCATGCCTGCTAACTATTGATGCTCCTTAATGTAATTTTCTAACCATCAACTATTGCCTAAAATAACATGAAATGAACCATAAAGCATAGTTGTAGGGTTTGAAACTAACGAGTTCCATGAGTTTTGGTGAATTTATGTTTTACAGGGGTTAAACTAGAAAAGGACCAGAAGCACCAAATAGAAGTATCTCAAATGATGAATTGGAGCACACCATTGTGAAGCGCTCATCGAGATACATGGAATAGACTTTTGATTCACCCAAATTGGAGTTTAGACGACAAAGTTACGCCTTCCGGAAGATTGCAAACAGGCTTCCAGAGCAGTTGAGACTAAATTGGACATATCTCCCTCATCCGGACTCCGTTTTTAGCGATCCAGGACTCTTTAGAAAGCTAACGAAGAGATCTATCAGCCCAAGAAGAGAGAATCCCACTTAGCATTGAGCTGGGCTGGCCAGCCCCACATGTAAGGCCGACCGGCCTGCCCTGGGCCCACCTGTCAGTCATCTTCGCTTGGCGGCCTCCAACCGATCTCTATGGCACATCTCAACCATTGTTTCAAGTCAATTTGATCTGAGGGCTGCGGTTCACCCCACTGGACTATATAAGTATGGGCAGACCTCCCCTCTGAGGCATCTCCTTCTTCATTGTCTACATACACATCAAAATATAGGGTTTCAATTAGAAGTAGAGGTCCCTCTAGTTGAGTCGCTTCTAGTTCTAATTCTAGTTCTAGTTCCAGTTCTAGTTCTAGTTCTAGTTCTAGTTCTAGTTCTAGTTCTAGTTCTAGTTCTAGTTCTAGTTCTAGTTCTAGTTCTAGTTCTAGTTCATCTAGTTGTAATCTAGAGAGGAGAGGAGAGAGCTGATGAGGAGCTAGACCTGTCGAATCTTCTTCAACATTGTACTTTTGCAGCATCTGGTTTGTCTTCAAGTAATCTCCAGGTTCTTCATTTATTATTTTCTGAGTATTATATTTAATTTCAGTTCTTGCTTTATTCTATTTACTAGATCTCCGCTCGTATTGAGTGCTCTAGTTATCCTAGGTAATTAGAGTAGTAAGCGCTAGTATAGACATGGTGTCTAGACTAGGGTTTACCTGAGGTTGCGCCTGTTGACGGTAGATAAGTATCAAATTTAATCGTCAACATAATATGAGAAAGGATTAAAACATGAATACCATCTAGTTATAGGGGTTACACTAATAGAATTCCATGAGTTTTGGTGAATGTCTATTTTTGTAGGGGGTTATCAGAAAAGAACCAAAAGAGGTCCACATGTCAAATTTACATAGAGAGAATACCACGTCTAGTAATCAAAGAATACTCTAGAAGACTCGAGGATGCGACCCTGTGAAGGAGGGCCTACCTAGCAGCAGCAGCAGCTGGGCGTCCGCCCATAGGCAGGGGCGGCCGCCCAGGCCTCTCCACCAATGGGGAGCAACCTCGTGGATCCTGCCTCCACCGACCTTGAGGATCAATATGAAGCGTCCGACCAAGGCCAAGTTGACAAAGACCCGATCATCATCATCATTGTCTCAGCCTGCCGGTTCTTCTCAATTAGAAGATCCACCTATTGTTTGAAGTTTGACACTAGCGTTTGAAGCCATGGCTGACAAGTCACTCCGTGAGTTCTCAGCTCCCACTACGGACAACATCCGTACTGGACCAGCTACGGACATTGAGAAGTCTTTTGAGCTCAAGCCTACACTAATCAACATGGTGTAAGCAAGCCAGTTCTGTGGGAAGGCCCATGAAGGTCCTAGTGCTCATCTCCAATACTTCTTGGAGATTTGCAGCACTTTCACTATCAAGGACGTCCCCAGAGATGCTATACTACTTCGCCTTTTCTCATTCTTACTCTTGGGAAGAGCGAAGCAGTGGTTATACGCCAACATGGAGACGAATACGACGTGGGCACTTTGTTCCACCAATTTCTTGGCGAAGTTCTTTCCCATGGGCAAGACCAATGCTCTCCGTGGGAAGATATTGAGTTTCTAGCAACAATATGATGAGACTGTCCTAGAAGCCTGGGAGCGCTTTCAGGACTACATCCTCGAATGTCCTCATCATGGGATGGAGAATTGGTTGCTCATGTAGACCTTATATCATGGGCTCAGCAACAGCACTCATGAAACCATGGATACTGTTGCTGGAGGTGCATTCTTATCACACACCATACCTCAAGCCATAGCTCTTGTGGAGAAGATGGCCTCCAACCAAGGTTGGAGTGAAGAGAGAACTCAGACCTGCAAGAGAGGTGGAGGAATGCACCAGCTCAAGGAGGTAGACATGTTGTTTGCCAAGATGGACCTGCTGACGAAGAGGCTCGATGAGAGAGCCACTGAGAAGAAAGAAGTCATGCACATTCATGATTCCCGCATGACTTGTGAAGAGTGTGGAGAGACTAGGCATACAGATGCCAACTGCCTAGAGATGAAGGAGGACGTGAACTACCTCAACAACTACAACAACTACTGCTATCGTCCTCAGCAAAATCAAGGCTAGAATCAGCAGCAGAGGCCTAACTACTCAGGTAACTACTCAGGTAAATACCAAGGTAATAATTCTTTTTATAATAATTTCCATCAGCCACCTTTAAGAGAGTTAGTGCTTAACCAGGGCAAGTTAATGGATAACCTATCTAACAAGCTAGCATCCAATGATAAAACTCTAGAAACAATTAATAATAGAATGGATAGTTTTTCTAATGCTATAAAGAATCAGCTTAGTTTCAATAAGATGCTAGAATCTCACTTGCAACAGCTTGCCAACTTTGTTCCCTCTGCCGACCAAGGTAAGATTTTGGGGCAACCGGAAGGGTTAGAAACTGTAAATCTTGTAGACATATTCAATGCAGGAAGCTACTGGAGTGACCCTCCTAGAGGATGATGGATTGACTCGACTCTGCCAATCAAGAAGGGTGATCCAGGGAGACCGGTTGTTCTGATCTCCATTGGAAGTGTTAACTTCAACGAGGCAATTTGCGACTTCAGCGCAAACATCAACGTCATGCCTAAGATGATATATGAGAAAATATTCAATTGTCCTTTATTGTACACAACCATGTGCTTGCAGCTTGCAGACCAGTCACTCTGCTACCCAATGGGAACCCTGGAAAACATTTGTGTGCGAGTAGGTAGCTCGTACGCCCCTGCAGACTTCATGGTAGTGGACACGGGCAGTGACGAGAGGTCCCTCATCATTTTGGGACGACCATTCTTGAACACTGCCGGGGCCATCATCTACTCTAAAATTGCCAAGATTATCTTCAATATCAAGGGCAAGCGAGAAACCTTCTTCAAGGACAGAGTGTTGCAATTTCCATCACACCCTCAGTACCCTTATGAGCTAGAGAAGGAGACCATCGATAGGAGGAATAAGACCAAGATCAAAACCAAGACCAAGAACAAGGGAAACAATAAGAAGGCCCAGAAGACGAAGACTGTGAGGATGGTCACTGTAGTCCACAGAGAGCATGACCACCAGCTAAAATCTCCTCATCTGATCAAGAAGGACGACCTAGGTGTCCCGACCATTCAATGTTCCATCAACAAGTGCTACTTGAACAAAACTATCTGTGACACCGGATCAGGCATCAACATAATAGCCAAGGTAACTTATGAATATCTATATGGTACTATGCCTTTGGACCCCACCTATGTGCAGCTGCAGATTGCAGACCAGTCCTTTCGCTTCGTGGAAGGGATAGCTAAAGATGTCCCTGTCCAGATCGACGACCACTACATCCCCGCTGACTTCCTAGTCATCGACATGGGTGAACATGAGTATGATCCACCCATCATCCTAGGAAGGCTGTTCCGGCAACGGCACCAAAAATGCTTGTTAACACCTCTAACACCACTTAAGCTAGGTTGTCATCCCCAGCATGGCGCCAGAGGTGCTGGTATTAAATGCATATGCTTTCTAGAAATGAATAAGGAATCCGCAAGCGCACAGGTAATATCGATGTAGCATTTTAACCGGGAGTAATCCAGATATCGTTATTTATATTTTTACCACTGGGAAGGGAATGCTTATGGATAATGAACAATGAGCACTGCATGTGAAAATGGACAGTTTAACCATGTCTTTATCTATCTTCTCATACAGGGTAAGTGTCATATAAAATAATGTATATATGTATGAATGGTAAGTGACAAAGGATAAATGAGAGCACATAGCTACATAAAATAATGATAATCATCTCAATAGAGTATTCTAAGTTTATAACACTAGTATAGACTAGGATGATCTACAAGAATAAATCCTAAGTTATTCTAACTATAATGTCAAAGTATACAATAATTAAACCGACCTAAATGGACGCTTCATATTGATCCTCAAGGTCGGTGGAGGCAGGATCCGTGAGGTTCCTCCCCATTGGTGGAGAGGCCTAGGCGGCCATATATTCAGGGCCCCTGGCCCTTGGAGAAACGCTAATTCATTGAAGAATTCATTTAGAGAATTCATCCTCATCTCCAGAGAAGCCCTAGAGCCACCATCTTAATTAGAGCTCCATAGTTTAGTAGCATAGCTATATAGGAATAGATCTAGAGGGAGTCAAGCCTAGCTTGGAGTCCAGATCTATCAGCATTCTTAGTAATTTCTTCTACTTTATTGTAATATTTATTATTGTTCTTGCTACTATGAATAGTACTTTATTCTATTCTACTATATCAGAAATAACTTTGCTCTATTTGCTTATGTTCTCAATTATATTTATATTGTTCTTAGTTTACTTTGATTATATGCTTAGCATAGTTAGATTAGAATTATGTTTATGCATAGGATCGTATAGTGCTTGTTCATTAGATCGATGGGTGAGTGGTAAATATTGTGTAGGCATGGTGTCTAGACAGTATTTATCTACGATTGCACCCTATATTCTGGATCACGAGGTAGATCATGGGAGTGACACTGTTGAGTCCTTTGTAGCCCTCCTCCCGAGTGTAGTACTAGTAGAACACCACTATTACAGGGAAGTGATTGCTCTGTTCTTGATCTTCCTTGGTAATATCACTATGTACAGATGTAACCTTTTCCCGCCATGATTGCTAGGTGTAATTACACTAATTATTGTATGCTTTGACATTATAGATAGAATATATTAGGATTTATTCTTGTAGATCGTCCTAGTCCATGCTAGTGTTATAAACTTAGAGTACTCTGTTGAGATGATTATCATTATTTTATGTCTCTATGTGCTCTTATTTATCTTTTGTCACTTACCATTCATATATATATTATTATTTTATATGACACTTACCCTGTATGAGAAGATAGATAAAGACACGGTTAAGCTCTCTATTATCATATGCAGTGCTCCTTGCTCATTATCCATAAGCATTCCCTTTCTAGTGGTAAAAATATAAATAACGATACCTGGATTACTCCCGGTTAAAATGCTACTCGGTATTATCTGTGCGCTTGCGGATTCCTTATTCATTTCTAAAAAGCATATGCATTTAATACCAGCATCTCTAGCGCCATGCAAGGGATGACAACCTAGCTTAAGTGGTGTTAGAGGTGTCAACAGCGCCCAATCCTCTGGATAGTTGTCGTAGCCCCAGGGGTGACAACTCTATTAGACCTTTGTATTCCACCACATTAGGTTTGGTGTTTCGTAGAGCTTTTTGGCAGCCTTCCTCCGATTACTTTATTCCCAATCTTTTTCGAGAATCAGAACGGTACTGTTGCTCCGAAGTAAGTAAAGTAGAGTAAGTCTTTAATTAGATAAACCTACTTAGGCAAACCATAAAATCCCTCTCTATCCATAGTTACCCTTTTCTTTGGACGTTCTTAATTCTTCTAGTACACTTCACGTTCTCTGTGGAAATCGATACTCTGGAATACTCCCGGAGTGAAAGCTACATTGGTATCCGTGCACTTACGGATTATTCTGTTTGTGTTTAAAATACCCAACACTAACCCTTACTCCTCTCGAAACATAGTGGTCCAACGTTCCGATCATACTTGAAAGCCCCTTCGAGCACAAGGGGAACAAGTAAGGTGAGATAGGATCACCTTGTAGTAACCCTCGAGTCGGCTGAAATGATTTCAGAGAACACTCCATTCTCCCTGATAGAAAAACTCACGGAAGTCACACACTTCATGACCAACGAGCACCAAGCATTTGGAAAACCCATTGCCTGCATGATAGCTTCTAGATATTGCCATTCCACCCAGTCATAGGCCTTGGCGATATCCAGCTTGTTAGCACAGCTCCCTTTCTTACCCTTCTTCTTCCTTAAATAATAAATAATGGATGCACTCGTACACAATCAACACATTGTCAGTAATGAGTCGACCAGGAAGAAAAGTACTTTGTTCAACCGAAATCACTTCCTCCAAAATCCCCCTCAACCGATTAGCCATCATCTTCGAGCATAACTTATATAACACATTACAGAGGGAGATAGGTCGATATTGAGACAGGTCTTGTGGGTTAGATACCTTGGGGATAAGAACAAGAAGAGTTTTGTTCACATCCTCTGGGAGGTCACCTCCATTCAAGAACCCCAGAACCGCCGGCAGCACACAATGTTTCACAAGCTGCCAGTGAGACTGAAAAAAGCCAGCATTGAAGCCATCCACCCGCGGTGATTTATTCGGCTTCATCTGGAAAAGAGCCACTTCAACTTCTTGTTCTGTATACGGCGCTTCCAGGAGATCACACATCGGTGCAGTAATTTTCCTTGGAACCAGCCGGCAAATCGCTTCACGTTGCGGAGCATCTCGCGCTGTAAAGAGCCTTTGGTAAAAGTCACAGGTTAAGCGCTCGAGATCTAGCTGATCCGTAAAGGCACGACCATTATCATCGTGTAGGAGCTTTATTCTATTTGCACGACTCCTTGTACGAGTTTTGGCTTGAAAAAACTCCATGTTACGATCCCCCTCTCTCAACCAGGATATTCTAGTATTCTAGATCTCTGTCGTTCCATAATTTCCTCTCTCGCAAAACATCTGCGAGCTTCGCCATTATTTCACGTTATCTTGGAGTCGGGCCACGATAGAGCGTGCTGCTCCGTTCGACCACCAGCGCAGCCCGAAGCTCCGAGATTTGCTTTTTCACAGAACCAAAAACCTCCCTATCTCACTTCTTGAGAGAGGATCTGTAACACCCTAAAATTTGCATAATTTTAAAATAACCAAATTGATTTAATTATGCATTTATGTGAGCATTTAACATAGGTCAAATAACATTTTTATGAAAATCAAATTCATCATAGGCCAAGAAGTATGTATGTGCATTCATGCTGCTGCATAATTTTTGTTGTGATGTTTGGATTTGGTTAAATTTATTTTGGATTTTAAAAAATCTATTTACAAAATAGTTTAAATAAAAGAAAAGGAATTGCTTTTTCTTCTCTCATCCTTCATCTTTCTGGCCCAAACAGCCCACTCGGCCTGCCTCTCTTCTCCTCTCTTTTGGCCCGCTGGCCTTTTTCCTCCGCAGCGGCCCGCATGCCTTCCGTCATGGGTCGGCCCAGCAAGCCTGGAAGCAGGCCGCCTGTTTTTGCCTCTGGCCGGTTGACGTCCTGGGCCCAGCTGTCGGTTGTCTCCTACCTTGACTTCGGCAAGCAGCCGGACTCTCTGCTCCAACTTAGAGTCCGTCGCGGTGCCGCTCGCCCCGCGTTTTGGCATATGCTCCGCGCCATCCTCCTCCCAATAAATAGCAGTCGCGTGCGTGACGCCCCTGTTCCCGAATCTCAGCGCAGCCGCCACCCTTGCCTTGAGCCCAGAGCTCGCAGTGCCGCCGTCGAAACCCTAGCTGCCGCACCACGCTCGATTCTACCGTCCCGCCGCTTCATCGTCACCGTAAGCAAGTCGCAGAGTTCACTTTCGAGTTTGCAAAGCCTCCGAGATCAATTCTTCTCTTTATCTCACTCTATTTCGCTCCTGTACATCGCCAGACTTCACAGGTCAGAGTCGTCCGCCTCATCGAGCGGTACGCCGTAAGAATCAGCACCCGCCTCCATCTTCTCTCTTGGTGAGTTCGCCTCAAGCTTATATTTCTTTTGGTACCGTTTCTGCTTTGTTTAATAATCAGAATAGCCCGATTCGAGTTCGTCGGCGATGTCCCTCGCCGCCGGCCTTGGTCATCCGCCGTGCGGGCCTTCTTCTCCAGTAGGCTGCCCTCTCTCACTCTCTCCCTTCTTATCCGAGCCATCCAATCTAGATCCAACAGCTTTGATTCAAAGATACCCCTTCATCTGGTAGTTTTGCAAAAAACCCCTCATATTTATCTCTATTCTGTTAAGAGCCCTCTGCCAGATGGATAATCCCGATTTTGATTTATTTTATTTTGAAAACCAAATCTGTATATTTATAGTTTTACCACTATGTTCAAAAGCTTACAACTTCTTCGTTTTTGATCCAAAATCGATCCATTCAAGTTGCGTTAGATTCGTATTTGCAAAACCTATCTGTTAGTATCACTGTTAGATTTATATTCAACTTTTGAAAACCAAGATTATTTTAATCCATTATTTTACAACAAGAAAACTTGTAAAATCCATAACTTATTCGTTATAGCTTCGTTTTTAGTGATCTTTATATCTGTGTGATCGTAGAAACATGTAGATTGGTTTTAAAAGCTTTTCAATCTATTTTTCTATAATTGGTTTATTGTTCTAATTTAGTTCTATTGTTTGCTTCATGTATGATTGCCTCGATGCTTGTGTGGTGCTATATGATCATGTCCAGTCGGTGAGCTTTGTGTTGGTGATCTACAAGAAGGTGATGATCTAGAAGTTGAAGGTCAAGAGGAAGAAGTTATTTGAAGGTTTAGACTTGAAGAAGGATCTAAGTTTAAGGCAAGTATAGCTTGGGTTTTTCTTTCTATGACCATGATCTTGAGCTTGTTTAATGAATGTGATATAAACATGAAAGATGAATGTTATCCTTTGGCAAAAGCTGGGACTTAACGTACAACTGTGAGGGCTACATGGCTCTGGCTCTAGTTGTTCATAGGACCTTTTCTAGCGAGTTAGAGGATCTGCAAGTTGGGTATAGGATGACCTCTTCAGTATGTGTATAGCCAGGTAGGCCATGTGCCATATTGGAAGAGGAGATTTCCTACATCTGATGACCCTGTGGCCCTAACTTATTAGACGAACCTATGAGTGGCTTTATATGAGTTTTGGTGTTTTGGGAATCGTGATCCCAGGCATTTGGAAATCATGACTCATAGTGAAAGTGTACACCTCTGCGTAGAGTTAAATCAATATATCATCCATGCCTACGGACAGGGTGGCCCAGAAAACTGAGGGAACGGTTATATGTTCATTTAAATTATTTATGTGCAACTCATTGTTCAATTACACTTGATCATGTGGTATGGGATTATATTACCTTGTTGTTATACTTGCGGAGTTCGACATGGACTCACTCTTGCTATTTCCCCCACACCTCAGGAAGAGTTTAGGCTTGTGATCAACTAGTCAGTTGGATCCAAAGATCGGAGTTGTCTTTCCGCATGATTGCTACCTAAGGTACATCTCTTATATTAAGTACATTATATATTAAGCATTGTATATTGATACTACACTTTACTTGTAGATATATGTGGGAATTGACTCCTAGGACTAACATATGGTGTATATCTAGTTTTGTTCTTAAAACTGGATATTATAGGATTGGAGCAAGCCAAGGGCACCAGCAACCATGGATAGGCTAGGGGCTCAGGGCTGGGATCCTAAGCCTCATTCACAAAGTTCATGTACTCTCTATGGCTCTGCCACATGTTCTCGTATCTGAACGGTTTCAATTTCCGGCACCCCCCGCTTCTATCCGGTGCTAAAGATTCCCTCACCTCCACAAGGTGTCCTAAGTGATTGCACTCCGCGAGAGGAATATGGAACACCGTAGAATCACCCAAGGACGCCATGAACTTTCATCACCCAACACCTGGTCTAGTCGGGCTTTGACGTTCCTCATCACCTCCTGTCTGTTGTCCTAGGTGTAGGGAAGACCATGAAAACCAAGGTCTGTGAAGCGATAGTCATTGACCACATCCTGGAAGGCCATCATTTGCCACTATTCTCTCTCATGGCCCCCAATTGCTCCTCCACAGTGAGCACTTCATTCAAATCCCCTAGACAAAGCCAGGGTTCTGACGACTGTGCCCATAGGAACTGCATCAGGTACCCGCTCTCCTTCCTCCTCTCCATGCATGGTTCACCATAGAACCCCGCTAACCACCACTACAAGATTTTAAGGCTCTCACAGGACAGTAAAACATCAATATGCGATTGCGACTTGCTAATCTCAGCCACAGTCATGTCTTGCCTCCACAGCAACATCAAACCTCCACTGAGACCATCCGACTTGACCACAGTAGCATTTGGGAAACCCAGCTTATGTTTCAAGCCAAGAGCACGCTCCTCCCCCAACCTCGTCTCCATCAAGAAGACCATCATGGGACACTTCTCCTCCACCACGTGAAGGAGCTCTTGAACTGCCTTGGGCTGCTCACAGCCCTGGCAGTTCACACTTAATAGATTCATTGTGTCCGGCGGGAGCTGTCGTCCGCAGCCGCCATCGATCCTTCGTGTTTGTTGTCCCCACGCTTCTATTTCTTGAGAGTCTCAAGCATGCTACTACCATTAGCATCCGTAGTAGCATCCAACTCATTCACCCAAGAGGACACCAGGCCCGCAGGACCGAGGGCACCGAAAACCCCTAGGGGAATATTCAGATCAGGTGTAACCGTAGCCCTCGAAGGAACTTTTGATTTCCTCTTCCTTGGGCCTTGTCGCTCATTGCCAGCCACAGCCTGGAAAACAAGCTGTTGACTCATAGAATGATTGACCCCGGTAGCATCCGGATTCTCGTCCATTGCCTTTTCCTTCAGAGGGGACTGGACCTCCACCTCCTCTGACTCCCCCACCTGGCTCGCTGAAGTACGTGAGCCATTAGCAGGTTTTGGTGTGTTGCCCCTAGAATTGCTCGCCCGTCCAGAGTGCCTGAAGCCAGATGATGACCCACTCCCAAATGACTCCACGGCCGCAGCTGCAAAGGACTATGGTCGGCACTTCTTTTCCTCTGGAGCCCTCAAGTTCACATCGTATGGTAGTTTGCCATCATCATTGCGAGCAGTAGGCATCGGGCATTCCATGTCAGAGTGCCCCAATAGTCCACAGTGGAAGTATATGTATGGCAGCCTCTCATACTGAACCTGAAACCTGTGAGGTTCCTCGTTACTATTCACCAAAAGGAGGATGCCCCTCCTCACTGGTTTGTTGATTTCCATAGCCAACGGCCGCAGAGATAAGCACCACTTGCCTTGCCGTTTGCATCCACATCCATCTTCACAACCTTTTCGAGCAAATCCATCGCCCTTGATCCCCTTTCTCTATCCATCCAACCAAGCGGCAGGTTTAGGATTTGAGCCCACAGCTCAACATGATCAAAGCGGATTTCTGCCACACTTAGCTTTTCATCATACTCTTGGAGAAGAACCGACCACTTCCCTACCATCCATGGGAAGCCTGCTAGGACCCTATCCATGTCGTGTCCGTAACCAAACTCCACCACAAACATATTCTCTCCCTTATCGCCGATCACCTGGATTTTTAGGCCGACTAGGTTACCCCAAGCCGGTTTCATGGCCGAGTGCACCGTGTCAACATGCATTGGCATCAGCGACAGAACCTTACCCACCAAAGCAAATTCCACCGGCATTACTGCCTCTTGATCCTCATCATCACTGAACTCTAGAACCGCCACCTCCTCTTCAGTCAGTTTTAGTTTCTAGAACAGATCGGCCATGTTAGGGTTTGGGTTATCTCCCCATCCCCTGATCCGCCACTCCCCACCGACGCCATGTGATGCAATGAAGATGGCACAACAGGATGGCCTACACGATCAGAGTGCAGCCACAAATCAAAATCCTGACCTTAGGAAACCTAAGCGGCAAAACCCTAATGGTGTTTTTGGACGGAGGCGCTGGGACGGCTAACCGATGTTTTGCGGGGCCTAGCGCCACACTGCGATGGTGGCGATGGGGCGAGGACACCGAGGCCACACGGCCACCGACGTTAGCAGATCGGGGTCGGCGACAAGAGCTCCTTCGTGATCGGCTCAATCGCCTCTCCGTAATTCACGGACGTATCCATCCCTATATGGGGAGGTTGTAGAATCCTGTAATCTTTGGTTACTTGAGCATGTAAAATCATGTTTTATCAAATAGCAACATAATTGTCTACTGAAATGGTATTCATGATTGATCATGGCTATATGTAGACATTAAATTACTTGGAGACAGTCAAATAGACAACTTGTGTACGTGGGTTGTATGAGTTGTGTGTTTATTTGTCTATGTCACGAATTTCAAAAACATACAGACAAGTCTCCGTCTGTGGGCTGTACATGCCCTAGTCTAGAAGTATACCCTATGCGTTGTCATAATATTTTCTTAAAAATAAATTTGTTATTATTATATACATATCATTTTTTGACCGAATCGGTCGGGGAGTCCCCGACCTAACTTTTTTTGCTTTTCAATTAAAAGAAAGAATGGGTTTACAAAAACATTACAAAACATTCAGGTCCAAAGAAGAAAACAACATGTATTAGCTAAGGCTCTCTCTAGCTAATTATATACATATCATTACTACATGGTATTATGTATAAGTGTATAATTTAACTTCATATTATTTTATTGTATCAATCTATTAAAAATTTCTAAGCTAATAGAAGGAAAAATCAATAGAATATTTTATTACATTATAGAGGAATACGTGAGGAAAAACATAATGTATGTATATGACTTGTATGTTAATAATTAATTAAATATTTAAAGTAGTTTACATGCTAGAGATAAGATGAACATTTTTTGTAATTAGTAAGAGATGACTATATGGTTACCTAGCAGTATTGGCATCGTCCAGGTTAGTTCACACCTGTCCCCCGCCATAATAGGAGCTAGTGGTGTGCAATAGTTCCTATAACATATAAGTCCTTAGGGGGACCAAACAAGCCATCTTTTGATCGGGGATAACCAACTCCCCGTGCCTCGACGACACCTCCTTTCCAAGGTTTTGCCCCACGAAGAGTCTCCTCTCGAAATCTACTCAACTCATATGTACCCGCCACCGCTAGCTCACACAAAGGTTGATCAGGTCATCATACACTCTTGGCAAGCTTCTAAATCTTGATACAATAGGTGGATCATCACTAGGATGCTTTGATCTATACGTGTTGACAAGTCAGCAACCACTTCTAAATTTGGATACCTGCATTGTGATGGTTGGTGGGTTCATTTGGTTAGTGTCGATGGGGGACACCAGAGGTTCCCCAAGAAGATGGAATGTGGACGGAGGACCAAAGGACCTGCCGCCTGATTCAAGCCGAGCAACACAACATATAAATTTCCATATCCTGGATGGATTTAATAGGACTCGTTCCTAGAATTCGACTTAGAAACACAGAACCCGCAGCTAGCCTCGTCCCATATAAGGTCGTTGAGGGTACCCCTTGTAAATAATGCCACACAACTAGACAGAAGCACACAACACAATCCCTCATACTCATCAATACAACACAACAGGCTAACGCCGACTGGACATAAAGGTCTTTACTCGACGCAAGTCCAGGGCCCGAACCAGTATAAATCATCTTTCTTGTCAAGATTGTTGCCATAACCACCGAGTTCCGCAGTTCGCCAAGCTCCTCCAAACAAAAACACCCTCCTAGGCACCCCGGTGGTGGGCTATTAGTAATAAAACATCGATAGCTGGCGCGCCAGGTAGGGGCTTTCAACGGATTGTACACCGAGAGTTCAGTGGACCTCACCTTCAAGAAACAATCTTGCTGAGCTAATTACTCCAATCCACAATCATCAAGACCAGAGAGGAATGGCGAAGAGGATCGTGAAGGATTTCACGCTATCTGGAGCACAAGATGGACCATTCATGACCATAAACCTAAAGAATTGCATAGTACATTGGCCGGGCTCTTTCTCTACTGAAGGGATGTCGTACGTCCATCACTTCGAAGAGCTACCATTTCAGAAAGGAAAAGAACTCTATTGCCTGTCCACTGATACCGTTGACTCAGAAGAAGAAGAACTCGTGATGAGCAAAAGAAGGCTGAAAAGGAGAACCGTCTACATGGCCAATGTGGTTGAACTACCAACATCGCCCAAGACGCCAGAGGTACGCTCATCAGATGAATCAGAAGATGACGTATCTGAAGAAGAATGCACGGAAGAAGATGAGAGCGAAGGCCACAAACAATCAAGGTTGAATAGGAATCAGCGTAGAATTAGCAGGAAGAACAAGGCTAGACGCAAGAAGCAGGCATGGACTAAATACAAGGCGGACCGCATAGCTTACAACAAGATGAATGCAGGAAAACAAGCAGCTAAAATTGATGAACAAGAAAAAATCGAAGAAGTCGCCAAGCAGCTTGAGTTTCTAAAAAGGCGCAAAAAGAGAAGGAAGCCACTTAGAAGAAGTTCC
The DNA here is from genome assembly GCA_023333625.1 of Bothriochloa decipiens. Taxonomy (NCBI): domain Eukaryota; kingdom Viridiplantae; phylum Streptophyta; class Magnoliopsida; order Poales; family Poaceae; genus Bothriochloa; species Bothriochloa decipiens. The sequence continues at coordinate 26,514,432 of CM041646.1, forward strand.
AAGAACCTGAAGGACCACCTGTCAAGGTGCAACAAAATCAACAACCTGGGAACACCAATCTATAAGATGGCCAACCTCGAGTATCAATCTTTTCCAGGCTAGGCCCGGCGAAAAGCAGCAACATGAGAGAGAGAGAGAGCAACAAATCATTAGCACTCGCGACCACTGCCACCACAAAGATCTGAAAGAACCCACCCATGCCCACCTCCAAGAAGACCAGAACAGAGCAGGAAGATGAGGTATGGCAAATCAGAATGTATATGCCAGCACAGAGAACCAAGATCTCAATACAGAAGGTCACCATCGCTAGATTACAAAAGAAGGGACAACTATGATAGATTCACATGCTTTTGTGGGAAGGCTACAAGACTTAAAGCTACCTCAGAAGTTCAAACCGTCGAATCATTCAAAATACAATGGGAAAGAAGAACCAAAGCAATAGCTCAGAGTTTACTCTCAATCCATCGAATTGGCTAGAGGAGATGAACAAGACAAACGATTTTATACTGGTTCGGGCCCTCGACTTTGAGTCAAGTAAATACCTTTACGTCCAGTCGACATTAGCCTGTTGCCGTAACCACCGAGTTCCATAGTTCGCTAAGCTCCTCCGAACAAAATCACCCTCCTGGGTACCCCGGTGGTGGGCTATCGGTGATAAAACATCAACAACTAGTCAATCTTTTTATTCTGATTCTACATTGAGATCAAAGTCAGCGGGGTGGCTCAATTGAACTGTAGCTCATTTAATGATAAAAAGTTAGCATCCATTCTTACATTTTACTTATATCTTTTTGTGCCAGTTTAGCTTAATCAGGGCTTTATTATTTTATTTTATACCGCACATATGGTCTCATTGGAATTAAGAATGTAAATTAACAATGTATTACTATTTTGTAGGACGTGCTGGAAGGAACAGAATCGAGCAGACCTCCGATGAATACGAACTTCTTTAGTTTGAAAATGTATTGGTTTGAATGTGTATACATGAAAAATCAAACTTATGTAATTTGAAATGTATGAGCTAGAATGTGTACATTGAAATGAAATTGGGCTTTATGGTTTTGTAACCGTGTATAGTTTAGTTTTTGTTTTGTTTGGGCTGGCCAAGTCATAAAGAAAAAACCCAATGCTATATGGGCTGATTGTGAATTGCCATGTCATCTGCCATGTCATTTGCCCCATCACAAGTTGGTATCTATGATGTGATATGTGCCATGTCATCATGCATGTGGCGTTATTTGGTTCGATTAGTTATGACGAGCAGTTTAGTCTCGTCATTGCATCAGTGACAGCAGAACTATCGTCACTATATCAAATGATGATGTGCTTGATGGTCATAGAAGCCCTGTAGTGAGCCACCTTCCGTGATGACAGTTAGTTCATCATTGAATGCAGACAATGATAGGAAACAAGCTCTGATCATCATATTCAGATTGTCACGGAAGCCTAGGATTCTTGTACTGAAGACTCATCCAAAGACTTGTCGTAGAATCATGTCTGGTCAACTCAACCCTCAACATACACCAAGATCTCCCCAAGTTTTCATCATTTTAGTGGCACCATGGCTTAGCCACTAACAAAATAATCCTCCACCATGCATCACATCACACTAGTACATACATCTACTATAGAGGCGGCTAAATCACCTTTTCAGGGGTGGGTAAATAGACCAAATCTAGGCCAGTGATTGTAAAGATCGTAGCTGCCTAAGTCGGTTTTCTAACTGCCTCTGAAAAGGGGATATTCAGGGGCGGTTAAGTTAAGAGATTTGCCTCTGTTAAGCTACATTTCAAGGGGTGGCTGCGTTATGAGAGCCGCCCTTGATAAGGATTTCAGAGACGATTTTATTAGGAGAACGACTCCTCATAAGGCTTTTCAGAGACAGTTTCATTAGGATAACCACCACCGATAAGGTTTTTCAGACACACTTTTATTAGGAGAACCGCCTCTGATGAAAGCTTTCCAGAGACGCTTTCGTTAGGAAAACGACTCCTAATTTGGAGCGGTTCGAAATACAGGTCCGCCTCCAAAAAGGTATTCTTAGTGACGTTTAATCACCATATTTTTTAAATAATTTTTGAAAATTGCTGGCATATCTTAAAATTGTCACCCAAATGCAAATGATTAAAATTAACTCCATAAATACACACCAATAGCCTTGTGGACTATATATATTAATATATATGCACAAACATAAGTATTTGTACAACAATTTGAACATTACAAGATATTAATTATTTGTGCTTATACATAAAAATTATAGGAAATAATCCACACTTGGAGTGCAAGCCATACTTTTGGGACTACCAGCATCGGTTGCGCCTTCATTCTGATGTAACATAGTATCTACACGCGTTGTTCAAAGAAAATAAACGATGATGAGTACCCAACTTTGTGGTACAATAAAATTTCTACACTGTCCAAATAAACAAAAAGCACAATCACATGCATGTACATGAAGGAGGAGCTACCAAGTATTTGCAAGAATAGTACATGCAAGAATTAAATGTAAGAGTATATGTTGAGAAGAGATCAATCATACTTGCCCAAGCATACACTAGAGCTTTTTAGTAGAGGAAGACGATGTTCGGACATCTCTTCTCACTAAAGTCAATACATCAAAAATCAAACTGTGTAAGGCAACAGGCCTAGCATGATGGCCATGTAAATTGATTAAACGTAGCGAACAACTTTACCCGCCATGGAAAATCAAAAACGCTCGCTGCAGTTAAGTTTTCTGGCGTAGTGAAAGTCTCTATGAAAAGAAACCAAAATATCGGAACCCGACAACTACCATGCAACTTATCACAATTCAACCGTAGAAAGTAAAGCACTAGCATCTATGTATATTGCATGTCCAATAGGATTCTACGAGGTCAAGTGGAACGTGGCACTGCAGCCCAGTCGTCTCCAAGCTCCTCCATATACTCTTAGTCCTCCTCCTTAGTCCGTTGATCCTCCAAAGGCTATCAAACAAGCCTATGATGTAAAGACTATTTTTTCAAAAAAAATAAATTTGTTTAAACTTGTTTTCTAAGTTCTGATGAATTTACTACAAATTTTCTAATTTGAATTCATTTAATGAAAAAGAAAGATGAGGGATTAAACCAAAGGTAGGGTGGACACCTGGTCAGTGATCAATGTTGAGTAGGCTTGATTGGGGTCAGTGGATCAGGTCATGGGCTGGATATGTGCCAGTCTGGATTGAGTCGGCATAGACATGTGTCAGGCTCCCGAGGTTCCATACGGCCGACGTGGGCTCCTAACTACAGAAGGGGCTCTGCCTCACGCTGGTGCCCACTAAGTCCTCGTCACGAGAAATTAATTAGAAGCTCACTGGCAGCGAAGTCATGTGGTGGGGCTTAATGGTGGCTCAGCGAAGTCATGTGGTGGGGTTTAATGGTGGCTCGATTGGTAGGATGGTTAGAGCATCTCTAGCAGACCCCTTACTTAAACCCGCATCCTATTTTTGATGGCTTAGAGTAAAAAAACTCACTCCAACAGAGCCTTTACTAAAGCTCTTAAATTTGAGAGGCCTCTTAAATCACTCATCCAACCCTCGGTATGAGGGGCTCCAGGCACAGCCCTTAAATCTCAATTGCATTCATTTGTGGGCGTGATTAATTTTTTTTACTTTATGTTTCATGATTATATTATTTGATTTGCAGATGGATTATGTTGTGATCGATTATAATTAAATTCAGACCATGTTTGTGTTTGAATTTAAAAATTCATATTTTTGTTGTAATTGTAGTGTTGTGTTTTTATCTTTAGAGTTTAAATGAATTATTATATAGTATGATGTTCTCAAGTATATATACATATTATGTGTGACAAAATAGAGGGAATTAAGAAATGAGGGCCCTATTTTGAGAGCTATTGCTGGAGTTCACTCCACAAAAAGGCATAATCCTCAAATAAAAAGTAGGGACCCTATTTTGAGGGTTATCGCTGGAGTTGCTCCGAATTCTGGCAAAGCTGCCGGTGGGCAAAAGGCGGGGCTTTGCAGCACAGTAGCTGACCATGGTGACACGACGAACGCGGCTGACGGCGCACAATTGGGTGCCGCACTACTACACCAATGATTTTTCATGGCGGTGCCCTTTTATTAACTGAGGTGGTTACAAAAAGCCAACTACCTTTGTTAATGCTTGCAATTAACAAAGGCTATTATTTTAATTAATCGACATGGTCCCAATTAACTGCCTCGCAAAATCGATTTACGGAGGCCATAAAGTCGTCTGCCTATAAAAATAGAGGCCATTTTCAGAGGCGGCCCTCTTCCATTGATAAGGACGAGCCCAAGACAAACCCATCTTGGCTAGAAAACAAGTCAAGGTATATAAATGGAATGAAACCCTAGTCCACTCCACAATCCCCACTCTCTCTCTCTCACTCAGCAGTCATGACACACGCCTTTCTCTTCTTTTCTTTTTATGCCTCCCTTCCTTTGAAAGGTCCTTTGGCTAGAGGGGGTGAATATCCTAATAAAAATTTCTACAAATATCAAGACAATTTGTTAGTATAAAGAAGCCAATTTTGCGCTATACTACTAGGGTGTGATGCAAGCCAACTAAATAAACAAGTCTAATATAGGATGTGATCTCTATAGCACATGTCGATGCTCTACTTTACTTCTAGAGAACAAGTTACTTATGACTATGGATTATGCTACACAAGCTATCACACTAAACATCTAAGCAATTGCCACTACACAAGATAAATTTCAAGAATTTACATGCCAACGATGTAGAGGCAATGATCCAATCAATCATAATACAATGACTAAACAAGAGAAATCCTCAGCAGGGAATGACACACGATTTTTTACTGAGGTTTGATCACTTGCTTGCCGGCACGCTAGTCCTTGTTGTGGCGATTCACTCACTTTGAGGCTCATGATCTAATTGGCGTCACACACCAAACCCTCTATCAGGTGCTGTACAACTAACACACGATGAGGTTCCACAAGCAATGAGAAATCCACTAGATTAGCCAATTATGATCTCCCGCGGGGAAGGCCGTAGAACCCCTCACAAATCCATGATGCGGCCTCGAACAAGTATCCCACTAAAGCTCAACACCACCACTGCTCCAAGCCATCCAGGGGGTTGGCTAACCCCCAAGAGTAATAAGAAATCTGCAAGCCAACTCAAAGAACAAGTGCCTCTAGATGCAATTCTCAAGCAAATGCACTTTAATCACTCTATCTCACAAGAATCAAGCAATCAAGTAAGGAGATGAGTGGAGGGGAGTATCTCCAAAAGAGTCTGCTCGACCTACCGAATCCCTTATATAAGCCCCCTCAAGGATATGGCTGTTAACTTTTTAACAAAAGGATATGGCCGTTAGGCACAAGAAGCTGCTGCTGCGTGCACACTGGACGCGCCTGTCGGGTGCATTGGACGCACCAACAGAGCGTCCGGTTGCCCTCAGCCGTCTGTGGGTCACATACATTCAAACCTCGACCGTTTGATCCAAACGCTCGCCCACAGTCCACCGGTCAATCAACAGAATAATGGACGCATGCCCTCGCGCCCACGGAAGCATCAGCCCGTGCATCCATTGATCGTCCAGTAAGCCTCCAGATCTGTCTATGCGCCAAAGGACGTGTCCACTGCAGATCAACGGATGCGCCACTGCGTCCAGTCGACTTCCACTTCATCACTGCACCATCACACTGACACACCCAATCAACTGTTGTCGCGTCCACTCGCTTCTGATGAGGTTCCAGAGAGATACAGAACGCAGAATCCTCGACCAGCCACATCAATGACTAGATGCACTTAGCATCTTGTGCTCGTTGTCCATGGACTACGCTGTGCCCCCGAGCCACCTCACCATCAGATGCTTCGACCAGACGCCCTGGAGCTGCATCTTGTCACGCCGCACTCCACGCCAGAGCACAACCAGAGCTCAGCCTGCACAGCATCAATGTGAAAACTGTCTCTGCCGCTCGCTGCTTCTCTCTGATCGGCCAAGAGCAGTGCAGCAGCGCTCATTGCATACATAGCCATGTTCACGACGGCCAAAGCTACCACAAGCAGATACACGTTCAAGTAAAAATGCCAGCTTGATTCTACCTGTTGGTAGATGAAGCCGGGTATGAAATATTATCCTTTATATAAAGATTCGACCAAGAGAGCCTCGTGTCGCCCTCACGCGGGCGGCTCGGGGCGAAACCCTAATTGCCGCCGCCACCTCCTCACATCCCTTTCTCTCCACCTCGCTGCCACCGGAGCGTGCCACCGGGAGACCCGAGCGTCAAACAATGATGGTGGCGGCGGGGCCTTGCCTCGGTGACGTCCTGTCTCTAGCGCGATGGAGAAGGGGTGAAGCTAGCCAGTCGACAATGGCGCTTGCCTGCGTGGGCAGCGGATCCGTTTGCGGCTCGTCTGATTTGGCCCTTCGCGACCTGATTTGGTGGAGTCCGCAAAAATCGGATCAGCCACCGTGCGACTCAGTTGGCGGGTTCCGGTGGAGCCAGAGTCGTCGCGTGCCTGGGCATTGACAACCTTACTCGTGCAACGGTGGCAAGCAGCCTAGGCGTGTACGATGATAGCCAGATCAAGACGGAGGCGACAATCAATGGCGTAATAGTTTGGCAATTGTGAGCAATAACAGTACTACCATGTTTCGACAGCGGTGATGACTGTGGGCGCCACTTTCCTTGCTGGAGGCGTCATCTTTCATGCGGATCTTCCCAGTGAAAACCTATGCCCAGTTCTCTGGTGGGGTAATGATGTCGTTTGCAAATGTCAATTTCTCCTTGGAGACGTTGCTCTTGGAAGAGTCCTTTGGTTGTCGGCTTTGGTGCTGCCAACGAGATGGTGGCTCCTTTGCATATACACTAGGTGCTTCGTGCTGTTGTCAGAATACAACATCCAGTGTCTTCAAGGTGGTCAGTGTCCAACGATCTTTCAGTACCCTTATTAGGTCTGACAGACGTGTGTGACGGCATTGTCTTGATGTTGGTGGTCATACTCTTGTGGAGTCGACATCACGGAGTCATTTGTCGCGTAGGACTACTAGAGTTCCTTGTTAGGATATTTTTTTCTGTTAGAATATTTTTCTCGTCAGTATTTTTATTTTAGTTTTCTCTGTTGTAATAATCTAGCCTGTTCTATTTTTATTTTCTTTGTTATAATAATTTAGCCTGATTCTACCTGTTGATAGATGAAACCGAATATAAAATACTATCCTTTATGTTAGGAAAAGCAAAACTACCGGCCAAGAAAGCCATCGGTCCTTGTTTGCATGATTAGCATGATTACATCACCACGACATCATGTATGCTAATAATGGCCATTTTTCTAAGGACAATAAATCCTTGAATATAGTGAAAATACACCAAAGCACAGGCAGCTAGCACGCCGGTAGCACTTGCTTCACTCACGTACTCCCTCTCTTTCATCCAACTTCACCTCCTTTGTGAACTTGTCAACAACCTTCACTATGATTGTGTGTGTGTTAGCATTTTAAAAACATTTTGCAAGGAGTAAAGTTAGCACACTAGATCCTAGATGCAAATGCTCTGAGTTAGACCTAGTGGCACTTGAATACTCCGAATTCACCATGAATTTTCTCTCTTGGTAGTCGTCTATCAAACCTAAATGTGATCAACCCTCTGTAACGTCTTGACCACCAAAACAAAACCTTAGCATATACCTTTTGTCTTGTTCATCTTGGATTTTTCTCATCTCCATTCATGAAGCTTGATCATGGCACCAAGTTCACCAAGTCATGTACATGATTTTGTGGTCATCACCATGCCACCATGCTCCACATCATCATGGGTTTCTAATCTATCTCATAAACACTAGAGAAACTATTAGCAACTTAGGTGTCATCAATTATTCAAAACCAAACAAGAACTTTCACCCTTCTTCCCCCTTCGTCCCAGAGCACTCTCTCCTTCCTTCCCTAAGCAAGGCGGCTGATAGGAGCACCCTCCCTCCTCTCTCTTAGCACCTCCCAGATACCGGATCCGGCGGCATGGGCGAGGGAGGAGTCTGATTGGGCGACACGGGGTGTGGGCCAGGTGGATGGCGTAGGCACAGTGGCACTCCTGCTCCGATGTCAGCTCCATAGGCGATGACCCTCCTCGTCCGCCCCTTTTCTAGCTTCGGTGTCTCAAGGATGGGTGCAGTGGCAGGGAGGCCAGTTTCGGCGAGCGGTGGTGGCGGCGACAGCGCATAGATTGGCTCTGCAAGCCTGTGGATGGGCTAAAACTAGACTTGTCCATGAATTTTATTTTTTATTTGATTTATCAAGGCTGGCATTTGACCTACCGCGGTAATATATAACGATTAGGCAGACGTTGGACGGTCCATTTTGCTCACCTTGATTAAAGTTTCTGTAGTAGTTCTGCGAAAGGTATCGGTGGCCTCCTACGACTTTCTCGTTCTTTAGCAGAGGTAGAAAGTGTCAAAAGATGGGGCCTCAATTAAGGTTGGCCATGGCCTTCGCAACACGGCGGCCCACGGTGGAGCAGTTACGCGCTCGAATGGAGGAGCCCAAGGCAGACCCTATTGTGCAATTGGCGTTGCGGGTGAGGTAAATTAGGTGCATCGATGACCAAAGACCAAAGCGGAGTCCGGTCCATGGCTGAGGACGCATGGAAACGGGCGACGACAGGGCTAGGCTAGGTAAGGTTGTCCCTCTAAATGTCAGGGTGAACAATAAAATGCCTGTTTGGTTCCCACCTCCTAATTAGTCTAGTGACTAAACTTTAATCACTTTAGATTAAAATTTATTTGGGTGCTCTCTCCTACTTTTGGGTGCCTAAAATTTAGCTTCTATTCGAATAGGAGCATCTAACTTTAACCCCTCAAATTCTCATAATAGACAGACTATTAGGGCCCACTTGTCATCTCCAATCTTTTAACCATCTAAGCTATCTCAACTTGTACAAAGGAGGGGAGAGGCTCTACGCATTACACTGATTCATCGCTTGTAGCGCCACGAGTTCGAGGGAGAGAAGAAAGAGGCGGCCAAGAGCCGATGGTCAAGGGGAAGAGGAAAGAGGCGATCGACAGTCAATGCTAGGCCAAGAGCGGGAGGAGTACGTGCTGATGGTGGAGAGAGTTCGTGCCATGGTAGGCAGAGGCTGTGGCCTGCGATCGAGAGGAGCGCCAACAGTGGGGGAGGAAGAAGCGGCCAACACGCGGCGCTGTAGAGTGGAGGTCACCTTCAGAGCTCGCTCCCATGAGGAAATATGGGTAGCCAGTGAGGGGCACGATTGCTGGCAGAGTCCGGGCCGCCAGGGAGTGCGCTTGCCGAGCTGGGGGAGGTATGTTGCCACACCGTTAGGGAGGTGGAGGGCCATGCACGCTGGAGGGAATTAGGAGGGTGCTCGTCATACATTAACACACAAGGAAGAACAACTAGATGGGGTCGGGCCCCCATTCTCCCCCAAATTGGGGTCTAAACGGAACATTTGTGGTATTATGGGTCTTGAGTCTGGGCCATGCTGGAACATGATTTTTGATCTGCCGCCCTACTATGAGGGCTCAAGTAGAGGATCTACTGGAGTTGTTTTCGAGACTAAAGTTCTATAAAAACTGACTAAAAGGTGACTAAAACACTTTAGTATTCACTATGCCACAAACGAATTATACCACAGCGATGGGTTTTGGCCCTCCATGGCGGACGCTTTACTTGCCAGTTGCAGTAAATCCCCATGATTTACCGCAGTGGACACTTTTTATTTACCATGGCGGACACGTTTGCCCGCTACAATAACGAATTTACCAAAGCGGGCACCTTAAGATGTCCGCCACGTTAAATGCCCTACTTACCGTAGCAGACGTTTATAAGATGCCCACTATGGTAAATCAATTTACAGTAGCAGGCATCTTTTAAGGCCTGCTACGGTAAAAGCCTAAAGCCCAATAGGCCCAGGAGGCCCAATTTCTGCCTCCGTGTATAAACATAGGACTTACGGTTTCCTTGACTCCTCATTCTCACTCTCTCCCACCCAGCCGCCAAGCCTCTCCCTCACTCTCTCCTCCGTCCCCCGCAACCCTGGCTCGGCTTCCTCACTCTTTCCTCCATCCACCCAGCGCGAAGGCGTAGAGGCTGGTGCAGAAGGCGGTGCAGATGGCGGTGCAAAGGGCAGCGCGGAGTGGTGCTCGTGCAGGCGGATCTCACAGATGGGCTCGCGCGAATCGTGGAGGGCGGTGCACGCGTGAGGCTCCGGCCAAGTGCGCCAGGAGCGGCCAGATCCGCGGCGGCGCGACCCCCTCCCTCTTCTCCAGCGGCTAAGCCCCTCCTCCCTCTCTGGTGGCCTAGTGGATCGACCACTCCCCTCTCTCATCCACTCTTCATCTCCCTCTGCCTCTTCCTTCATCTCACTCATACTCTCCCTTTACAGGGGCTAGCAAGCAAGGAGGCAGGGTCTGCCTGGTGGAGGCCAGTCATGCCATCTCCTACGGTGGCGGGGGTCATGGGCTCATGGCTCCCTCTGCGATGCGGGGCCAACTGGATCTGGCGCGAGGAGGTGGAGGTGACCGGATCTAGCGACAACGACGACAACATGAAGATCCCACATCGATTCCCTTCTCCCGCGATGGTGGTGGCTTGATCGGTTCTGGCCCTGCGGCGCTGCAACTAGATGGGCTCATCGGCCCCGTGGATGGGCTCAGCGGGGTTATCTAGGGTTTTTTTTCTCGGAATTACTAACTGCAGCGGGCATCTTTAGGTGCTTGCTATGGTAAATCGATTTCTGCTGCGGTGAGGCAACGATTTACCATGGTCTGTCCCCGCAGGGGACGCATTTGTCCGCCACGGGAAATCGAAAAGGCCCACTGCGAAATCACCCAAGAGTTACTAAAAAGTGAACAAAACATTCTAGTCTACTAAACTTTAGGAGGTGCATCCAGACAGGCCTTAACTTTTTTTTTGGAAAGGTACACATATGCGTCCAGTACTGACCGACCGGTCCAACTGCACATCACATGTCGCTGGCACATATGTACTCTACGTGGAAGCACGCTATATACCTAGCGCGCGACCAACCAGTCAGTTTTTTTGACAACAAACCAATCAGTAAGTTGATGGAACTATGCAATATATGCATGAATCACATGCATGGCAGTTGGCACACAAATCTGCGTCGTGTGCGTGAGAAGATGGATCAGCGTTGACACAACGCGCGCATCCTGGTTGTTGTGCGGCTATATTATTAGTTGGCGGCTAAGCCGTATCAAATTAAACTCCACTGATGATATAGATGCAGCAGCTGGCTTCTTTAGCTTCGGTCATATCTCATATATGTATGTGGCTAGGCTGACGGCCTTCTATATATACATATGTGCTTATATGCATGGCATACAAGCTAGCGAAAAACCTGTGCGGACAACGGAGTGGGGAGCATATCCGCGGCGGCGCAGATGAGGATGACTGGCTGGTCGCCGCGGTTCCTTCTCCTCACGCTGACGCTGATCGTCATCTTAGCGACGGAGGCGTTTACCATGGCGTTCGCGAATCATCGTCGGCCGGTACGAGGATCTTGCACTATGCCCGGCATCGGGGGAGCACATTGTCCTCATAATTGAATGAAGAGGATATTTTACACTTTTACCGGTTCCATTCAACAGTACTACTTTCATTCTAAATTATTATAAGATGTTTTGACTTTTCTACTATATGTCATAACTTTTGCTACGTACGTGGATGTGTCTACGTACGTATCAAAAGTAATGTATCTAGAAAACTAATATGTCTTATAATTAATTTGACAGAGGGGGACATACATTGTTGTTCTTAATAATTTGCCAGTTATGTTATTACCTTTCTCTATGTGTGTGTCTGTCGAGGGAATTATGAATCACAAAGGTGGTAATTAATAAGTTTCATGGGTTAAATTCTAGTTTTTGATCGTCTTGCTGTGATGTATTGATCGTGTTTGAATTTTGTATTTCAATACCATGTGGATCATGTAATGTATTTGAATCTAAATTGAAGAGTCAATCATTCAAGTAACATAGAAATATTGTTTATTGTCCATCCTCAACCTGTACTGCAAACATACGAAAACCAAGGTCGAAGTGTTCCCAGAAACGCAAAAATCCAGAAACGCAAAAATCGAAAAAGGATGAAGACTTTAGGTCTTGTTTCCTTTGAACTCCTTTCTTCCAATTTTCCATACATTGGCTGCTGGTTTGTGCTTCTAACAATTGGTTTTAAGTTACCGTTTGGTAACGCTCCGTTAGTGAAGCGGTTCTTTCTTTTATTATTCTTCAGCTAAATTAACAGCTCTTGGAGCTAAAATTGTTTTGCCAAAATATTTGTAAAAGAGTTTCTCATAGTAAGAGAGGGCTAAGAGAAAAGTATTTTTCAACTCCATTCAGCTCCTGATCCCATGCCCTGTGAGAGGGGGTTTCATTTGAGCTCGTTTGGCCAAAGACAACTCCTGAATGTATTGGACAAGCTATGTCAAACATCGTCTAATACACCGTAAGACATCATGATCCCTCTATTGGGTTTTTTTATCAGCCACTATCCATACATTAACTTCAGTCTTTTTATGCAAGCTATCCACATCATCATATCCTTCGCTGAGTGCATATTTGCAATCTATCAAACTATACAAGGCATCCAACTCATGCCAGTTTTTGCAATTCCTTCATCATATACATGGCAATGCTCCATCCTCCATTAGTGACCTACGTCACCTCCAATCATTTTTAACCATGCTGCTTATTCTCCTACAGATTCACACCATATCCACACCGCCGATGCCGTGTCTGTTAGAGCAGGCTTCCTCACTCCTCCGTCTGAAGAAATCCTTCAACACAACTGGTGGCGATTCCACCACCTTCCAGTCATGGGTCGCCGGCACAGACTGCTGCAGTTGGGATGGCGTCCTCTGTAGCAGGGCAGATGGCCGTGTAACCTTCCTTGACCTGGGTGGCCGTCAGCTGCAATCCAGCAGTCTCGAACCGGCACTATTCAGCCTAACCTTAATCATCTCGACCTCTCTGGCAACGACTTCAGCATGGCACATCTCCCTGCCACTGGCTTCGAGCAGCTCATCGAGCTAACCTACCTTGACCTCTCTGATACCAACTTGGCCGATTCAGTGCCAGCTGGCATTGGTCGCCTCAGGAACCTGGTTTATCTTAAGGGAGTTGCTCCGGTGGTCCCCTTTTCCAAAGCTGCACGTATCTCAAAGCACCTAATTAATTAATTAAATTTTTTCTGTTTGGATATGGACTGGGGCTGACTAACCTATCGAGCCCAGGCCCAGCCGTACTCAATTCTGAGTTTTAATCCACGATACACTTAAGGTGCTTAGCCTCCCTCCATTTCTTTTCTTGTTGGAACAGCTGAACTGCAGTGGTGGCCCGCGCCGGCCACAGCGGCGACACCATCCATCGAGTTGCTTTCCTCGCTTTGCATCCCCTGCTCTGCGATGGTCTTGTAGCGTGGACTGCGGCGGTTGCGAGCGGCGAGCGGTGGCGGCGGTTGGTGACGGCGGCTATGCAGTGCTATGTGCCGATCTGCTTGGGCATCCCCTGCTCTGTGCGTCTCTGCTGGGCTTATAGTGTGGGCGGCGGCAGTGGTGTTATACGGTAATGATGGCGGCGGCAGATGGTGGCGTGGCATAAGCGAAATGCTCAATTCTCGCACAGCTGTCTCCCTTAGTTTCAGCCTGTATCTACCCTGCCGATTACACATGTGTTTTTCACGTATGCTACTATCTGATCAAAGGCTCATGCCTGGCTTTATTACAAAGCGTCCAGTTCAGTACCAAAATGGCATTGCACACAGCATGCAGGCGCTAGCAAGTTCTCCCTTTCAGAATAACTATGAATCCAATGAAACATCTCAACTAACAAACTACAAGTGAATGGCCAGCACCACCAACACATGACCAAAAGATCAGTTGAGTCTACACAAAGTTTACATACTCGACTTAGGAAAAAAAAACAGGGTGACCACATGCTACATCTCTCCCTACAATGGTTCCTTCAGTAGTTCATCAGCCATCTCCAGATTCTTTGGCTTTAGTAACAAGAGCCTATTCTTGTGGATCACCGTCGAAGGAGAATTCAAGATTTGATTGTTTAACTCTTATCTTGATCTCTCCACAAGCTTCGAAATTGTTGATTTTGACAATGATCACGGTGCCATGTACTTCGACTCAGATTCCATTTGGCAGCTTTCAGTGCCAAACATGGACATTTTGCTTGCTGATCTCACAAACCTGGAGGAGCTCCATCTGGGCACGGTGAATCTGTCTGGCAACGGACCACAGTGGTGCAACAATTTGGCCAGATTCACTCCTAACCTTCAGGTTCTCAGCTTACCTTACTGTTCATTGTCAGGTTCCATATGTAAGTCAATGTCGTCCTTGCAGTCTCTCAGAATCATCGAACTTCATTATAATCACTTGTCTGGTTCAGTGCCAGAGTTCTTGGCTGGCTTCTCAAACCTAACAGTTCTTCAGCTTTCAACTAATAAGTTTGAAGGATGGTTCCCATCCATCATCTTCCAACACAAGAAGATACAAACAGTTGACATCTCTGACAATCTTGGGATCTCTGGTGTTCTGCCAACTTTCACGCAGGACAACAGCTTGGAGAATCTGTTTGTCAACAACACAAACTTCTCAGGCACAATAACAAGTTCCATAGGCAATCTCAGGTCTCTAAAGATGTTGGGCCTTGGTGCACGTGGCTTTTCTGGATTACTTCCCTCTACGATTGGTGAGCTCAAATCTTTGGAGTTGCTTGAGGTGTCTGGGTCGCATCTAGTAGGATCCATGCCGTCATGGATCTCCAACCTGACTTCTCTGACTGTTCTCCAGTTCTCTTACTGTGGATTATCTGGACAAGTACCTTCTTGGATAGGAAACTGAAGGGAATTGACAAAATTAGCACTGTATATTTGCAACTTTTATGGGAAGATACCTCCACAGCTCTCAAATTTGACAAGGTTAGAAACCCTCCTGCTGCAGTCAAATACTTTTGTAGGCACAGTGCAACTATCTGAATTCTCAAAAATGCAAAATCTAACTGTCTTAAATCTCTCAAACAATGACCTGCATGTGGTAGGAGAAAATAGTTCTTCGACTGTGCCCTTTCTCAAACTCGAATTCCCACTTTTAGCATCTTGCAAAATTTCTAGCTTTCCAACATTTTGAGGCATCTTGATGGCATCATTGGTCTTGACCTCTCTGATAACAAAATCCATGGGGCAATAGCGCATTGGGCATGGGAAACTTGGAATGGATCGAACATGTTCCTCCTCAATGTATCACATAATATGTTAACAAGTATTGGGTCTGAACCTTTGCTTCCTGTTCACATAGAGTACTTTGATCTCAGTTTCAACAATTTCAAAGGACCCCTACCTATACCACGAGGTGGCAGTGTCACGCTCGACTACTCGGGCAACCTGTTCTCATCCATGCGTCTTGATTTATCTACTTACCTCAATGAGACTCTCATTTTCAAGGCCTCTACAAATAACAATATTCCACCATCAATGTGTGGTGCAGTTAGGAGTCTACAAGTCATTGATCTCTTTTATAACAACTTAAGTGGTTCAATCCCATCTGGTTTAATGGAGGATGTCAGTGCATTGCAAGTATTAATTCTAAGAGAAAATAAACTTGTTGGAGAGTTACCTGATAACATTCGCAAAGGCTGTGCAATTGAAGTGCTAGATTTAAGTGGTAATTTGATTGAAGGGGAAATACCCAGATCTCTAGTTGCTTGCAGGAACCTTTAGCTTCTTGACATTGGAAGCAATAAGATTAGTGATTCATTCCCATGTTGGATGAGTATACTTCCCAAACTTAAAGTTCTTGTCCTCAAATCTAACAAGTTCACTGGAAAGTTGTTGGATCCATCATACAAAGATACTAAAGAAGGAAACAAATGTGACATTACAGAACTGCGAATTGCTGATATCTCCACAAACTTCAGTGGCACCCTGCCAGTAGGATGGGTTATAATGTTCAAGTCTATGACAACCAGGTCTGATAACGAGACATTAATCATGAAAAATAGGACCGCACTAACGCCTGCACGTGCAGGAAATACCCCTTCCAACTGCAGTCTAATTAAGGAAAGAAATAACTGTACTGTCCAGAAAGGGAAACACAACAGGGGCGGGGAGAAGGTGTGCATGCATTTTTTCTTCTCCCGCGCCGCCGAACCTTCCTCGTCTTCTCCCGCCCAGCCTAAAAAGCACGCATGCACGCATGCCTTGCCCAAGAACCGTAACCACTAGTCACAAAAACAAAAAAGAGCCGTAACCACTCAGATATTCTTCTCCTCAGGTGTTTCTCCTAGATTAGAAATTACAGAACCCAATATCATGAACACAAGCACATACATCCAATATTGAAGCAATTATTCTGGTTATCAACATCAACAAGTATTTCAAGTTAGATTAATGCATGTTCATATCTTTTTCCGAGGTTCTTCCTCTTTCATTTCTTGCTGTTTTTCTTCCATCATAATATGCATGTGATGGTTATTTTCAACATATTTATAAAGTAATAAATTGCTAATCTACATATCTTCACAGATTGGTACATAGTTACACATTTCTAGATATTCATAAATTTTTTTCACATGTCTTTATACCAGCTTGCTGGTGCCTTCACGTCGCTAGATATTCACATGTCTTGGTACCATGTGCATATGCCTTCACGTGGCTGTCTAACATGCACAAAAAAAAGACCATATTAGAGCTAAACAAAATTGTACAAGCTACCCAACAATTTATATCAGCTTGCTTGCATAGAAACATTTGGAGAACATCACACTTTTGGTCAATGAACATGTCACCAGTAAGGTGTCTTAAACATGACAAATGTGAGCAAGAGTTCTTTTGTGGGAACACATGCATGACATTTCTAGCAGCATAACAATGAGCAAATAGTGTATGTTACAACAGCATTTGTGTGACAAAAGATGAATAATTTCAGCATCATAGAGGTGTTTCAAATTGCAGCAGCATACATGTGAACAGAAGTGCTAGGTTCAGCAACATATGTGTATTGCGACCACAAATGCACAATTGAGCAAGATGATATCATGATGCAACACAGTCTTAGAGATGGTGAACACTAATAAGTTATCAAATGCTAAACAGTAGTAAGTTTAGAATCAAATCAAGTCATATTTCGCAAAAAAAAAATCAAATCTCATATATCATGTATAGTACAAACAGTAACACTAATAAGATGACTATTCATCATAGTTTCGAAGAGAAGTGGTGAAGGGGAGAATTGACAAAGAGGAAGAATTCCAGGACCTAGTTCTCAAGGATTTTTTTTTTTTTTTGTAATTTGCAGAGATGGTGCTTCACTTAATATAATATGTTTTGTCATCTTCTTAAGTTAATGAAAAATGGTTGCTGAATTTTTTATTTGCAAATAAGGAACTAATGATAAAGATTTAGTGTGCTAACTGTTAGATCGCCTTTTTGGTTTTATTTCATAATTCTAACATATAGTGTTTTCTACAATGGTTCTTAGCCTATGTAGTGTATATATTCAGACTTTATTTGTTTGTTACCATAAGATATCTGCAATGCACATCATAAATGCTTTCCTTTTCATACATAAATGCCTCGGGTACAATACTAAATTGCTAGTTTTTATTCCCACGTACCTAGCGCACCATAGAGGTTTAATGCCCTCTATGCTTTTGCTGCAGCTTTTTCTTAGCTTTTCGTCTCCTCAGTAGTGTTTCCCATGGACTCAAGCACAGGAACATTACCTGTGTTGTTTTTTTTTCACATCTCGTTAGCAACACAACAAATCTGAATATTCTGAATTTTAGGAAAGCATTCATATGTGAACACACCATCTGACGGTGGTCGAGGTTGTTATCAGCATGCCTGACGCAAGTCACCTGATTCCTATCAAGCTGGCCCGATTGGAGATGTCTGCCAAAAAAAAAGAAGAAATGCCAAAACACAAGTACCTGTTGCAACATGTACTTTATTAAACAAGAATGTATAAAGAATCTTACCGCGACTCATAATGGAAGCACACGCTGTTTGATCGGCTTGACCCCAGTTCTCTCCGTCGATTACATGAATCACTATCTCTGCAACTATGTTCTGCAGGTGCCCCAGAAATTTACTATCACTGTCCTGCAGCCACGGAATAAAAATGATTTCATGTAAACTTGGTAGGTTGTAAGCAGTAAAATGTTTAGCTGGAACTGAATAAATGCTCAGACAAAATAAATAAACTACTTAGCCGTGACTAAATAAATGCTAGACTAAAAACGTGAATATTTCATCAAATTGGGAATTAACTGATTATTACATTCAAGTTAGTATAGTACTGCTAGTAGTGCTAGTTTTGCTCAGAAAGCAATACAAAGAAGGCTAGGGCTCGGCTCGGCTCCCCCACAAAAGTTTTAGAGTTTTGTTTATTCAGTTCAGGGCAGCACCACAAAATTCCAATTAACTGCTGGACAGTGGAAGAACGCTTGCTTTGTGAGAGATAGAAGCAGGCTTGACCCTGGTGGCATAGTTGCTTGGCTGGTGGCTATGACTCCTAGTCGTAGCATAAATACGGAGTCACACAGGGCACAGGAAGATTGAGAGCAACCAAGGAATCAGGGATGAAATAGATAAAACCCAAGTAAATTGCTTAAGCTACTAAATGCTACTATAAATGTGATTAATACTGGACAAGAGAAGCATGGTTTCTTTTACCCTCAACATTCCTTTTACCTTGAACATAAGAAGTCAAATGTAAAGTGCTTAGGAAAATATAGAAAAATGCTGCATGGGTACACATAAATGCCAGAAAAAAGATACATTATTATTATGAGAACAGTTACATAGTAACTTGAAACAGAATGGACTCAATGCTAAATTTGTGGAACACAGGCAACATAGGTGCCAAAATATGTAGTATACCACCTACGTCTTAAAAGAATCGGATATCTATCTCATACAAAGTTTCTGATATTGTACACTTTGGATGAATAACACACAAACCCACTAAAATTAGTTGCTTTGAATCACTTCCCTACCCACTTAGAACTATTTAACCAAATCAAGTACTAGATGTGTCCAATATAGAACTATTGCGTCTACCAACAAAGCACTAGATTCATATGAAACATGGTAAGCTAGAAAGGTATTCAGTAACTAACCAACCCGAAAGCAAAGAGAAGGAACTCAATTGATTGATATCTCCATAAAAATGCTACATGTGACACAAAAAAATGCTACACAGGGTA
This sequence comes from Bothriochloa decipiens, assembly GCA_023333625.1. Taxonomy (NCBI): domain Eukaryota; kingdom Viridiplantae; phylum Streptophyta; class Magnoliopsida; order Poales; family Poaceae; genus Bothriochloa; species Bothriochloa decipiens. The sequence continues at coordinate 26,533,661 of CM041646.1, forward strand.
CACATAAATACCAGAAAAGATACAACATATATAATTACCAGAATGAGTATGGTTATACCTGATTGGAAGAAGATGCATGTTGCTGTTGTCTAAGCTCTCTAGCCAATTTCCTGCATACAATGAAAAAATGTGATAAGTGAAGCCAATGTTGAAGGTGCAGGGCAACATTAAGTAGTTACAAAAAAATATATAATAAGGTGCACTTGGAAAAATACTGAGAATGAGGTAATTTTTTTGGCAGACATATCTCCAATCGGGCCAGCTTGATAGGAATCAGGTGACTCGCGTATTCAGGCGTGCTGATAACAACCTCGACCACCGTCAGATGGTGTGTTCACATATGAATGCTTTCCTAAAATTCAGAATACAGATTTGTTGTGTTGCTAACGAGATTTGAAAAAAAACAAAACAGGTAATGTTCCCTGTGCTTGAGTCCATGGGAAACACTACTGAGGAGACGAACAGCTAAGAAAAAGCTGCAGCAGAAGCATAGAGGGCATTAAACCTCTATGGTGCGCCAACTACGTGGGAATAAAAACTAGCAATTTAGTATTGTACCCGAGGCATTTATGTATGAAAAGGAAAGCATTTATGATGTGCATTGCAGGTATCTTATGGTAACAAACAAATAAAGTCTGAATATGTACACTATATAGGCTAAGAACCATTGTAGAAAACACTATATGTCAGAATTATGAAATAAAACCAAAAAGGCAATCTAACAGTCAGCACACTAAATCTTTATCCTTAGTTCCTTATTTGCAAATAAAAAATTCAGCAACCATTTCAACAAATGAAACGACGGTGCATTCACTTCAGTTTTTTGTGTTTGCTGATGCACCAATGACATGGATGCATGAAGGAAAAAAGAGGTAAGATTTCCTCGGTTGGATCCACAGATTATTTATGCATGCAAGATCGATGTTAGTGTTCAGCCTAGCTAGACATGTGCTGACTAAAACCTACTAGTAGCTGCTGCTTGTTTTGGTTTTGACTTGTGGGGACATTAACTTGAGATTAGAATGGTCAGGCCAACAATTGACTGGTGCATTGAACTAATCCAATCAACTTTAGTAACAAGGACAGATGCTACAAAGCATGAAACAGATTCTGGATTGTGTTATTGCAGAATTTAAACTGATTCTTGTGATGCAAATTCTATGCATTGGTTGAATCTAATAAGTGTTGTGCATTGTGTTATTGCAGCCATGATTCTGGATTTGATATGATTATGCATGCTCAACACTAGGATGATTGTAAAATATGCAACTCTACAAGGAGAAGGATATTGCAAATATACGAAAGCTAATGGCATACAAGCGGTTGACACAACCTAGCAATAAAAAAAGCTAGAGAAAACCTGGCCCAGTTACGTGGACATAAGAACTAGCAAATTTGTAGAATACACAAGGCATTTATGTATGAAAAGAAAAGCATTTATGATTTGCATTGCGAGTGTCTTATGGTAATGAGCAAATAAAGTCTGAATATATATAGTACATAGGCTAAGAACCATTTTGTAGAGAACAAATGTGGTCATACTTATGAAAATTAAACCTAAAAGGTAATCCAATAGTGAGCACATCTCATCTTTATCTTATTTTTCAAAAAAAAAAAATTATAGCAACCATTTCAACAACTAGCAGTTTTGATTTTTATCTTTATCTAGCTAGGTATATGGACAGCCTATTCGTCATTCATGCATGTTATCTGCAACTACCCTATTGATATAGTACGCAGCAGTGCTCCTAATATATTTAGGCAAGATGGATTGACGGATATGTATGCAGGTAGGATCGGTTTGTTAGTGTTCAGATTAGCTAGCCATGTGTTGCATGATCTATCTCGTTCCCATTGATCTAGAATAGAAAGAATTTGGATGGTGGTGTCCAGACAACATGCAAGACATAAACCACCTCCAAACCGGATGCAGTATTACGTAAGCTCTCACCTACTGAAGAATACTCAATTGGAAGTATGCCGAACGCATCTCCAGTTAACCACATAGCAAAAAGTTAGGGGTACATTTCTTCAGATTTCAGAATCTAGTTAGAGGCCATCGTTTTTGCTTCTTGAAAGATACTTGTGCATACATGAAACCATATATTACCAATATTCAATTGAAGAAACAAAAATAGTTCTAGTTCCAGTGGATTAATATGTTCTCCTATGGTGATAGATAGTGTACCCTGTAAAAACTCGCGGATCCAACTATGCGATAGCCCAAATATACATCAACAATACCCAAGTTGTGCACAAATTAGGTCTGAGATAGGCCAAAATAAACTCACCATAGGAACTACAGTAGGAGATTCGAACCCAACGGTTGCCATTGAAGTCCAAATGACTAATTATGCACATGCAATGGTAGATCCATCGAAAATTTGTATAGCCGAGATCCCCTGACCATAACTTGTAGGGTTAGAACAACCTGCACCGAAATGGGTAAGAATAACGACCACATCAGAAAGGGGAAGGGGAAATGAACCAAATCAGAGTCGATTTCATCAACGAAATCAATTGCAACTTGCAATGCAAGGCGAAGGCGCGAAGCAAAGGGGACCAGTGGAGCACCTTCCAATCGCATGACCGCAGAATGGGCCGCGCGAGGTCGTCGCCGGGGAGAGGATGAGCGGCCGCCGGGAGCACTGCGCAGCCGTCGGAGATGGGTCACACGACCGTCGGCAGGGAGCGCGCGGACGCAGGGGAGGGAACGAACGCCTGACAAGTAGCGCCTCCGCAGAAACCGGGAGGGGCGACCGCCTACGCAGCTACTGGGAGGGGCGACACCGTCGCAGCCGTCGGAGATGGGTTGCGCAGGCCGCCCGGGACCTTAGGCGTGGCAGCAGCCGGGGTTGGGCGGGGGGCCTGCGCGGCGGCGGAGACCCGCCGGCAACTGCGGAGACGGATGGGGAATGCCGGAATAGAGGGAGAGGAGACCGGCGTAAATGACGACAACTCGAACAGTGCCAGCCTGATTAGTTAGTGGGCAGCGGCTTCCACATCTTCCATCACTCGTTTTAGGTGTGGAGATCGGACGGCCATGAGGTGTGTGCAGGCCGCAGCGCGCCATCCTGCGCGTGCTGAAAGTAGCATTTAGGTGGAAAATAAATATAAATACTATCATGGGCAAACATACCAGTTCACAGCTTCAATAACATACAAAGGCAATTATGTAACCATCACGAAGATATTGAGAACCCTTGTGCTGATTGATTGATATCTCAGGCAATGCATTCTGTGGTACTATCCCTGAGAGCATTGGGGATCTTGTGCTCCTTCACGGGCTCAACATGTCTCATAATGATCTTGGGGGTTCAATTCCAGTTCAATTTGGCAACCTGAAGAACCTTGAGACATTGGACCTCTCCTCAAATCAGTTATATGGGAAAATTCCAGAGGAGCTAGCATCACTAAACTTCCTAGCAACATTAAATCTGTCATAATAGTAATGCTCAGCTTAGGTCGTTCTAAGCATAGGACACCCCCGGCCCACCCCCACTTCTACTCCGCAGCTCCGCCCCTCACTCTCTCGCAAGCTCTCTCTCTCCCCGACTCGACGACGACGGCAGCGGCGGATCCGGCACCGGCGCCCACGGCCCAAGTAGGCCTCTTCCTCTCTCCTCTCTCCTCTCTCCTTCTCCTCCAACTCCGGTACCGGCGAGCTCGCCCCCCACCTTCACCTCACCCCCCACCTCCTCCTCGTGCCCCGGGTATAGAAACGTCCGACCGGCCGGGGAGAGGAAGGGAAGACAGGCGTGGGGAGGTAGAAGGGCGGCTTAGGGTGCCCTAGTTGCGGGGGAGGTGGCCGGGCCAGGCCTAGGGCGGGGGCGAGGTCACCGGAGGAGCTAGGGGAAGGGGAGAAGGGCGGCTGCTGCCGGCGGTCGGGTCTCACCGTACCGTTGACGGCAGGGGCGGTGGACGGCGGCGAGGGCGCCATGACCTGAGTGCGGATGATGGGCTGGACTGGCCATGCGCAGGGAGTCCTATCGATAGGACGTCCTAGCGCATGACTTACCCTAGTCATAATGATATTGGGAGTGAACCTCTTGAGTTTTGGTAGAGCTGTTATATTGAATCTGTATGTGTTGATGCATAGTTTGTATGTGAAGATCAAACCTGCTATCTTACACATGGAGTAGCCAAAAACAATTAAGCCTATGCTGTAATTTATGTTTTCTAGGTCTGTGTAATTTGAGCAATAAAATGGATTCTAGCATATCATAAGAATATTTTATAACTGATAGTTAAGTCCATTCTGTGACGTGTCAAGCACTTTTTGTAACCATGGAAAATCATAATTATGGTGTATTGGGGATGACCAAACAAACAAAGGATAGTAATTGAACAGCTTTATACAGTATTAATTATTGAAAGGTAGATAAATATTGATGACTATTGGCTTGACAATACGGCCTTGAAGGACAATGACTTAGGAGCATGATAAGCATATGAAAATATGATATCATTCATATCTCTAAAACAGATCATTCCAGCTAGGAAACTAGTAGCAAGTTCTACAAATGTGCAATCTATAAGACCAAGATCAACGAATTATCAGTACGAACCATAAGCCCATGCAGCATGTAGAAGAAATCTGGATAGAGCTGATCAGTAACATCAATTCTTCCCAACTTCCATTAATAACGATTTCCTCGGCATATATACATTGAAAGCCCCAACAGTGCTGCAAACTTATTATCATCAGATAACATCTTAGAAACATCCAGCCTGTTCAGATATCCCACTGTTCGAACCCAGCTCATGCCCACCCATTCCTTCACAGAATCAGTGTGCAACGTCTGAAGAGAAGGATTAAAGTACTAATCTACGAAGAGCTCCTGCCCACTCATGTCAAATATATATTGTAAAATGTATAATGTTTGAAGAGCTCTTCATTTTCTTCCTTTTATCCCTAGCATCGTCTTAATTTGTACATGAGCACGCATCAGAAGGCTCATCCGCCATGTAAAGGCTGCAAAAGAAGCAATCTATGTAAACATGTGACAGATCATGTTCATTCTATTCTACTGCATAAAGCCACAGACGCCGAATGCCCAGAGCACCAGCACAATAACCATGAGATAGAAAAGGTAGCGATTGTACAGGATCAACCGTGTCTAGCATATCGGCAAGGTTCGTACTACCCAGGTATTTATATATGTAAGATTTCGACTTATTTTTGGCAAGGAATGTGAGATTTCAGCCCTATTTGGTTAGTTACCAATTCTTGTCCAACCAAAATTATGGCAAGCTAAAATTTTAGCTAACTAATCAAAGCTTGCCAAACTTAAGAAAAAACATATGGGTGTATATTTGGCTGGTTGCCAAAATAAAGGCATGCTAAAATTGTTTATTACTTGTGTTAGTGAATTTTAATTAGAAGTGTGAGTGGATTGCTGAAGTGGACAATTTGCATGTTGAAAGAAATTGGTTAGTGGGGTCTATATAAAATATATAGATATGTGATTTTGAAAAACACATTCAGGACGTAGCCACCGACAGAAATCTCAGAATAAAAAGTTATTCAAATTAATCGCAACAGCCATATAAACAAACTTAAGCATAACCTAGATGGATTAATTACTGTAGATGCAATCGTAACATATCATATACTCCTATAAAACTAAACCTACTAAAGATTTTTCTCAACATACTACTAGAAATTATCCACATCAACGTTCACCCAACAATCTACTAGAAATTATTGAGTTGCATGCACCAACCAATTCAACCCAAAAGCTTAAGCTAATGGAGAGAGATGGACAATTCATATATATTCCAACACTCCCTCTCACATCGAGGCTCCGGCGAGAGATCTCAGCGACGGGCAAGCCAGACGTGGAATAGGAGCGAGCAACAATTATTTTATTTTAATTGCGCTAACTAGGATTTAAACTTGAGACCTCTGGCTCTGATACTATATTGAGTTGCATGCAACCAATTCAACACAAAAGCTTAAGTTAATAGGGAGAGGTGGGCAATTCACTTATATTCCAACAGAAATTATAATTATAGTCAACTAGCATATATAATTATGATAGCTTCTCTTCATCCATTAACATACAATTAGTTGTCCACAAAGATGAGTCAAACTGTTCACCAAAATTTATTGAAAATAGTTTCAATCATTCAATTATAAATATAAATAGTCTAATTTCTTTTTAAATTATCTGTAATATATCTGCAGCAACGCATGGAGTATCCACCTTTTTTTAGATAAAGGAAAGTATATTTTCGGCTTCAGTTATTCGAGGATGCATCAGACCATAATTATTACAGCAGAAAGACAGTGTTACAGGTAAGGCTAAAGGTCACCTGAGAACATTAGTGCACCTAGAAATAAAAATAATGACGAAAAAATTACATCCCCAATAGAAAATCTAGTAGTCCCACGGACACCGACCATCATTGGAGACTCTGGATCTTGTAACCTGGCAACAACACAAGGCACCAGACGCAAAGACGCCATCGTCGCCCACCCAGACCGGTGTTGGTTTTCACCAGGAGAAATCCACTTGAAGAACAAGATGACGCCTTCAGCAAGAAAATGGCACCCACAGGTGTCACCGCCGTCGAAACGAGGTGATGAACGACCATTGCCACATCCCACCAAGGACCATACTGTTACGCCAAACACCAGCGACGTGCACCATCACTGAAACCGGCCACAAAGGCCTCTAACTCTCAGATCCGGAAAACTATTGCCGGCTCCAGCACTGACGCCGATGTCGTCGTTGTCGTTCCTCCGCCGGCAGCAATGAGGTGAGAACCTCGCTGCCCCCTGCCCTAGAGGCCCAGGATCCAGCCATAAGGCCACAGACCCGGAGCCCCATGCTAACGCCTCCGTCGACCGGTGTGGCAGCTCCAGCCATGGCCGGGCACCAGGGCTCTGGATCCGGTCGCCTAGCCGCCGGATCGCCAAGGTCCCGATACGGGCGCCCAGTCACTGCTCCGCCACTGAAAGTCTCTAGTTTGGTTTTGGGTAATTGATGAAACCTAAGGACTAACCTTGTTTCTAAGTGGATGATTTAGAAAAAGGTAGTCCATGCCAAGTGGAGCTCAATGTTGAGGCATGACATGAAGTTATGCAACCTAAGCATGGTGAAGATCAAGATGGGCTTGGCTCGATGGATCGGTGGAAGTGTGAAAGACAAGTTGAGGCTTCGAAGCGAAGGACCGTGCGACGGTGAACCTTGGGCATGACTTGGCGCCGATGGACCGACAAACGGTGAAGAGCAAGTAATATCAAGATCGATGGACCAAGACCGTTGCATGATGACATGGAGTGTCACGTATCATGTAAAGGCTTGGCGGTTGAAGGATCGACAAAATGGGCTCAAGGCAAAGGTATAACCTATAGGGCCATTTTGTTTTTTGCACTTAAGACACCATAGAGGGTGTGAGTGGTTTAGGATCGATAGCCGAACTATGAAGAGGGGAGATCTTCGGTAATTCGGTTCATGAGTGCCACTAGGTCCATCATTTCATGTGATTGCATTTAGGATCTAGTGCGCGATGAAAGTCCTTTGAAAATGCTTTGGAAAAATGCTAACACACATGCACATGGAGATGTCACTTGGTGGTGTTAGCACATTTGCAAAGGCGGTGGTATGATTGTAAGGTTGAGTTGGGTTTGGTAAACGCTCAAGCTCGGGGGGATTCGGCGCCTTCGGGAAAATGAGAGAGATATTTTCTATTGCGCCGGATGCAAATTCGTTGGAGAAAAGAGGGCGTCATCGCGGGATTGAGAATGCTCATATTCTAAGCGTCGGACGCTGAGCGCCGGACGCTGGCCCAGCGTCCGGACACTACACAGAGAGTACCGGTTGAGAGACAGAGCGCCGGACGCTGCGCCGGACGCTTGTGCCGGATGACGGCTCGGCACTGTTCAGCGTCCTACGCTCGTGAGAAATGAAGGCCGAGGTTTCAGCGCGTGTGAAGCGCCGGACGCCAGGGTGTGCATCCGGACGCTACTCAGAGAGGGTCGCAGAGCAGTTGGTGTCGCCGGACGCTGGCCGCCAGACGCCGAGGGGTACCGCCGGACGCTGACGTGTCGTGGGAGTCGACCGTTGGAGGCTGAGCAGCAGAGGCGCCGGACGCGTCCGGCGCTAGCGGCAGACGCGTCCGACATGTCAAATCGAGCCGCCCAAGGGGCAACGGCTAGTTTAAAAGGATGGGGTTATAAATAGAAGGTGGCCGGCCCTTGTGGAGTTCTCTTGGCTTTTCTAACACTCTTGTGCATCTTTTGAGCTAAAGCTTCTCCCTCCTACTCATCTCTCTTGCTTGATTGCTAATCTAGAGTGAGATTGAGTGATTCGAAGTGCATTGCATGAGTTGATTCATCTAGTGGCACTTGCGAGTCGTTTGGCCGGTGATTTCTTGTTACTCTTGGAGAGTACCGCTCCTAGCCGGTTTAGAGGTTGTTTGGAGGCGTTGGGAAGAGTTGGTGATTGTTCTTGCCCACCTCCGGTGATTGATTTGTAAGAGGTTGTTGTGCTTGTCCTCGGCGAAGTGCCAAAAGCAACTCTAGTGGAATGCGCGTGTTATTGAGTTACCACGCTTGAGAGTGGTGTCTTGCGGTTCCCTTGCGGGGGAGTGCCTTGCGGGGCAAGTGACTTGAGGGTCACACCGAGGATCCATCTAGGTGTTGGTCGACACAACCGGTGACGTAGCTTGTCGGTGCACAAGTGAACACCGGGTGAACAAAAAATAATTGTGTCATCTTTATGTTCCCGGTGATTGGTCTTCATATTGTGATTGTTGTCATATTGTATTGATTACATATCATATTGGTGATTGGCAACATCTTCTCTCCACCGTCGGTATAAGAATCACCTCTCTACCTTGCATTACTTTCTAGCACTTATCTTGTGTAGTTTGTTTTAGAATAGTTGTTCTTGCTAGCTCTATAAATTAGAAAGTAGTGACATAGCCCTTGAGTGACATAGAGATCATACTTATACTAGATTTGTCAATAGGAGGCTTTCTTACCTTGTAGGCTAGGCAAAACCGTGGTTACGCCATTTGTTATACTAATCAAGTTTTGTCTAGTGGTTTGTAGAATTTTAATAGGCTATTCACCCCCTCTCTATCCATCTAGGACCTTACAAGTGGTATTGGAGCTCGTGGTCACCGTTTTTACAAGGCTTAACATCCTTCGGTGTTAAAAGATGGCTCTTGTTGTGTTCAATCATGTTGGAGGCAAACCACCCTTCTTTGATGGCATTAGTTCTTTTGATCATTGGAAGAGAAAAATGTCTATGCGCCTCGGTTCCATTCATGAGAGAGTGTTGGAGGTTACTTTGAAGGATTATGTTGTGCTTGATGCGGAACACCTCACCGATGAAGATAGAGCCAACATAACTTGCAATAGAATGGCACTCAACATAATCTATGAAGGCATTGACACCAAGATATTTGAGGGGATCAAGGACTTGGAGTTTGCACATGAGGTGTGGACAAGGTTGAGTGAGACCTATGAAGGGACTAAGGTTGTGAAGTGCTCTAGACTTTATGGCCTCAAGGAGTTTGAGAACTTCAAGATGAATGATGGTGAAACAATTCTAGAAACGTTTCATCGTTTACAAATAATTGTGAATGATCTCAAGAGCTTGGGATACAAGATACAAGATGAAGATTTTTGTGTCAAGTTCTTGATGAGTTTGCCGTCAAGATTCAAGATGTTGATCATGATGCTCCAAAGAGATGGGCTTGACAAGATGAAGCCAAATGATTTGCTTGGAGAAGTGATGACATATGACAAGTATGACAAGCAAATTGATGAAAAGGATATGAAGGTAGAAGAGAAGAAGAAGCCAACCGTGGCATTCAAGGCCACCTCCTCTAAGGGAAAAGCTTCTATCTTTGAAGAAGAAGAAGAAGATAATGGAGAAGAAGGAGAGTTTGAGATTGATGATGAGGCACTTGCTCTTGTTGTCAAGAAGATGGGCCATATGTTCATCAAGAGAAGAGGCTATAAGAAGAACAACTACAAGAGCAATGAGCAAGTAAGGAGGTGCTTCAATTGTGATAGCACCGATCATCTTCAAAATGAGTGTCCCTATAATAGAAAGAAGAACAACAACAAAAGGGGCAAGTTTGACAAGAAGAAGAGAGAAGCAAGGATGACTCTCAAGAAGGGCAAGAATGGTGCATTTGTGGTCACTTGGGAGAGTGAGGATGAGGAAGAAGAAGAATCCTCCAACAAGGCTCTTGCTTCTATTGCTATCAACAAGAAGCCTTCTCTATTCTCTACATCACACTCATGCTTCATGGCAAAGGAAACAAAGGTACAATATGATGATAGTGAGATGGAATATGCTAATGATGATGATAATGATGAACCTACTAAAGAACAACTATATGACTTGATGCAAGAAACTAGAGACATAGCTATTGCCAAGGACAAAGAGTGTAAGAAACTTTCTAGGAAAGTAGAAATACTTGAGAAAGCCCTTAGTGAGCTTATGACCACTCATGAGAGTCTAAAGGAAGACCATGAGAAACTTGGTGATGCTCATTCTAAGCTTGAAAAGGCTCACTCTTTGCTTCTTGAGCAACAAGCAAAGAAGAAGGTTGTTGCATCAAGTGATATAGGTGTAACATGTGATATCATCAGTGAACCTATCATAATTCATGAGACTAACTCTTCTTGTAGGTCATCATCCACCACCACCCACTCTACCTCTACTAGTAGTGATGATGCATCACTAGTGGTTGAGAATGAGACTCTCAAGAGAGAGGTGGATGAGCTCACTCTTGCTTTAGGCAAAGCCTATGGTGGAGAGGCCCGTTTGCTAAAGTGCTTGGGTAGCCAAAGATTTTCTCTCAATAAAGAGGGATTAGGCTACACCCCCAAGAAAGGCAAGAAGGCCTTTGCTACTCCAAAGCCTAGCTTTGTGAAGAGCAATGGTCAATATTGCTATAGATGTAAGCAAGTTGGGCACCTAGAGCATAATTGTAATAAAATGAACATAAACAAGAAACAAGTTAATGCTTTATGTTATGATTCTTGTTATGTGCTTACCAAAGGTGAGAAGGGTGTGAAACCTAAGTTCGTTGGTACACCCATTGTTGGCCCAAAGAAGAAGGCAATTTGGGTTTCCAAAAGCTTAGTCACTAACCTACAAGGACCCAAGCAAAAGTGGGTACCTAAATCTTATTGATTTGATTGTAGGTGAACTATAAAGCCGGAGGAAGGCATTGGATCATTGATAGTGGATGCACTCAACATATGACAGGTACATCAAGAATGTTTGAATCTATCAATGATAATGATAGTGGCATTGATTCTATCACATTTGGCAATAACAAGAAAGGCAAGGTTATTGGGCTTGGTAAGATTGCAATATCAAATGACATGAGCATATCCAATGTGTTGCTAGTTCAAAGCTTAGACTTCAATCTTCTCTCGGTGGCACAAATTTGTGATTTGGGTTTCAAGTGCATATTTGGACCAAATAATGTTGAGGTTGTTAGCATGGATGGTTCCAATGTGATATTCAAAGGGTTTAGATTTAAGAACCTCTATCTAGTTGATTTCAATGCTAGTGAAACCTCTCTATCAACTTGTTTGATATCAAAATCTAGTATGGGTTGGCTATGGCATAGAAGACTTGGTCATGTTGGCATGAAACAACTGAAGAAATTATTGAGTCATGATCTAGTCAATGGCTTGAAAGATGTTGAGTTTGAAAAAGATAGATTATGTAGTGCTTGTCAAGCCGGAAAGCAAGTTGGTAGTGCACATCCTAAAAAGAGCACAATGAGCACATGCAAGGCATTTGAGTTGTTGCATATGGATCTATTTGGACCAACAACATATGCAAGTATTGGTGGGAACAAATATGGATTTATCATTGTTGATGATTTCACAAGATTCACTTGGGTGTTCTTTCTTAGTGACAAGAGTGAAGTGTATGATACATTCAAAATCTTTGTCAAGAGAGTTCACAATGAGTTTGAAATCAAGATCAAGAAGATAAGAAGTGACAATGGGAGTGAATTCAAGAATACAAGAATTGGTGATCTATGTGATGAGTTTGGCATTGGGCATCAATTCTCGGCCAAGTACACTCCACCCTCCAATGGCGTTGTTGAAAGAAAGAATAGGACATTGCTTGATATGGCTAGAACCATGCTTAATGAGTACAATGTGAGTCACAAGTTTTGGGATGAAGCAATCAACACGGCATGCTACTCTATCAATAGGCTCTATTGTCATCCATTGCTAGAAAAGACCCCATATGAGCTACTTCATGGTAGAAAGCCAAATATTTCATTCTTTAGAGTGTTTGGTTGCAAATGCTATATCTTAAAGAAGGGTACTAGACTTGGAAAGTTTGACTCTATGTGTGATGAAGGATTCCTACTTGGATATTCAACTACAAGCAAAGCTTATAGAGTATGGAACAATGCTAGTGGTCTAGTTGAGGAAGTCCATGATGTGCAATTTGATGAAACCAATGGTTCTCAAGATGAGGAAGATAACATTGATGATGTTAGTGGACCTCGATTGGTAGAAGCAATGAAGAATATGGACATTGGGGACATTAGAGCAAGACAAGTGATTGATGTTGATAACAAAGATCAAGTGCTCATATCACCCATCAAGCAAACTAGTGGTTCTCTAATGTAAGATCATCATGCTAGTTCACCATCTCATGAAGATAAATCAAATGACCAACCTAGCTCAAGCAATCAAAATGAAGTGGTCCAACCCACTCATATTGCAAGAGATCACCCACTTGATAAAATTATTGGTAATATTAGAAGTGGTGTACAAACAAGATTTATGGCAATGATATGTGAGCATGCATCATTTGTGTCAATGAAAGAACCCAAGAAAATTGATGAAGCCTTGAAGGATGCCGATTGGATCATGGCTACGCAAGATGAGCTAAATAACTTTAAAAGAAATGATGTATGGAAATTGGTAGAAAGGCCTCAAGATCATAATGTCATTGGCACCAAATGGGTATTCAAGAACAAGCAAGATCAAGATGGCATAGTGGTGAGAAACAAAGCAAGACTAGTTGCACAAGGTTACACTCAAATAGAGGGTCTTGACTTTGAAGAAACATATGCACCGGTGGCAAGATTGGAGGCAATTAGAATCTTATTAGCCTATGCTTGTGCCCATGATATCAAGCTGTATCAAATGGATGTGAAGAGTGCATTTCTCAATGGGATCATCAATGAGTTAGTATATGTTGAGCAACCTCCCAGTTTTGAAGATGAGAAGAAACCCAACCATGTGTGTAAGTTGAAGAAGGCATTATATGGCTTGAAGCAAGCACCTAGAGCATGGTATGAGAGACTAAGGAGTTTTCTTATCTCTAAAGGGTTCATTGTGGGAAAGGTTGATACTACTCTCTTCACCAAGAAGATTGGAAATGACTTATTTATTGTGCAAGTCTATGTTGATGATATCATATTTGGTTCAACCGATGAATACTATTGCAAAGAATTTGATGAAATAATGGCAAAAGAGTTTGAGATGTCTATGATTGGAGAGCTTAGCTACTTCCTTGGTCTTCAAATCAAACAATTGAAGGAAGGCACATTTGTTAGTCAAGGCAAATATATCAAGGACATGTTGAAGAAGTTTAGGATGCAAGATGCAAAGGCAATCTCTACTCCAATGGGCACCAATGAAAGTCTTGATAGTGATCTTAGTGGAAACATGGTGAATCAAAAGGAATATCGGTCTTTGATTGAAAGCTTACTCTATGTCACCGCATCAAGGCCGGATGTCATGTTTAGCGTATGTATGTGTGCAAGATATCAAGCCTCACCTAGAGAGAGTCATCTCAAGGCCGCAAAGAGAATATTGAGGTATTTGAAGCATACACAAGATGTCGGACTATGGTATCCCAAAGGGTCACAATTTGAGTTGATTGGATATTCGGACTCCGATTATGGGGGATGCAAGATCAATAGGAAGAGCACTAGTGGTACATGTCAATTCCTTGGAAGATCACTAGTGTTATGGTCCTTAAAGAAACAAAATAGTGTGGCAATATCTACCGCTGAAGCCGAATATATAAGTACGGGAGCATGTTGTGCACAATTGCTTTGGATGAAATCAACCTTAAAGGACTATGGATTCAACTTCAAGAACATTCCATTGTTTTGTGATAATGAAAGTGCAATTAGAATGACACAAAACCCGGTCCAACATGGAAGATCCAAGCACATTGACATAAGGCATCATTTCATTAGAGATCATCAACAAAAGGGTGATATTTCAATTGAAAGCATTGGCACCGATGATCAACTTGCCGATATATTCACCAAGCCACTTGATGAGAAGAGGTTTTGCAAGCTAAGGAATGAGTTGAATATTCTTGATTTCTCAAACATGAGTTGAATGCACCCCACATATATATATTTGACATGCCTCTCCTTCGATAAAACAAAGGTAAAATTGTATTGACATGTCATTCATGACTTATTAGGACTTCTTAGTGCATATAGACATACAAGATGCTTTTTGGGAGCATTCATGATAAATCAAATGAATTTGATGTATATATGTTACCACTATTGCTTCTATGTTTGTATGATCTAGTGGTGGCATATGACATGTTTGTGGGCTTGCAATCCTAGTGTTAAGTCTAGAATATTTGCTATAAGTGTTTAATTCAACATAGGCAAGATAACCCTTCTAGTGAGGTGTGAAGAAGCTTGTCTTTGGTTCAAACCGAATTGAATATCTTTGGCAAGTAATCTAGATGAGACCAAATTTGATAAAATTTGATTCTACCTCACCAAAAGAACTAATATAACTTACTCTCCACAACAAGACCATACCTTTTTTGATAATCAATGACAAAGGGGGAGAGATAAGTCACAAAGATATACCATTTGAAAGAGGGTAAATAAAATTTTTTATATGAAGCACTCAAGTAGGGGGAGCAAGCTTGCACATGTATTTAAATTCATATACATGCTTGTGTGATGTAATGCTAGTCTAGAATTTGAATGATGAAATGATATACTAGCATAAATAGGTTGTAAATAGACCTATTTAGTTTTACATGTGGATCAAGAGCTTTTTGCTATATAATGTTGATCTCACGAGGTTCTTGAGTTTTGATGTATGTCTAGTACAACAATGGTGCTAAGGATGGTGTAAAAGGCAACTCCGATTGGTATCACGCTTCAAAGGTCCATTTCCTACACCTTAGCATCATCTTGGTAGAATTACTCTCCCATAAATTTCATATCCATACATATGTGCAAAGCTTTCAATCCAAACTCTATGCACATATGTAGGGGGAGCTAATCCTACCAAAACCGAATTTGTGATGATTGTCCAAAATTTATTCATGATTCAAATTGCTTGGACAAGCATGACAAGTTCAAAATCTTTATCATAAAATCATCTTTGTGAGGTTGTCATCAATTACCAAAAAGGGGGAGAATGAAAGTCCCTAGTTTGGTTTTGGGTAATTGATGAAACCTAAGGACTAACCTTGTTTCTAAGTGGATGATTTAGAGAAAGGTAGTCCATGCCAAGTGGAGCTCAATGTTGAGGCATGACATGAAGTTATGCAACCTAAGCATGGTGAAGATCAAGATGGGCTTGGCTCGATGGATCGGTTGGAAGTGTGAAAGGCAAGTTGAGGCTTCGAAGCGAAGGACCGTGCGACGGTGAAGCTTGGGCATGACTTGGAGCCGATGGACCGACCAACGGTGAAGAGCAAGTAATATCAAGATCGATGGACCAAGACCGTTGCATGATGACATGGAGTGTCACGTATCATGTAAAGGCTTGGCGGTTGAAGGATCGACAAAATGGGCTCAAGGCAAAGGTATAACCTATAGGGCCATTTTGTTTTTTGCACTCAAGACACTATAGAGGGTGTGAGTGGTTTAGGATTGATAGCCGAACTATGAAGAGGGGAGATCTTTGGTAATTCGGTTCATGAGTGCCACTAGGTCCATCATTTCATGTGATTGCATTTAGGATCTAGTGCGCGATGAAAGTCCTTTGAAAATGCTTTGGAAAAATGCTAACACACATGCACATGGAGATGTCACTTGGTGGTATTAGCACATTTGCAAAGGCGGCGGTATGATTGTAAGGTTGAGTTGGGTTTGGTAACCACTCATCCACCCCCCGAGCTTGCAAGGGGGGATTCGGCGCCTTCGGGAAAATGAGAGAGATATTTTCTATTACGTCGGATGCAAATTCGTTGGAGAAAAGAGGGCGTCGTCGCGGGATTGAGAATGCTCATATTCTAAGCGTCAGACGCTGAGCGCCGGACGCTGGCCCAGCGTCCGGACGCTACACAGAGAGTACCGGTTGAGAGACAGAGCGCCGGACGCTGCGCCGGACGCTTGCGCCGGACGACGGCTCGGCACTGTTCAGCGTCCTACGCTCGTGAGAAATGAAGGCCGAGGTTTCAGCGTGTGTGAAGCGCCGGACGCCAGGGTGTGCGTCCGGACGCTACTCAGAGAGGGTCGCAGAGCAGTTGGTGTCGCCGGACGCTGGCCGTCGGACGCCGAGGGGTACCGCCGGACGCTGACGTGTCGTGGGAGTCGACCGTTGGAGGCTGAGCGGCAGAGGCGCCGGACGTGTCCGGCGCTAGCGGCAGACGCGTCCGGCGTGTGAAATCGAGCCGCCCAAGGGGCAACGGCTAAATTAAAAGGATGGGGTTATAAATAGAAGGTGGCCGGCCCTTGTGGAGTTCTCTTGGCTTTTCTAACACTCTTGTGCATCTTTTGAGCTAAAGCTTCTCCCTCCTACTCATCTCTCTTGCTTGATTGCTAATCTAGAGTGAGACTGAGTGATTCGAAGTGCATTGCATGAGTTGATTCATCTAGTGGCCCTTGCGAGTCGTTTGGCCGGTGATTTCTTGTTACTCTTGGAGAGTACCGCTCCTAGCCAGTTTGGAGGTTGTTTGGAGGCGTTGGAAAGAGTTGGTGATTGTTCTTGCCCACCTCCGGTGATTGATTTGTAAGAGGTTCTTGTGCTTGTCCTCGGCGAAGTGCCAAAAGCAACTCTAGTGGAATGCGCGTGTTATTGAGTTACCACGCTTGAGAGTGGTGTCTTGCGGTTCCCTTGCGGGGGAGTGCCTTGCGGGGCAAGTGACTTGAGGGTCACACCGAGGATCTATCTAGGTGTTGGTCGACACAACCGGTGACGTAGCTTGTCGGTGCACAAGTGAACACCGGGTGAACAAAAAATAATTGTGTCATCTTTATGTTCCCGGTGATTGGTCTTCATATTGTGATTGTTATCATATTGTATTGATTACATATCATATTGGTGATTGGCAACATCTTCTCTCCACCGTCGGTATAAGAATCACCTCTCTACCTTGCATTACTTTCTAGCACTTATCTTGTGTAGCTTGTTTTAGAATAGTTGTTCTTGCTAGCTCTATAAATTAGAAAGTAGTGACATAGCCCTTGAGTGACATAGAGATCATACTTATACTAGATTTGTCAATAGGAGGCTTGCTCACCTTGTAGGCTAGGCAAAACCGTGGTTACGCCATTTGTTATACTAATCAAGTTTTGTCTAGTGGTTTGTAGAATTTTAATAGGCTATTCACCCCCCTCTAGCCATCTAGGACCTTACAGCCACCACCGCCCACGATCCGGAGGGCTGCAACCACCGTCCTCACCATCATGCCACGCGGATCCGTCCCCGCTGCCGGCCGTCCCTATAGTGGACGCGCCCGCGAGGCTCGCCTGATGCGCCTCCGCCGCCGGCCGTCACGCCCGCACGGATGCGCCCGCGAGGCTCGCCTGGGAGGATCCTCGCCGCCAGCTTCATGAGGAACCACACGGGCTTCTCGGCGGCGCCCTCTGGCAGCGGCAAGGAGAGGGAGGGAGTGGAGGACGCCCGACAGCGGCTAAGGTTTGGTTCCGCCCAAGCCGCCCCTATAGGAGGACGACGCGGGGCCTTCCTCGAGCTCTCGTTTATTTAGAACTTCAATGAAGTATCCACTTATTATACATATGTCTATGTAATTTTGGACAAAACCTTCAGGGTGGAGCTATCGATTGATAGATCACCCGATCTTTTGAACATCATCTCCCATCCCTGCACACATAAAGAGATCAAATTAATTTACCCATGACAAGTAGTCTGTGACCACCATATCATCTCTCACAATCGATGTATGCATTTGTTTTGGTCTATATGATATGGACACTAACAGCCCCTAGAACACTTAACGAGTTTCATGCCTTCTATCCACTAGTACTAAAGAAAACATTGCCTTATTCTCACAGTTCCTGCAACAGACAGAGCTAGAGACGTTTTAAATAAATTCAACAAGGAATTATGCATTTATATGTTTGTAATTACTCAAAACTTCTTACACGTTTCTGTTCGCTCTAGAATCCACAATACATATCCAAATCAGTTCGTGAATTCAATCTATCTTTTATAGTTAAAAACAATTACTAGCCTATACAGAAGCACGTGTTGCCCGACTATCTAGCTAGGAAAACATAATAATCTGCTCAGATTTTTTTATTGTATTCCAAGATTACCTATCAATACTGTGGCATAGTTTTTTTTTTGTTCAATGACAAGTGATTAGATTGTATTCTGACCGACGTCGTAGCTCATTAGAAAAGTGTAATTTATATCTATAAAAAAAATCAAATTATATATTGAAAAGCCGTTTCTATTACTGCGTCATGATCTCATCATCTTATGGCATGCCAATTATGTTGATGATGATGCCTCAATGCGGTTCTTCAATTCGGGACCAAAATTTCTTTCAATCACCAAAGTAACCTAATAATACAGGGATACTGCGTGGTGCACGCGCGCTAGCACACGTATCGGCGCACGCCCACCCCTCTTAGACTCCACTGTTATTCTTCCTCTTCCTTCCCCTCATCCCTGCATCCGTACGTCCATGGGAGCACGGTCTTCTCCGACCCGCACCCGCCGCCCCGCTGCCCTTCCACCCCTGCCGCGGCCGCGAGAGCTTCGGCGAGCCCTCGCGTGGCCGCAACGCCCCCTTCTTCCCCTCCCCCTGCTCCCGCCGCCTACCCAGCTCATCCGGCCATCCTGCCCCGCCCGATTCGGCGGCTTTGCCGCCGCCACTGTCCTAGCCACGGCAACCTCGCTGCTGGCCGCTCCGCCCGCCATCCGCCTGCATGCGCCGCCTAGTTCGCGCCCCGCAACTGCTGCAACTGCCGCGTTTGCCGCTATCCAAAGTAGTGCGCGTGCGCTGAATAGCGATTGGGTAATAATACAGGCTAGCTAAATGATCAAATAGTATTTTGCCTCGATTAATCCCCTTTGAATTGAAGGAATGGCATAAGAATTAAAGAAATAGCCGGCCTGCAGGCGGAAGTGGCAGGCTGTTGGCTGCGGCGCAGGTTAGCGGGCGAAAAGACCTCTGTGCCCTCGGGTGTTCCATCTTCCTCCGTCACGAATACGGCGATGAGTGGAGCGGCGGAGGCTAGAGTGGGCATTCCACCTCTTTGGTTGCCCGTGCTGTCCCATCCTCCGGATCGTGGGGCTCCAAAGCTGTGTCGCGCGCGATCCGAGCCTCGAAGCACGGAAGGAAGGAGAAGGCAGAGGCAGCAGCACCCGAAAGGCAGGAAGGGAAAGGAATTTTTACTGTACCGTATGTCTCGCATTCCAGTCCGCCCCATAAGTTCAAGAACTGCCTACCGTACTCCGCGGCCGGCCGCACCGCAATGTTTCTTCGTTTCCCCGGCCATGGCGGATTGGCGGCAGTGCACGCCACGTGCATCGCCACGCGCCTCACCAATTTCTCTCACATGAATGGGTCATGAAGCGCCGCGCGGAATTTGCCCCCGCGCAATTCCCTTGGTTGCGCACAAAAACCTCCTGCATGGCCTTGCAGGAAAAAAACATCCAGTCTAACTTCTTTATTTTCTTTCCTGTCGCATAGGATCGAGACAAATCAGCCATGATTCCGCTAATGCACCCGTGCTGGCTCACTGCCCATGGAACGGAGCTCGTGGTTGCCTGAGACATCCTGTTCTTTGGAGACATACAAACAAATGTATTATTGGCTAAAGTAATACGATACTGATCAGCTCTCTATTTCTACAAGTTTCCTGTGTCGATCCAAACCACCACCACTCAAAGTTTCCTATGGTTTTCAATAGTATGTTTCCAATTACAATCAAAGTTTCTAGGGTTGTGAGGTGGAGGCCCCCGTAATGTTTCTTGTTTTTTGTCTGTGTCGTGGGATTTTTTTTAGATTACTTGCTAGTCCTATGTGCTTTGTATCAGCTATGTTGTAGGTCTATTGATCATCCATTTCTGTTTAATGAAAAAAGAGTTATATGCCTAATCTTGAAAAAAATTGTAATCCTATATTTTTCCTATATTTTCTCTATTTAATAGAGCTTGTCCACAACCAGCCAAAATAATGTCCCCGCTCATCGACGAAAATCAGAGTGGACTATCCACAGGACCACGCAGGTACCGCACGGCTCAGGAACCACACCGTGTGTGGCCCTATAGTATAGATGTGAAACGCCGGGTCAGTCTTTTCTTTTCGTCGATTCTGCGTGATGGTAGCATGCAATGAACTAGCAGCGACAGGGCCTTGTGCTCCCCTTGCTCAAAAATAAAAAGGCATCTCACTTTTCTAGTAGTTAGATTAAAATTTGAACTTACATTGTCAAAAAATCCAACAACTCAAATAGAAATGGTTAGCTCTTATCAATGAAAGATAGTAACGGATCTTTTGAAAAAATAGAAATGGTTAGATTAAAAACAATGAGTAAATTACACTGTGGGTACATAAACTATGTAGCGCAGGATGGCGAGCCGCCACCACGACCTTGAGCATGCGAGCCCCTACCCTCGTCTGGGCGTGCGAGTGTGCGGTACAAAACCCACACAGCCATGGCCGCGAGCTTCTGCGGGGGCTTGTCGCCCGCTGGATCCGCAGCCCCCACACGCTGTTTTGGCCCCTGCCGCCACGCTCAGGTCCGTGCCCGCCGCTCCGCGCTGCCCATTGTTGTACGAATCCGGCCCTACCACATCGCCAGTCCACCACCGGCGACCGTGCTGCCCGCCGGAGTCCCCCTACCCCGTGCCCGGTGAAGCCATGGTGGAGCCGCGTGAGGTCGCACTCGCGCCAGTGAGGCCGTGGCGAAACAGCCCGCTCACGTGCCCGCCATGGGAGCGAGTGCCTCCCCGCGCCGCTAGTCGTTTTCCTCTCTTCTTCTCTCTACCGTTGTCGTCTAGCTTCGTGCGCCGATAAAACTCTCCATGCTCGATGCATCTCCACCTAATACTTGTGCCTACTGCTTCACCTCATCCTTGTGAACCTTGTTGAGCCTTTCTCAGTTTCTTGCTCAGCCGAAGATGGCCGGGCGCGCCGTTCCCGTCGCTGCAGTGTCGCCATGGCCCTCGAGACCACCTCACTGTGGCCAGGCTCCTCCGGAGCTGCTCTCGCCCAACAGATTGCACTGGAGTGTTCGTGTGGTTGTGGGGAGCACTTGGGTAGCCTTCCCGTCAGCAGTGACCTTGCCGTCGAAAAGATCTGCCATGTCGGAGAGCCATCGTCCGCCATGGCCGGCCTGTCGAGTGCGCCACTAAACCATAACTACCCAATTGAACATGTATATCGATGCTCTAGCTCATGGGGGTTGTGTTGGTGTCATGCCCATCGTCGGTGATCTCGCCACCGGCGAACAGAGTGGCTTACCCGTCGGCGCACCCTCGGTCAGGCCGGGCAAGGTTGGAAAATAATTTAATGTTTTTAGGAAAAGATTTGGAAATGAGGGTTTCATAAAAAAAAGCCAGTAACCAGAAGTTACATAAGTATAGTTTCAATATCTAGACATTACATTTTTTGTGAAGTACTCAGAAGTTAAGTTTTTCAGTTGGAGCACTTATCTGCTACACGCTAAATAGTTATACACCCAAAGTGCAATTTACTCAAAAACAATATTGTGTGTGCTTAACTAATTGCCTAGACCTGAATGGTGTGTGCTTAACGTCGAGTGCGCCATATGTCAAAACTAGAGTGGGCAGTAGTAGACTCACGCTTGATCTTATATTATGTATATATATGTGATTTTGAAAAACACAAGACATAGCTACCGACAGAATCTCATAATAAAAAGTTATCCAAATTAATCGCAGCAACCATATAAACAAAATTGAGCATAACCCAGATTGATTGATTACTACAAATGCAATCGTAACGTATCATATGCTCATATAAAACTAAACCTCCTAAGATTTCTCTCAATATACAAGCTGTCCACATCAACATCTACATCCACTAGAAATTGCAATTATAGTCAACTAGCACATATAATTATGATAGTTTCTCTTCATCCACTAACATACAATTAGTTATCCACAAGAATGTGTCAAACCATTTACCAAAATTCATTTAAAATAGTTTCAATCATACAATTGTAAAAATATAAAAGTATAATTTCTTTTTAGATTGTCTGGAATATCTGCAGCAACGCATGGAGTATCCACATAGTTATACATATATCTATGTAATTTTGGACAACACCTTCAAGGTGGAGCTGTCGATAGAATCTCATGAAAATTGATTCAAATTAATCACAGCACCTGAGATGTGGCGCTGGAGGTAATCTAGCCTTGTGTACTCCTCCAACGCAGCTCCGACAGACAGGTCACTCTTTTCAACATCATCTCCCATCCCTGCACAAATAAAAAGATCAAATTAATTGACCGGCCCATGACAAGTAGTCTGTGACGACCATGTCATCTCTCACAATCGATGTATGCATTTGTTTTGGCCTACATGATAAGGACATTACTAGCCCCTAGAACACTTAACGAGTTCTTCTATCCACCAGTACTAAAGATTTTTTTTTCCTTATTCCCACAGTTTCTGCAACGGATAAAGCTAGAGACGTTTTAAATAAATTCAACAAGGAATTATGTATTTATATGTTTGTAACTACTCAAAACTTCATACTCGTTTCTGTTCGCTCTAGAATCCACACAATAACTATCCAAATCAGTTCGTGAATTCAATCTATCTTTATAGTTAAAATCAATTACTAGCCTATACAGAAGCACGTGTTGCTCGACTATCTAGCTAGGAAAACATAATAATCTGCCCAGAATTTTTTTTGGTATTCCAAGATTACCTAACAATACTGTGACATAGTTTTTTTTGTTCAATGACAAAATATTAGATTATATTCTGACCAGACGTAGTAGCTCATTAGAAAAGTGTAATTATATCTATAAAAAATCAATTATATATTGAAAGGCCGTTTCGATTACTGCATCATGATCTCATCATCATATGGCATGCCAATTATGTTGATGATGATGCCTCAATGTAGTTCTTCAATTCGGGGCCAAAATTTCTTTCAATCTCCAAACTAACCTAATCAAGGCTAACTAAAATGATCGAATAGTATTTTGCCTCGGTTAATCCCCTTTGGATTGAAGGAATGGCTTAAGAATTTTGGAGGATTTGCTTTCCTACCTTGCCCTTTAGAACACAAGATATGTCCATAGAAAAAGCAAAGGAAAATTTCCGATGATGCTGATTTTGTAGGTAAACTGCAGGAAAAAAACATCCAGTACAACTTCTTTATTTTCTTTCCCGTCGCATAGGATCGAGGCAAATCAGCCATGATTCCGCTAATGCACCCGTGCTGGCTCACTGCCAAAGGAACGGAGCTCGTGGTTGCCTGAGACATCCTGTTCTTTGGAGATATAGCAAACAAATGTATTATTGGCTAAAGTAATGCGATACTGAGTTCTCTGTTTCTACAAGTTTCCTGTGTCCATCCAAACCACCACCACTCAAAGTTTCCTATAGTTTTCATTAGTATGTTTCCAATTGCAATCAAAGTTTCTAGGGTTGTCAGGTGGAGGCCCCTTTCATGTTTCTAGCTTTTCGTCTATGTTGTAGGATTTTTCTTAGATTATTTGCTAGTTCTATATGCTTTGTATTAGCTATGTTGTAGGTCTATTGATCATGCATTTTTGCTTAATGAAATACGGGCTATATGCTTAATTTTTAAAAAAATCGCAATCCTATATTTTTCCTACATTTTCCCTATTTCTATGTTTCTCAATAGAGCTCGTCCACAACCAGCCAAAATAATGTCCCTGCTTATCCACAAAAATCAGAGTGGACTCTCAATTGCAATAATACAATGACGTGGACCAGTGTCTCTATATATGTTGCATGGCAGTGTGGTGAAACCATCAAATCAACATGATGGCTAGACAACGGTGGATGGATCTCACTCTCCAGCTATACCGTGGCTTGGCAAGAAACACGACTAGCACTGGACATCTGTGCGTGCATTGTCGCTGACGAGGACACGGTACTAGCACAGGACCATACTAGCACAGGACCATCTCGTTGGCAAGTAACATGATGGGATCGTGTGAGTTGTAATGGTAGACCAGTGGACACACGGACCCCTACTGTGCCAGTTGTAAAGGTAGAATAGTGGAAAGCACCGAGCGATCCCCTACCAATATCTCCTGATCTTTTTGAAGAATCAGGAGGAGCCAGAGGCTCCTATTGTAATGCATTAAAATGAGTACAAAAAAATTTAAATTTACAAGTCTACAAACAACAAAGCAAAAAAATAAAAAGTAGGGAATAGAAAAAGAAAGAAAGAAAATTCTAAAAATTATGCTCCCTCTTTCATGAAATACAATGCATTTGGCATTGTCCCAAGTCTAACTATTCTAAGTTTGACCAAATTTATAGAAAATAGCAATACTATTTATGACGTATGACGTCAAATGAGAATAGTTAGGTTTGATATGAGATATATTTTCATAATTTACTTGTTTGATATGTTAGATGCTAATATTCTTTGCTATATATTTGGTTAAAATTAAACTAAGTTGACTTAGGATAAACTAGAGTGCACTATATTGCAGGACGAAGGGAGTAGATTGGAAGCTATCCATGAATAGAGAAAAGGGGATAAACTAGCCTTCACTCTTAACTAAAGATCTGATGTCGCGTCTTCATAAACATATCTCTTGAATTGTAGCACTATAGGGCTCAAGTTTTTGAACATGGCATCATTTTATACCATCCAAATTCCCCGGTAGGCAATGTGAAGATGCCTAGGGAAATCTTAGTCTTTTCAAGAACCGGAATGGAACAACTGTTCCAAAGTGAGTGAGTTCAGTAAGCCGAGACTTTAGTTATCTGGTGACCTTGGGTTGAGTTTAGAAAACCCTCTGATCCTACAAAAATATCCTTCTACCTTCTTCTCTTGGACATTCTTGCTTCTCACTTCCGTTTCCTGTGAAAATACGATACCCTGAATACTTTCGGGTAAAAGCTACAATGGTACTCCGTGCGCTTTGTGGATTTATCTGCTTATGCTAAGAAATACCAGCAAGGACACTGTACTAACACAGGACCATACTAACATAGGACCATGTTGTTGGTGAGTAACACTATGGTATCGTGCGAGTTGTAATGGTAGACCAGTGGACACACGGACCCCTACTGTGCGAGTTGTAAAGGTTGAACAGTGGATAGCACCAAGCGATCCCCTACCAATATCTCCTGATTTTTTTGAAGAATCAGGAGAAGCCCGAGGCTCCTATTGTAAATGCATTAAAATGAGTACAAAAAAATTTAAATTTACACGTCTACAAACAATGAAGAAAAAAAGAAAAGTAGGAAATAGAAAAGGAAAGAAAGAAAATTCAAAAAATTATAGATTGGAAGCTATCCATGAATAGAGAAAAGGAGATAAACTAGCCTTCACTCTTAATTAAAGATCTAACGCCGCCTCTTCATGAACATATCTCTTGAGTTGTAGCACTATAGGGCTCAAGTTTCTGAAGATGGCGTCATTTTATACCATCCAAAGTCCCCAGCAGGCAATTTGAAGATGCCCGGGGCAAAATCCCCCCAATGAAACAAAGCTTTCCATTAATGGAAAATTTCAATAACAGAGAGCTGATCATTGATCTAGACATTTAGAACACTCCAATAGCTTTGTGAAAATTGGTAATGAAATAGCAAATGTGTCATTGTTTCTTATATTGATTGCTGATAGAGTACACATTGATAGTTTTGTAAAAACATTCCTCTCCTTTTGAGCATGAGAATATCCTGACAAGCTCTTGCAGGCTTTTGATGGGGAGAAAATGGTTGTCCCCCAAATGTAGGAGCATAAGTCTCTTAGATAACTTATGTCGAGCTCTATCAGCTCCAACTGAAATTCTTGGAACTGCATATGAGCCTCCATTGTCAGAGGTAAGTTAAATAGATCCAGGAGGTTTCCAGTGCTAGAAGCCTCACTTACACTTGTGAATTTATTTTTTGCAAAAGAATGCAACTCTAGGAAATTCTATTTTCTCACTTTACCATTCCAAAGAACATCCCACAGCAAACAAGTCTGCCCATTAAAAGTTATCGTACTTGCTATTCCTTCAAATTTGTCTAACGGTTTTAGAGCATCCCTCCACCAGAATGAGTCCTTCTTTGAATTTGTGCTTGGTAGTCTTCCATATATTCCACCAGGATGGGTGCATGATTAATTGGATTTGTGTGGACGTACGCACACTTGGTGCGCTCCTATATATGTGAAGATGGTCCTGACGTGCCAGCAGAGACTCATCAGTGTATCTCACATGCATTGAGTCTGTACTCTGCTCCAACCGATCGATCCAGTTTAGGATCCACGATCGTACGTAGCCATGCATGGATGCGTGCTTGAATTCATCCCGGCCGACCCGCCGGCCAATAATGCACCTGCTGCATCATGCTTCACGTATGAGTCATCAACGATGCTCCTGTCCCCTTTCCCGATCGATCTACGTACGATTCTACGCTCATTGGTCATTGGTACACCGTACCCATTCACTTTATTCTTCTAGTTTGTAGATATATACTCTCTCCATTGTTGAAACAACGTGTACATGAACCCGAAAAAGACGTGTTTCACTTGTGCGCCTAAGATGCAAAATGCAGGTGCCCAAACCCTCTCTCTCCTAGTTTGGCACCCATGCCGAATGTTTAGAGCGGTGCCAAGTTAGGGAAAAAAAAAAGCTGGCACGGAGGCATGTAGGTTCCTCCATACATGAAACCTTTGAAACGATAAAAAATAGTATTCCAGCGGCACCGAGTAGGCACACGGACACAAGTATTCCAGGGAATAAGACATCTGTGCCCAAATCGCTCGTTAAATTTTTTTGAGCACAGACAACACTGTGGATTTTCTAATTTGTCCAAGACATCCTAGCTATAATTGAACACATTTGGTCACCATTTGGTTGGCTGCCCAGGTAACATTGTAGGCATTCTCTTTAGCCTCCTTAGCCCTAGTGAGTGGTGCTCGTGCCATGCCCCACGTGGTTGTTGAGCTTGCGAAAACGACCCCTCTTCTCCCCAATTAAGGTTCCCATTATAGATTGTGAATGTTAAGGTCAGGGTTGTGACCAAATTAAAGCAGCAGTGGTCATGCCTTGTCGTTCTCGTGGGTGTGTTATTAAGTTAATTAATGGTCGCATGCACAGTTGGGTGCTTTATCAGGTGAAAAAGTTTTTATTGACACTGCTCGAAAGCATACTCTGAGTGTGAATAGATAGAGCATCATATATCCATGTTCTTACTGCAAGAACAAGCTTGCCCTTGCATAAAAAACAAGCTTGTCCTAGAAGGCGGTGATCACAATGTTTGTTTTGTTGAGGAATACATGATGCAGAGGTTTCACGAGTTGCAAGTGGCGGTGGTGTGTGGGGTGGGGAGGGGGCTTGTCCTGAACACATGCGCGTGCTACAACCGGTAAAAGTGCTCATTTTATACCTCAATCCACCCCCACCTGCCTATGGCAGAACTTCAGAATTACCAAATCAATAAAGATTCAAATTGGTTGCCGCTGTTGGATTTTAAGCAGTGCAACCTCTCATCATCAGGTATAATTTTATTTAAATTCTTTTCAGATTTAAGACTTTTGTTTAGTCCCTTCTCCATGCGAGATCCTTTTATATTACTACAAACTCACTTATGACTATGGATAGCTTTACTTGGTGTTAACTTGTATGAAATCCTGCGAACCAAATAGAGGGACATGTAACTTTTTAAGATCTATAACTTTCTTTTGCACACTTAAGATACTTAACTACCACTCCACTCTCGCTTATGCATGGAGCATATGGACTCCTTTGATGTTAACTCTATAAAATCTTATGATGTAGATCTCGTCGAGTACTACCTTATGCGACATTAACCTTATACGATATTAGTCTTCGTCAACCACATATGAGAAGGTTACAAATTCTTTTTTGCAGAATATCATAGTCTGTCAGCCACGAACCATGAGTGATGAGCCGACACTGCATGTGAAACATTTAGTAGTGTACATAGATAGAGAATGAAAAAAAATGCAAATTTTGCAACATTGTCATTGTGGATACCTAACTCCAACAACTTGGCTAAACTTACCGCAAAAAATAGCTTGGCTAAAATTAATAGCTAAATTTCATTGTTTATCCATTTGTAAAATAAAAACTTCCTAAAAAAGGAAGATGTCTACAACAGCTAGCCCTTCTATTCTCAGAAGCTATGTAGCAAACGCTCATGATTGGCTATGTACGCCTACCAAAAATAAGGGATAGCCACATTCGTATTTTACAAAATTAGATAGCACATCTTTCGTAGATTACTTTTTTACTATACAAATTCTAAAATGGCCTGCATAACCAGAATAGCGAAGCTGTTAGAGTTACTCTAGTTGTGAATCAAATAAATTTATTCTGCCACCTATGCCGATGCTTACTGAGCTCTTATTTGCATAATGTGGGCATCGATGTCTACTGAACCACATTTGCATCAATTACCTACGGAGAAAAGAAACGGTTGCCACGCCAATGCCGCGCAGCGTGACAAGGGCGCTGGGCAGTGCTACACGCATCTGCCCTTCACAGCACGTTGAATTACTGCCTCCTCCGCACACTGCACAAGTGTGTCGCACATTGTCCGCAGGACCACGCAGGCACCGCACGGCTCAGGAACCACACCGTGTGGGCCTATAGATGTGAAACGCAGGGTCGGTCTTTTCTTTTCGTCGACTCTGCGTGATGGCAGCATGCAATGAACTACTGTAGCAGCGACAGGGCCTTGTGCTCCCCCTGCGCTAGGTACTTTTTTTTATCAAAAATAAACACACATATCTCACTTTTCTAGTAGTTAGATTGAAATTTGAACTTACATTGTCACAAAAATCCAATAGAAATGGTTAGCTAAAAATAAGATTGTGTGTGCTTAACTAATTGCCTAGACCTGAATTGTGTGTGCTTAACGTCAGTGTGCCATATGTCAAAACCAGAGTGGGCAGTAGTAGACTCATGCAGACTCATGCTTACTGCAGATTGATTGATTAATGCAGATGCAACCGTATCATATCATAAACTCCTATAAAGCTATCTAAACCCACGTTGATTGATTACTGCAGATGCAATCGTATCATATCATATTATACTCCTATAAAGTTAAACTTACTAAAGATTTCTCTCAGCATGCAAACTATCCACATCAACATCCACTCAATAATCCACTAGAAATTGCAATTATAGTCAAATAGCACATATAATTATGATAGCTTCTCTTCATCTACTAACATGTAATTAGTTATCGACAATGATGTGTCAAATCTTTCACCAAAATTAATTTAAATAGTTTCATCCATATAAATGTAAATATAAATAGTCCTTTTTACATTGTCAGGAATATCTGTAGCAATGCCCAGACACTACTCCAGTCGGATCTATCACTGCTGGCGCTCAACCGCTATTACTGCCGGAATATGTTCCGGCAGTGGCCTAGCGGCGGTGATGTGGGGGCACATCACTGCCAGAAAATTGCGGTCGGTAGCGATGCGGATTCAACACTGCCGGCTAGTAGAACACGCCGGCAGTGATTTTATCTCACAACACTGCCGGCCTGTTATTCAAGCCGACAATGTCGACGAACTGTTGTTCAAACCAACAATGTTGACGCGTGTTGTTTAAGCCGACAGTGTTGACTAAGTCAACACTGCTGTTTTTTTCCTCAAGCCGGCAGTATGGTTATTTTCCAAATTTATTTTTTATTTTCTTTTTATTTAATTATAATTTTAATTTATAATATTTTTATTTAATATTTTAATTTATTATATATGTCATAATGCTATTAGTTATAATTAAAGTTCTCCAACAACGATATAAATACAATATAAATATCTGATACGCTTACATTCAAATGTTCGATACAATATGTTCAACAATAACATGAGAAAAGAAATTATTACAACCGATGTTTGAGGTCCGCTTCTATACGGTGGTCCTTGAACAGCTGAGCTCTTGCAATTAAAAACTGGCCTTCTTTTGTAAAGACATGTGCCAAGAGGAACTCTGCCAGCTCACTTTGAAGTCCGACGATCTCGACTTGACTCAACCTTTCGTGCTTATTTTTCTTGCGTTGTCGTTCTAAAAATATGGAGGCAAAGATTGAATCAGTACACCATATTTTATATTTGATAGTATAAATAAATGAAATGAGGATTATACTCACAAGGTTATCTAGCTCTTTCGTAGTGTACCAATATAACGGAACATGACCCACATAACATAGAACCCACACTCATTGTTGGCATTCGGATGTCGTAGGTATGGGACGTGGGTCATTTCAACAATTTTGAATGGTATATATTTGCGTCCCACCTCTATGCGTGCGCCGAACTCTGTGAAAAATTATAATAAATAGTTAAAAGAGAAATCACTAGAAAAAGATATAGATGATCATAGGAATACGGTGTTGTTAGCATCACTTACTTATTAAGCAGGTGCACCAGTGGCTGCAGATCCTCAAGTGGCTTCTTCTTTGAGTCCCACACCTGAATCTCATTGAAACAAAGATTGACACAAACGAGAGCATAATGGTCGCTATAATAAAAAAGTATAACTAACGAATAATATGGACAAAAAAAGAAGCATAAAAACCACTGGTCGAGAACACATAGTTGAAGTTGTAGGGTAAAAGTACATGGTTTTTCTTTTTATCCACGAACACTTCAAAAACTTTTACCAATGACTCTATCACATAATCCACACCTCCACCTCCTACTTTGCTGAGACAGGTCTTTTCATTGACTCAGACGGGGTCTAAGAAGCCTAAGTGCTGCCATGCGAGCTTTACGCTGCAATATTGTGCAACTAACCTGCATAAAAAACAAGGGAAGTGCATAGAATTAAACAATTTGTGTCTCAAAAGAGCATTACATAAGATTTCATGCGTGAAGGGTACTTACATATATAGTCCATAAACACATGGTTTGTACATCGAGGTTGCGTCTCTAGTACAGCTGGAACAGGCACTCCCAATCAACATCGTATTTCTCTTCTTCTTGATAGTTGAAAACATCCGGCGGTTGGATAATGAAAGAAAATCAACACGACTAGGAATCCCGCAAAGCCCAAAGGTAATAATCATGCAATTGCATAAGTTGGTTGTTCAACTTTTCATAATCTTCGTCGGAAACCAACATCTCCCCAAGCACAAACTTCATTTCCAATGGTGCGTTCCCCACTGGCTCCCAATAGACATCCGCCCAGTACTCTGTGTCGCCACTTTCATTATTGTACTGGTTTTGTGTATGCCTTTAATATTCGTTCCTCTTCAAGGCCTGAGGAAGTGAGGCATCTAAATTGAAGAATGGTCAATATTGTTCCTTCAGTATATTATTAATCCATTTTTGTTGCATAAAGTTTGTAATGCTACCACTGAATGGTTTTTCTTGTTCTCTGACTCCACTTGGGGAACTGACTTCGAGGACCTTTTGCATGCCTGTGATGGTGCATTTGGTGTCTCTTTGGACGCAGGAAGACGAGAACTTTGTCCTATAGATCCTAATGCAGAGCGAGTAGCAATCTTTCCTTTTGCCGAGCTGGATTTAGAGGGGCCATTAGGAGGAGGGGGAGGGGGAGTGATCTGTTTTGACCCTCTTGATGCAGAGCGATGAGAAGCAGCAGCAGCACCAGAAAATCGCTCGGGTTAAAATCTCCTTGCACATTCTCACTAGCCTAATTGTCACCGGGTAGGTTACCCGCTTCATGCGGCGCTACATTACCCGCATCTTGCGGCACTTCCTCTGCCCCATTGGTTTTTCGGTTGCGGGGAATGCGGTGACGAACCAAGGCTGTGACATGATTGTGGTCAATTTGTGTTGCCATATGTTCACATTGTACAATTATTATGAAACATATCAAAGACTTAGTGCAAAGAGTAATAATAAGTTCACACTGAACACATGCTAGCTACTAAGTTCACCAACTACTCTACAGCCACAAACCTACATAAACTTCCCAATAAGAAAAGGAATGACAATAGCCATAAGCACAAGCATGGTGTCTTTTCAAGACCAAATAGAAATTGTCCTAGTCTTCGTAGCTACGACGGGTGGAATCACCAGTGCGGGTGGAAACACCGGTGGAATCACCGGTGCGGGTCTAATCACCGGTGTGGGTGGAATCACCGGCGCCTACTCTTCAATCTCCAGTGGCTGCTCGTGCTGAGGGTTTGCACGCCTCCAATCATGGAAGGCCATCCAAGCTTCATCATGTGTGTTGTATTTTTTGTACTCATTACCAGGGTAGCGATGTGTTTGAGCTTTGCACTCTTCCTAGGTTCGATAGACCCCGGGATTATGACCAACATGAACAACATAGTATGCCATGGTTGCACTACATACAAGAATGTTTTTATTTGTGAGATGTTCACAATCATCATTTTAGATATATATACATGTAAAACTATTTAAGGTAGCCACTAACAATATATTTTAGTTAAACTAATAGTAACAGGTAAGAAGAGATCTAAAACATCATCAATAGCTATTCTCAAGTAAAGTTTGCACTTAAAAAATTTGTTCACAAACTATTTGGCCAACTATTTGTCAAACTAACTGTAACAGGTAAGAAGAGAGCTAAAACATCATCAATAGTACAACCTCTATCACTGCCCAAGACAATTTTTTATAAATAATTGCTCAAACTTATGACATTAAAACAAGTTACTATGCCAGAATGGCATAATTGCATGTAAAGCAAAATATCCATCAATTTAAATCAATTATGACATAAATGTAAACCTAGATACTAAAGTAACAAAAAAGTTGAGGCATAACAGTTTTCTTAGCACACTGTGAAGTTAGGGGATAGGAAGGGAAGGGCTTACCGCGTGAAGGACAGTGAAGGACACCGGCGTGGAGGAGAAGAGACCATGAGCGGCGGTGCTCGTCGGCGATGGGGGAAGGGGCCAGCGGGGTGGTGGCTGTGACGACAAAGGTGCTCGTTGGTGCTGGGGAGGTGCTGTTGGGGGTAGGCGCCGGCGGGGATGTAGCTGCGACGGCGAGAACGTTCAGCGGCATTTCATCGAACACCTTGGGGGCAGGGAGAAGGGTACCTCCTTATTTATCTAGTATAGTTCAAATAAAATGAATACTAATTAAAACTTTGAGGCTCCAATTCCATTTTCACCAATTGATAATGGTTTGTATATATCTTATTCCTTGCTCAAAGCCTAATAATCTGTGAACAACTCTACAATAGGGACCCTATTTTCTATCTAAGTTATTGCCGGATGTGAGATAGTAGGATGACATGAAGTTTACTTTTCTCTTGCAATGGTCTTGGGACTTATTTATAGAATTCAAAATATATAGCATGCTCCTCAGTGATGAATAAATTCCTACCGGTGCCATACATTGTTGATGCTTACATGACAAACTTGCCACATAGCCATTTATCTTGTGTTGAGTAGTATCAAGTTTTGTGATCTTTGTTGGGAGAAGCTTCATAACCCCAAGATCGAATCTCACTTCCACCCACCAAATAATGTTGCCGATTCTTACCCTGAGAAGTCACGCATACATTGCATTTCTTCTGGCCACCAAAAATGCCAACTCCTACTTCGGGAGTTGCGCACGTTTTCGCCAAATAATATTGTCGACTCTTACCCTAAGAGCCGCACATCCACCAAACTTTTACTCCTTGCATTCTATCATGACATCTCCACATTCATAATTTTCATATGCCACAACAGAGATATGGGCTACGCTAAAAAAAGAAGAAGAGAAAAACAAAAAAAAGAAAATCCATGCCATGGGGCAAGAGAGAAAAAAATGTGAGAAATAAACAACGGGAAAGAAAATACATATTCCCATTCAAAAAAATATATGAAAGTATAAATCCTTTTATAGCCCAAACTCTTCGAATAACCAATCATCCTTCAATAAAGAGAGTCATGATACAAGGAGTACTAATTTTTTTTTGAATTTTTCACTATCTTCCACACATGCTTACACACGCACACTTGCACATGATTTGATCTAAGGATATGTCCTTCCCTCCAAGGATCTGAGGCTTGATGCAGCAACATATGCAAGGTAAATGTGCATCTCATCCCCGCCTATGAACTCCAGATATTAAGCCTGTCAAAATAGAGATAGGATGAGCAATATGGTACTTGGTGAGGAAAGAAAATAAGAATTAAAAGAGTGATTTGAGAGCATCACTTGAGGAGCTAAGCTATCTTTCTTTACAAAAATTCTCAAAACCCAAGTTCCTAGAGCAGGAGGAGAGTAAGTTGATTTGAATCTAGGCTATTCCGTCTTTTAATAACTCTATGCTAGTTTGGTAGACACCATGAATGTTCTCATATGTAGGTGAAGCTCAGAATAAGCTATATACAGATCAACATCTTAGGTAGATAAACCATCTTGGACCTTCTAAACTTTACTCGAGGACGAGCAAAGGACCAAGTGTGGGGGAGCTTGTTAGCGGTTCTTAACTCAATTGTAACCCCACCAACAATAGTATAAGAAACACCAAAAATAATATAGATAGAAGTTTTAAACTAACAAATTCCATAGTTTTGGTGTACACATTTGTTTTACAGGTCATTCATGAAAACACATAAATGTTGGGCCAACAATGAAAGAAAATAACAAATCACTCACCTCAAATCTTTGCCCAAGGCAAAGAAAGAAGAAGAAGTAGGAAAATGCCAAACGGAGACATACCAGCCCAAACCCACACCATGGGCCAGGCCCAGACGCAACCCAAAGCCAACTGACCAAAGATGGTGGCCAGAGCTTCTCTAGGTGGGCTGGCCGGTGCACCTGGTCTGGCCGGCACACCGACTGAGCCTCTCGGGCCTATCTTTGGTGAGGCGATACATTCAATGCTGGAGACTGGCAGTGTGGGGGTGTTTTGGTCATTTGGGCCATGAAACCGACCTGCTCACTTCCTATTTAAGCATGGGCTCTCTCCCTCTCTCAAATCATTCTTCATTCTTCACCTTCTTGGATAGCTTACACACTACACAAGAGAGAAGACAGGAGAGCAAGCCACATTTTCACTAGCTTCTAGCTAGACTAGTAGAGGGAGTGAGTGAGGAGCAAGTTAGCAGAGCTTTCTTTGAAAGTTCTCGGGAGGATCGTCTTCCCCGTGGTGGAGTGTCGGAGTTGTCGGCTCCCTCCACGCTTGTGCCTTGACGGGCGTCTTACTACTTGGAGTAAGAAGTTCATGTTTATCCTTTGAATTCAAGTTCTTAAGTAAGTTATTTTTGTTCGCTTTATTCTTGCAGGATCGTTGATCGTCCTTGTGACGATTGCTCTAATAGAGGACCCCAGGGATGGGTAAGCCTTGTTGACACGCTAGAGTAGTAGTCAATAGTATAGATGTGGTGTCTAGGCTAGATGTAAAATTTTGTTCTCTACGATTTTCATTTAGAGTTTGTCTCAATCCGAGTTACGGTTCAAAAGTTATGGCTGTTTTACCGAACAACACTTTTCTCGGTAAACCGGCGCCCGGCAGTAAATTCCATCTACCATCGCCGCGCATCATATGCGCTTGGCACTTGACCTAGGGTTCAATTTGATCAATCTAATTGATCTCTAACTCGCCATGACTGGATTTACATGAATCACTTAACTCGGATGGCGGAATTCCAACCGGTACGAGTAGATCGTTTCAAGACCAACACGGCAAGATGACGAACCAAGGTTAGAGACTCATCTACAACCACGCATATCACCATATGCACAAAACTAAACCTATAACGAGACAGTAACGGCTCTGATACCACTGTAGGGTTATGATGGTGCTACGGTAGCCAGAAAACAAAATTTTTTGACCTCATAAACCAGGATCTACTGCTAGTTACAGGTTATGGGATTACCACTAGACGTGCAGGTGCAGCGGAAGATGACTTGATGTAGTCATACGCATCGCAGCAGACAGTGCAATTGCGTGGTCGTCTGTCACCTCAGTCCCCTCGCACGGTTC
Source organism: Bothriochloa decipiens (assembly GCA_023333625.1). Lineage (NCBI taxonomy): Eukaryota > Viridiplantae > Streptophyta > Magnoliopsida > Poales > Poaceae > Bothriochloa > Bothriochloa decipiens. The sequence continues at coordinate 26,569,959 of CM041646.1, forward strand.
GTCCCAGTGCTCCAGATGCAGCACTTCCGAGGAATCCTACACGTGCAGGGAAGAAACGATGCGCCTCCGGACTGCTAGGTCCACGAGGAGCAGAAGGCGTGAGTGTGGGGAGGACGATGGCGGCTGCCAAAGGCGTGTGTAACCCTGACCGCACCCCTACCCCTTGCTTATATAGGCGTCCCCAATGAGCTCATGAGTTGGAGGCCCATTAGTAACCCTAAGCCTTATCTAATTCGGGTCCAACCCGAATTAGGCTTCCAGCCCCTTAAGCGTGCGACCCTATGGGTTCACGCACATATTAACATGGGCCGAGTACTCCTACTCGCCCAATAGTTGACAGCGGCCTCTAGCAAGGCGTGACAACTCTTATGTGCACGCAAAGATCATATCAGACGAACCACTATGACCACATACAAGTTATTCTCTTTGCCACTCGATATATGGTTCAACTCGTGGGTTAACACTTAACCCAAGCACGGCCATGCATTTGTTAATCCAATCACTTGAGTGATCCTGTGATATCTCTCTCGCATAGAGAGAGGCAAATTCCATCTTGATTGTCTATGTCTCATAGCATGCTTTTTGACCACCCGAAGACCACCTTTGTAACTACCCAGTTACGGAGCAGCGTTTGATAGTCCCTAAGTAGGCCGTTTCACATCTTTAGTACATACCATAATCTTAGGTCTAAGGACATAACGTACATGACATGAATAGAGACTTTCTCATGTCGGGTCAGTCCAGCCTACATGTTTCACATGTGCCCACATTATTAGTTTGACATCTCCATGTCCATGACTTGTGAAACATAGCCATCAACTAATACATGTGCTGGTCTAATATTCAAGTGTGTTCTCACAAGAACGCCGACCAGGGACAACTTTAGAATAACCATTCAAGGAATTGAGTTCCACAAACAATTCACACAATCGCCAATCAATATAAGTTGTCTATAATGGATATTCAATGAACACTTTATTAATCATGGATACAATCGAATATCATCATCTACATGATTAGCTCTAGGGCATATTCCCAACAATATCAACGAACAATTGTTGGGCGTCAATGCTGACGTCCTCCTTGTCAGTGATGATCCCAATTTGTTGTTCCTCCACAACAGGGTTGTTGACGGCGGCATCTAGATTGGTGACGACGAGGATGGTACTATGCATGCACACGGGCACCTTGTCATTGACGAGGGGGTGTCATCGTCGTTGAGGTATGATGTAGTTGTTGGCACGTGTTGTTGTCGTCGTTGTCGGATGCCAGTTTACCGATGATGACTGGGGTGTTCGTCCTTATCCTCTTGTTGTGCCTCCAGGATAGCGCTGTCGACATTGGCATGCCCAAACCCAATTTGGGTTGGACCTTGGTGGTGGTGGCCCCATGATTGTTGGAGGAGATGTGCCCGGTGCTGACGGTTCTGTTGCTTCCTATTTTATTGATCCCTATTTTCCTAATTTATCTAGGTGATGTGGCACTTTCCGTAAACAGCAGCGGCGGCGCGCCTGCGCCCTCCTCTCCCATGCGCGCGGCCCCTTGGGCCCGTGAGACGTGGCTTGTTGCGGCGACTTCTCCTCTTCTGGGCTCGAATTAGTCTAATTTTCTCTCAATTTCGCTGGGCCGTCGTTGGGACTGTTGCACTAATTCTTTTACTTTTATATTAATATATGTTTATCTTACCCTCAGCTATGTGCCTCGCTGTGTCGAGTGGACAAAAGTTCATGAAAGCCACGTGCGTCACTGTAAACGTGGACAAAAGTTTATTAAAGCCACGTACCTCGCTGTCGACATTGGCAAAAGTTCGTGACCTGGTGCATCTATTATTAAAATATTTGGCCATAGCCGATTCAAACTTTCAGCATCTTCAACTATAAATAGGCACCTGCATCAGCCTATCCCAGTACACAAGCTAGCAGCTCAAGACTTTAGCCAGCTAGCAAGACACATGGCTCCACTTGTTGCTGCTGCCATGAATCACACTGCCCATCCAGGCCTTAGAAGCAGCCCTGTAGAACGGCACCGCCTTTCCTCTTCCTCACCACGAAACAGTAAGCGAAGGTGTAACCTTCGTTTTAGGCCACGAGCTGAAAGAGTAGGCAGTCAGAATGGAGTCCCATTGAGGCCCTCGAAAATCCCGACAAGGGACATGTTCCTCGATGACTTTGTCTTTGGTGTCGCCACCGCGGCATACCAAGTAATATTTTCTAACATGATTGTATGTACGTCTTTGTTATCGGATATTTTTTAAAGCATGAAACTATTGTTAACTGTCACAATGACAGCTAACACCTAAGAGAAAAAGAGAGGATGATATGAATACATTACATTTTAATTCTTTGTTTGATATGCACAAGATTAAATGCTATATATATACGAATAGATTGAAGGTGGTTGGAATGAAGATGGAAAGGGGATAAGCACTTGGGATCACTTCTGCCACACTTATCCGGGTAACGTACATGCATTACCAATATAAGTTCGATATATTTTTCAGTATAACACCATCATATATGTCATGTCCTTCTTTCCTTATTTCTTCCTTCTCGTTCCTTCACACATTTGCACATCATCAATAGAATGGATAGCTGACGGGAGCAATGGGGACGTCGCAGCCAATTCGTATCATATGTACCCTGTAAGTATTGAGATGTCATTGACTAGCTATATTCACTAAAAAAATGTAATATCCACCAGCGCCCCTACTAGACACCGAACGAACGTGACGAACTCGCGTATGTGATGTATTATTATATGCAGTTAGCTATGTTAAACATGTAAATCTGTGTCACTGTATATGCACTAACTTAAAAATATGCTTGTTAATATATATAGTCATCATTATTTATGTTAGTAATTTTGACTGGCAGGAGGATGTGAGATTGCTGAAGGAAATGGGCATGGACGCCTATAGGTTCTCCATCTCTTGGACCAGAATACTGCCGAGTAAGTACATATGAAAATTACGAAATAATATGTTTGCTACACGGTGCATGATGCAATGCATCCAATAATTAAAGAAATAAGAGTGTTGTTGGATTGTTATGATGCTAATTTCAGCGTATGTTTACGACTTTCAGAAGGGACGCTCCAAGGAGGTATTAACTGGAACGGCATCCACTACTACAAAAGACTCATCAACCTGTTGGTAGAGAACGGTAAAAACCTTCTTCCTGGATAAAATTAGCACCTTAATAAATCAATGAAGATCGTGATCAGTGAGAAAAAAGTTTTCACGAATAATTTTTTACTCATTGCAACCTAGGCATACAACCATATGTAACAATTTTCCACTGGGACACGCCTCAAGTACTGGTAGACAAGTACGGCGGCTTTCTAGATCAGAGGATTGTGTAAGTACCATACACAGTTTGTTCTTATGCATACGGAACTAGGGCCCATGCCCCAGGGCGGTGCTCACCGGGACAAAATTGTGCTATCCCAACCACAAACTCACTCACCGAGCCATACATTGTTGGCCACAACCTTCTTCGAGCCCACGCTGAAGCTGTCGATCTTTACAACAATTATTACAAGGTACATATATGTATATATATTCAAGGAATCTCATGCACACTCCTCTAAATGAATATGTAGTGGTACAATAATATATACTTCAATAACTTCGAACCTTTTACAATTCAATATTGACAAATAAATTAAATTGCAGGGTGAGGATGGACGCATAGGGCTTGTGTGCGACGTATTTGGTTATCTGCCGTACAAAAATACGTTTCTCGATCAACAGGCCCGAAAAAGATCCATGGACTTTAATCTAGGATGGTTCGTGGAGCCGCTTGTTCGTGGTGACTACCCTTTCTCCATGAGATCATTGGCAAGGGAACGGCTACCCTTCTTCACTGACAAGGAGCAAAGAAGCTAATGGGTTCCTATGACATGATGGGGTTAAACTACTACACCTCTTATTTCTCCAAGCACAAGGACATCTCACCAAACAATTGGCCGGTGTTCAACACTGATGACGCCTATGCCACAACAACATGTACGAAACAATTGCTGCGGATTGATAATCTTACTGCTTCATTGTTCCATTAAAAAATCTGATGTTCTCGACACTTCTCGTATTAATCGTGCACTTTTTATTCTTCTGTCAACCAGCGTATGGGCCTGACGGGAATCCTATTGGTCCTTTTGTACGTGCCGTGCTAACACTATATTATTTTTTACAATCTTTTAAGCTCGAAGTGATAATGTAAAAAAAAAAATATTGGCTATTCATACTTGAGTTTGCAGACGGGGAATTCGTGGATCTACTTGTACCCTGAAGGCCTAAAGGATGTCCTTATGATGATGAAGAACAAATACGGAAACCCACCCATATACATCACTGAGAACGGTAAGTAGTAAAGTGCTATATATATTTGCATTTTTTGTTGTAATATTTTAAGTCATATTGCAGTACTAATAAATTTTAGCTACCTGCAAACAATCGTATATTTTTAAGGCACTGAATATATATGGTGATTTATTTGTTTTCTTATAGGGATGGCTGACGTTGACGATGGCACTCTACCCATGCAAGTTTTCTTGAATGACCTCAAAAGGGTAGATTACCTTCAGCGCCACATCGCAACTCTTAAGGAGACATTGGAGTATGAAAATCTATACAACTTACCTCTAGTTTATTTCACTCTTCTCTATTTCGTACATACATGGACTTGCCGATCCGTTGGTTACTTGTTTTGTTGCACTAGCTATACATAGGCCCTATTTGGTTCCCACCTCAAGTCTGGTGACTAAACTTCAGTCGATTTCCATACTAAATTTCTAAACAAACTGACTAAAACATGACTAAAACACTTTAGCACTGTCAGCCAACAGGTGCAACAAGTGATTAAAATATTCTAGTCTACTGAACTTAGGAGTTATTATGATCAAACAAACCCATACACACGTACTCATTTTGCATTGCGTCCGTTCGCGTGCATGCAGCTTGCGAGCAAGTGTGCACGGCTACTTCACCTGGTCTCTGCTGGACAACTTTGAATGGTCCACCGGTCACACCCAACGTTTTGGACTTGTCTACGTTGACCGCAAAGACGGCTGCAAGCGCTACATGAAGCAGTCAGCCAAGTGGTTCCAAGAGTTCAATGGAGCTGCCAAGATGGAGAAGGTTGAAGAATATAATCTCGCCAATGCTTTATTAGAAGACTGATGGTTATGCGATAAATGAAGTGGTCCATTTGCCCATTTCAATGTTTGTAATGTTGAATTATTATGGACGATGATGCCTTATATATGCCAGGGGTGCAAAAGCAAATGGCCTGAACTTGCAACAAATAAACTATTTTCGATATTTTCGTCCGAAGATATGATTATCTGAGTTGAAGCAAAAAGACAGGAACGTCATCAAGGTATAAATACACGTTCTTCACGTAGATTTGTGAGGATGCAAAATATCTCGTCAGCGCTGGTCCAAATGTGACATTGTAGCATTCTCGTTAGCCTCCTCATCAACCCTAATGAGTGGTGCTCCTGCCATGGCTCATGTGGTGCTTGAGCTTGCGAAAACGACCCCTCTTCTCCCAAACTAAGGTTCCCATTGTAGCTCGTGAAAGTTAAGGTCAGGGCCGCAACTAAAGCAGCAGTGGCCATGCCTTGTCGTTCTCGTGGGATGACCTGCGAGCACCTCCTCCTTTAGCTAGTTGGGGCATATATATACTCTATAAGAGGAACATAATTTAATTATCCATAAATACAACAGCAAGAGCCGACGCCCCTTCCCCATCCCCATCCGTTCCTTTGCACGTGAAAAGCATCTTCCACCTCTTTCTCTTCCTTCTCGGATGAACACTGCAGCATAAAAATCTCATAAATCTATCTATCCCCTTAATCAATCTCCTAATTTCGCACAAAATCAAGACTACTCCACTAACTCTTGCAGGAGCACTCTGCGGCGAGGCCGACACCGACATAGCCACGAAGGTACTTAACATTTGGCCGACGCGGCGGCCTAGTCCACCTCGACCTCTGTCGCGCCGCCGAGGCCGAGGGCATGGGCCTGCTGGCGGTCGCACTATATCTAGTGGAGGTGCGAGACGGTCAAGGTTCTTGCCGGCCTTGCGCTACGACCTGAGCATGAAGGCGGTGCACGTCGTCGCGACGGCGTACAGGGCCACGGCGACGTCCCTCTCCGGCTCCACCATGGCCTCTTCGAAGCTGCTATGTGCATGGATGAGACACTGGAAGGAGTCAAAGAGACGGTCGCCACTGCCGCTGGCTGAGAAGACCGCGACCTGCGCCGCCCCGGTGACATCGGCGAGCGCGCCGTGTGGAGCGCGTCATCGCTTGCGATGCCTGAGGCGGCGCCAGAGGTGGCTGAGCCCTGTTGTACGTCAAGCATGGGAGCGCCCATGTGGGGGTGTGGATGTGCGTGATGAGGAGGGGCCAAGCGGGTGTTGTACGCGGCGGCAGAGGACACTTCGCTGCTGCGCCGGGCTTGGTACTCGGACGACACCGCCGCTCGACATGATGCCACAGCCACCAGACTTGTGGGTAGGGAATGGAAGTGTAGTCGAGTTACTCGAGTAGATAGAGCAATGCCTTTCTTTTTTTAGGGAAATTGTATCAGTTTCTGGAATTGGTGGGTGTGAACGTTCTATGGTAGCTGGTGGGGCAAATGCTTTGGCTGGTTACACCTACGTGAGTTGATGTTGAAGCCTTGAAGGTTAGTGAGTTGCGGGACTCGATGATGGCATGGCTTCATTAAATTGCAGGAATTCATTTAACGAGTTCCTCATATTTAGGTATAGTAGATAATAAGGACAATGAAGAATGGTAGGATATATAACGTACACGAAGATTAATCATAAATTGTATTAGTTGTCACTGAGGTAGAGAGGCAACAAGGATGTTTGGGTGCTAACCTTTTTTTAGAAAAGGGAACATATAAAAATTCCAGGCTCTATATCAAACAATGCATATAGTTTTTCCTTATTACATCAACTTAAAAAAAAGGAAAAAAATAACCACCACCAACTCCAAACCACGACACTCCGCCAGCCTCAACTGAGATCCAAGTGCGCACATTGTAGCTTCAATGACCTTGTTGTCCATCAAAGTTAGAAGTGAGACGAATGTGCTGCAGCTGCCAGTCAGAACGCCTCTTTGCGCTGGAAAGAGCCACCGCTGAGCGGGACCGCTCGTCGCCTCACCACATAAGTCACCTCGGCAACGCAAATCTACTAGCCACACCTCTAGGTTGGCCTCGTCGCCAACTCTATGGACGCCTCCCACGTCGGCCTTCTAGCCGACTTCGTGGTCGCAACTTGCATACGGTCCCACCAGGCTATCGCCTTCCAATGCCAAGTAAGCACGAAGCCCTCCAATCGTCGTATTCACAATGTCCTCCTGACCGCCTTCTCCTTCGTTGTCGACACCAAACACTTGAATTCTCAGCTAGACCTCCTAAAGCACATAGCCACGGTGTCCGAAGGAGTAACTTTGGCAAGAGTAGGTGCTACATAAGTGGTTCAGCGACACCTTCAGGAAGGAAAATGACATCTGCAAACACCAACATTGCCGAAAGAAGAGACGAGCAGGCCTTTCGACCCTAGAGTGTTGTTGATGAACAGAGTCTTTGACGATGCCTTCACAAAGGTAGATTACGCAGGTTCCGTCACCATCACCAGCCCAGAGAACCAAGTAGGTTTTCACCTAGATAATATCCACAGACGCAGGACAACCGCGGCAACAACAACGACAGCTAAATCCACGGAACTAGCACCAAAGCGTAGAAGCCGCCCTTATCGGTACTTTCCGAACAGAGCAACTACAACAGCTATCTTCTGGTAATTCTGATTAATCTGCTCCTGATCATAGCAGTGACAACACACTATTAGGTGACGTTCGAGACAACAGCTTGAAAATATTGCAAGGAGATCACTAACAACAGTTAGATAAACCAGATCAGCATACAAATGCAGGAGGTAACATCTGAATTCCATCAAAAATTTTTGCACCCTCCAATGACAACTAAATTACAATAAAATTTTTTACACCCTCCAATGATAGCAAATTCAACAGTACATCCAGCTGCAAAACTAGAAATATTGTCCTACAATTTTTTTATAGCACCATCAGTACTACAGCCACAATTATTGCCATGCTCTAGAGATGCACATTGGACCATGACCAGTAAAGTGGATGAAAAACCAAACACACTACGACTTGCTATGGCTGACAATGAAGAATATTTATCCGCATGGCTGACCAGCTCAATGTGCAGAACAATCAGGTATGAAATATATTATTCAACAAAAATACTTGAGCATATATACCTGACAGAGAAAAAGGAGGCTACAAATCAGAAATATTTCTGCCCATACACTATCCATCTACACTATGTCAACCCACTTGATGACAACCAGAAACAACCACAACAAGCAAAGGAAAATCCATGAGAGCTAAATATTCACTTTTTAACTAAGGTGGGAAACGCACCTTATCCTACAGCAGTATGAGACCTCAAGGGATCATATTAATTGGGCACTTAGACGAGCCTCGCATCGGGCACAACACCGGTGAATTTACTTTAGACAACATGCTCATCCTCAATATACAGCAACAACATCAACGACCACTCCACCTCTACGACAAGCACCTTGTCCAACAGCTACTACAACACCGGCAAAGGAGGCGCAAATCTCTGCGACTACATCTACTACATCAACATCGAGTGCCTTCATCCACAGGACACAGATCTGCTGCCACCAAACAAGAACATCTACTTCCTCTTCGGCAACATCCATAATAACGACGACGCCAGACACCTCTACATCATCTTCGTCAACGACTGCCTCCAATTTCGTCGCGTGGATGCACCGAGTGGAAAAGTGGAGTACTGTAACATGTGCAATGCCAGCCCAGCAAATCAAGGAAGAAATTGTGCCAACTCAGGCCCAGAAGAGGAGAAGCGCTACAATAGCCGCGCCTCGTGGGCCGAGAGCGCCCTGCGCGCGCGCCAGGTGGGGCCAGGGGTGTGGCCCCGCCACCGCCGCCGTCTACAGAATTCTAATGGTACGCACAACTCTTATCTATTAGGCTAGTCTTTTTGGTTGAGTTAGGTCTACAACTGTAGTATATTGTGGGCTCTGGTTGACGTCAATACATCATGGGTATAGCGTGTCGGGCTAGATCTGTTGCACACTCTAATGAGTGGTGGTACCAAAGTTCATGGTCCGAAAACCTAGAGGATATGAGGGGATAGTGATGGAGAGGGTAAGGTTAGATCCGCTATGCACTCTCTATTTACATATATAGTGCAAAACAATAACACGTATTTTGTACAATTTTGCAGGTACTCTTGGAACTTTTAGGTTAGTCTTTTGCTGTGTGAGTCAGACTGAGTGAGTGTGAGTGTGAGATGAGTGTGGAGTGTATTGTGATTGTCAGCTCACTTAGTCACTAGGACTTTGCCAGAGGTTGATTATTGTAATAAGATTAATACTGACTCTTTGGAGTTGGCTGCACTCTTTTTTTTCTAGGGTTTCTCACAAAGGTGAGTTTTATCTAAAAATATTTTTAATAAGGCAGCATTGCATAAAATAGCTCGGTTTTGATTACCATTTTCATATTATCTCTTGTGTTGTGTGTTCTTTGATCTGAGTGATGGATGTCGGTTATCAACTTATCATGTTCTGAGATGTTAGATATGAAAATGATGAATACTGTTAGTCATATTCTAATGTTAACCAATGTGAATTGATGAAGTGTTTGATAACTTGTAAAAATTTTGAGATGATTTTCGCCGGACGGGCCATGGACCGGCACGGCCCACGAAAATAGCCGTGCCGAACATGCCTTGGGCCGATAACCAGGTATGAAGCATGGACAGGCACTGCCCGAGGATGCACGATGATGCAGTGCCGGGTCGGCACGGCCGATGGCCATCTATAACTTGCATGCATACAGAGTTAAATCCTTCCGAAAACTCGCATGCCACAACTCCGATTTTGATCCGCGTTTCATCGTATTTTGGGATGACGTTCTTTTGTGTTCCCGTTCCACGAATCGGAAGGAATTTCCCAATATACACCCGTTCCGGTCCCCCGGCTGCTATCCATTCGCTTGTGTTAGGTAACATGATAAAAAAGAGGTGGAAGATGACATTACCTTTTACTACAAGTCCTCGAAAGTCTTGAAGCTGAACAGGTCACTGCGGCTCCATAGTTGCTTGCACAGTACGTTGATTTCATTGTTTCTTTGTGGCCTCATTTCCTATATAAAGTTGCACCTAGCAGAAACCATGCCCGGCACCCTTCCTGGAAGATCTAGATCTCCCTTTGTTCACTGACATGGCTTATCTCCACATCCTCATAGTGCTACTACTCTTCTCCCTGCAAGTCCCTGGAAATTCTGCAACGACGACGCGGGACACCATCTCAGCTGGCCAAGCACTATCCATTCACGACAAGGTCGTCTCCCAGAATGGAAGGTACGGCCTTGGGTTTTTTGAGACCGGTAGCTCCCAAAACACAAGCAACTGGTACATTGGCATATGGTTCAACAGCATCCCCAAATTCACGGTGGGATGGGTAGTAAACAGGGATGACCCAAAGAAGAATCACACCTCTTTAGAGCTCAAAATCTCCCACGACGGCAACCTTGTTGTCGCAAACCGGGCCAGTAACTCCATTGTCTGGTCTACTCAGGCCAGCATGAAAAGCAACAACACCATTGCTGTTCTCTTGAACAGCTCAAATCTTGTCTTAAGAGATGCCTCAAACTCGTCCAATATTTTCTGGCAAAGCTTTGACCACCCGACAGATACATTATTCCAGTGGGCTAAGCCTGGTTGGGACAATGTCACTGGTCTCAATCGCCGCCTCGTCTCTAAGAAAAACTCAATTAGCCCTGCTACTGGGCTGTATTACGAGGAGCTAGACCCTAGTCACTACCGGACTTGGCCTCTTTACCGAGCTTCTAAAGCACTCGGCAAAGCCTGTCTCGCACTCGGCAAAGGCTTTGCCGAGTGCGGCTCTTGGTAAAGAGATGTCGGCAAAGAATTTGACGGCAAAGAAATCTTTGCCGAGTGCCACGCGTCGGACACTCAGCAAAGACTTTGCCGAGTGCCAGGTAAGCACTCGGCAAAGCTTAACGCCATCACGCATCTGATGTCTTCTTTGCCAAGTGCCCACGTGGCCGGCACTCGGCAAAGATTTTTTAATTTTTTTAAAAATGTTCTTTGCCGAGTGCCGACCTTGCCGGCACTCGGCAAAGAACTTTTAAATTTTTTTTAAAAAAATCTTTGCCGAGTGTCAGATCAGCACTCGGCAAAGCAGGAAATTTTTTTTGTTTTTTCATATATATCACAGTAGGCAAATCCATATATATATATCACAAATCCACATATATAACATAAATCCACATATATATATATCCATCCACATATATAGCACAAATCCAACAAGTCCAACAAATCCACAGCGGGGCCGTGGCGGGGTCCGAACGGCAGCGCGCTCGGGGTGGCGGCGGCGGCTGTCGATGAAACCTCCTCGGTAGTCTACCACGGGATACCCCGAGGTAGTAGATTGCGGTGAGGACGCGCTAAGATCTATGATCTAGATGTGAGACATTAGACAAACAACCAGGACAATAAGGGTTTATCCAGGTTCAGGCTGCTCGGAAGCTTAATACCCTACGTCCTGCGTCTCTGCTGCTATATTGATGAGTACCGGAGTACAAGGGTCCCGATCAGATGAGATCAGATGAAAGGGAGAGATAAGAAGATTAGATGCGTTCTAGGGGTCCTTGTCCGCCTTATATAGTCGAAGGACAAGGTTACATATCTAGGGTTTCCCTATGGTCGGTTACATTGTGCCGTATCCTTGGAGTACACTAACAGATCTAACCGACTAAGACTCCTTGCATGCCAAGCAGCCTTCAGCACCCGTGCGGCCCATCAACCTGGGTGGTAGCAGACCACAGGCTCTGTCTTGTCGTCCGGCCCACCGATCAGGATGGTGATGGACCAGCCTTCGTCTTCTGGTCTGGGCCGTCTGGACCGAGCAGCCCAAAGTCTAGCCGCGAGGGTATATGGGGTCTATACCCCCACAGCGGCGGCGGGTTGCGGGATGGCAGCAGCAGCAGTGGGTGTGTGGTGCGTGTGTGTGAGTCTATACCCCCACAGCTAGTCTCCGAGCACCATGTATCTTGAGGAAGTTGCCGTCTTGTCTTGAACCGAGCAGTGACGATGCAGACCACGTGAGACCAAACAGTGAAGATGCAATCCATGTGATGCCATGTCAGCGAAGATGTAGACCTCCTAATGCCGACCAGCACTGATGCTGACCACTTAATGCCGACCAGCACTGATGCTGACCACATGACGCCGACCAGTATTGATGCCGACCATGTGATACCGACCAGTGAAGATGTAGTCCAGTCAGCCTCGTCCAGGCTTCTCCCGAGCAGTTCGTAAATCTGCTCCCGACCACAGCTTCCATCAAGGGAGGTGATCTGTCGAAAGATGCATGGTGTTCCAAGAAAAAGAAGAAATATTTCCACGTCTTGAGACGTGAGCCCACGTTAACACGTGACACGAAGTATCACTAGAATGCTAACATGAACAATCCGTAGAGGTAAGAGCATCGAACAAGAGATAAAGGATAAGCCCATGTCACCGCGAGGTGACATGGGCCCATGTAGTCAAGCTCGATAGAAGATAGAAAATGTTGTATTGAGCTTTTCAAGAAAAAGAAAAAATACCAGCTAAGTGTAGTTAATGCTAAATACCCTTTCTAGAACCTAAGGACAGAAAATAGACCTAAGTCACCGCGAGATGACGTGGGCCCACGTAGTCCTCAAGCTCGATAGGAGATAGGATATGTTGTATTGAGCTTTTTAGGAAAAAAGTCCAAAATAGCACTAACTTAACCGAGACTAGTATCCTAGGACTAGACGTGTTCCTCCTGCCTTGCAGTCCCCAGGTGTGGTCGGAACAAGCTGCAGGCTCGACCGGGCCAAGGGCACCAAGAGTCCATGGTTCGCAACCACTACCAGGTAAGAAACTGTCACACAGTCCCTAGGCGTGCATGGACCAGGTCACAAGCTCAATCGGGCCAAGGACACCGAGAACCCGTGGTTCCCAAGCAACTCTAGGTGAAGAACTGCCAAAATCAGTCCCTAGATTTGAGGAAAAAATCTAGGATAAATGCAGAAGGGAATATATAATTTAAAGCAAATCTGAGATTAAATCCCTAAATTACCAGACATGTGTGCAACAACCGGGGTTAGATACGCAATCGTGCACAGGGGTAACTAAAGTATCCTAGCCCACATACGCACTCAGGACCAGGACGGCCCACCAAGCCGCGTCCACACGAGTCAAGCGGGGTCCAACCCTAGAAGTCAAAACGACGTCACCCAGTTAGTATAAATAGCGGGCGTCGCCAGGGGAAATGGTTTTCGCGTTACATTCATTTCGACTCCCACTCTCTCCATCTTCTCGAGTGTTCCGTCTGCATAGTCTAAGACAACCGCCGCCATTCTCAATCCACCGTAGCAAATCCACCCGCTGCTACAAGGCAACTGAGCAGATCTAGCACATTCGCACCGCCGCCGCTTTATGCTCACCCTCGCAACCCACCATCCTCGGAGGAGATGGCGAGGAAGGGAGCCAAGAAGACGGGGAAGGTGACTGATGTGCCAGGGCCGCAATGGCAATAGTCAACCTCCACACGGGAGTTGCTGCAAGCGCTCGCCAAGGAGGGCTTGCTGCCACCGTACGAGTGGAGGCATGGCGTGAGTCACGTGGTGAGGATTCCCCCTGTCCCCGAGATGGGCAATTTGTAGTTTTTGAGGATATGGTGATGTGGGGATTAGGTTTACCCGTGAATGGGTTCCTCCGTGACCTGTGCATCAGGTGAACAAGCTGCTGACCTTGATTGACAACAATATTGTCAATGGAGCACTAGTGACAGGGACGTGGTTGACACGCCGGATCCATCCGTGCAAGGAGCTGGTGAACCGCTTGTATGAGTATACCGGCCAGGCTGACCCTGCACGGGGGACCTGAGAGAGGACGATGCCAGAAGCGGTGACCCGGCGTATGTCCTCGCTTTTTGAGAGATTCGACCCAATCATTAGCTTCCCAGAAGCACGTCCACTGCCGTATGACCTTTCCCAACCACCACCAGAGGTAAGCTGACTAGTTCCACACATTGATTTGATTAGTGTACACTGGTATCTGATGATGTCTGTATAACATGGTTCATCTGACTATCAGGCATTGCTTGGACAGGATCAGAAGGTCTTTTTTTCTGCCATGCCGGTGGAGCCATGGCCTTAGGGTGAGGCGCAGGCCAACTGGCACAGAACCGATGAGTCCTGCTATCGAAGCAGGGCTCAAAATGGGTGGGAGACGACTAATGTCTCCAGCCCTGATAATGATGAAGTCCCCGCTGCTCAGGCCAGGCGTCGAGCAACAGGTAAGCGGCCTATAGCAGAGGACACCAAGCCGAAGAAACCCTCTACTCTGCTGTCCGGGGTAAGTTGAGCCTGGACGGCAGAGCAGAAAGGGGCAAGAAAAGGGATGCCCCGGCCACCCCGGAGTCATCGGACGACGACCTTCTGACACTGAACCAGCGTCAAAGGAATCGTCAAGCCCAGACGCCTCCGACAGGGAGGACACCAGGGCCCCTGTCCACAAAGACACCCTGGAGCTCCGTGTGGGCCGGGCCGCCACCAACTCCTCCCCCATAGCAGGGAAATACTGTCTCAACCACTCGGCTGGAATAGGCCGGGTCGTGTGCCACACAGGGCGGCCATGTCTCCATTCGGATTGGCTTTGTCTTCGGGGCACCGAGAGGAGGCCAGGGAGCCAACTTCTCCGGTAGACCCCATCGGAACGAACCAAACCAGTGAGTCATCGAACCAAGTCCATGGGCGTGGCAGCGGGGCAACAGGAGGGGCCTCAGGCACTCCAAGCGGGGGAACAGCCCCGTAGGTTAAAGGAGGGTTCTGACGGTCAGCCGGGTAAGTGTCATCGAGTTCGCATATTTTGTGTTTACTTGATTTGTATTTGTTGTGAACAAAATATGACTGTAATGTGTCCTACAGCCGTGTTCCTCTGGCAACAACGCCAACACCACCACCCAGCTAGACCACCGCACCATTAGCTGAGCAGGTGAGGACTGGCAATGCGGCACAGTCCGCTAGGCAAGGGGAGGGGGCCAGCAGCACTGCGATGCCAACCAGGTAGACCCCGACGCCGAATCTGCATCCAGAGGGGCGGGTGGTGCCGTTCAGGCCGGTTACCGTCACGACGGGTCGTCTGCCGGAGTGCACACCAGGCTAGGAGGGACCGAGCACACCAGCACTTCCTGAGGAAGTCAAGGAAGTGCCTAGGGTGCCCAAGATGCCGTGCACCGACCTGCCCACACAACGCGTCTACACATCGCGTAAGCTGGGGAAGATAGCTTCGTGTCGTATGAGGAGCTTTTGGACGACGACATCGACTCAAGTGTCTAGGACGCAGTGGAGGTGCTGCTAGACAGGATCAAGGTAAAGCCTGATCGAGATTTGCTCGTATGTTTTTGAGCTTGTTGTTTGGATGCAAACTCAATGAGCAATCCGTGGTGTATATAGTCGCTGCAGGAGACCAACTCTCAACTTGGCAAGACCATAGATCAGTTTACGGCAACCTGGGAGGAATGCAAAACCCTCTGGGCAGCCAAAGCTGATCTGGAGGCACAGGCCCAGGTCTACCAGGAGCGTGAGATCTAGCACGAGGAGGAGATTGCTGCTCTGTGCCACAGCATGGAGGCCCTGGAGGAGGACAACGAGAGTAAGTAGATCTCTCTCCCCCTCGTTGATCATTGTTGTGTATTTATAGGCGCGTCTTGTAGGACTGACCGGCCAGAAAGAAGACATGGCTCGGGAGCTAGCTAGCCTGCTGGACCAAAAGGAGGCCGCTGAAGAGCAGGCCAAGGCGGACCAGGCGCAGATCGCCGAGCTGACTAGTAAGTAAATCAATATAGAATTGTTGTGTGTAGTCTGCCGCATACTGGACGAACTAGGATATGCCAACCACCATCGCTTTGTTGTTGTAGGCCTACGTGAATGCTATCTAGCCTAGTTTCAGGTGCTGGAGGACTCCATCTCCGTTCTCCAAGGTAGGATGCGGTCCATGACTGGCCATATCAAACCCGTATTAAGGGCCATCTTTCGAGGAGAAGAGCACCCCGCCGATCCCGTGGGCGAAGCGGTTGTCGTCACCGACCAGTGCAGGAGGCTTTGGCCGGTGGTCCAGGGTTTCATCATAGAAGCTGGACTCTACGCGGTTGCAACTGCGCTTGCCGTGGTTTGCTCTAGATATCCGGAGGTGGAGCCGGCAGAAGTCGCGCTCTGGATCGCACCGGAGCTGTCGGAGGCCATGGCCGAAGACCTTCAGGCTTCATCGATGCCTGCTGCTACTGCCCTTGTCGACAACATGATTCTTATTGAAGATCTTACACAAGGTGTTGGTGGTCAGTAGGCTGTAAACAATGTTTTTTGTAAAAAACACTGTTTGTAAGTTGTACCGAGCAGGTGGTGCTCGGAAACGTTTTAGCCTTTTAATGCAGACAAGTTAGGCATGTTTAAGCGGGTGGTAAACATTTTGCCATTTTGCTTTTTTAGATGCATATTTATGCGTAGTTCATTTTTTTGAAAAGATGTCATCAATTAAGTTTTGCCCCACCCTCGAAGCAAGCTAACTCTCTCAGGTAACTAGGGATGCACTAGTGAACAACGTAGGACCGTCGGGATCACTAGGTACCTAGCACCATTAGAGAGTGACTGCTGAAATCTCCTAGTGCCATGTAGCGCGGAGCTGTAACACATCGTAAGAGTTTTCGGGACAATGCCTTGTCAAGCCATTCTCGTCGGCCAGAAAACAAAGTTTAACTGAGACTTATGCAGGGCACATATATGATAGATGTGTGCACAAATATAGAATTGTGATAGGAAAAAAACAATGAAGGAAACTGTATTAAATATTTGAATAACAAACATCTTGGTACATATCTTATTCTTATGGATAGAAGCGTATGAGGTGGTCGATGTGCCATGAATTAGACTCCTCGACACCCTTCATCGTCTCTAGCCAATAGGACGTCGAGCGTGTGACAACCTTGATCCTAAACGGCCCTTCCCATCTGGATGACAACTTGTGCAGACCATCTGTGTTTTGGATTCATTGTAACACCATGTCGCCGACCACGAATAGCCTGCCTTTGACGTTGTGATTATAGTAACGTCACACTAAAGCTAGGTATTTAGCTGTTCGAGCACATGACTCGAGTGTTATTTCTTCTTTGGTGATGATATCGATTTCCCTAGCTTCGTTCGAGGCTGCTTTGTTGTAATGCTGGACACGCAGTGAAAGGAGTGCGACCTCGGCTGGTAGGACAGCCTCAGATCCAAACACCATCAAGTACGGGGCAACTCCAGTGTTGCGACTGGGCTGGGTACGTAGTCCCCAGACCACGGCGGGTAATTCCTTGAGCCACCGACCAGGTTTAAGGTCCTTGTCATCGTGGTATACCCGTTTGCACAGGGCGTCGATAATCATACCGTTAGCTCGTTCCATCTGTCCATTTGCTCGAGGATGAGCGATGCAGACGTATTTGACCTTGATGCCATTATCATCACAAAAGTCAAAAAACTCATCGCTGGTGAACTGAGAGCCTAAATCGGTGATGATGTTGTTGGGTATGCCGAATCGGTGGATAATATCATCAAGGAACTGCACCGCTTTCTCGGACGAGGCTTTCTTGATGGCTTTGTACTCAATCCACTTGGAGAATTTGTTGATAAGTATGAAGACACACGTGTGTCTGCCAGGAGCCTTCTTGAAAGGACCAATCATGTTGAGTCCGTAGCATGAGAATGGCCAAGCAACCGGAATGGTCTGAAGTTCATGTGCAGGGACATGAATCTGCATGGCAAACATTTGGTAGTTTTTGCACCGGCGCACATAATCTTCTGCATCAGTACTGGCAGTCGCCCAGTAGAACCCTGCTTGGTAGGCTTTGCTAACCAACGTCCGTGATGCCGCATGGTTACCACAAGTTCCCGCGTGAATATTCTTCAAAAGTTTCAAACCCTCTAACTAGGTGATGCATTTCTGGTAAATCACAGATCTTGGAGCCTTGCGCATCAGTTCGTCGTTAACCATGAGGTAGGCACGGGCTTGTTGTCGGTGCCACTTTCAGCGGGTTGGTGACGACGACTGCGTCGGGATCATCGCGACCGATGCGACGTGGTCAGCGAACCGGCAGAGCGGAGCTGAACCACCTGTGCTTCGGCGGTGATCAAAAAATCACAGATCGCTTCGACCCCGGGTATGTTCGGGGGAAGGTTGTTCAATTGATCCATGGCCACGGCGATGTTAGGCATGGGAGTTTCATGGACGATCTGATCCCCCACCATGTTGAATTCATCATTGAGGTTGCGTTGGAGGCGGCGTGGCTGAGGGCCTGCACCGTTACCACCGTTGCCCCCGTGGTTGTTGGCGTTCGCTTCTTGTGTCTCCAGGAGGCGTCGGCGCTCTCGATCGGTGTTGCGTTCTTCCCTTGCTTGCCTCTCTCGGCTTCATTTGGAACAGGAGGCTCGTCCACGCTGACCACGAATACCGAGCCGTCGAAGCCAGGCGGGATCTTAGGGGTGCCTGGTGCCTGATCAGTAGAACAGGTCCGGTGGTCTAGCGTGGTTGGGCTCTTCTCCTCGGCATTCTCCTGACTCCGAACCTCAAGACTCTCTTCGTCGGAGAGGAGGTACTCGGTAAGGTTGACGGAGATGGAGGGCGTCCTGTTGAGCCCAGAGAGCGGATCTGATGCGACGTCGTCTTCGGGGACCGTAGCGTCTGATCCGTAAGGACTTTGCTGCAAAGCCACCATGCCTACCATGGGCCTTGGATCTTCCGGGACCAGAACTAGATTAGGATCTAGGTCCAGGAGGTGGTCATCACATCGTCGAGGAGAGTTCCGCAGGTCTCTCGCGTAGGACGTGGCTGCGTTGCTCAACTTGTGCAGTAAGATGGGTATATGATTTGAGCTGGGGGCATTTGGATCTGTCGGGCCTGGTGCGGGTTGCATCTGCTGCGGCCAGCGTAGCTGCCTCCACTCTTCTCAAGCATGGTGACCGGCACGATTGCGTGTGCGCTGGCGTCGATGCACATCGATGAACTCGTCCCACCTAACGGGAGGCGAAGCCCGGGCAGCGGCCAGAGTTGGATCCGGTCGGTGTGGGTGACGATCCTGATTGCACGCAGGGCGCTGCTGATGGTGCCCCTGGTCGGGTGCAGGCTATTGTTGACGGCGCTCCACCATAGTAGGAGGCCCGCCCCGGCGAGTAGCCGGTGGTCCCCCTCTGTGGTTGGCAGGTAATTCTCGGGCCGGAGCCAGATTCGGATCTGGTCAGCGTGGGCCACCAGCTCGGCTCGTACGTCCTTGCTAGTGCCGAGCGTTGCCCACCTGACGGACAGGTGGCGGACGGCCAACCACGGACGGATCTGGATCCGTGCGGCATGGTCGGTCGGCGCGATTGCGCCAGCATGGTCGGACCAGGATGAAGTCCAAGTACTCTTCGTGAAGCCACACAGGGACGGACTCTACGTACTCGAGGAGCTCAATCAGACCAGCCCCATGCCGATCGATCATGTTGATCAGATCGGAGTTATCGATGTGCCTCCTGTGGTAGCGAGGAAGCCGCCAGTTCGCCACTGGCGTGGCCATCAACTCCACCCTTGTCATGGGCGGCTGGAACGATCCCGGGGGCGGCCTCGAGATCTGGGTTGTTGGAGACGTGGTTGGCGTGGTCGGTGCTGGGACCGACTGTGTCACAGCTGGAGCTAGGACCGGCAGCACTGCTCCCGCGAACGTGAGGGACGTCGTCAAGCCGGTGGTCCACGTGAGTGAACCGATGGTGAGAGAGATGCCCGTCTCAAAGTTTAAGGAAGCCAGGAATGAAACCATCTGGATCGCATGAAGATCAGATCGCGCACCCCCTATCTGGCGTGCCACTATCGATGAAACCTCCTCGGCAGTCTACCATGGGATACCCTGAGGTAGTAGATTGCGGTGAGGGTGCACTAAGATCTACGATCTAGATGTGAGACGCAAGAAAAACAACCAGGACAACAAGGGTTTATCCAGGTCAGATCAGATGCAAGGGTCTCTGCTGCTATATTGATGAGTACCGGAGTACAAGGGTCCCGATCAGATGAGATCAGATGAAAGGGAGACATAAGAAGATTAGATGCGTTCTAGGGGTCCTTGTTCGCCTTATATAGTCGGAGGACAAGGTTACATATCTAGGGTTTCCCTATGGTCGGTTACATTGTGCCGTATCCTTGGAGTACACGAACAGATCTAATCGACTAAGACTCCTTGCATGCCAAGCAGCCTTCAGCACCCGTGCGGCCCACCGACCTGGGTGGTAGCAGACCACAGGTTCTGTCTTGTCGTCCGACCCACCGATCAGGATGGTGATGGACCAGCCTTCGTCTTCTGGTCTGGGCCGTCTGGACCGAGCAGCCCAAAGTCTAGCCGCGAGGGTATATGGGGTCTATACCCCCACAATGGCGGCGGGTTGCGGGATGGCGACAGCAGTAGTGGGTGTGTGGTGCGTGTGCGTGAGTGTGTTGTGCGCGTGTTGTGTGTGCGTGTGTGGGCCGGCCCGATAGGGTTAGTAAAGATTTCAATTTTATTTTTTTAACGGAATATTTTTTGCCGAGTGTCAGGCTGGGCACTCGACAAAGAGTGCTTCTTTGCCGAGTGCCATGACACTGCCACTCAGCAAAGGGCCTGTTTGTCGAATGTCAGTGATGGCACTCGGCAAAGATTTATTTATTTTTTTCTGAATTTTAAATTTAAAGTTTTTCTGTAGCCCAAGTATATTGTATTCAACCACATGTTTAAATTTGGGATCTTTTTATAACATTTTGCTATATTTTTTGAATTATTTTTGTTTCTTTGTATTTTTCTTGAAAAAGTAAATTTGAACTGCAGATGCATGAAATAATAAAATATAGCCATTCGAAAAATAATATTGGTGTTGGAGAGTGTATTTTGAGGTCAAGTCCATAAACTCATCTAAAAGTTTGAACTGGCTTGTCCACGAAACATGACCATCTAGGTGCGATACAAGTGTTTTTTAATTGTATAAAATTCAAACGAAGTCCAAAAATCACGAAACTTGTGTAGGTGTCATGTTATCACATGTAGAGGCTATGATAAAAATTTAAAAATAATTAGAACAAGTTGCGACGTCAGATACCTAAAGTCTAGACATCTCCACATGTGATTAACGTGAACTTGACAGGAATCAACTCTGAATCCACGGGCATTACCTTTGAATGACAGTTTGAATCCACGGGAGTTACTAAACTACCAAGATCATACCTGTTCTAGCTTACTCATATGCTACTTTATTACACTCACGTGGTTTATGTACCACTCTAACGCCAGCAAACTCATCAGAGGACAATATGTAATCAGGCGGTGCCTGCAAAGCTTGCTTGACCATCAGTGCATCAGTTTCAAGGATAATAATATTTCCTATACCAATGTTTTGCGCCGCTTTTGCTCCCTGAATGTGAATGCATGCCACCAATTCATCTTGCCAAGCTTCCAGCACATGGTTTAATCTCCCTGCACCAGCCAGAAGGACCTCGCCAACGTTGTCCTGAATTGTACAGCCCCAAGTCCCTTGTGCTCTCTTTTATGAACCACCACCCACATTATTTATATTTACAAAACCAACTAGAGGTCAACTCTGTTTTGGTCCGAACTGTACTTTTGCTGACATGTTGATGCGTGACCTTCAGACTTCTGAATTCCTCAGATTGTCTCATGATCAACCAAGATAGCTCCTGCTGATTTCTTATACAATCGCCTCCCCTCACTCGGTTTCTTTCCCACCACCAGTTATTCAGGAGCAGCGCAACTTGACTACTGTGGTCAGCTGACAGTGCCAAGATGCGTTCCACGCGCTGTTCGGCGTTCGACAAGAAACTGAGATCTCTAATCTGCTCCAGCCCCAATTCTCTCCACACTTTTTTGGCCCATTTGCATTTGAAGAGATATGCTCCATCTTCATCATATCTCTGACAGAGAACATATCTTGTATCCACCACCATTCCCCTTTCTCAGATTACCCCTTAGGGCCAAAGAGTTGTTTGCAAAAATGCTATATAAAAAGTTTAATTCTATTTGGGCATTGACCTTTCAAAATCATCCCACCCCCGCCCCCCACCCCCCCAAATCCTATTTGAACGAGGGAACAGTTAATGCGTCTGTATCCAAATGACAATTCCAGCAGGTTTTATGTGCTCCTGTAAGACGCCAGAGGCTGCTGATAGTAAGCGCTGAAACAACGCATAATATCTGAGCGTTTAGAGAGAAAAACAAATTACCGAGTCCTTATCTTCATTTTTATTTTACAAAACCTTGGAGGGCTTTCTTTCAATTTTTTCATTAAAAAATCCAAATTAGATAATTATTTTCAAAAAAGAATTTCGACATGCTAACCGTTGTTCCTCTATAATTACAAAGAAAAGCTAAAAAAAATCTAGACGCGGAAGCACGCATAATCTTGTACTCTGCCAAATATCCATCGTCTCCACTGACCACTCCACCTGAACCACCAAGGCCCAGTTCATTTCTTTCGGAATGAAGCCCAGGAATAAATCCGGCCAGAATCAGGACTTTAATTTATATATAAACTCCACTGATTCCTGGAGTCAAAACGACCTAACCGAACGAGCCCCCAATAGATGTATGTGTATTTGGAGCATTTTACAAAGCACAAGATTGGCTAAATTCTTAATGCCATAGAAAGAAATTTATAGCTAATTTTGAGCCGATGATCCAAAACACCTACTGGATTGGAGAAAACGTGGTGACCAGCTCAGAGTAGGCCACAATGGCAACAAAATGATGGCGACGTACTGATGATCCATTCAATCCAGTATTTAGCCACTTTCACAAAAATACTATTCAGAATCTAACTGCTGAAGCAACAAGGAAGCAATCCTTGACTGAACTGGAATTAGATGTATTTGCAAAGTAACTAATAAATGGTCACTGTTCTTTTGTATAGTCCACCTTTTGCATAGAAGAAACAACTCTCCGTTTGCACAGATTAGCCGAGGGACGCTATTACAAACACTTACTATGCCATCCACACTTATCGTACCGGCACGGTAAAAAAAAACATACCGGACCCTGTGTAGCCCTTGTTAAGGAAACTCGAGCTGAGAAGTACTAGGAGCTGAACTAGGAGATCAAGACAACAGAAAAGAGCCTAACAGGTTGTGTACTTTGCAATAAGGAACTTGCTTTTGCTGGCTTGGTCCTCGTGCAAAGCTACCACATCTTTCACCTTCTCAACTAGCTCCTCCAGACCAGTGACTCCAAAGCTCTCATAGTCAATGATCTTCTTGTACCGTTGCTCATATATACTCTCGAAATTGCCAAGCGGAACCGGGCAGGAGTAGCAAACAAGAAGCTCCTGAATCTCCCTTCTGAAACTGTCTAGATGGTCGCTGAACGCATATGCTCCATCTATATCTGGGTTGATATTTGGTTCATCCTCTGACAAATCATCTGATGAGCTGCCCAACTGCTGACATGCTCCTATTGTGTTTTCCTCAAGAGCAGAACTTCCTGTGTTTTTCTTCTTCAAAATGATCGGAGTACTTGAATAGTTCTTCAGGTTCCTATCAACAGATTTACAGAGGCAGATCATCTTTTTATGACCCTTCCCTATGACAACAAAAGAGTCAGCAAGCTTCTCGAAAAGATGAACAAGCTTAGCAGCTCCATATTCTGATACATATAGGTGTCTGCCAAAGAGTTTTAGATACTCTGAGGGAATACGAACAAGTGGAACACATCCTCCAGATAATTCAAATAAACGTATTAGTTGACCCTTCAATCCTTGAAGATCACCAGGACGAACCCACCATGACTGCTCATCTGTCAAACCTTGGCCTGTCTCAGGACTTCTGCTCTGACCACATGATAAATTATGAGGCCTTGATGATGTACCACAGTTCCCATCTTCAACAGTATACAAAGCTTTGCTTGGTTCTCTAGTTCTCCGGAAACTGTTGTAGCAATACATTTGGTTGACGGGAGGTCTGCCACCATATTCATTCCTTGATGTTCCAGTATATACAATGGCTTCCTCTTCATTCTGACTGTCAGGGAACTGTCCCACATTCCCACTGTTGACATAACATGGATAATCAGCCAGACGGTGCACCAAGGACCTAGGGATCACAATACCTTCACCACGGGCAAGGCTAGGCCAGTCCCATACGAAACTCCCGGCACTGCTCAGAGCTGATGAGACGGTAGCTGAAGACGGAATGGCAATGACAATGGTGTATCCACGCTGGCCAAGTATATGCAATGCTGGAGCAAAGTCCACGTCACCAGATATGAGCATAATGGATGATGGTGGGTGATTGTCAAGTGCAAAGAGGAACATATCAACCAGTATAGCCTTATCAGCAGCATCTTTCCGTCCATTAGGAACATCAACAAGTTTGACTCCAGTTCTCTGGCATCCCTCCCTGAGCCTCCTTGGGAAAGCATTGAAATCTCCATAAGCAGACAGCGTTGTCACAGCACCCCTAACAACAGGATGCATGCGCAAAGCCATCCTAACATTGCCAGCAACATCTTCTGGGCGTACATCACTTGGAACAGGACAGTTCTCAATGTCCCAAAAGATAGCCACAGGACCAAGAACAGCATTTGACTGGCCATTTGTTTGTGAATACTCCATATTTGATCTAAACATCATCATACTGTTGGGATCTAGTTCTGACACCGTAGCTTTTGGTGAGAGTGAAGTGACACGACTAGCCATTGCTTTATATTCTGAAGACATTATGTTACCTGCATACCAAAACAAAGATATAAGGTTCGAAACATGAAACAAATAAATGCAAGCATGAAGCATGCAGTGACATCAGTAGCAAATATTATAACAGCAATGTAAAACACCTCAATCAACAGAATGTCAGTTGAGATATCATTTCCTACACAACAACAAGAAATGCTGTTTCAGCCATCAACAACAACAAACAACAACAACAACAACAACATAGCCTTTTGTCCCAAGCAAGTTGGGGTAGACTAGAGATAAAACCCAAAAGAGACCAGGAAACAAAGAACACATAGAGGGTACAAGAAAAAAAGATTACGGTTCAGGCACATTAATTGCTAGTCTCCAAGCGCTCTTATCCATAGCTAAATCCTTAGGGATATTCCACTCCTTAAGGTCTCTCTTAACCGACTCGTTCCAAGTCAGTTTAGGTCGACCTCTACCGTTCTTTACATTATCGACCCGCTTTACAACCCCACTACGCACCGGCGCCTCAGGTGGCCTGAGTTGGACATGGCCAAACCATCTCAACCGGTATTGAATCAATTTCTCCTCAATTGGTGCCACCCCAACCCTATCCCGAATATCGTCGTTCCGGACTCTATCCCTCCTTGTGTGTCCACAACACCATCGCAACATACGCATCTCTGCTACACTCAATTGCTGAATATGTCGTCTTTTTGTAGGCCAACATTCAGCACCGTATAGCATCGCCGGACGAATCGCTGTCCTATAAAACTTACCTTTTAACTCCTGAGGCACCCTTTTGTCACAGAGGACGCCTGAAGCTTGACGCCATTTCAACCAACCGGCTGAGATTCTATGCCTAATATCTTCATCGATGTCGCCATCCTTTTGTAGCATCGATCCTAAATACCAAAAGGTATCCTTCTTGGCCACCACTTGCCCATCGAGGCTAACGTCTCCCTCCTCATTCCTAGTCGCGCTGAAGTCGCACCTCATGTACTCGGTCTTTGTCCTACTAAGTCTAAACCCTTTCAACTCTAACGTGTGCCTCCATAGTTCTAACTTCCTATTAACCGCTGCCCTTGTCTCGTCAACTAGCATCACATCATCAGCAAAGAGCATACACCAAGGGATATCACCTTGTATGTCCCTTGTGACCTCATCCATCATCAAAGCAAATAAATAAGGGCTCAATGCTGAACCTTGATGTAGCCCTATTTTAATTAGAAAGTCACTGGTGTCGCCATCACATGTTCGGACACACGTCACCACAACCCTATACATATCCTTGATGAGGGTGATGTACTTAGTTGGGATTTTATGCTTTTCCAAGACCCACCACATGACATTTCTCGGTACTTTGTCATATGCCTTCTCGAGATCAATAAAGACCATGTGCAAGTCCTTCTGCTCCATATATCTCTCCATCAACTGTCGTAATAAGAAAAATCGCCTCCATGGTCGACCGACCAGGCATAAACCCAAATTGGTTTTAGGTCACACTTGTCACTCTTCTTAGGCGATGCTCGATAACCCTCTCCCAGAGCTTCATCGTATGGCTCATCAACTTAATCCCACGGTAATTAGTACAACTTTGAACATCTCCCTTGTTCTTGAAGATCGGTAGTAATACACTTCTCCTCGATTCTTCAGGCATCTTGTTTGACCAAAAAATGAGGTTAAAAAGCTTAGTTAACCATACTATCGCTCTGGCACCTAGGCATCTCCACACTTCAATGGGGATACCATCAGGGCCCATCGCCTTACCTTCCTTCATCCTCTTCAAGCCTCCTCGATCTCTGCCTCCTGAATTCTCCTCACGAAGCGTCTGTTGGTATCGTCATATGAGTCATCCAACTCTAAGGTAGAACCCTCATCATTCTCCCCATTAAACAACTTGTCAAAGTACTCTCTCCATCTGTCCTTGATCTCCTCATCCCTCACCAAAAGTCGATCTGTCCCATCCTTGATGCATTTGATTTGGTTGATGTCACTCGTCTTCCTCTCGCGGATCCTTGCCATCCTATAAATGTCCTTCTCCCCTTCCTTCGTGCCTAGCCGCTGGTAAAGGTCATCATACGCCTGACCTTATGCTAAACTCACCGCTCGTTTTGCAGCCCTCTTCGCTATTTTATAGCCCTCACTGTTGGCCGCACTCTTATCATGGTGGAGGCGCTTGAACCACTCGTTCTCCCTAATAACCCTTTGCACCTTGTCATTCCACCACCACATGTCTTTCGCTTCCCGTTTGCCTCCCCTACTCCAAACACATCTGAAGCCACCTTCCGAACACATGTCGCCATCTTTAGCCACATGTCATTTGCATCTTCTCCTTCCCACAGCCCCTCGCCTAGCACCCTCTCCTTAAATGTTTGCGCTGCTTCCCCTCTAAGCTTCCACCATTTTGTTCCCGCAATCTTGGCCCGATTGTCCCGGTGGACACGTACCCGAAAGCGAAAATCCGCCACCACAAGCTTGTGTTGAGGGACAACACACTCCCTAGGTAACACCTTACAATCTAGGCAAGCACGTCTATCCCCCCTCCTTGCAAGGATAAAGTCGATCTGGCTCAGGTGTTATCCACTACGAAAGGTCACTAGATGGGATTCCCTCTTCTTAAAGACAGTGTTCGCTATCAACAAATTGTAGGCTAACGCGAAGTTCAAAACATCCTCCCCCTCTTGATTTCTACTACCATACCCGAAACCCCCATGCACCTGCTCGAAACCTACATTAGTCGCACCCACATGGCCGTTGAGGTCTCCTCCTATGAAGAGTTTCTCGCTGATAGGCACGGTACTAACCATCCTATCGAGATCTTCCCAAAACTGCCTCTTGGTGCTCTCGCAAAGACCTACCTGTGGGGCATAGGCACTGATCACATTCAGAGTCGAGTCTCCAACTACCAACCGGACTAGGATAATCCGGTCGCCTTTTCTCCGCACATCAACCACTCCATCCTTAAGGCTCCTCTCGATCAAGATGCCTACACCATTCCTACCCGAAGTTGTCCCCGTGTACCAAAGTTTGTAGCCAGTATCCTCCACCTCCTTCGCCTTCTGGCCCTCCATTTAGTCTCCTGTACGCATAGAATATTTACACGCCTCCTAATTGCTGTATCTACTAGCTCTCTTAACCTACCCGTTAGAGACCCTACATTCCAGCTACCTAGACGAATCCTAGTTGGCTCGGTTAGCTTCCTTACCCTTCGCACCCATCGAGGGAAGTGCAAAGACCCTTGCTCATAGACCTTTGCTCATTTATCACTACACCCGGGCGCAGATGTAGCGCGTCACAAAGGTTGCGACGACCCGACCCTTACTCATTTATCATAGTACCCGGATCACGATATGACGCGCCACTAAGGGGATGACGACCCGGCCCTTGCCCATTTAACACTACACCTGGGTTCCGATGTAGCGCGTCGCTAAGAGGGTTATGCCCCAACGAATCTCTTGTGAGTTTCATATCCATGAGAGTGGCTGGTTTTGAAATGTTGGTTAGCCAAACCTAACACACCCTCCTCCTTTACCCGGGCTTGGGACCGGCTATGTTGAAACGACTTAAGAAAGTCTTCCAATCAACATAACTAAATAATATAATCATAATATGTCATATCAACTTGGGGTTCCTCTATACGACAGTCACATCTAATTTGCCTAAATTTAGATATTATTCTGTGCTATAGCCACAGAGGGACTATTTTGTGCTCACTGCTAAACAGTGGCATCTGACCTGGTGGAATCAGTATTTATAGTAGATGTGCTAATTTATCCAGTTTCGTCACTGGCACCGCTAGCAAAAGGTATCATATCTCGTGACTAGGTACACTATGGACATACCGTTTGCCTCTTTCAACCAAAAACTGAAAACAATGAAGAAGATTAACATGGACAAGAGAATGCCTCTATTCTGTTATTATGGATTTAAGGTTGCATAAAGCTCAACTCGGCTATGAGACCACCAGAAAAAATGTTGGTACACTAATTGCGTAAAGGCATACAAACAAGACAGAGAGGGCCTAAAGTGTCGATAAATCTCCATGGAAGTATCATAATAAGTAAGCAGTATGGATCAACAGCAACACAATCCACCAGTACTTAAACTACGTCATGAATAACGACATTAGCTACTCAATTGCATGCATCGATTCAGATTAAGTTGTCTGTGTCCTATGTGTCACTGATATGAGATAAAACTGCAGAAATAGAGTTGTGGTTCCTTTAATTTAGTTCTTTTTTCCCAAAAAAAAAAGTTCAGTGTACTTTTCAAAAATGGGTGAATATAGTGCAACGAATGCATAATCCTTGTCCTTGAAATGATAGTTCTCTATCAAATCCGTAAAAGAGATACTCCAAAGAATAAGGTAACAATCGACACCCCCTAAACAGGAACAGAATACATAATATCCCATACTATCAACTCCCTACATCTCCCAGAGATAAACATATTATTCCATGGCCAATTGTATTCAATTTGGTGGTGCTGAGATGAAGGGGCTAAACAACATAAATGAAAGAGAAAAGTGAAAACTGATGTTATTGTCCAATCAGAAATGACAAAACAGGGGACAAACAAAACTCAAAGCGTCATCTAATTCATGAGAAAGTTTACCTGCAATCAACTAATAGCATATATTTGCTCATTTGAGTTTAGTAAGTAATAGGAAGAGAATTTAAAACGATTTGTTCTTCTGAATTTAGTTAGTGATAAGAAGATAATTCGCAACGACAAGAAAATAGACAGGCAACTGCACTGCATACAAAAAAAAAAAAAAAAAAAAAAACAACCCGTCCATATTTTGGGATCAATTTCAGGTAGTCACGGACTGCACATACAAAGTAATTCAGCTAAAAAGCAATGGCAGTAACCTAGTGCTCGACATGGAAGAATTAATATGTCCATATTAAATGACCCACTAATTTTGCTTCATTGAAGAAATAAGCACAAGCATTAATTCACTGAACATAAACTCCAAAGCTCTATGCAATAGAGATACCAATATGTCATGCTTCGAAATTACATCTGCAGGTGTGTACACCACAAATCACAACAAAAACTGATAGCACTGAAAGATTCCTCAGGCGCACTGACACAGACCTAACTTGAACAGAACAACCACAATATCATCCTAATGAGTAATGACCTCGCATCTCACTCGGTGAAGGGGGCTGGGCGGGCGCGGGGAAACGCAGGGTCACAGAGGCTGAAGTCAAGAAGAAAACAGGAAGGGATGGGGAAATCCCCTTGCTCAAATCGCAACGAAAATTAGGTCGGATGGATACTCAGATTGCGGGGCGTGCAAATCAAACCGATTCTTACCAGCAGAAGGAACGCTAATCCGTGCGGAAGTACGGATCTCCAGCCGCGACACGGGTAGGACACGCCGGAAGCGCTCCCGCCGGCGGGGTTCCGGTGCCCCAGAGAAATCGAGGTGGAGGGGGTGGGGTGGGGAGGGGGGGGGGGGTGTGGGGGGTTGTGGGGAGGAAGGAGGCAGGCTACGAGGCTTTTCTGCGACAGCGGCGGGGACAGGAGGGTACGTATGCCTGAGCTGCCGATTTCGGGGAGGGGTGGGTGTTTCGGCCGCCCGATCGGTGGATCGACGGCGGTCGCCGGCGGGAGGAGGTCGGTTTGTCGAGGGAGCAGGCAGGGGATTTCGCAATTCGCATTAGCACGTGGATGATGATGGATTAGCCCACGGGGGAAAGGATCGGTGACGGTTCTGGGCAGTGGGTCCGACCTGCCAGGGTCCGTAGAGATGTTGCAAGGCGGTCCTTGTTGGTTGATAGGCACGGATATTTTACGACTAGCATTTCACGTTTGTCGGACGACTCATTTTGCTACGTGCACAAGAACATCTTAATCAATATCGCTACATGTAATATATCTTCTCATTGATATCGATACGTATTAAAAAAAAAAGATTTTTGCATCTATCACTGTATTAGACTCACCGCGACATGGTCTGGTTTGAATTGGCCCTGTGATAACGTGAAATTGTGTAGTATTAGTGTCACCTCTTAGTTACGAAGGGCTTACTTGGTTCTTTTTAAATTGGAAGGGATTAAAGGAGACTGGAGGGGGATTTTGACTTGTTTTAGATATGTACCTTTGGTTTTGGAATCAAAAGAACAAGGCCTAAAGAGGGTGCGGAATCTTGGGATTTGGTACCATCTCGATTATTGGGGAACGTGGATAAAACTATATGTATTTGCTCGAAGTGAGATTGTCCGCTAGGTGCCTCCTGGAGCGCATGTTTGATTGCTCATCATCACAAGTCACACCACATTTATGGTTGCCACAACAAAGCAAGGGTGCTATTTGGTGGTTGAGTGACCTTTGACAAGTCATAGTTTCTTCTACTAGTTTGTAACTAGTAGGTACCCCCGTGCTTCGCACAGGGCAGTAATCCGGGAGCATATATATCATATTATATGATCATACAAATAGGAAAATGCAAACTATCATGTTGTAGAGGTTTAGCCATAGTAATCTGAATAGCAAGCTGCAAATAGTGGAAGGAAAATGTTATTCAAATTTTGTTACACAATCGGCACATGATGAACAAATTTGACTAACGCAAAGGCAACCTTCAATTACAATGGTGGGAGAATAGGAAATCAGGCTATGACAACAATATATGTGATTGTATCAAATGACTTCTACGAAGATGTCATAATTGAGATGGTGAGGAGCACGGAACAAAAATATATCTATAGTATCTATATATTAAGATTGAGGACGTAGACAGAAAACTTTTGTAGTTCTAGAGGTGAGGTATCCTTTTTGAGCCCTGATCGGCTGGCCTTTTCTGTGTGCGCTGTCGCTGCAGACACCAAACTGCTTATCCTTGTAGAGTGAACCGGCTGTGTGTAGCAGCCGCTGGAGGAGCATGGCCGATCAGGATATATATTCATTCATTATTAGGTAAACATTGTAGAATGGTCCAACCTTTAAATCTGAATTCACTGAATTGAAGCACCATTAGCTAAGCATTTTAATTGCTCCAAAGTAAGCTGGTCCACCTAGCAAACAACTTGGATCAACTGAAATGGTGGAAAAGCAAGCTTTTGTCAATAACTAAATGGATACATCTGCATTTTTGTAAACTAAATTACGCAGGAGCTTACAACACATTCTCGATGGACACATCTAAAAGGTTAGTAGAAGTATAAGCTGAAGCATAAGCTAAACGATTAATGTAGAGCTCTGTGTGTTTAAAATTGTTGGACCATATATTTTATTTAGCTATGAATACCAAAAGGAAAGGTATGCCATTTTTTGGAACATATTACCAGAAGTCAAAAGAATCTGTATTTTTGTGTTGTTTGCACCCAATCATCACTTGTACTGACAGAGTAACCCACTGTGTGGTTTTCAGTATAATTTGAGGAAGCACAACTTTTTTTAATAGGAAATGCACTTTAGATCTGTAGCTATCCGAACTATTTGCAGAACTTGAATTAAAATTCAGTGTGATAACTGTTGTACAAAAAGGTTGGCGAACGCTAGAAGATTGACGAAGTCATAGTATATACAGGGGAAGTGGTACATCAAACCTGCTGATGTGATATAAAACACCAGAAGATCAGTAATGATCACTATGCATCCCCAGTTCTTCACAGAGGCAATCACACCTTCATTATATTTTAGTTAAATTTAAGTTCATGTTTTTTGGGCAATATTTTTGTAGAACAATATGGAAGCATCTTCAAGGTTAGCAGGGGAAAATGCTAATCACAAATATTAATTGGTCCCAACATAGAGTGTCTACAGAAAAGCGGGGTCAATGTGGCATTTTTTTTCTTAGTAACTGGAAATAAAAGCTTCAATGAGGACAACAACCGTACCTGTAGGCTACCATCTCATCACCTTTACAATCTGATGTCGATCATTTCTGCAACGATTGCCCGCAAGAGAGCAGCATGCAAGTAATGAGTGCATGTGAAATAGCGATGGGAAACATACCTGGATGAACAACATATGTAGTATTGGCAAAGTGTAACATGGTAAATGTACTGGAGTGTCGGCTATTGATCATTATAAAGCATTGCAAAGTGGTAGTTTGAGATTGGAGCATACCTTCTTAGGGCTGGTGTATGATCATATGACATTTTGGTGTATATTTGTATCCTAACTGTATGTTGGGAGATTACAACCCAATGATATATATTCACCTCGGCATTTCAGCAGGCACCTAAAAGGCATCAATGTGTAGAGTTAAGCACATCGTACAACAGATTCTGTACATGGATGTATTATACTTCTTACATTGAGAGCTGTCCATAGCAGGTATTTAACATGTCCAAAATTCGCTTTGGAGTAACTGTATTTATTTATTATAACAGGAAAGTTGATGTAAGGACGGCGAGCATGATTATATGATACCTGAAACAACCTCAGCCCTTGGGTGCTGGTTATAGGCAGGAGCATATCCGGGATGGAAAAGGTGGTGTGCCATGCTGGTGCTGCCGTGGTGGCCGTAGCTAGAAGAGCAGAACACGATTATTCATCGGAAATAGAATCCATCTGAGCGGAGACAGGGCAGGCGAAAATGAAGGAGGTCCGTACCTTGCGATGTCCATCGTGGGCGTGGGCGACGGACGTGAGGTAGACTACGACGGCGTGCTGGCCCGGCGAGGCCAAACGAAGGTGACCCTAGATGGAGGCGGAAGTGGAGAGAGCGGCGCCGAAGTGATGCGGCGCTAGGGTGTTGCCACGCTGGGGATCTCGCACGTCGCAACGTCGGGGCGGCAAAGCCTGGGAGAGGGAGGGTGGAGCGTCGTCCCTGGTAGAGGCGGAGAACGCCATGAAGCCTGGGTGAGAGAGGGTGGAGCTGCAGCTTCGCGGCGCGGACATCAGCGGCGGCGGCGGCGGCGCGACCTCGGGGAGGAAGCAGTACTGGGAGGGAGGAGGGTTTGCTGAGGACGCTCGGCGGCGTGCCCTGACCGGCGGCGGCGCAGGAGGCAAGTGCAGCGCTCTGCGGGATTGGAGCGGCGGATAAGCGAGGAGAGTCGGGAAGGTTCGGGACTTCGGGTCTGGGGCACGGGAAGACGGGAAAGTGTACGGACAGAGGTGAGGTGGTAGTGCCGGATGGAGGCAGCGTGGACCTGGTGCACGGTGGACGCACGTTTACTGCTCCCGGAACATTGTTACTGAGAGCAGACGGCGATTTTAGTAGGTTATGTATAGATAAGGTTTTTTTTTCCCCAAGGGTGACATTGGATTCCGGTGTTGCAGCTTTTACAGTTTGAACTTATCAGCCAAACCAGCCAGCCATTCAACGATGTTTTTCTCTCACAAAAAATCAGCTGCAGCCAGAACCAGCCAGTCAGAAACGACCAAGCGAACAGGACGTTAGAATACGACAAGGAGAGACAAGGCCACCAACTAAGTAGGGCCTCAACTTTTATATTTGACTCATGTTACGATTTTTATGAAACACTTCTGACTCGATAAATACAAATCCAATTCTTTGAGTGTCACTAAAAAATATGATTTCTCTCATATGTCATTGTAGATGTTAAATTCGCTTGTTTATTATTGCAGTGAGTTTTTATAAATTGAGTTCTTTTTGACGGAATATCCACTAGAGAGGCATTGCTAATTGTTGAAATGACAATATTGTCCTTAGTTAAACTGGCCAAACGGAGCTAACAAACCACCTCTCTTTTTCAAATTGACAGTGACATCCATTGGTGTAGGCAAGCGTATGTCTACGCCCTCAAGCCATGCAATGCACATGATGCTGATCAACAAAGTGCAATGATGAGTCATGACATTACATAATCTTATCACTTGTTTTTATTCAAAGTAAACCTCAGGGTAGAACTACTGCTTAGGAGAGTGTTGGCGGTCCATAACGCATAATTATAACACCAACATTCTTATCAATTTAATCCAAAAGCCATGCCAAAACAAGAAATAGGAGCTTTGAACTAACGAATTCTATAAGTTTTGGTGAAATATGCATTTACATGTATGAGAATGTAATTTACCATAAAGGAGGGAGAATCTAGGAGGAAATACGCTTTATCACAAGGCGTATTCATGGAATAACATAAGTCCAAGGAAGTAGGCCCAGGCAGGTTGACGTTCCTTAATGTCAATTTTTTACCATCAACTATTGTTTGATATAACATAAAATAAACCACAAAGCATAGTTGTAGGGTTTGAAACTAACAAGTTACACAAGATTTGGTGCTTTGAGTTGTTTTACAGGAATCTTAAATTTTCACTATATAAAAGTACCTCAAATGATGAAATTGAGTACAC
The DNA here is from genome assembly GCA_023333625.1 of Bothriochloa decipiens. Classification (NCBI taxonomy): domain Eukaryota; kingdom Viridiplantae; phylum Streptophyta; class Magnoliopsida; order Poales; family Poaceae; genus Bothriochloa; species Bothriochloa decipiens. The sequence continues at coordinate 26,605,107 of CM041646.1, forward strand.
CATTGCGAAGGTCTCATCGCGCTGATCAAAACAGATATATGACTTGCTATATTTGGAGTCCGGAATGAAGAGATATCAAGAAAAAAGAATCACATGAAATGATGACGTGAGCAGCCGCAACAGTCCAACCACGGCTAACACACGGGCCCCACCTAGGCAGGCGCTGTCTCCCTGGACCTGACATGCGCAGGGCAGCGGCCAATTGACAGCTGATGCGTGGCAGCGTGCCGGGCGCAGGTGCGTGCGTCCGCGCGCAACGACGCGAGAGCGGAAAGCGGCCGGCTCAGGGACACATGGCGCGACGACATGGGTCGCCCGGTCGGTTTTGTAGGCGCAGCATAGAAGGAGCAGCTAGGGTGCGGTTTTAGCCCAGTAAACCTAGTCCAGTTCATCGAAAACCCCCAGAAGGCTCTAGAAAATAGTAGAACAGTCCGGTTTCATCGGTTCAGCTCCTGTTCGGGCACTTAGAGGCCGGTTCTTGGTCGGTTTTCTTTGCAGGTCGGTTCAGCAACTCCCTGGCGATGAAGTAAGGTTCCCAACTGACCTAGATAGGTCAATTTGATCTGATGGTGCACAAAACTCGGCGTATTGATCCAACATAGAGTTGTAAACGTGACACGGATTGATGACATGGCAATTCCTTGCTCCTACTCCACCTCGGACTATATAAGCATGCCTTGGGGCGCCCCTTCTCCTTCTCTTTCTCATTAGCTATATCCAGAGAAAAAGCTAGGGTTTCATCCCTCCATCCAAGTAGAAGAAATAGAGGTCCCTCTAGATCTTCTAGTTCTACTTCTTCTAGTTCATCTTCTTGTTTTAGTTCTAGTTCATCAAGTTGTAAACTAGAGAAGAGGGAGAGAGAAGAGGAGAGAGCCGAGGAGGAGCCGGATCTATCAGATCTTTGTACATTTGCAGCAGCTGGTTCATCTTTGAGCTATCTCCAGGTTCTTCAACTTATAATTCTTGAGTTCTTAATTTACTTTTCATATTTACTTTCAAGTTATTTATTGGATTCCCGCTTGCATCAACTGCTCTAGTATTTGCAATGCTAGAGTAGTAACTAATAGGTTAAGTGTGGTGCTTAGTCTTGCAATTACCTAGAATTGCACCCAATCCCACAGATTGTTGTGGTAGCCCCAGGATCGTGACAGTCCTAACGACCGACGTATTCCACCACGTTTGAATCGGTGTTTGTGGGACTGTAGTCAGACCTTCCTAGCCCCTTTCTCATCTCTTTCTATGGCTAGTGCTCTGATGTCCCAAAATAAGTAACCCTAAGTAAACCCTAATTCCTAGATCAATCCATAGGACTCTTAGGAAAATTCCTCTCTTTCCACCAAAAATATATATAGTTATCTTTGGGCGATCTTGATCCTCAATTTGTACACTTCGCGTTTCCCATGGAAAATCGATACCTTGGAATACTCCCGGGCAAAAGCTACATCGGTATCCGCGCTTGCGGATTATTCTGTTTGGTTTAAAATACCAAACAAGCTTTCTGGTGCTGTTGTCGGGAGATGGTAGCTGTGCTAGTTTCAAGTCAAGTTCATCCGTTTATCCTTTTTCCTTTTTAGCATCTTTTACCACTACCAACTTACCACATGGATTTCACTCCTATCTATAAATTATTTGCTCCAAACAATGACTTGTTGGAACCTCCACCATCATCAGACCCCGTTCTTACAGATGGCTATGAGCTGCGCCCTGCTTTCATAGACATGATTGGGAGCTAGCAGACGAAGATCCATACACCCACCTTACGGAATTTGAGCAGTTGTGTTCTTGTCCGATTATTGCTGGCATGACACAAGAGACCCTTAAATGGAAACTATTTCCGTTCTCCCTAGTAGGAAGAGCGAAAAAGTGGTATGCTCATTGTGTAAGAAGCATAAATGGAAATTGGGTTGAACTTAGAGACAAGTTTTGTCATGCTTTATTCCCTCTTTATAAAATCGCTAACCTTAGAATAGAAGTTCTTACATTCAAACAAAAAGAGAAGGAAACTCTAGGAGCAGCTTGGGCTAGGGTCACAAGGCTTATCAATTCCGGTCCAAACCTTTCCTTGCCTGACCATGTCCTACACTATCACTTTTATTATGGTCTTAATAAGGAAGCTGCTCTACATCTCAAGCTCATTTTAGGAGGTTCATTGTCACATAAAATTGTTAGTGCAGGGAAAGCCATTCTTGAGAAAATCCTTGAAAGCACCCCGTACACTGGCATTTTCAATGAGTTTCCCAAAGAAGAGAAAGAAATCAAGCCCAGCCTTGAACCAAAAGATAAGGAATCAATTCCTGGACAAGAAAAGGAGGTTTTGATAGCCAAATCACAACCACTCCAATCCCAAGATTTAGCTATCAATTCTAAACCATCAATGTACCAAAATCCTCCAAGGAAAGAAGAAATTCCGCCTTTAGAAAGCTCTGACATTAGGGATGGTTTAGACTTCTAGTTTCATTAGAGCCCTTCAAGTGAATATAATTCAAATCCTCTCCAGAAGATATCTCTTATAAAATGTCCTTATTCCCAATGGGATGAATTCAAGGATGGCATGTATATTGATGCCATAGAAGGAGAGCCAAACAATTTTGGAGTGTATTCTATATTCTCCCCTTCTATGCCTGCATTAGATAACTTATCTGAACCCATCTTTCAACCTATCCTTGATCTTGAAAATCCCCCTTATGTTCGTCCTTCCCAATCTCATGATGATCCTAGAAATCCAATAGGACAACCAAACCATAGGAGTCATGAAGACCACGAGGATGACCAAGACAGGCTTCAACAATGGCTAGAATATGTAGAATGGATGGACAAGGAGGAAGCCTTATTGTAATCCAACCTTGACTTAGATTCAAATGGTGAGTTTTTAAATCCCTTTGAAGATGAGATTCATCCAATTCTAGAGGAAACCCTAGATGAGACCAATCCAAGTGACATTTTGAATGTTCATGCTAAATCAGTCTTGGAGATTGAAGATGACATCAATGAGCATGGAAATTACTCCATAACCATTCCTTTAAAACCATGCTCATATGAGACATCTCCCAATTCAATTGGTCTCTCCATCCTCTCCATATTTGAGATCTCCAACCCCCTTACTCTTTCTGTTTACAAAAACTTCAAAAGGGTGGTTGTCGATGCATATGTTTATCATAAATATTGCAGATCTCGTTGTGTTGAATCTTGAGATAGGTGTTCTTAAATTGGTGTTGGAGGGGAAACCACTTCACCAAATAACATCTTGAAGGTTTTCCAAGGACAAGCTTAGTGTCCTAAAACAAGCGCTTTTCTAATCCTAACATGAGTGTTCACCTTTGTGATACACTGCCCTTGTGTAATGAGCATAGAGATATAATTATGAAAATATTCCTTTGGGTATTCTTTTCATTAATCTTTCTAGGATTAGAGCAAAAAGATTGAAGGAATAACAAGAACAAGGTATGTCCAACCAATCACCATGCAACATTGAATTAAATGCTCCCAAACTCGATTTTTGCAAAGTTCAAGCTTGGGGGAATAACTTCCTAAGAACATCCCCTACCATGTTGCAATCCTGGTTGTCCCTACCTTTAAGATATGCTCAATTTTCTATACACTAGTCATGTTCTCTTCTGTCATCATCTGAGTAAATCTCTAAAGTGCTTTTATGTTACCTTTGTCCATCATAAGTAAGTGTTGGTTTGGAAGTACTGATCCTACTTCCATTGGCTTTTAACGTAAGCACGGTGCTTAGGTTAAATAGCCATCCTTAACCTAATTAGACATGGAGTCTGGTTAGGTTATTGAACTAAAAACTACTTGTGTACACATTGTATATTTTTGTTGGACTAACACCTGCAGGAAAAACATTCAAAAGTAAAACTAGGAAGTCCTGAGATGAACTCACACAAAAAGAAAAGAGATACATGAACTTCAACAACATCGCACTAAGGAGCATAGCTCGTGCATCACGGAGAGATCCACGGAACAAGAAGATAAGTGCCACAAAACAAGATCTACACTCACTCCATGGAAGAAGGTGAACAAATCTCCACCAAGCCATTCAAGACAAAGACCATCATGGGGAAATTTTCAAGAAAAAGAAGGGAGCACGAAAACTGTCAAGAATGGCAAGATCAACAAAAAAAGATGATGAGATTAAAGGAGAACATGGTAAGAAGTCCTGTTCAGAGAACTTAAAACATTGAAGCCTCGCCAGGAGATAAAATTGGTAGTTATTCATATTCGTCTTTTCTGCATAATCATTTTCCTTTAGCATATTTAGTTTTCTGCATTAGTATTGCATTATAATAAAAATAAAAATATTTATTTGTTGGATCATAAGTCTTAAAGCCCCATGTGGATAACTTTGTGGTGTGTAAGAACCCATAGGATTATTCACCATGGTGGCACAAAAATAAATATGCATGCATGTATCTTGTTACATTCTCTCTTGCATCATAAAAAAATAAAAATACAAAGCAGTCCTACTGAAACTCTGCTTAGACAATTTCAGAAGCTTTAACAACTGAGGCTTAAATGGCCAACCACTGACGCTTAATTAGTTTCACCAGTTTTATTGTCTATTTGAGTTTCACAGGATATGAAGGACCAAGAAGAGCTAACAAGCAAGTGGATATTCTATCCACTGTTGGAACACTATTTCATCAGTCATCAACATCAATCAATGCTCTGATAGAAGAAAAAATATAGCTCCACTGCCAGTCTGCTACATTGCAAAATTGAATGACTACGTCAACATCCAGCTTGGGGGAAAGCACCCCCGTGTATCTAGGTAAGTATCCTTATCCTCTTAAATTTATTTTATAATTAAAAAGAAAAAAATAGTGAGCACATTAAGGTTCACACTTATATAAGTTTTATTCTATATTGTGTTATTTCGTAATAATGTGTGTTAGTTAGAGTGTGTCTAGTTTGCTTGATCAGTTTATAAATAAAAAGAACATGGTATAATCTCTGGTATGGAAATAATCTATAGTTGCTCTGCCGTAATTCTTTTTAAGTATTTAGTTTTTGGCCTCGAATTCTCCTGAGTTTTGGAGATGATTATTTTGGTCTAAGGTTTGCTCTGAGCTTGAAACTTGTGGGTAGCGAATGCTTGATCTAAGTCTAGGTGATTGACAGATATGATATGAGAAGGTCTGAGCTACTGTTTATCTTGTTCCTAGTGACACCAGAGTTTTGGAGATTTATTTTTTTAAAAAACTTAAAAATGCTACATGATGAGTTCCTGTATGACGAGAGCTTAAATTTTTACCACAGCCATATATGCATGCTTGTTAGAATATGACAAATTTTCACATTTATTTACTGCTTATGTGCATTGAGTTTGGTCGAGCTTTGTTGACCCTTAGGAGCTTTTCATGCGGTTAAAATCAAGATTTTACACACACCATGCACCCCTTGCTACTTCTATCCTAGAAGTATGTACCACCATATTCACCCATTTAGATCGACTCAAAAATATTCTACTCCTACATTGGGAGTGAAAATCAAAAATATTCCCCATAGGTATTCCTTGTTTGCTAGCCAACTTCCACAAAGTAAATGCTCCAAGTTGTTATCATTTTTTTCCTCTCAAAAGTTTCATTGCAATATTTTGGGCTATTTAAAAAAAGTATACAAAGAAAAAATAGAAATAAAAGAAAAAGAAAAAATAGAAAAAAAAGAGAGCCCCAGCTTTTTAGTTCCTTAAAGTTCCAAGTTGAGAGAAGTTACCATTTTGTAAAGGAGCATTGTAGAATTAGGCTTTCACTCATTCTACCTTCCACAAAAAAAATCTCCACCATATATCTTTTGTTTATTTTGAAACCACACATGCACATCTTGATTTGATTGTATGACGAGTTCCTCTGGATCTATGGTTGGATTAGGCAACATATGTATTGTAAGTATGTATGAGCTGTTTCTTTCCCACCTATGAACTCTACATATACTTTTAGTGAGAGAGATGAGGCACAACGTTACTCCACCTTATTCCAAAAATACCACATATTCTGAGTGAAGGCAAAACACTATTGTTGCCTTGGTAAGGATCTACAAATACCACATATGAGAGACTTGAGAGGGTCATATAAAGGAATCTTTGAGTTTTATTTTAAAAATCTATAAAAACTCCAGAATGAAGGTTGATCAAAGAACTTGAGACACAATGCTTGACTTGATTGTTCTATCTTTTAATTGCTCAAGACCCATGTGAAGTCCATAAGCTCCATGGTTGAAGGTAATATGGGCAAGTTTAAAAGTCAGAGTAGTTTAATCTAATCTGGAGGAGAATTCTTGTTTGAACGCATGTGTGCTTTTGAGGTGTGAAAGCATTGAAGCAACTCCTGATCCGTTGTTGAGATTAGCTTGGCTTAGGGACGAGCAAAGGTTAAGCTTGGGGGACCTTGTTGATGCTTCTTAATGTCAATTTTTTACCATCAAATATTGCTTGATATAACATGAACAAATCACAAAGCATAGTTGTATGGTTTGAAACCAACAAGTTCCACAAGTTTTGGTGCTTTAAGTTATTTTATAGGAATCTTAAATTTTCACTATATAAAAGTACCTCAAATGATCAAATGGCATAAACTATTGTGAAGGTCTTGTCACGCTGATCGAAATGGATATATGACTTGCTATATTTGGAGTCCGCAATGAAGAGATATCAAGAAAAAAAGAATCACATGAAATGATGAAGTCAGCAACAGCAGTCCGACCATGGCTGACACACGGGCCCCACCTAGGTAGGCGCGGTCTCCCCGGACCCGACACGCGTAGGCGGTGACCAACCAACGGCTGACATGTGGTGGCATGCCGGGCGCACGCACGCGCGTTCGCGCGCAGAGACACGAGAGCGGAAGGCGGCCGACTCAGGGACACGTGGCATGAGGACATGGGTTGCCTGGCCAGTTTTGCAAGCGCAGTACAGAAGGAGAACCTGAGCCATGGTTTTGGCCCAGTAAACCTAGTCTAGTTGGCCGGAAACCCCCAGAAGACTCAGAAAATAGTAGAACAGTCTGGTTTCATCGGTTCAGCTCGGTTCGAGCACTTAGAGGCCGGTTCTTGGCCAGTTTTCTCTGCAAGTTAGTTCAACAACCTCTTAGCGATGAAGTAAGGTCCCCAGCTGAGCTAGATAGGTCAATTTGATCTGATGGTGCACAAAACTCGACGTATTGATCCAATCACTACAAAAAAACTTAGGTTTTAAGACAAAACAAAATCGTCATGCAAAGTGACAAATTTGTCACATTAAGTATTTTATGACGAAATCCTGTCATCATGGCTGTCGTCACATATCGAGCGTCGCTAAAGGTGTCGCGTGACAAAACCTGATATCTCGTCACAAAATGTGAGTACCTTTTGTGACGACGTAAGCACGCGTCATACATTATCTATTTTAGTGACGCCAAATTTCGTCACATAATGTTCAGTCAGTGCGTCACAAAAAGAAATACATGTCATCACGTCTGCTTCTACGATCATGATTTTGGCAAATTTGTGATGACTTGTATGACGCTTGACTATTGTCACATTTAGGTTGGTTTTTGCGACGATATTTCGTGTCACTTATATGTTAGACTAGCTGTCACATATTTTACTTTGCCGTCAAAAAAAACTACCTAGATCCTCCCATCTACACTTATTGTGATGACATTAGCGACGATATGTCTCGTCTTATATAATTGTTAACATTCTGTGATGAGCTGCTTTTGTACCAGAGCATTTGAGACGATTCTTCCATTCAATGACACCCTCACGTATGACCAATATCACACAGATATAAGCAGAAATCATATCACAGTTGATACAGCATACACATTCACTCCAGAATATAACACATCACATAGAGAATAAATTGAAACACATCACAAGTTCTGGTTCCAACAGATGACATAAGTCCCTGGTTCCACCACACAGGTTCAAATCCATCATACATGTTCACAAATAAAAGAGATGCAAATAAGTTGTACCATGGTTCTGACAACACAGTGCACAAACTGGAACAAAGTTTGGTGTTCTGGCAAAAGGATTTGCTGAGGCAATGACATCATCAACACAAACTGCATAAGCTCCTACCTCAATCTTTCTGAAGTTTAAGCACAGCTCGCAATAGTGCATTAGTTTCTTCAAACCTGGAATTGAGCCCCTTTACTTCCTCCTGGGTCTGGCGCAGCAAATTTTGGTTCTCTTCTAGAGCTGCCTGCTGCTCTTGAAGTTGTGCTTGCAACTCTGCTTGCTGTCTTGCTGCTTCCTCTCTTTCTGCTTGTAGTGTTGCCTCAAACTATGCTTGCATGCGCTCTGTGAGAGTCGATGACGATGCCCCAGTCTTCACTCGAGTGACACTAATGTTTGGAAGGAAAGTGGATGATCTGCTGATCTGGCTAAGACTGTCAGCAACAATCTTGGAGGGAGACTTTTGTTCTTCTCCTTCTTGTACCTCTTTTTCCTTCTCTGCAATCATATGTTCCTACATAGAATGAATGCAGTTAATCACTAGGGAAAAGATCATTGTTCAGTAAGTCATTGCAGTATGTACAGTAAATGATCCAATTAGTGGGTAACTTACATAGAGCTCACTTGCTAGAGGACTACGACCATTTTTGGGACTAGTCATACACTCCCCAAAAAACTCAACAGGATGTGGTTCCCTGTTGTTATACTTAGGCCTCTATAGGATGGAGAAAACTAGTATTACAATGATATCTATCATGCCATAATTTTTTTTCCAAGAGAACAGCAGGATGCACAAAAAAATTATCAAAAACACAACATAGACAAGTAGTTGATTCCCAGTTGCTCATAGACATATTTTCTCCAGTCCCAACAAGAAGATTACTTCAAGATGATAACAACAAGAAATGAATGCTAACAATAATTTCAGTTAGTGGCATTGTCAACTAATTAGTAATATGCTTTGCCAATGAACATTCACATGTATTTGATTCCCAGGTGGACATAGACATGAAAATATTGTGCATCAATGCAACTTAGGTGGACATAGACATGAAAATATTAGTAATATGCTTTGCCAATGAACATTAACATGCTTTGCCAATGACATAGAAAGCTAGTATCCATACCAGACTGTATCGATGAGCAACATAGGGCCTAGATCCAGTCTTTTGGTGAAGTTGCACGTTGCCTCGGTTCATTTTGTTCTTAGCAAATCTTTCCTGCACCACCAATGCAATTTTTAGGTTTCATTCACATGCACAGTTTTGATTGCACATTAATAAATAGGCAAAGGTGCAGCCATGGACCTGATTTTTTGGGTCACTCCAGTACTCAACTAGTTTTTTCCAGTCCTCCTGCTTCATTTTTGGTGGTGGTTCTTGAGCCAGCAGTTGTTCTATTGTCAGTGATTCATCGAAGTACTTCTTCTTAAGGTTGTACCTCTATTGCCTTAGTCCCTTCTTTATGATATCGGTGCAAGCAACTTTGCATGGTCCCTCGTTCTTCACATCCACCTCCAACCTTGACTGAAGACACAAAAATGAAACATTAGACACAAGCTCCACCTGGTAGTATTGTATTGTAATAATACAATTAAGATCAAATGGTGGAGAAAATAGAGGTGATGTGGCAGCATGAGGATTGAGCTTTAGAAGAATTAAATGCTTAGTGGGCATGAACTATATAGAGATATTAGATTCCAACAATGAAATAGCTAACTCACCGCCACAGCACCTAACACTTTTGCTACTTTCTTTTGAGCATCATCGTTATCATACTCTTTCCAAGACTTGTAGATAGGCAGGCTATCTCTAAGAGCAACGCCACACTCTGATGCCAGCTTCGCGGCCTGAACAGGGACCACAGGTCTTTTCTTACCCTCAGCCACCTCAATGACGAGCTTCTTTCCTCTATTAATGTACTTCTCTAAGCCATAACCCATGGTCTTGCCGTGTTTCCTCTTTTCTTGCACTGCATTGGAAAATAATATGATACATGTTTTCATATAGGAGTAGCAATTCTAGGTATTGCATGTAGGTGAAATATTTTCAAACCAATAGCTTACCTGAAACTGAGGCAGAGATGTCTTCTCCTTGAGATGTATGTCCCTCTGAAGTAGCAGCTTCCATGTGCTGAATTGACACACTGATGTCATTGCTTTGCCTAGAGCTCTGGCCACCTGGTGAGTTGTCAGTAGGAGCAGGTGGGCTAACACTGATTGTGGGAGTAGGTTGTGGCAAAGCAACAGGTGTAGACATGGCTGCTGCAGTACTCCTAGTTAAACGAAGAGTACTATGCACCATGTTTGGTTCTAGCGAGGAGTTGGCTGTATTGGTACTAGTGAAACAAAGATTGGTAGGCAGTGTGTTTGTAGTATCTGTGGTGTTGGTGGCATTTGTATTGGGATGACTTTCCAACCTGCATGTACCAGAAATGGTATAATTGCCAAGGCTGGCTGTCAAATTCTTCTTGGCCTGGCTGGATGACAAGTTTGCTCTTGGTTTGGGTGGTGGACGGCCTACATAAGGGTTTCGACCAGGCATCAACTTGGCTGCATTTTGCCTGGTGAATCTAGGTGTGTGCGGTGGATCCTTGTTGGCAACCGGCTGCTGCTTCTTCTGCTGTGGACGAGTTCCTAGAACCATCTTGGTTACCTAGCAAAGAAAACATGCATACACGTTATAAGTTATGAAGCTGAACATTAGATAAAGAAACTAAATGACCAACTAGATAAAAAAGCTGTTGGGTGGCCTATGAATACATCTCACCTCAGCATTGAACTCATTGATGAGTTCATCGTCATCATCACTATCAGAAACATTATCATTTTCAGTGGTAGGATCAAAATCATTGTCAGTCTCTGATTTGTCAGACTCTACGCTTTTTGCTTTGCCCTTTTTTCCCCTTTTAGGCAAAGCATCCCTAACAGTCTTTGCTAACATAGGGATACCCAAAGAGTTAAAAACATCCTGGATTTCCTTAACATTCTTGTCCCTGTCCAGCTCATACTGTGTTTTTTTCATTTCTTCTTATGTTTAATGCGATGAAACGAGGAAAATGTAGAAACTGGATTTAGTTTCTGTAGGAAAAAATGAAAGGAAGTCATTTATCCCAGCACAATGTTTAGAAAAATACAAATTATATAATTCAGTAATCCTAGTTCAATTAGAATACACGTACATTTTAAAAGGAGGTTAGACCCAAATCCCAGCACAATTGAGCGCAAGTTGTAACTGGTAGCTTGCAATTGGGAGTCGGTGGAGGAAGGTCGCTGATGGTGCACTGCAGGGGGATCCGAGCCTTCCAGACGGGGAAGGTGGCCGCCGGCGGTGGATGTTGTTGTGAGAGCTGGGGGACCGACGCGCGAATGGGGATCTCCGTCCGAAGCCACTGGCACCCGCCGTTCGGTTGCTCCACTCGAAGTAGCTGCCGCCGCCAGTTGCCTCCAAGGTGGTGGGGGAGAGTAGCTAGGAGGCGCGACCGTCGTGGGGGTACGGGTAAGGGTAGGGGTAGGGCGGCACAGCGGTGTGGTGGGTGGGGGGATGGCAGCGAGGCGGCTCGGCAGCGGTGGGCAAGAGGAGGCGTGACTGTGGTGGGACTAGGACATGGCGGGGAGGGTGGCGCGGCAGCGGTGGGTAGGTGGAGGAGGGCAGCGAGGCGGTGCGGCGGCGTTGGTGGAGGGCGGCACGGCGGCGTGGCGGCGGTGCGGTTCGGGGAGAGGGGCGCAGTGGTGCGGGTTCGGGGAGAAGGATACGGTTTGGTGGCCGGGGGATGGGGGATAGGGCTGAGCGGATTTTGAATGAATGCGCGGGATGGGTGGTGTGTCCCACTTGTCGGTGAGGTAATCAACGCGGGAGAGAGGGAGCGGCAGCAGCCAAAATTTTGGGTTTGGGCGTGGGCCCCTAGTGGCAGTGACCCATTTTGACTTATTAGGAACAAAAATTGGAATTTTGAGTTAGTAAATGATTACAAACTGAAAAGGTGTCAGAAATAATGTTGTGTAATGCGACGAGATCTACAATCTTGTCAATTGTTACTTTGTCATTTGACTTGGTTTGGACTATCGAAATCTGAATTTTGCAAAAATAAGATAATTAAGCAAAGTTTTAGGGTACTAAATAAGTTCAAATTAAAAAGTCATGAACATGAACATTTGTCAACTCATCATTATCTACATTTGTTATCAAGGTAATTTTTGCATCCAAGATAGTTTAAAAAAGTTGTTCACAAATCCTATGTATCCTTCTCATAGTTCCATGAACTATATGAGAGATACATAAATTTTGTGAACAAGATTTATATAACTTTGTCGGATGAAAAAATGACCTTAATAACAAATGTACATAATGATTAGTTGAGCAACATTCATGTTCATAACTTTGTTACATGGAATCATTTGGGGCTTCAAATTAGGGTCCTTATATATCATATTTTAAACATTAAATATAAGAAAATGTGCAAACATTGTCACATGAACAGATGAGCACTTTCAACAGAATACATAGATGTAGCATGATTTTAGAAATTTTTAGAAAAAAATCATCAAATTTGGACCACATATGCAGGAGATAAACTTGTTACAAGTTTTTAGCATGGATTAAAAAGAAAAATGGTCATTTTACAATGAACTCATAACAACTGAGTCTAACTACCTTGTAAGGGCCCCACATGTCATTGAAAGTTTAGAAGCGCGGCCCACATGTCATTGAAACATTTACAAGCGGGGCCCACATATCAGCACACCCCACTGATGTTCACTTGCTGGCACTTAGCCGCATCTGGTCGGGCAACCCCTTCAAGCAGCTGCGCCGGTCTCACTGCTGCAGGTGCGCCGGCCTCCCCTGGCTCAAGCGACGCCGGCCTCCTTGCATTATCCGCGCCGGCGTCCTGGAAGCAGCCAACCGAGATCCTTGCAGCAGTCGCACCGGGCTTCCCTTCAAGGAGCCGCACGGCGCTCGTCGGTGCAGGCGGGCCTGGGCTCCCTTGGTAGAAGCGGTGCCGTTCTCCTGGCTGCAGAGGCGCCGGCCTGCTGGCAGCAGAGGCGCCGGCCTGCCCTGGCCGCAGCCGGCCGGCCTCCCTCGCCAGCAGTAGCGCCAGGCTCCTCTGGCAGCAACTATACCGGCCCTGCTACACAACTCTGTTCATCTAGAGAGAAGCCTCGCCAGAGTCAAGGTTTTTTTTAAAACTTTATCAAGTTTGATTGAAACCTCCATGGAGAACTGGATAGAAGCTTGATTTGTAAAATTTTGCACCCATCTTATTCAGGTGAAGATGGATAGAACTTGGATTTATAACAGCTTACCATTTAGTCAATCATATGTTGCTGGTGTTGAACAGTTCATGGCACATGTGAGAAGCAGATATCCTGAAGATGAGAAAATCAAATGTCCATGCCGGTTTTGCTTGAACCGAAAAGAAAAAACACAAGCTAAGGTAGAGGAGGATCTACACATCAATGGTATTTCCAGGTGCTATACAAGGTGGATTAACCATGGAGAGGGAGATGATGTTGCTGAACATTATGATGATGGCACAGTAGCTGCTGGTACCGAAGACATGGCATGGGATGCAAATGAACAGCCCCCTGTTGATGCTGAAGAACAACCTGAAGATGTGATAGTAGATAGTGCACGTGGAGTTCAGGGGTTGGTTCAAGATTTGTACACCGCATCAAGCCATGGCATCGGTGGCAAATTGTATAAAGAAATAATGGAGGAGGCAAAGCGTGAGCTTTATCCAGGTTGCACCGAGGAGTCTAGGCTGAGTTTCATTATTAAACTGCTGCATATAAAAGTGTACAATCGGATAACAAATTCTGGATTTGATGCATTCCTTGAGTTGTTATCAACATCTTTGACAAATGTTCCTGGTATGCCTAGGTCCTATAGGGAAGTGAAATCTGTACTCAAGAAGATGGGTTTTGGTTATGAGAAAATTGATGTGTGCAAGTATGACTGTGCCTTGTTTTGGGATGACCATGAAAATGATCAACATTGCCCAGTTTGTGGCTTCACAAGATGGAAAGTGAACAAGGAGGGTAAAAAGAAAGTACCTCACAAGGTCCTGCATTACTTTCCAATAATTCCACGCTTCCAAAGGTTTTTCTTGTCGAAGCAGCGTGCAGAGTTTGCAAGATGGCACAAGGAAAAGAGGGCAGAAGTAAATAATGAAATGAGACATCCTGCTGATGGAGATGCTTGGAAAGACTTTGATAATAGTTTCAAGTCTTTTGCAGATGATCCCCACAGTTTGAGGGTAGCCATTGCTACTGATGGATTTAACCCATATGGTCAGATGACCAATTCATATAGAATCTGGCCAGTGATCTTGATTCCGTACAATTGGCCACCATGGATGTGTATGGACCAATCGAATTATATGCTTGCTTTACTCATTCCAGGCAAAAGATCACCAGGCAAAGATTTCCATGTGTTCATGCAGCCGTTGATGAAAGACATGCTTAAACTTTGGGAGGGTGTCCGTACTTATGATGCATATGAAGGCAAAGATTTCGATCTACGTGCAGCGATTCTTTGGGGAATTCATGATTACCCTGCTTTAGGTACCATGTCAGGCAGAACCACTAGGGGTTACTTTGCATGTGTGCACTGTGATGAGGAACCATGCTCCTGCAGTCTTACAAACAAAATTGGTTTCATGGACCATAGACGTTTTCTCCCTATGGACCATGAATGGAGGACAAAAAAATATTTCAATGGCAAGGTTGAAAATAGAGAGCAGCTAAGGAAATTTAGTACAGATGAGGTCATGGCAAGGTTGAATAAAGTTTGCTATGTTCCAGGCAAGAATCCAGATAAGAAGCAATCAAGGAAACGGCCCTGTCAAGGAGAACCAGTTTGGCATGTGAAGGCTAGCTTGTATGATTTGCCATACTGGTCACATCTGAAACTACAATACAACCTTGATGTTATGCACATAGAGAAAAACATATGTGAAAACATTTTGCACACTCTACTTAATACCCCAAATAAGACAAAGGACACAGTTAATGGTAGACTAGATTTCGAAGCAAGAGGTATAAGAAAAGAGCTTCATTTGCAGGGGGACTCTAATAAGCCCAGAGCTTGTTATGTTCTACAACCTGAAGCAAAGAAGAAGTTCTTGCAGTATGTAAGCAATGTGAAATTTCCAGATGGTTATGCTTCCAATATATCAAGATGTGTCAATATGGAGGGAGGAGGATCAATGCATGGGTTGAAAACACATGACTGTCACATAATGTTGTAACGTATTTTACCAGCTGGCCTTTGTGGTTTGGTGCGCAAAGATGTATATGAAGTAATTTCTGAATTGGGTAGGTTTTTTAGACAACTTTGCTCCAAAACTCTAAAGGTTGATGCACTACACAAGATGAAGGAAGAAATTGTCCTTATCCTTTGCAAGCTAGAGAAGATTTATCCTCCTGCATTCTTCGACGTTATGGTTCACCTAGCAGTACACTTACCTGATGAGGCACTCCTAAGGGGACCGGTTCACTACGGATGGATGTATCCCATTGAGAGAAGATTGGGCACCTTTAAGCGTTTTGTCCGCAATCAAGCAAGACCTGAAGGCTGTAGTGCAGAGGCATACACGGCCTATGAGTGTATGACCCAGTGCTCAACATATTTCAGTGACATTATTAATAGGTTCACTAGGGCTGAAAGGAACTTAGATGGTAGCCGGGACAGCTCTCACAATGGTTTCTGTATTTTTGGTCATGGTATTAACCTCCTTGGTGCTTGTAAACTTCATTATGAGGATAAAGACTATGACTCCATGGCTTACTTTGTTCTAAATAACTGCGAAGAGGTTGACAAATACAAAGAGTGAGTAATTCTTCTACCTTGGTGCTTCTAAACTTCATTATTGCAGCAAGCTTAGGGAGGAATTAATTTCTACCTTTATTATTGCAGCAAGTATAGGGAGGAATTAGAACAACAAGGGGTGAATGACATTCAAAAAGTGATGTCAACAGAATTCGCTGCATGGTTTGAGAATCATGTTTGTGCAACTTGATGAACAACATGACTATAACATTTATGATTCAATGCATTTTCAAACTCACTCATTGTCTTCCTTTTCTGCAGATTACCAAATTGAAATATGAAGGCTCAACAGATGTTGATGAAGACCTATACTCACTTGCATGTGGGCTGATTAGGCGTGTACGTTCATACACAACATGCATAATCAAGGGGGTACGGTACCACACTCTAGCTCGTGAAGAAGGCAAGAAGACACAAAACTCCACCATCAAATGTGCAGGTACACAAAATGATGACACTATTGACTTCTATGGGACGATCAAAGACATTATCAAGTTGACTTATGAAAAGAATGATAGAGGGGATAGAACCGTAGTCTTATTACGGTGTGAATGGTACCATCTTGAGGGAAGGACATACAAGGTGAAAGATGATGGTTACTTCAAGAGCATTAACATCCAAGGTCGATGGTATAAGAATGATCCTTTCATTCTAGCCACAGAAGCCTCACAAGTTTTTTTCTTGGAAGATACAAAGTTCGGTCCAAGTTGGCGAGTGGTACAAGAATTCAGCCATAGACATATATTCGATGTTGAAGAGTCTGATGCAAAGAAACCAATTCATGAACAAATACAAATGAGAGGCCAGGAGGCATACCAAGAGGACAGTACTTCATTGGGACATGGTACAGTGGGAGACATAGAACCTGATATGGAATTGTTGAACATAGACAATGATCCAGGCAGCCCTATTAGTGCAGACATTGTCCAAAGCATCCGTCGACAACAACATAGAATCGAAGATGAAGAAATGAAGAACGATGATGAAGATGACACCTTCCTTGAGTACCACAATCCAGATGAAGGCAACATGTCAGAAGATTACAGTGATGATGACTAAATTTTGCATTTCTAGAGCTTTTTGTCAACCGTCAGTGATGAGGACTAACTTTTGCATTTTCAAAATTATTTATGAAATATGAACTTGTATGAGTGGATCTGATACATTTGAATTATGCCCTTGTATGCAACTATTCTGTTTCCATTGTACTTGATGTGTGAAAACTTCTCAGAATAATTCACATGATACAAGTTATAGTGCCCAGATTTTTCTGTTATCATGGCACATGATAATGTCATGTAATGCTAACAATTTGTCATGGAATGTACTTGATGTCTGAACCAAGCTATAGTTCTTGGATATATAGTTCTGGATGCTTTTTATGACCAAGATAATGTCATGGAAAGGACACAATTTGTCACAATAGATACATGCATAATAGGCATACATGGTGCCATAATTTCTTCGCAAACATCAAATCCAAAGGAAATTTATTTCCAACATACACACAAAAGATGTCCAAGGGCACAAAGGCCCATACACACAAAATTTGGGAAAACTTTCTCTATGAAAAGTGTTTGGTTTGATAAGCTGAACATTTCATAGATTGGAAGATTTTCAAGTTGTTTAGAAAAATCAAAAGTAATTTCAAATGTTTGTTTCTAGAGATTTGACCCTTTTTGTATTCTTTTTAAATTTGAATTCATATTTCAAAATCTAGGCAGAATTTGAAAATATTTCTTAAATGAAAAGTGTAGCTCTTGAAAAGTTATGCAAACTTTATTTTTGGAGATTTTCAAGTTTCTATATATTTTTGGGAGTAATTTATAATTTTCGATGAGTGGCAGTTCTGTAATTTCGATGAACAGTAACCCACATGAGTTCTAGTCCGTTTTTGCTGGTTCGTTTTTGCTCTGGTCCGTTTTTGCTGCCGCGTCGTCACCGTGAGCCATTTTGCCGTGTCTTCAAAAATTCATATCTGGAGTTTCGTAACTCCGTTTTTGGTGAACCAAATTTTGTTGTGTTTCTTGTAATGCCTAGTTTTTATTAAAAATATGAAACATGCCATGTTTTGTATAAAAATAATTAGCTATGTTTTATGCCTTTATTTAATGTTTAAAGAGAAGGAAATTCATATCTCATGCTATGTGACTCCTTTTGACTTGAAATTTTTATAACATGTTTCTTGTGCTATGTGTGTATTGCACCAATGCTAGTTTATAATTACCTAGTTGTTTGCTATTTGTTTATGACATATCTCAATGCTAGTTGTTTCCAACACTTATCCCCTTTTCAATTTAATTTTATATTTCAAAAATTATTCAAAATTTGGGAAAACTTTCTCTATGAAAAGTGTTTGGTTTGATAAGCTGAACATTTCATAGATTGGAAGATTTTCAAGTTGTTTAGAAAAATAAAAAGTAATTTCAAATGTTTGCTTCTAGAGATTTGACCCTTTTTGCATTCTTTTTAAATTTGAATTCATATTTCAAAATATAGGCAGAATTTGAAAATATTTCTTAAATGAAAAGTGTAGCTCTTGAAAAGTTATGCAAACTTTATTTTTGGAGATTTTCAAGTTTCTATATATTTTTGGGAGTAATTTATAATTTTCAACGAGTGGTAGTTCTATAATTTTGGTAAACAGTAACTCGCGCGAGTTGCTGGTCCGTTTTTGCTGGTCCGTTTTTGCTGGTCCGATTTGCTGGTCCGTTTTGCCAATCGTTATGATGGTAACACTTGTGTTCCTAGCCGCTGCCACCCACTGAGCTGCACCGAGCAAGCACAGAGCGAGCACCGAGGTCACCCACCGCTCGACGAACCACCAGAAGAGCTTGCCGCTTGCCGCACCGCCGCGTCGTCAGTAGGGGCTGGGATAAGGGGACCGAACACCACCGCCCTCGCCCAAGGCCGCCGCTCAGTCGCTGTGCACCACGCCGGAGGACGCGGCTCGGCGACGTGCACAGCGCCGCCAGGATCCGCCCACTCGCCGTCCGCGCCACCAGGATCCGCCCGCTCGTGGTCCACCGCTCCGCCAGGATCCGTCCACTCCTCGTTGCCGATGGGTATGAGGTTGGGGTCGGGCAGATGGGGATGGGGATCGGATGAGGTTGTGTCCACCGATATGGCAGAATTGGGGAATTATTTTGGTCAAGGCTTCGGCCCACTTCCAGGGGTACAATAACATACGAGCAGGGCAATTTTCAACTAACTGATGCATGACGCCGTGAAACAGTCACAAAAAGTCACTAACTAGCGTCACAAAAGAGAAAACGATAATCATCTCCCCTTCATACAATTTGTGACGATGTTGGGTACCATTATGTGACAATAAATACCATGTCGTCATAAAATAATATGGCTATCTTGAATTTGTGACGCCACTGAATTGTGCGTCATATTATGGTACATTGTATGACAAAACTGTGACCCGTCATGAGGTATTTTGTCATAAAAAACAAGATTTCTTGTAGTGAATGGAGAGTTGTAAACATGACACGGATTGATGATGTGGCAATTCCTTACCCCTACTCCACCTCGGACTATGTAAGCAGGCCTGGGGCGCCTTCCCTCTCCATCTCCTTCTCATTAGCTACATCCTAAGAAAAAGCTAGGGTTTCATCCCTCCATCCAAGTAGAAGAAGTAGAGGTCCCTCTAGATCTTCTAGTTCTAGTTCTTCTAGTTCATCTTCTAGTTCTAGTTCATCAAGTTGCAAACTAGAGAAGAGGGAGAGAGAAGAGGAGAGAGCCAAGGAGGAGCCGGATCTATCAGATCTTCTTCAACATTGTACATTTGCAGCAGCTGGTTCATCTTTGAGCTATCTCTAGGTTCTTCAACTTATAATTCTTGAGTTCTTAATTTACTTTTCGTATTTACTTTCAAGTTATTTATTGGATTCCCGCTTGCATCAACTGCTCTAGTATTTGCAACGCTAGAGTAGTAACTAATAGGTTAAGTGTGGTGCTTAGTCTTGCAATTACCTAGAATTTCACCCAATCCCATAGATTGTTGTGGTAGCTCTAGGATCGTGACAGTCCTGACGACCGACGTATTCCACCATGTTCGGATCGGTGTTTGTAGGACCATAGTCAGACCTTCCTAGCCCCCTTCTCATCTCTTTTTGTGGCTTGTGATCTGATGTCCTGAAATAAGTAACCCTAAAGTAAACCATGATTCCTAGATCAATCCATAAAACTCTTAGAAAAATTCCTCTCTTCGCACCAAAAATATATATAGTTATCTTTGGGCGATCTTGATCCTCAATTAGTACACTTCGCGTTCCTCGTGGAAAATCAATACCTTGGAATACTCCCGGGTGAAAGCTACATCGGTATCCATGCACTTACGGATTATTCTATTTGCATTTAAAATAGCCAACAACAGGCCACAAAGAAGAAAAAAATAGCCCATCTCCACAAATCCAACGCATGGGCCAACCAAGTTCAAGTCCATTTTGAGATTACAGGAGCAGGCCCGAGTAAAATGGACATATCAGGCACATCCGGACTTCAATTTGGGCAATCCACCCGGCCATGCGAAGCCAACAAAAAGATCTACAAGCCCACAAAATTTGGGACCCATTTGGGCTTAACTGTGGGGCGTCCGTTCCCTCACACCGCCCTTTGGCGGGTCGGTTCCTGGTGCTTTTTTTGTGCATTTTCTGTGGTCACCACCTCGTTGGAGGTTGATTTGGATAATTATGGAAAGGAAATCAAGACTCCTTGATGGCTACTCCACCTCCTCACTATATAAGAAGAGGCAAGGGCTCCCCCTGAATAATTAGTCACTAGGCATATCTAAGGAAGAGCTCCACCCAAACTCTAAGATGCAGTAGTAGCATAGCTCTAGTTTGGAGTTAGGGAGAGATGTAAAGGTTCAAGAAGAGTCCTCACAGGGATATAATATTGTATCGCTCTTTTGTAAGACTTGAGTTTCAATATATTTATCCTCTCTAATTGCTTGAATATCTTTTACTGTTATCTAGTTTATGCCTGAGTCTTCTTGTTAATCTTGGTTAGTGTAGTGATTATGTCTTGGTGTGGGATCTCCATTCGATTGAATGCTCTAGTTATAAATTTTGACTAGAATAGTAACTGATAGTATAGACTAGTGTCTAGACTAGTGGTTACCTGAGGTTGCGTCCAATCCCTTGGATAGTTGCGGTAGCCCCGAGGGTGACAACTCTAACTAGGCCTTTCTATTCCACCATGTTCGGGTTGGTGTTTTCATAGATCTTGTGGCAGCCTTCTCCCAGTTACCCTTTCCTAGTCTATTTGAGAACCAGAAAGGAAATGTTGCTCCAAAGTGTGGTGTATTCGCTATGTTTAATCTTTGCTTAGTTAATCCCTTTGGTATGAATAGAAACCACAATAATTGAGAAGTATATATGGGAACCTTGGTCTTTGCCATTGTTCTCCCACTTAGCTTATCTGCTCTACTTTCTTATTTGGAGTCTTCCTCTGTGTGCTATTATTCATAATATATACATATCATTTATTATTATCCCTACTTTAGTCTAGTTGGTTTATTGAATTAGTAGATACATGATGGTTATTGATCAATTTCTTTAAGCATTACTTCCTAGTGGTAAAATATAATTAACAATACATGGAATACTCTTGGTAAATGGTACAATGGTTTCTGTGCACTTGCAAAATTTTTCATATTCTATTTACACTTAACAAATACCAACAGAGAGATAAAGGCTATGACTACACTATGTGCGTCTAGCGTAACAATTGCATACTTTGAGAGAAACAACCATTAGTATGGTCTAGTAAAATGTTTTTTAAAGGCTCATAATTTGAAGAAATCAACCCTACATAGAATTGGGGTAATTCATTCATATATTCTACACATATTCCATCTTCTTATTTGACCCAACATTTAATGGGTATTGTCATGAGCTTCACATTAGAAGAATGGCACACATTGGGGAATTTCCTTATGCCAGTGACAAGAAACCTTTTGGTGGTGGCTCTTCGTTGTTCTTGTCATTGCAGATGTCTTTATCATTTCTAGTACTTATTGAACCAACATCATCGATTCTAGTTACATGATCCTTACAATTGGATTAAGGGTTGTTTTCAACCAAGGCTAGCATACTCATTTCCATATTTAAGCCTCTAAGTTTTAGAAGGTAAGGATTTTATTAGATATATGCAATCCATTAGTTATGAAACTTATTTCTTATTTTTTTACTCTTTAGAAAATAACAACCTTAGATAGTTTGTGATAACTTACAATGATCCAAGAGAAGAGAAGTGAAATGTAACAAGTAGAGCACATTTGCTTGTCTCACAGCTATGTGTTGATGATGAAGGTGGCTTACAAATGGGGACACCAGAAGCATGCAGTTGTGGGCGCTCATTCAAGAATATGATCCTTGCAATATTGATTACATAAGTTTCCACATCACTAATATTAAGGTTGTCCTCATTCTTTGCAAACCTCACAACATCATGGTAGGATGATAGCCTTATCTAAAACATCCAGTTATTTGAGATTTAAATGCTATCTTCTTTCATAAATCATATGTGTGCTTCCTAAAATGACCCATGGCCTATGAATGAAATCTATTTTTATACACCCAAATTCAGAATAATTTTTATATAAAAGTTCATTTCTTATTTGTGAGATGGCATAAGAAGCAACAAGAGACAAAAATATCCAAATCTTAAAGTTTTGAACTGTATGAAATGTTTTACCTTTCCATTAACTACACAACTATACATTTCTTACCTAGGTTACACGATACATAGAATGATCACTTGAATGACAATGGTTGCACAAAGCAACTGGTGTAGCCTCACACTGAGTGCAACTTGACAACCCGAAAGTTGCTCCAAATAAAACTTTGGAAAACCACGTTCTTCATCCTTGATCCATTATTCCCCTCCAATCTTGAGCATTAACTTTGGTTGCATTGATCCTATAAGGACCTCTCTTGGGATAGTACTTTGCTCATTTGCCCTTTAGTTCAACCTATGTGACCTTGTCATCATCAGACCCATTCCTAAACCTAGAAGGTTAACATAGTTCTAGATCAATCATATATGCCAACTAGTCAATACCGACTATAGGATCATATCTAATCTCAAGCAATCCATGAACTCCCATTTCATAAGTCTCATGAAAAATTCCCAAATGGCAATCAAATCAAAGCGTAGCACGACCAACGGACATCAAATGTAGGACTAGGACCAAGAAGGAAGTTGGATTACAAAACTTCATCAAGGACTAAATGACTCTCATGAATGGCACTACACCATAACACTAGAATTAGCGATGGATGATCTGCAGTTAAAAGCAGATACAATGAAAGATGATCCAATGCTAAAAACTTATAGTGTCAGACTTCTACAGAAGCTGTAAGTCCCGATGCTAAAAATCTTCATCGTTAGACAAGAGTTTTAGCGTCAAAGAATTAATTATACACTAAAATAATGTTGCCGTGCAAGTTTATATATTTTCTAACCAATTTTTGATATTGTTATACTTATTCCATGGCAATTAAAGAAATAATTACAATAACAACTAAACTTGGTCAGAAAATTCTTCGAATTGACACAACAACATATATTATGTACATAAGAATTCCATAAAAAATTCAGGCAAATTTAATATAGTGGGACTATAATTCCTTCACAAATACAATTATCTCTCTCTTAGGTTCATAAGTGTGAGATGTATCTATTCTAGCATAATAAACAATTTTGGGATACTAAATGACTTCAAAGGAAAATGTGAAAAACAACAAAATTGTAGAACTGATCTATATAACTTTTGTTCGAGTCATTTCTCCATAAAACTTCGCTTGAAACATTCAAATTTTAAATTTCAAAATTTAAGAACTTTGATAAGAATTTTTTATTAGAAAATGATTTCAATTGAGAAAGGCCTTCAATAACTAATTTGTACAGGTCATCGAGATCTTCAACTTTTGGTTTTGACCTTTTCTCTAGATAAATTGTTGACAATTCCAAAATATGATAAGTACCAACAAAAGTTTGGGAAATTAAGTGAATTTAAATGGAAAAGTCATCAATAACAATATTGTAGAAATCTAAAAAAATTTGGATCATCATAGTGTTCCTTTTTTGGTAGGGGGACATAAGCTTCATTTCATTACTCATCAAGAGATTCCATTACAATCGGTCTCAATGTAAGCTGAGTGTGTGAGCTAGGTGGGGGCCACTTATTTTTGGCGTCAGAGAAACTGACATTGTATATGTTTTTTAGCGTCAGACAGTTCAACATTTAAAAATAATTAGCTTCAGACAGTAAATCGTAAAATAAGGAATTAGCGTTAGATGGTCCGTGAACTATCTTTAGCATCACATCATTGAATGATAAAATAAGTTTGAGCATCAAATGTCTGACGTCTATTCGGTGTTGTGTAGTGTGTAGAAATGTCCTAGAAACCATATCTTCTAAGTTTGGCATCAAACTATGACACCAATTGAATCCATGGATTGTCCAACATTTCCTTGCGGACTTGCGAACATGAAAATTGTTACTGCGGGAATGACCCACAATGCAATGGATTTGCGTTTTGTTGCAAGTAGAGTTCTAATATAGTAACGTAACTATGTGTTGGGGTTGGTAGGTGGTACAACGAAACATATTGTGGCAATAAGTTTTTTGCCACATTTGAATCAGTTGGAAAAGAATTTGTTAATTATCACACTCATGCTTAATGGTAGTTGGAGTTTATACTACGAAATCATTCCGTGGCAGTAGGATGCACATTGTTTGATTGCAACGGAAGATTATGCCACTCCATTGTTTTGTGGCAATAGGGATATAATACTACACATTGTTTCATGGCACTGGGATGTAATACCACGCACATTGTTTTGTTACAAGAGCATGTTGCAACGTAATTTCTTCGTGGCTATAGATTATATTACCACCAAAATTAGTTTGTGGTAATAACTTCTTTCTGAAAACATAGAACAAGCAATAATGGCAAGAAATGATGTCACAACAGGGTGCATGGAACCATTGCACTTGCAGGCGTTGATTTCACAACCAAATAGTTATATGGTACTTAACTACTCTGTAGTGTTTTAATTAGTATGTATGGAACCGCCACTACTTGCTATGTTTAGCCTCAGTGTGATGGATGATTATATTAATAAATAATTTGTGTGGAACCACGCTGGTAGGCCGGGTCTATGACGTATGTATCGAACCATTTGTGGCCATACATTTGCCATTTCTTCACTATGTTTTGGTTGGTGTATATACTTTAATTGTGGTAATGTGTCAATGCTGTCATCTCTGAAGTTTGATTACTACTCCGTACAATTGTATTGTATTGCTTGTATAATCGAACAGTCATGGAAGCTGGGATGACTGAAACTGCTTGGCAACAACCACTGACTGTTTTATTTTGAGAAACTAACAATGCTTATATGCGGTATACCATGTCAAAGTGTGGGCAAATACACAAACTGGAACAAAAAGGCACACTAGCGAGGATGCTAGCAGTAACCCAAACATATACCATGGCACTGCAAACGCATGCATGCATTCGGAAGAAAGGAACAACAAATGTAACAGAAAAGCGACATGAATAAAAGCACACACATCACACGCCACTATATGGATCAGACGCACGACGTGCTTCCTCGATCCCACGGCGCAACGGCTGGCCTGGTTGTACCGGTGTGGGTGCACATCGCCCAGAGCACGGTGATGAACTCGCCGCCGTGCGCCAGGGCTTCCTTGTGGGCCTTTATGTGCAGCTCGCCGCCCGACGGTGCCAAGTACACAATCAGCTCCGTCCAGAGGTCGGCCAGAAGGTCCCACACTTTATCCTGCTCTCGTCTACTACCTTCAGCCATGTCCATCAGCTTCTTCCCCAGCTGCGCTCCCTTGCGCACCACCATGGTCGTCGTCGTCTCCTCCTCCTCCTCCTCCTCCTGCTGCCGCCCTTGAGCGGGTGCGAGATCAACCAACTTGTTGTAGACGGTGCCCTCGAGAGACACATGGTACCTCCAACACCCTCCCATCACCTTCTTCAACTCCTCCTTCACGTTAGCGTACACACGCTTGGTCCCTTCTATATTGTCGGGGAGCCGCTCCGGGCACGAGGCCACCAAGTAGGCGGTGTACCTGGACAGGGTCGTGGCCACCTTACGATGAGCTCCCATCGGGGTCGGAGCGGGGCACTTCACCTCCAGCAAGCTGGTGGCGATGTGCCAGGTGAGGATGACCTCGGCGAGGCTCTTGCTCTCGCACACCTTGGAGAGATGCCGGGAGCTGTCGTCGTCGTAGTGCTTGTGCTTCTCCGTCCGCAGCGTGCACCAGCCGTTGCTGAGAGGGGCGGCGGCGGCGTCGCTGTCGCCATCGACGGCGACGTGAGCCACTAGGTACTCCACAATGGACTTCTTTACTTGAATGGGCACCGCCTTCTTCCTAGGCAGGAGAGCCATGGACGACAGACGGCCGCAACTGAGCAGCGACCATTGGTTGAAGGAGAGTGCGGGCCGGCTCAGTTTTCGCCGTACCCACAGGATGCGGCGGATGAGCCCGGTGATCAAGCGGCTCTTGCGCCAGTGGGGCTTGGCCTTGTACTCACAGAGCAGTGACAGCATGAGCCAGCTGGAGAGGATGAAGACGAGGAACTCCCACACCTGCTCGTACAGGAAGGTGAGTAGGAGAAGCATGGTGACGGCTAGGTCGACGGCGGTGAAGAGGGCCTCCGGGATCTTGACGACTTTTTTGATGAGGCATCCCAAGACCGTTAGCGTTCCCTTTGAAAGGATGTAGTTGTCACTAGTGATGCTGTCGTACGCATAAGCCACATCGCCATTGGCGCAGAGGATGAAGGTTAGGAGGCAGAAGGCCCACACCACGACGGGGAAGAAGATGTAGTTGGCTAGGAAGAAGAAGGGGTTGGAAAGCACCACCGGCACGACGGAGTGGTAGAATTCGCAGAGGAACTGGATCTCCTCGTCGAACACGTGGAAGAGGGCAACCGCAACCACCGTGGCTTTCACATCCTCCTTGCGCTGCTCTTCGACCTCGACCACGACCTTGTCAGCGCTCTGGAGCAGCTCTCCGCGCAGGCCTCTGAAGATGAGGCTCCGGCAGCTGGCCTCCTCGTCGGTGATGGGGTGGTCCTCGAACCGCCGACGTAGCAGCTTGTGGAGAGCAAAGGAGATGCATAGCCTTTTCAGGCTTGGATCTTGTCGGAGTAGTTGGTCGTCGTTGTCCTTGTCCTCCCAGATGTCGCCCACCGTGACGATGCCGGCACTGTCGTCGTCGTCCTTCGTCGGCGCCTCCACCAGATGGCAGCCCTTCTTGGGGCTGATCTTCATCTCCAAGGTCTCTTCACCCATCACGGCGTACCTACAAATCTTCAACAGCTCCGCCGCCTCATCGTCTGCGGCAGGTCCTCCACTGTGGTCGTCTCGAAGAATCAGGTCCATGTACCAGCTGAGATGTTCGGTGTTCTTGCCGTAGGCGAAGGAACGCTTGAACAGCTCGTTGATGGCGATCCGCTGCAGCAGCTTCGCTGCAGCAAGGACCCACAAGGTGCCATAGATGGCCTTCTTGCCGGTGCTGCTGAGGTTGTAGAAGACGAGGTAGCCCAGCCACGCGATGCGGGAGGCGCGGTCGATGGTGCTCGAGTAGGACTGCACGCCCACGTTCAACAGGGCGCCTCCACTTTCCGGCGGAGGAGCTCCACGAGGAGCATCCACTTGAGGATCGTCCGGGCTCGGAGTGACAGCTCAATTGTACTACCAAATTTGCTGTAGCTGGAGCGAGTATAGTTACTTGTCGCTGCAGCCATGGCGGCGGCAGCGCCTTCATTTTTTGCCTCGGAGAAGAGGTAGGACATGACGGGGAGGAAGAGGGAAAGGGAAGACGAAAGGAAGAGGCGGACAGTGGGGTTGAGGATGGCGCTGACATCGGAGAACCGGCTGAAGAGGTTGAGGGTGAAGAAGAGCGCTGCAAGCATGAACATGACGACCGAGGTGAAAACCATGGTCGCCTCATTTCTCTGGTCTGCATAGGACGCAGTGAGGTTGTACACGAACGGATTTAGTACCTTGTAGCAGGCATCATTGGTGATATTATGTGCTGTGGAGTTCATCATCTTCGATCAGCTAACTGACTGGAATGCATTGCCTGAAGATTGTATTTGCCAACGCCCATATATATATATATATATGGAGTATAGCCATGCATCTTCTACGAATTGATGAGCATGGAATCGCGTGAACGACAAGGTCTATATCTTTAAGACAAAGAGAAAGCACTGATCGAAATGACTTTATTCTTCACTGTCTCCCTTTTTGCAAATAGAAATGATTTGTATGATGATGATAGTGTTGAGGTTAGTCCCACGTTGGTAACTGGTTGTATGATGATGATGATGGGCCAACAAAACTCTAGCTCCAATACACTTTTAGTTAGCTTGTCGGAAACAAGTTTGCCATGTTAAGAGAACCATGTATTCCGTGTGTTCCCAATTGTAAGGCATTTTTGCTGTCTGATACAAAGCTTTTATTCCGTGCGTTTCCAATTGTATGACATTTTCCCAGTACTATGTACGTACTCATATACTATAAGTTGGTAAAAAGAGTTGTTTTAGATAACCACCCGGTCTTCAAAGTATAATTTGACTTCATATTTTTATAAAATATTTATTCGAAAGAGATATATATTATGTAAATTTTTATAAAAGATATTTCAAGACAAATGTATTCATATGATATTCACATTTAGAATGTGGTTTTCACCTTATAGAATGCACTTATTAGGTATACACTATGTTTACATATATGTCTACATATATATATATAGTAATAAAGACAATGTATCTACACTACTACATAAACGAATTTGCGCAACGTTATATTTTTGCACTCCATGGCGAGTACCTATATATTTTGCCCGTAGTGGTAAATCTAATGATTTACCACGTAAGCATTTTTTTATTTACCGTTACGGGCACTTTTTCCCGCCATGATAAATCGATTAACCACAACAGACATCTTAAGATACACACCATAGAAACTGCCCTATTTACCGTGGCAGATGTCTTAAGATGCCCGCTGAAGTAAATCAATTTACCACAGCAGGCATCCTTTAAGGCCCACCACGGTTTAGGCGACGACCCAACTGGCCCATGGCGAGGCTCGATAACCACTCTGAATATAAATACAACACACATTAGGGTTTCAGTCTCATTCACTCCTCTCCACATCCGCTCCTTCTCCCAACCCCACGAGACACGCTCCTCCATGCGCAGCTTGTGATGCCAGAGTTCTACTACTGGGGTGGCCTGCCCCACTCTTGGAGATGTTGCACCGCCTCCTCCTCTACCTTTGCTCGATCTACGCCTTCGTGGGCACCTCCCAGCCCTAGGGCCGCCTGCTCTGCGCCTCCACCATCGACCTCATCTGCCCCAGCTTGCCCCCACTGCTCCTCAACCCCTAGATCCCACAACGTCATCCCATTGTCCCAGGACGCCCTCGCGCAGCCGCTTGCGTACCGCGGTGACCTCACCACCACGGAGGGCACGACCCTCCTGTCTGCCTCTTGCGGCCACCACCACCTTCTTTGCTGCAGCACATCCGAGGGGGAATCTTGCATCATCATCATCCACGCAGGGCCATAGTGGCGGTCTCCGGCGGCCTGTGGAGCGTCATCCAGCGGATCCGGTCTGGTGCCAGTGGCTCTGGTGGATCCAACTCCTCTCGGTGGCGCGGTGGTGGGTCTCCCGGCGGCGCGGTGCATATCGACGTCGGGATCGCGCGGATCGACCTCGACGTGCTCCTCCCGGCAGCGGCAGCAGGCCGAGCGGATGGCCAGCCACACCCCCGGCAACGCTAGGGTTTTGGCGATGGCAGCATCGGGATCTAGGCCCAAATCTAAGCCCATACGGGCTTTTCCCTTTTTTTGGTTTTTTCAAAATGTTTTACCACAACAGGCGTTCTAATGTGCGCATTGAGGTAAATCGATTAACCACAGCGGGCGAAGCGGCCTGCCGCGGGGAGGCCATAATTTACCGTGGCCTTACCATCTTAGCGGACGCGTTTGCCCACCGCAGAAAACCGATTTCGCCCGCCATAGTAAAGATCTGTGCAGTAGTGTTAGAAAAAAATGCTTGTAATTTGAAATATTGGGACTATAGTACCCAAGACTAACTAAAATTACACATATTTTGCTCTGTAATGTGTTCAATGTGAAAGGAGTTTATAGTTACCAATTGCACTTCATACTTTTTTCAATCCCAATTCAATTTGCTCCTCTTCGGCTAGTCGCGTCACACCTCATATAGTCATATGTGTGTTCGATATATGTTTAATTAGAGCTAGCCTTCTTCCGTATGTTCTTTCGTCTTTTGTATATCATCTAGTGAATTTATATTTACCTCATCTACTATTATTCCATATTTTCCCATTCCCAATGCACTTCAATGTGTGTGTATGCGGGTGTTTGATATACAATGGCCGATGTGTTTGTGTCATAGTTGAATATATATACTTCCCTATCTTTCATTTATTCTCCTTTGATGATCGGTTGATAGACATAATTACCAATTACTTTTCTGTTTCATTAATATTTTTCAACTTTGCATTGTACCTTCATTTATACTAGACACGTGCTTAGTAGAAACCCTAATTTCGACTATTATTTACTTCTAGAAATCAATAAGGCTAATCATTTCATGCATATGCTTATATAATAGTATGCGTCACATGTAAAAGTTTTAGTTTTTTCTATACTATATTAATGGAGATAAAAGAGGGTAACATATATAGAATGTCATACAAAGATCTTTTAATTATAGATGTAGGCTATATATATTTAGGAGGGTAATTTAGATAGAAATTTAGGGACTATCCTATAGATTATTTTGTCTGGTGACATATGTGGTAACTTATATTGATATTTATGTCACTTACATAATGGATGTGTTGGATAAATTTTTAAAAGAAAAGAACAATCTAATGTATATTATTGTTAGTCCATATCGATAATCTATAACTGATATCAAAATAACGAAGGGAACCTTTTGTCTAGTTCTTTTACTTCCAACAATGCCCTTACGTCTTCTCTTATTTCGTCTGTGACCCTAACTCTCACAGCCCGTGCTCATAAAGTTAGAACGACAGGCATCGTATAGAGTTTGACTCCATTACACTACGTCCGAACAGAATAACCGCTGCGGGTCTTTTGGTTTTTCCGTGGCCGGCAAAAGCGTCCGCTTGGGGTGCCATGCCATGGTAAATCCGGACGGCACTGTAGCGGGCGTGGTAAAGCGATTTAACGCAGCGGACAACATAAGGCGCCCGCTGCGGTTAATGCTGACGCAGCGGGCAACATAAGGAACCCGCTGCGGTTAATGCTGATTAACCACAGCGAGCGCACTGTAGCGAGCGTCTTATATTGTCCACTGCGGTAAATCGCTTTACAGCAGCGGGCGCGTTAAGTCACCCGCTGCGGCTAAGGCTATTAACCGCAGCGGGCACCTTACGTTGCTCGCTGCGGTTAATGATTTTAGATTTTTAAAAAAATAAATGAATCATTTACAGAATTATTTTTAGATTTCAGATATTAAACAGAATTCAAATATGAAACATATTTCAAATATGAAGCAGAACTTCATATATATAAAGCATCATCCATATACAAGATAAGATATTGTTCTCCATACATCAAATCGACGAGTTTATTCGAGTTATAAATCAAGGTCCAAGTAATCAAAATCTACGGGTCACTTGTAATCTGTTGGACGCAGCTCGGTGTTCCAACGCCTGAGCCTCTCGTACTTGGGTTCGCACGCCAAGGGATCATCCTATTCGAAGAATGGTTGTCCCTCGAGCATGCATTTATCCAGGATAACTTGCAGATGTCCACCTTGAGTTGCTTGAAGTATGTGTTGGGGTCGTTTGGTGCTTCGGCCCTTCAACCTTTGATTCCATCCTTGAGCCTCTTCCAGCTTACGGTGTACTCCTTGCAGTCTCTCAGGTACTGGCAGGCGTACAAGCCACATGCACTTGATCCATTAGGTTGTTTGACACGCAAGACGATCCATACACAAAGCTTTAGAACATATATGTATGAGAAGCATGATTGAACCTTTGAACTACATACCGAGAAATCGCGTTGGATTTTGATGTGGTCCTTAATCTTCTCCTTGCGCTTTTTTCGATCTTCTATCCCAGCATTCAGGATCCTTCACGTACTTCTTATAAGCCCTACATGAAATGTACTAGTGTTAGCAACGATAATATGAATACGTATGATAACTTTAAATGATGAAGAAGCTCATTGACTTACACTTTCAAGCAATCTTCAAAGGCCTTGTACCCTTTTTTGTCGCCTACCCTCAACGAGTCTAATACGTAGGCCCTTCCATCCTGAGGATAGATGATAAACAAAACCCAGTGTCCCGCGAGCCCCATGCTACACCATTGAAACCAAATATAGGTTAGGTCGATGAGAAAACATGATCCTAGCCACTTATTAACTCTACGGTCATTTTTTAACTTACCCAAAGTAATAGGCAGCCATGATACAGTGCGGCCCATCCTCTTTGAGCTTCTTCATTACAGAGTATATGTAGTCTGCCACATCCTTCTTGTTCTTTCTCATATTCTCCTGATATCTCTTTTCTCTCTCCCACGCTGTCAACTTTTTATTCTCTAGCTTGTAGCCCATGATGGTTCTCACATTAGTATGCATTAGAGAGAGGTAGAGAATAGGATGGCGCCTTTTCACGCTTACGTTGGCTAGACAAGTCATCGTGGCATAATAAGTATGGAGTTGACGCATACCAATGCAGAGATCTATGAAATTAAGTCGCAAGTCGTCACTTACAGAGAGAAAAGGGTGAGTTGGATGATGTCAAGGTTGTCTTTGTTCAACAGCCTGTACATGTCTTTGAATTCCACCTTTTATCCCACTCGTTTTCTTCGTGCAGCCGCTGCCTAGTTAACATTAACTCGCCACACTCGAAGTGGCCGGGGCAGTCATCCGACAAGGGAAACATATGATGAGGTTCATCGGGTGGTCTGGAAGAATAGGGATGCAAGTGTTAGTATCATTTCATGGGTAGAAATGAGAAATGGATGCTATGCTCGACTGTAACATACCTTTCGAATGTAATCGAGTACGTGAGCTATTTGGTGATCGAGCTTATGCTCGCCTCCGATCCTCCCTGTTGGCTCGCTGCAACAGATGGTGTTGCGCTTGGCTGGCTTGCCGGCATCTTTGTGCCCACCACCTTGTTGGTGAGGCCTAGAGGCAAACTTCTCGGAGGAGGTGGAGGTGGAGGTGGGCTGCTCGTGCTCGGTAGGATTGCCAGTGTCGTCTTGCCCACCGGTGCTGACCCTGAACCCTCCGCCTCGTTGGTGGGGTCTGGAGGCGAACATCTCGGAGGAGGGAGAGGTAGAGGTTGCCCGCTCATGCTCGGCTGGCTTGCCGGTGTCGTGTTGCCCCCAAATGGTGCCCCTGAACCCCCCGCCTCATTGTTGGTCGGGCCTGGAGGTGGACTTCTCAGATGAGGGGGAAGGCTCATGCCTCAAGGTGCACCACCACTGGGGCCATTGTCGTCCTCGCCTTCGTCACCATCGTCATCATCGCCCGGACCATCGCCTGGGGGATAAGATCCTGCAGCAGAGGTCAGTGTCGGTTTCGGCGTCTCCTCCATGATCTCAATGTTGTCCTTACACCACAAGATTTCTTCACATTTCATGGCAGAAAGGATTCTAACTTGTTGTATAGCGGGAAGATCTATTTCACGATGTAGTTATCAGGGATCCAGCCTTTGTACACTCGTGGACGTAGTGGTGCGGATGTACAACTCCCTTGGCCATGACAATCTTCTTGCTCCTGCCGAATGGAATCGAAGCTGCACGCACATCAACTTCTCGATCTCATCGATCGACCGCCTTGGGCGGTCCTCGAGCAGAGGCATCATCTGCCCTTGTAGAGCTTGAGGCATAGGAACGCTAGCCTGGTGTAACATATGGCTCCTCATCACCACCATCTCTGGATCATTGCTCATGAGTGCTTCCCTTATTGAGCTTTTGATCATATCAGACATTCCTTCATCGTAGCCTTTTTTATAGATGTTATCCTTGTACCTCTGCCTCAACTTGAATGTGGAAGAGTCAGATTACCATGAGTCCATTGCGCTCCAGCTAATCTTAGACTGCACTCCATGTACGCGGCCACGGTGCTCGGGGGTTCCTAGGACCACGGTAAGCAGGTCATGGCCCCTGTGAACCTCGAAGCTCCCCTTGTCCTTGGATGCCTCGATGAGAGCCTTTCCACCTCCTTGAACCTAGGCTTGTTGAACTTGGTTGCTCCCTCCTTGAGCTTCTTTGAAATTTGAGCTGTGATGAAGTCCTTCTCCCTAGGTTCGACGCCCTCGTACGGATCTGGTTTCCCGGCCGCTCTTCTAGCTTCTTCCTGCCTTTTCCACTCTTTCCTCTTAGCGGCAAACCCAGTCATGCCCAAGGGGTGGGGATACTTGTTCTTCTTTCCGAGCTCGCTGTACTTGGCGCTCTTTTCCTTCGCTTCTTCTGTCAATCTCATTTTTTGAAAGTCTCCCACTGATGCTCCTTGATGAAAGTGTACTTGCTACATGGATTCTTCCCCCTGTTGAACCAATCTCTGGTCAGCACTGACCTAAGTTCCGGAGCGATGTCCCCGCCACATGCAAGACCTAGTCTCTGCACTTGACCAAATCGGTGTTCTTGAGATAGTTGAACTTTGTGCAACCATAGTCCAGATAAGCTCCTTGTATGCCTCAGGGACAGTGTGCCAGTTTGGCCAAGTGATCTCCACCTTCTCCCTGGTAAAGACCATGACCTGGTTGCTGAACATGGCAAGGACCTCCTACAACTTCTCGGCTCTCCCATAAGCCTCACCTCAGTTATCTCATGGACTGTTGTACTTTCGTCCACTTGGTGCCTCCCGTGTTCTCCCTTCCTCTACTTAGGACCTTGTTGCTTCTTTCCCCTGGACCTGGATGTCAAGGTTCTCGTGGAGGGGGCGAGGGGCTTCTGCTTCACTGACTTGGAAAGCTATATGTTCTTCCCCGACTTGGTTGAACTCCAACACCCGAGTGCATGCCGGATGCTATCTCGGTTCGGAGACCGCGATGCACTTTGAGCTTCATCTAGCCTCGGTTCCTAGGTCGGGTCAACGTCCTCCCCTGTGTGATGCTTCTTTGGCTCAGGGTAAAGGAAGCGCTGCTCATGAATGAGGTTGAAGAGGACCTAGGGGTAGGTGAGTGCTATCCCTCATCCTCCATTTCAATGCTACAAGGAACAACTATATGTCAGTTGTGTATAGACATAACTATATAATATAAGAATCAAACTGCACAAGAAAACAAAAAGTGAACAAGTAAAAAGTTGGCTCAAATTTGCCCCATTGTCATCATGTCGCTACTACACTGGTTGCTTGTATATGGTATACAGGCCATCCTAGTCTAGTAGCATACAAGTAGGGGCAATTCAATCATCATCACCGCTGCCTCAGCATAAAAGGGTTTACATCATTGCATATGCCACTGCCTCAGCTTAGAAGTTCAAAAAGGTTCATCATTGCAAATGCCATAGAAAGAAGCTTAAACAAGTAGTAGTCGAAGTAAGCCGATAACATCTCCATCTAGCATAGGGTTTCCACGACAGGCAACTCGACCTTATTGATGACCTTCTGGGTTATGCAGTTAAAGATGTATGACATCCATGTAATCACCATCTTTACCCCTCGCCAATGTGCAAAAGGTCATCCTCTCATTAGTCGTTAGGTTGTAGGCCGCCGCCAAGATATCGACTTTACCATTCTCAGGCTTGCTCGGGTGAAGGTCGTGCCTAATGTCTATGTTGACAAGTCTGTCTGTGCCCCGAGACCATCCTTTGTCTTTCCCAGGATGTTGAGCAGGGTACCGATCGTGCTCTCAAAGACATTCTTCTTGAGGTACGTGCAATCTATGGCATGGGGTGATTGTAGTGTCCTCTAGTACGACAGGTACTTGAAGAAAATCGACTTCTTCTTGAAAGGAATAGCGGGGACCCTGGGTGGTGCTTCCTCAATCGTGTCTGGCCACTTTCGCTTCCTAGTCTGCCTTTTCCCCTTCTTTGTCCCCTCCTCTGGTGGTGGGGGCTTATTGTTTTTGTCAAACTCTATATGGTCCATATCCTTCACCATCTCATACACCTTTGGCCCCACTTAGTCTACACTGGTGGTTGACGCTGCGGCTCATCCTGGTTGTCAAAGTATTGGTTCCAAGCACTTTTTCTATACCTATGCCTCGTGTACACCATCTTGAAGGATCCCTTGAGGTAAGTGGAGTAGGTCCCGTCGATGCACACCATACAGTCGGTCTTTCCTTTGATCTGCCCTGACAGTGAGAAGAGACTAGGGTGATCGGTGATGGTGACAAAGATGATGGCTTTTAGGGTAAACTTATCCGTCCGGGAAGCATCCACAATCTAGACCCCAACGTTGAATAGCATCTGCATCTCCTCCATGATCGGCTCTAGGAGTACATCTATATCATTGCCGGGCTGCCTCAGCCCCGAGATAAGCATGGTAAGCAGGAGGTACTTGCACTTCTGACACAGATGGGGAGTTAGGTTGTATATGGTGAGGACGACCGGCCAAGTACTATAAGAGCTGCTAAGCTCACCGAACGGGTTCATCTGGTCAGTATTCAGTGCGAACCGGATGTGCCTGGGCTCATCACGAAACTCAGGGTACGCATTGTCGAAATCCTTCCACTTCTGGCCTCGGAGGGGTGCCGTAGCTTGCCATCGTCCTTGAGCCAGTCAGGTGATGCATGCCAAGACATGAGCTTCGCATCCTTTGGGTTCCCGAATAGTGCATGCATGCGGTCGACCATGAGCAAGTACCACACAAACAACGCAGGGCTTTTCCTCCACGTATAACCCTCTTCTTCCTTGTCCTATTGAGCCAAGATCTGCTTGGCCCCCTCTTAGCCACCTTTTTCTTCTTTGGACCATCGGTACCCTACACAGCTTCGTCGTCGTCATCCACGCGACACCCGACATTCCTCTTATACCGACTGGTGCCACAGTGTGGACAACTGGTCAACTTCTCATACTCCTTGCCCCGATACATGATGTAGTGGTTAGGGCAGGCATCGAACTTTCTAACTTTCATCGCCACCGGCCGAATTAGCTTCTTCACCCAATAGGTATGGGCCGAATCACCTTGTTCCCGCCAGTTGGGTACATGGTAGCTAGATAACTTAATAGCTCATTGAAGCTATTGTCCGACCAACCATGCCAGGCCTTCATCATTAGCATCTGGAGGTTGAAACGGAGTGCTGTGACCCCAGTTGGACATTTCCCGCTGTCCTGATACAGAGGATCAATGGATGCCTGCTTCATCTCTGTGAAATTCTCTAAACACTTCAGGCTACCAAACACGACGTCGTCCTTGTCGATGTGGTTCACCAGGTCCTCAAACGGCTACACATCCTCTGGTTCCCTCTAAGGAGCCTCATGACCATTGTCACCTCCATCGGTGCAATATTGCATGCCCTCTAGTAGTTCGTCCACCGTGATGTAATCACGAGCATCGTCGGCAGCGGCTGGCGCAGCTGCCATCGAAGGTGGCACGTGTGGTCCAACAAGATCTTGGTTCACCGTTGTCGTCGAAGAGCTCACTCCAGATGCACCGCCACTTGCACCGAAACTTTATCCATGGGAAGTCCAGACCGTGTAACCCTCCATGAAACCGTGCACAATCAAATGAGATTGCACCATACCATCTGGGTAGCCTACCCGGTTCTCGCACTTCTCACATGGACATGTGGTTGTCGACCGCTTTTGACTCTCACGGTGAGCTTTCACAACGGCCATGAACTTCCTCAATTCAGCGAGGTACCGAGGATCAAGCACTCTGTCGATCTTGTACATTCATTTGGACCCTGTCCATCGTAGCTGTACACGACACTAGCAGCAAAAGTCAGAAGAGAATTAGAAAAAAATGTTGATCTACCTCCAAAATCAAGAAAAAGAGATAGCATTAGCCAAAAGGCACTAAAAAATGATGATAGAGAAAAAGAGGGGTGAAAGAGAGCTTTCATGCATCCATGGTGAACCTAGTTAGAAGAAACATAAACTTTATCTCTCTACACAATGGATCTAGATCTAGATGTAGACAAAAGCCACTAAGAAGTAAGGAAATAGAGAAAAAAGTGTGGGAGAAAGCTTTTATATATCCGTGGTGAATCTAGATGGAAAAAAAAATAGCTTCATCTCTCTAATCCATGGGGATCTAGATCTAGAACTAGACAAAAGCCACTAAAAGGTGAAGAAATAGAGAAAAAAAAGGGTGGGAGAGAGTTTTCACCGCTACGGTTAATCGTTTTACCGCAGTGGGCACATTAAGTTGTCCGCTGCGGTTAATGGAGATTTACCGCAGCGGGTATGTTACGTTGCCTGCTGCGGTAAATTGGTTAACCGCAGTGGGTGCCGAGGCGCCCAGCCAGCCATGGGCAGCCACCGAACTACCACAGTAGGCAGCTGGGGCACCCGCTGCCGGCCGGTTTTGGCGCCGCTGCGCAAATTTGAAATCGACGTAGTGTTACATACTAGTACTCTGGAATTGACGTGACCGTTACATAGAAATCTCCAAGATGCATGTCATTCAGATGATTATGCAAAAGATGTAGTGTGTTTCTTTGCAACAGTGTGCACGTTTTCCATTTAATGTTGAAGTGTACTGTATGAAGTACTTGATATTTTTTGTCTTTTAGACAGTTTCCAATATTTGTCTTCTTTTTCTGTTGTATTTTTATGAGGATTTACATGTAGATCTCATAAGGCAGCTACTATAATAAAGCCATTTTTTTTATTATCAACCAATATCATTCTTCTTTGTTTTGCTACGTACTATCCTACTTTGTCTTTAGGCTTTAGCAGCTTGATTGCATGGAGCTTTTATCATGGTCACTCAACCGACATGTGTTAAGGAATTTGCTTTATGTTCATGCGCCACAGGAATATATGTTGCGTGTACACACTGCTACATTTGAAATTAAATCTTAATCATCATTTCGTTTACTTTTATCTAGAAAGTGACTAGGGACGCAGCTAAAGAGATATTTAACCACAACTACATACACTACAAAAAAAAACGGCTTTCTTTACAGATTGAAAACCTCTGGCCAAGCCCTAATTATCATCTCTACAAATCATGATTCGTAGAGGCATTTGTCCAGCCAATCCTAAAAATCAAACAATAGAGGTGGCCCAACAGCCATCTTTATAAATGGATTTCCGGAGGGCGGCTCCTAATCAATTAAGTAGTACAAATTCTTTTTCATTCGAGGAAGCACCACCTGCCAGCCTTACGTGTCATATTATTCAAGTGCACTACTCTAGTACATTTCGTAAAGTAATCCGAGCAAAAAAAGAAATGACCCTTTGACGACGGGGAGTGAATTTTGTCTATGAAATCTTGCCCACAACCTCGAAATCAACAGCCATGACGTGATAATTGGATATGTCACGTCTGCACACACCATGAACATTTCTACTATTGGCACTCCTTGAACCTCTGGGCCAACCAGCTAGATCAAGCTCAACCTAGAGAAGTTTGCCTTCAGTGTCCCGTCTGGGAAGCTACTCGTTCATCATGTTAGAGCGCGGCGTCGAAGGAAACCCCAAAATGATCTCTCACTACTACAAAAATAAACTTACACATCATCTCAAATAAGCCCTCCGTAGCGCGCTCTTTTTTTGCCCGCTGTGGTAAATCCCACGATTTACCGCAGCGGGTATTTTTTATTTACCGTGGCGGGCATTTTTACCCGCTGTGGTAAATCTATTTACCGCAGCGTGCATTTTAAGATGTCCTTCATAAAAAAATTATTTGGCGGACGTCTTAAGATGCCCACTACGGTAAATAATAAATTTATCATCATAAACACGGAGCCGGTCAGAAACCTCAACAGAGCCCAAAGGCTCATGGGGTGCTTGGTGGCCTAGCAAACCCTTGATCG
Source organism: Bothriochloa decipiens (assembly GCA_023333625.1). Classification (NCBI taxonomy): domain Eukaryota; kingdom Viridiplantae; phylum Streptophyta; class Magnoliopsida; order Poales; family Poaceae; genus Bothriochloa; species Bothriochloa decipiens. The sequence goes on from CM041646.1 coordinate 26,644,900, forward strand.
GCTAAAGCATTTCCTAATTTGTCCACCGATGTTGGTTTCCCAACCGCGTGAGAGACCATGCTCCTATATGCCACAGTGATGACACACATGATGCGCTATGCAGATTGTCGTCGAGAGGCAGGATGAAGGGCATGCCCTCAAGGATCAATGACCCGTGTACTTCATCAGTGAGGTACCCTTCAACTCCAAGACTTGCTACCCGTAGCTCCAGAAGCAGCTCTAGGATGTGCTCATCACCAAGCACAGGTTGTCACTACTTCCAGAGCCACCCCGTCATAGTGGTGTCTTCCAACACCTTAGGAGATATCATGAAAAATGAAGAATCCTCCAGTCGCATCACCATGTGGGGCCTATATGGAGGTCATACGGCTGTTGACACAAAAGTTTGTTCCATGCACGTACAACATACTCGAGGAAGCTCGTAGGATCACGTCGAAGCAGGAGAAGCTTGTTGATTCCCTAAGCCTCGAGGATGTGCTGGGTAAATTGGGTTGCGAGTTCTGGCATGCCAGTCAATTTCCTTTGATCATCGGTTGTCTTAGAGCCATATATCGCTGAACTATCTGGCAACAAACCGACAGGTTCCGTAATTTGACATTTGAGTAAAGAATAAACAAAATGACTAAAATAGAGTACACACGATAGAACAATTCAATTAGCCGATTAGTTTAGTCGATACACATCAAATCAAGATGTGCAGCCCGTATGCACGACAGTCAAGCGCTGGAAAGCCTTATACACTATAGCTAGATGTATCTGGAACATCGCTAACAGTGAGGGTCATGGAGATGTCTATGATAACAGTGTGTTCTACATAAATAAAATGAGTATAAAAGACTAATCAGCAACCAGTCGGGCCGTGCATGTGCGCTACCGGTGAAAGCATAATCGTATCGGCTATTTAGCCAGTAAGGGGTCCGTGAAGCATGAACGAGCTATCTGTCTACACCACGAACAGATCTAAGATCATAGGAAACCTGGTCTAACATTACTGACGATGGAGGGATGATAACGATACATGTTGTTAATAATATCAAATTAAATCTACTTTAACCTTAAGCCTACTCGTGATCCGGCAGAAGCTTGAACGCACAACATGTAATAATCAAGATTGACAAATTAGCCGATGCAAGGATAGATCGACTGTTCTAGCAAGAATAAGCATGTAAAGCTCTAAAATGATGAATCTTTATGAGATTAAGCATTGAATCTATCGATCTTGACTGGACAATGATATTGTTGCGATAAAGTAAATCAAATTTAAACAAACAATATCAGTAACTTAATAAATCTACTAGATTGCCAGATCTAATATAGCCGATAACTAACCCTTGCCCATCTTCTAGCTTAATCTAAGGCCATGTCCACTGGATGATGCTAAAATTAATTTAAACATGAAAAGAAACAAGAATCGATAACTAACCCTTATTCGATCTAAGCCCATGTCCACGGATGACGCTATACCTAAACCAAGCAAGAATCGATCTTGATCTACCAAGTCCCATGTCCACCGAATGACATTAAAGCAAGGCATGATGATACTTACAGCAAGCCTGCGTCCACCGGATGACACCCAACTTGTCGAAGAAACTCACCGAATGTACTCTACTCCTACTCCGAAGGGTTTTGGCCAGAGCCGAAAGGTATTATTGTATTGATCGAGATGATCCGATTACAATGGCTGGGGGTTTATATTTATACTCTGGGCTTGACACAAGTTCTACTTGAAAATGACTCCTCTACAAATTATGGAAAAGAAAAATGATAATTTAGGACCCCAATATTTTCCTTCTGATGATGTCCGACGTGTCTTTCTTTCCATGTGATGCCACGAATGGGTCGATGTGTCGACCTCATTCTTCACTTAGTTGATCTATCGAACGACCTTTCCCGCATCTGCTACCTGGGCCTAAAGTCAATGGGCTTTTGACCAAAATCTGGTGTCAACAACGGCGTACTACAAGGAGTACTGACATAGGTACTTACAAACCAAGTCTGAAAGAAATCGACTTGCCAGGACTAGAAGATGGAAGCGTACTACAAGGAGATCTGCAATTTGAAGAGGAAATTTGATAGGATCGAACTCCACCACCTCTTCCGGCGCTAGCAAGAATAATTTTCCTAACGGTTTCATGGTTATCTTGAGGGTTTTTGTCCTCAAAGATATTCGGTTTTGTGGTACTAAATGATGTATAAAAGACCATCAAATTCAAAATGACCGCGAATAGAAGTTAAAGGCCACATGCATGCATGATCGAGTCACAACGGCAGAACACGCCAGAACATGTTGGTGAAACAAAAGGTAAATCATATCCCGAAGGTCCCCAATAATGAACCAATTTGAACGAAAAGTACAGTCTCACCACGGTACGTACGTACATATTACATGCATTTATTACACATCAAAAATGAAAGAAAAGAAGACAAACGAAAGCTGCTATAGTGCACAGTACACTTGCAGGCAGTGAGGCACCCAACCAACGCGGTACGGTGTTGAAGATGAGAAATTGCTATGAAGAGGCAGTACAATGAACATGGTCGTCACTGGCGTAGATGTCTTCGTCCTCTATGAGGCCGATGGTCACCGGCTGGCATGTGTAGTTCTGCTCCACCGTTTTCCCTTTCTTGCCTAGCGGGTAGGAGGTGACGCTCGAGGTCACCACCACCCGGACGCTGAACCTTGTCGCCAAGTGTTAGTACTTCCAGATGGCTGGCGTCTGTGTTGCTGAGCCGTTTCTGCAGCGTGACCGTCGTCAGTGGCGGCACGGTGAAGTTGTCCAGAGTCACGTTGCCAATCTGCCCGTTCGGGGAGTGCATGTCCATGAGGCTCACGCGGGTGCCGTTGCAGTCGATCTTGGTGCGGCCACGGGGGTTGCTGGCGTTGAGGATGACGCGGAGGTTTATCCGGTCCGCCTTGGTGAATGTCACCTGCTGCGTAGGCTCATCACGATCCCCGCCGGAACACCCAAGCAAGCACTCCTTGGGAAGCCCGCTTTCTGCTGCTCTTGATCCGTATTGCACTTGTGCTGTCGCACCAGTGTATAAGTCGGATTCATCAGATGGGGCTGGCAGCAAAGAGACCAGGCCTCGACGACGACGACGACTGAGCTTGGCTGCAGCTGTCGCCGGTTCTGCTACCTTGTTATGAGTACTTGTTGGATGATTCGTCCCGGTTGATGGTGGCACAGGCGATTTCGAGGTAGGAGGAGGATACGTGTGGCTCCAAAGGGTGTCGGCGCCGATGAAGCCTTTGTTGACGGAGAGGCCCATGTCTTCGGAGCGGAGCACGGCGTGGATCGACAACGCGATCACGGTGATGGTGAGCACGGTTACCAAGGCAGCTACCGCGTAGCGCACCATGTCCAGCCATCCAAATCTTGTGTGCTCGCCATCGTCGACGTCGCCTGCAATAATATATTTTATGTCACTCGTATTGTGCTTCTCCCTCGCTCCTTACCACGGCAATGAGTGGACAATGGATCGGAGGAAGAAGATGTGTGTACTTATACAAAACCCATAAGGGACAGCATTGATAAGTGAAAGAATATATGTTTGTAGAATTATTTTAACCCAAGATATCAATGTTGTTTCAAATGTCCACGTCTTGTGACTATAACTAATACTAGCTATCCATTTAAAGTTTTAACTACATATTTATAAATCTTATATCCTACATCTGACACTCTAAACAGATTTCAAATAAAAAAGGTTTTATTAATAACTGCACGGTTGTGGACCACATCAAGTACTACGACTTTGATAGTCACACTGTCTGCATTTGACATTGTTAATCATCTCAAATTTGATCAGAGAACTTATATTGAATATTTAGACATGCGTTCTTGAATTAAAAGTTTTCTACTACAAAGTCTTAGATTTTAGCTAGGTGGTATGACATTTTTTATTAACATTTCATTTTATAAATTGAAAATTTGAATCTTAAAAAAACTACTATGACATTTTTCTATGGGTAAAATTTTCATAGTTGTTTACCACCGACAGGGAAAAGATTCTTCTAATGGTCTTGAGACGTCAGGGAAATTGTTACCGACAAGAAAACTATGTTTCCCTGATGGCCAGAAGTCGACAGGAAAACAAAAACACCGGCAGCCAAAACATATTTTCGTTGACGGCTTGATGACTGGCAAGGTAAATGTCTTTATACCTTGTCTGTTTTACACCGTCAAGGAACAATTTACCGTGTTGGTAGTCTTTGATTTTTGACGGTTTTAACAGATACAAAAAAATACATTTCTCCAACGGGTTTGCAAATTCCTTGTTGGTTCACCGCCATCGCCATACAAAACAAAATGAATTTCCCTAACGGTGTACCGTTAGGAAAATTAGATTTTGTTTGTCCTGACGGTTTTTTCAACTTCCTAACGGTAATCGAACCATCAGAGAATTTAAGCTTTCTAGTATTGTAACCACTATATAGATAATAAAATTTTGGTTGTGGTTTATGGCCAGCTAGAACCGACAGTCTTAATGTTGTCTATACAATTTGCTAACCGGAGACCACAGCGCAAACCTTGTCCTCTTTACTGTACCTCACATAATTTTTTATATAAGTAATTATTTTATACCATTAATTTTTAATGACCACAAAAATAAAAATGACCACATTCGTCTCATCATGAGCATCACATGAAAATATGGCATATGTATTATCTTCCCTCCTCGTCCCTCTTGTGAGCATCCACTACTACTAAAAGCAACTTGCGCAGTGGGCAATATGCATTTTCCACAGCGGGCAAGGGTGCCCGCCGGGGCTGCCACGCCACGGAAAATCATGAATTACCACAGCGGTCACCCGATCCCACTGTGGAAAACATTTTTACAGCAGCGGGCACTTTGTAATGCCCGTTGCGGTTAATCTGTACCAAGAAAACAAAAATAATCCATGAGCCCACCGACAAGACCATTATGGAGCCTGTCGGCGAGCCCATTCGCCGGATCCAGACGCCTGGCAAACGCATCCACGCTCAACCTCGCTAGATCTGGGCGCGGCCATCGTCCTCCTCGTCTCCGGCCGCCAGAAGCCCGCCGTCGCCTTGGATCCGCGCCAGAGGAGCGGCCCTTGCTTGGATCCGCGCCGGAGGAGCCATCTTCGAAGCGCTGCCCGTGGCCACCGCGCATCCACCCTCCTCCTCGCCAGATCCGGGCGCGGCCGGCCTCCTCCTCGCCGGATCTAGCCGTGGCTAGCCTCCTCCTCGTCGGTCTTCCAAATCCTTCAGAGAAAGAGAGAATAAGTGAGAGGACTGAGGAGATGCAGAGATAACGATGGAGATGGAGGGGAATAGAGATGAACTCACAAACCCCAGTAGCGCCGCTCGGTAAAGGAGATGAAAAGGGGCGCCAGCGCGAGGCGACGACCATGGCTGCCTGCGGCCTGCGCCCCGCACCGCCCCGCGCCCCGTCTCCCCTGCGCACGCAGTGGCCCCATGCTCCGTCGTGGCCGCATGCGCTGGGAGCCACCTCACCTCGAGCGCCGGGAGTCGTGCGCCCCACGCCGCCCTACTCATGAGGAAGAGGGAGGGAGGAGTTGCAAGGAAGAGTGAGGGAGGAGGGATGGCGTGTGCGGTGTCCAGCGCGTGAGGAAGAGGGAGGAGTCGCATGCGGTGTCGAGTTTGGCGGCTGGGGGAGTGGGTGTAGGAAGAGGTGGAGTGAGTGGAGAACCTTAGGGTTTTATTTTATACTTGGACACTGGATTGGGCTGCTTTGTGGGCTATTGGGCCACGGCCTTTACCGCAGCAGGCCTAAAAAGACGCCCGCTGCGGTAAATGCTATATTTATCGTAGCGGACATCCGCTGCGGTAAATGCTATATTTACCGTAGCGGACACCTTAAGATGCCCGGTGCAGTAAATCGATTTACCGCAGCGGGCGAAAGTGGCCGTTGCGGTAAATGAAAAGTGCCTGCTGCAGTAAATCGTGGGGATTTATCGCAGCGGACAACAAATCTGTCTGTCACGGAGCTCATATTCGCAACGCTGCAGAAGCTCATTATTGACGTAGTGATCCATGGCCCTGGCAAATATGAACCCTCAGAAATTTAGTATGATTTAAACTTCAGGTGCTTGTATGTAGTTCTTAAAGTGCGTTTGGACTTAAGATCTTGTATACGATATATAATCTTTATACCTTTATCAACAAATTGAAACAAGAGACACGCTTTGTACTGAACCACAAATTACTTACTCAAACCGTACACCTTTTGTGTAGGAAAAACCTAATTGTTTCTCATCTATTTCAAAGGGTCACTTTTGTTTGTGCCGTATCAAAATGAAAAGAGTACTATACCTTATAAGTTGAGTAAGTGCCAAGCAAAGTAGGATGCCAACAAAGGGATATAACTACGTTAGAAGATTGTTTTATTAGTATTTTCAAATTTTAAAGACCTTTGTTAAAAGGGACTAACAGTATTTGTTTTGATTTGCTTTGGAGACAAGTTCTCATTCAGTTAGGCCCTGCTTGATTTGCAACCGTTTGTTGATTCGTTGCTTCAAGTGCTGACAAAGCATCAACCTTTTTTTTTTGCTGCATGCGTTGTGTGATGAGTTGATGAGAGTTCTACACAAGCAAGTCTGGGAGACATGTTTCGTTGTACGCTTATTCAAATAAAAAACATGATCACCTAAATAATTCATGAAAAAACAAAGAAACAAAGAGATGCAACAATTTTATATCAAAAACAAATAATACAAGTACATACTATCAATGTCTTCTATCGTAATAATAAAGAAAGAAAATGCATCATAATTGTTGATGGTTGCTAACCCCTGTTTTCACCATCAACATTTCACTAAATAAATGGCAATATAATCTGACAATGTCTAAATTTGCTTTGAATTTTACCTAGTTCCACTTGTACTTTAAATTTATATTTGTATGCAGGAAAAATACCAAAAATAAGTGCAAATGGACCAAGAGGAGGTAATGGAACGTGACAGTGTAGCAACCAGGCCAAAGTGCCAGGGCGCCTGCCCCAGAGTCAGGTGGCTGCCCTGACCAGGGCGCCCACCCTGGACCCAGGGCTGGTGCCCTGGTCGTTCCTGTTCCCGAACTCAGCCACGTCACCGATTCGTGACATAACCTTTCCACGCCTCCCAACCATTGAAATCAAGTCGTTTTGCTCCAA
>CM041646.1:26652049-26664219 GCA_023333625.1 Bothriochloa decipiens
ACCTTTCCACGCCTCCCAACCATTGAAATCAAGTCGTTTTGCTCCAAGGGCTCACGAGTTAAGTCACTGGTATCCTTGGGCCCATTGTCATGCACTCAAAGTGGTGAAGTTGGTTCGAACCGACTCCAAACTGACTTAACCAGCATGCAACCGACCTAGGGGATGAGCCACGTCCATTTGATCGTGAGGCGGTGCCAGGTGGACGGCGCCCACCCTGGCCAGGGCGCCCGCCCTGGCGGTGCTGGCAAACCAACCTCCCTCTTTGCCTACAAGTACCCCTTGGTGTCCCCATCACTATATAAAGGGCACCTCGGCCATTGAAGCAATCATCTCTACATCACTACATCTCTACCTCAAAGGCATAAGAAGGCAAGAGCCTTAGCTTAGAAAGCTCTAGCTATAGTGCTTAGTGCCCTCTCGCTCTAGCTCCAGCTTAGCTAGAGTACCAGTTGCCTGCAAGAGGAGAGGAGTCAGGTGAAGTTCCCGCCTCGGAATCCGAAAGAATCTTTCAGAGTCTTCGAGTTCGGTATACTTCTTTGTAATCCTACATTATCTACTTAATACAAGAACTTTACTTCAAGTATTTCATTAAGTATTTACTTATGCCTTTACATTCAAGTCTTACTTTCCTGCTATTTATTAGTAGTAAGGTTAAGCTTTGGTTATAGGCATAGGTTTACCAAGTTATCTTAGTGATAGTTATATTTATCTGGTATTGTCGTGTCGTCTGGTTAAGGTGTCTCTGCTTCGAGCTCAAGTAGAGATAGTAAGCTTGTAGATTAAGTGCGATGCTTAGGCTATAACTTACCTGCAGGTGCGGCTAGGTCTTCGGAGGCGGTAGCAATAGGTGGTAACAGCCCTATTCTCCTGTGTAGTCCACCACGCTAGAACTAGCTTCATAAAACGTAAGGCTCATGGTGCGTTGTGTCCTGTTTAATTGGGAGCGCGTACGCCTCTTTACTAGATATAATCTTTCTATTCACTTAGCTACCTTAGTTATCCCGAGTGCATGCACCGAGAGTGAAGTAGCTATCATTACCCTAGGATTATCTTAGATTCTAAGTTATCCTTAGTTATCATCCCATTTATCCCTTTCACCTTCATCGTTTAATTCACCACACTCTACCCAAGGATACACTAACACCCCGTCTTCCTTTGGGAATAAATAAATTGACACCTGGTACTCCCAGGCGAAGTGCTACATGATAGTTCTGTGCACTTGCAGAATCCTTTCCTTACCTACAGAACTTTCGTCACGTGTTTTTAGTGTCAGGACTGACAACCCCGTGAGTGACACTAATAAATACCGACAAGCATTTTTGGCACTGTTTCCAGGGACTAACAAACCTGGTAGCGATGTTAAGAAGTGTCAATAAGCATTCTGGCACCGTTGTCAGGGAATGCAATTGGTGCATCGGACTAGAGTCTGTCGAATTATTTCGTATTTAGCTTTTTAAGCTTAGTGATCCCATTCCTGTTTCTGTTCCTTCACCTGTTTCTTTCACGAACATGGCCAACAAGACCATCCATGATTTCTTTGCCCCATCTGCTGCTAATGTAGCCACCGTGCCCAATGTCATTAACGCAGACACTCATTTTGAGTTGAAACCCGCATTGATCACAATGGTGCAATCCAGCCCTTTTTGTGGCAAGGCTCACGAAGATGCTAATGCGCATCTCCAACACTTTTTGGAGATTTCTAGCACCTTCACGATTAACGGAGTGACCCCAGATGCTATTCGTCTTTGCTTGTTTCCCTTCTCCTTGTTGGGAAAAGCGAAGCAATGGTTCTACTCTAACCGTGAAGCCGTAGAAACTTGGGACAATTGTTCCAATGGGTTCTTAGTCAAGTTCTTTCCTATGGGTAAAACTAATGCGCTGTGCAACAAGATTTCTAGCTTTCAGCAGTTAGCTGATGAGTCAATTCCTGAGGCTTGGGAGCGTATGCAAGAATACATAGCTACTTGCCCGCACCATGGCATGGAAGACTGGCTATTAATCCAGAACTTCTATCATGGCCTTAACCCCCTCGACAGAAGTCATCTAGACGCTGTCGCTGGTGGAGCATTGTTTTCTCTTAATGTTGCAGATGCAAAGGCGTTAATTAAGAAGATCGTGTCCAACCAAGGATGGACCAATGAATGTATGCAGCCCCACAAGAAAGGTATGCATACTCTTAAAGAAGCTGACATGATTACAGCTAAGGTGGACTTGCTAGCCAAGAGGCTAGAAAGCTGTGAGAAGATGAGCACTCAAGAGACCGTGCAAGCATTGGACTCTCGCATGACTTACAAAGTCTATGGAGAATCTAGTCATTCTGGACAATATTGTCCCGAAACCCATGAAGACCTCAACTTCGTCAACCACGATAACGGATTCCGATCCCATGGTCAAGGATGGAATTAGCGCCCCAACACTCAAGGTAACAATTTTAATAATGGTTATCCTCAGCGCCCGAACAACCAAGGTAATAACTACCCTTCTCTCAAAGATCTTGTGTATAGTCAAGGAAGAATGATAGAGAGCATTAATAAAAGACTTCATGCTAATGACAAAATGCTAGAAATATCAATGCTAAGTTAGAAGATTTCTAGTCTGCCATGAAAAATCAGCTAAGTTTTAACAAAATGTTAGAAAGTCAATTAGCACAATTAGCAGCTGTTGTTCCAACTTCTGAGAGAATGTTTGGCCAAACTGAACCAAGGATCGAAACTGCCAACTTTGTTATTGCTAGATATGATACTGTTTTATATTCTGGATCACTTGATGTAGAAGATACTGATATGACTAAAAAGGTGACCCTGGTAGTCCTGTTATCACCTGTTCAATTCGTAACCATGTTTTTCATAATGCAATTTGTGATCTTGGCTCTAGCATAAACATCATGTCTAAAAAAATATGATGAATTGTTTTATCAACATCTGGCCCAACATCCCTCTATGTGCAACTAGCTGATCAGTCTGTAAGATATGTAGAAGGGATAGCTTGTGATGTTTTAGTAAAAGTCAGAGGTAACTATGTGCCTATAGACTTTGTAGTCTTGGACATGGGAAATAAAGAAGATACACCTCTCATTTTAGGACGTCCATTCCAAAACACTGTTAATGCCTGTATATATGTGGGTACTAGAGACATCTATTTCCATCTCCCTAGAGGAAAAGAATACTTTTCCTTTTTGGATACTTTTAACATAATGCAGATAAGAAAAGTCAAAAGAAAAGAATCCAAAAAGAGCAAGCCAGGTAAACAGAGCCCAGAGGAATAACGCAAGGGAGAGGTTTCATCCACAACATTTTCCCCTAATGACAAGAAGGATCAACAGAGAGGGAAAACAAGCTCCAAAGAGAACAAACAACTGAAGAATTTTCTCGCAAACCAGCAAACCCCATGGGCATAGACACAAGAAACGGCATCCCCCTTATATATGATGAGTCGTCCATCAACATAGACTCAAGAAAAAGGTAGGGACACTCAAGAAGGAACAAAGAGGCATGCTGGAGGTAGCACCTCCATAGCATGATGCAGGTATCAACAATGTAACCTCTTCCCTTTATATGCAAACATCAAATCAAAGGTCCAGGAATGAAGAGCCAGGGAGATCCAAGGGCGCGGCTAAGGCAAAGAAGCGAACAAGCAAGAAATAGAAGCTGAAGAAGAGTAAGGAAGCTGATCCTACACCACCAAGTCATGAAGAACCTGAGCCCTCTACACAGGAAGAAACGGTAAAAGAAGAAACCATGAAGGAAATCCATGAATCACAAGGTATGAGTAATTAAGTGCATTGCATATTTCCCTTTCCACACCATGCATTTTACATTCTGTTAAACGTTCTCCTTAAAAAAATAAATATAAAAATAATAATAATATATATTAATAAAAAATGATAGTAATAAAGGATCGTTTCTTTATGACAAGCATCTAAAACAAATTTTATAATAATAAAATACTAAACATAATAATAAATAATAAAAGTATTTTTTATTACAAGTAATAAATCAATAAGTTAGCTTTGCATTAATCATTATAATAAAGAACAAAGAAGAAATATCCGACAAAGAAGGCATTCCATCCCCACGAACTAGGCAAGCTTGGGGGAAAATCCTTTTCCCCGCTAAGGTATGGCATCTAATCACAACCTTATTTATGCATACCTATATCTTATGAATAAATTGTCTGCTACATTTGGAAGCTCATTGCCATTTATGAATGTGTTGATTGTCCTACTACTGCTAAGTTTTGAACATGAAAAAATTATATCTTGAGTCCACACTATTGTGGGTTGCACATGCTAATAGATAAACACATGCTATGGTGAGATATGTTGTGATAAGAAAGAGTAATTCTTTTAACTTGACTGAGGGATAGTTAGAACGGATATCTGGAGTTTTAATTTTTCATAAAATCTCAAAAAACTCTTGCAAAATTTGTTATGCAATGGTTTCAAAAATACCCACCACCATGCCGAGTACATGCTTTATAGATAGGAAACCTACAAAAGTGTCTTGTTTGTGTTGAGCTTAGTTAGACCTTATTGATCTAAGTCGAGAAGCTAGTCATTTTTTTGGTCAAGATCACTTACACGTGCACCCCCTTGCAACTTCTAAACTGGAAGCATGCAACCACCAAATATCTCTTATTTCCCTCCTGCTGTTCTCACCCAGAGGATACACAATGTCGCTCCTAATCATCATGATACTATGGATACATATCCATAAGAGGAGCATGGTTTACTTCAAAAAAATGAATGATGATGGAGAAGAGAGAGAAAAGAGGGATATAATCCCCAATGAGAGATAGCAGAAGCCTCAACACCTGCTGGGAAAAAGAGAGAGAGATTTTAGTAACCATGCTTCCTCCGCCTGAAAATAGGCATCTATTTTAGTCTCAAGGAGTTCCACCAATATTTCTACACATGCACAATCTTGACCTTTCTGCATGACTTTTTTCTCCTAGCGATCTACTAGCAATAAATGCAATTCAAGTCGCTCATGTTTTTCCCACCTACTAAACTCCACAAATAAGCCTTAGTGGTAGACTCTAGCAAGTGAGTACATCACCCACCTCAATCATATTGAGAGACTGAGTGTGCTATTCGAGGAACTCCTGCGAGAATTTCTTTTCAAAAATATTGAAAACCTCCACATGAAGTTCTTGCTAAACCAAAGCAAGGGACAAATTTTTGCCTGTTACACTGTCTTGCTTATGCGTACTGCGAGGTGAAAAAGCTACAAGCCCCATGTAGTAGGCTGGAGGTATGTCTAAATCATGTTCACTACAAAGTAAGTATAAAGATTTTCTCACATCCTTTACTCTACAATGCTCAACCCGCATGTTTTGCTTGAGGACAAGCAAATGGGTAGCTTGGGGGAGCTTATTGATGGTTGCTAACCCCTATTTTCACCATCAACATTTCACTAAATAAATGATCTGACAATGTCTAAATTTGCTTTGAATTTTACCTAGTTCCACTTGTACTTGAATTTATATTTGTATGCAGGAAAAGTACCAAAAATAAGTACAAATGGACCAAGAGGAGGCAATGGAAGGTGACAGGGTAGCAACCAGGCCAAAGTGTCAGGACGCCCGTCCAGGAGTCAGGGCGGCCGCCTTGACTAGGGCGTCCACCCTGGACCCAAGGCGCCCAAACTCAGCCACATCACCGATCCGTAAAAACACCTTCCCACGTCTCCCAACTGTCAAAATCAAGTTGGTTTGATCCAAGGGCTCATGAGTTAAGTCACTTGGATCCTTGGGACCATTGTCATGCACTCAAAGAGGTGAATTCGGTTGGAACCAATTCCAAACCGACTTAACCACCATGCAACCGACCTAGGCGGATGAGCCACGGCCGTTTGATCATGAGGCGGTGCCAGGTGGATGGCGCCCACCCTGGCCAGGGTGCCCGCCCTGGCGGTACTCACAAACTGACCTTCCCCTTTTCCTACAAGTACCCCTTGGTGTCCCCATCACTATATAAAGGGCACCTCGACCATTGAAGCAATCATCCCTACATCATGTAATCCTACATTATGTACTTAATACAAGTACTTTACTTCAAGTATTTCATTAAGTATTTACTTACGCCTTTACATTCAAGTCTTACTTTTCTACTATTTATTAGTAGTAAGGTTAAGCTTTCGTTATAAGCATAGGTTTACCAAGTTATCTTAGTGATAGTTATATTTATCTGGTATTGTCCTATCATCTGGTTAAGGTGTCTTTGCTTTAAGCTCAAGTAGAGATAGTAAGCTTGTAGATTAAGCGCGGTGCTTAGGCTATAACTTACCTACAGGTGCGGCTAGATCTCTGGAGGTGGCAGCAATAGGTGGTGGCAGCCATATTCGCCTGTGTAGTCCACCACGCTAGAACTAGTTTCATAAAATGTAAGGCTCGTGGTGCGTTGTGTCCTGTTTAATCGGGAGCGCATACGCCTCTTTAGTAGATATAATCTTTCAATTCACTTAGCTACCTTACTTACCTAGATTACACCCGAGTGCACGCACTAAGAGTGAAGTAGCGATCATTACCCTAGGATTATCTTAGATTCTAAGTTATCCTTGGTTATCATCCCATTTATCCCTTTCACCTATCGCCGTTTAATTTTCCACACTCTACCCATTGATACACCAGCACCCCACCTTCCTTTGGAAATAAATAAATTGACACCTGGTACTCCCAAGGGAAGTGCTACACAATAGTTCTATGCGCTTGCAGAATCCTTTCCTAACCTGCAGAACCTTCGTTACGTGTTTTAGTGTCGAGACTGACAACCCCATGAGTGATGCTAATAAATACCAACAAGCATTTCTGGCACTATTGCTGGGGACTAACAAACCTGATAGCGACGTTAAGAAGTTTCAACAATAATAATCAATACACCCAGATTTTATTAAAACCATTGGTGATAGTATATGACCACTGCTTCTTTTGGAGCTAGGGGTGAAAACGGTTTTCATGGCTAGTTGAGAGTTGAAACATCACCCCAACCAGATTGGGCATACATGAATGAGAGATGGGCATGTGCGGCCATGTGTCACTCATGAATGGGCCCACATGCATGGAGCATACAAATCATATGCCCCACTAGCCCTTCCCTATCCTCATGTCTTTCTATTCAAACTCCCTCACTTAATCCATGGAACTTCTCTCTTGCTTGCTCCCTATGAGTCCTAGCGTGTGGCCCCTCTGCTACTATTATTAAGCTCGGTGGTGGAAGAGCACATGGGAGGAGGGGGAACTACTATAGAAATGACATACCATCAAGTGGAAACCTTCTATTGTTGTTGGTTTTGGTTCTCATTGGTGATATGCATGTCTTTGGTGATAACCATGGTTAAAATCAATGATTGGGGGACTAACAGTAGTAAGTTGTTTCACTAAGCCCACTGTAGCATTAGTTTCCAAATGTGAGAAAAGGTTAGTTAACATAACAACTTTCCTCAGTGAAGCAGGAAGACTTCAAATGACCAATGTTGTGCTTAGTGCCCTATCTACATATACAATTACACCTATGTGCTTCCCAAGACAATGGTTAAACAGATTGATAAGTATAGGAAACATTGTCTATGAAGAGGGTCTCATATTCATTGAAAAATGCCATCAAAAGCTGCCTAGAAGCTGGTTTGCAATTCAAAGAAAATGGTGGGTTAGGTGTTCATGACCTCTACATTTAGAATGAAAGCTTGCTTATCAAACACATTCACAAGTTCTTCAATAAGTGTGAAATTGCTTGTGTCCAACTTATATGGCAACTCTTTTCAACAGTGGCCTCACCCCTTCAAATTTGAAGAAGGGATCCTTTTGGTGGATACATGTGCTCAAGAATCTACCCTCCTTTAAAGATATGTCTATTTTCTATTGGGGCAATGGTTCTACCGCTCTCTTTTAGACTGATTCTTGGTCTGATACTCCCCTTAATGTTAAATGGACACACTTATTCTCTTTTGCTCGATAGGAAACAACAATTATGCAGCTCTTCTTTGTAGCAAAGCACACAATAGCCTTCTTTCATACTCCTCTCTCTGTTGAAGCCTTTTCCCAATACCAAACCATGTCTATAAAATTTGATACCATTTTTGACGGTCACTAATGCTTAAGTACACCTATCAATTATTTCTTAATAACATCTAAAATACTGAAATAGATCATAAAGCATAGTTGTAGGGTTTTAAAACTAACAAGTTCCATGAGTATTGGTGTCTCACTTGATTACAGGATTATCCTCATTTCATCACAGAAAAATACTTTAGATGAAGAATTAGAGCACACCATTGTGAAGAGCTCGTCGAGATAATTGAAACAGACATATCACTTGCTATATTTGGAGTCCCAACGAGAGAGTCCACTTTGGATACGCTTTGAACCTTCTAGAAGACCCCAGAACCATCACCAAGCAAGAGTTTTGTGGACTAACATAATAATTTCCACAGCTTTGGTGAATTATGATTTTTCAGGGATTGGATCACAACACAGGATAGGAAGAGTAGGAGTCAAGAAACCTAACCAAATCATGTCGGATTTTCATGAAATTTGATGGGAAGGTTCTAGAGGACACCAGAGGAGACTAGAGCAAAGGAGAAGGCCATTGGCACTAGGCTAGGCCGACTGACCTGCCATGTGGGGCTGATCGGCCTAGGTGGGTCCCACCTATTAGTCTCTTTCAAAGTTTGATCTCTAACCAACCTCTATGACGCATCTTGACCATTGTTTCAAGTTGGTTTGATCCAAGGGTTGCAGTTCATCCCACCGGACTATATAAGAAAGGGCAGACCCCATGATCTATCTATCATCTAGTGATCTATCAACTCATTCATCTCCAGAGTAGATCTTAGGAGAGGGGTCTCTTGAATGGATCACCTCTCTAGAGCTTAGCAATTAAGAAGAAGACTAGTACACCTCTAGCTAGGTTTGGATCTAGTCTTAAACTAGAACTAGAAGAGAGAGAGAGAGGTAGAAGATCTGGAGGAAGCCCCAGGCTTGTCGGTGCTCCTCTACACTCCAGAGTAGATCTCAAGAGAGGGGTCCCTTGAATGGACCACCTCTCTAGAGATTAGCAATCAAGAAGAATACTAGTACACCTCTAAGGTTTGGATCTAGTATTAAACTTGAACTAGAAGAGAGAGAGAGGTAGAAGATCTGGAGAAAGCCCTAGGCTTGTCGGTACTCCTCTACAGCTTATACTTGCGGATTCAAGTTCTTTAAGAGCCTGGATTAGAGATTCTATGGTCATCAACTTCTATGAGTCTATGAGTAATTGTTCTTATTGTTCTTCTATTTTTGTAACTCTTTTGAGTACTTTGATCCTAGTAGCTCTAAGATTACAGGAGTCATCGTAGCATAAGTGTGGTGCTTAGGTTTGATTGCTTGTGGAATGCGTTCTATGTTCTGGGCCATGTGGTAGATTGCGAAGGTGACTTTTATAGCTCCGTTGAGTCCTCTGTAGTCCACTCCACGAATATAGGCCTTGCAGGAGATTTGGTTATGTGGTAGATTCATACTCTGTTTGTGGTCTTCTATAGTAATCCCATAGCACATTGATAAGAGCAATACTTTCTAAAAGTAGAACTAGACAGCCCTAGTCATCTCCCTCAACCTTCTAAGCGTCTCCTCCTTGATTGTGCTCAGGGATTAAGCTTAGATCAAGATCCCTTCTTTCGTTCCTTTGGGTTCGATATTTAAAACTGGGTCATGCTGGTGAAGTGCTACACGGTATCTTATTTATGGGCTTACGGATAACTTTCATATTTTTGTTGCACTTAATAAATACCAACAAGCATTTCTAGCGCCGTTGTCGGGGAACAGTTGTTAGCTGATCTCGAGTCTTGCTTAATCATGTATTATACTTTTATTTTCCTTTTATTTTATTTATTCTTTTTATCCCATGGATTTCTCAGAGTCTCCTAAAGATTCAAAGGATTCCATCCCTATCCAATTTTGCCACTTTCCTAATACCATAGGTTCAGAGCCATGTTGGCGGTCCTTAACTCAATTCTAACCCGCCAACATTAGTATAGAATACACCAAACATAATATAGATAGGAGTTTTAAACTAACAAATTCTATAGTTTTGGTGTACACACTTGTTTTGCAGGTCATACATCAGAATACACAATATTGGGCCAATAATGGAGGAAAACAATAACAATTCACACATCTCATTTCTTGGCCCAAGGAAAAATAAGGAAAACCAGCAAGAAAAGGCCAAACCGTGAGGTGACAAACCAAATCCACACCGAGGGCCAAGTCCAGATGCCACCCAAAGTAAATCGACCAAAGATGGCACCAGACCAGCTCTGGGTGGGGTGGCTAGCCCACCTAGTCCGGTCAGCGCACCGACTGAGCGGTCCGGCCCGATCTTTGGTGAGGTGGTACATTCAATGCTAGGGACTGGCGGTGCGAGGGTGTTTTGGTCATTTGGGCCTCAAAACCGACCTACCCACTCACTACTTAAGGAGAGGCTCTCCACCTCTATTCCATATCATACACATACCCAACACATTCCATTCTTCTTCCTCTTCACACACACTCTAGCATAGTATACAAGAGGGAGAGTAGAGCCACTACCTAGCTTCTAGCTAGACTAAGTAGGGAGTGAGTGAGATCAAGCTAGTTGAAGGACCAAAAAGCGACCAGAGGGGGGTGAATGGGAGCTTAAAAAATTTCCCTGCAAAAACTCTCGAGGACCCCTCGAATAAATGCGAGACCCTCAAACAGAGAAGCAAAAACTCTCGAGGGCCCCCTCGAATAAATGCGAGACCCTTGAACGGAGAGACCCTCGAACGGAGAGACCCTCGAACGGAGAAGAGAGACCCTCGAGTAGAGAAGAGATTCTCAAACAGAAGAGAGGCCCTCGAGCGTCGACAAGTAAGGAGGGACCCTTGAACGAAAAGAGAATGACCCTCGAACGAAAGAGAGACCTCGAACGGAAGATAAAGACCCTCGAACCAGTACCCTCGAGTGAAACGAAAAATAGAAGTTAGTCGAAACTAGATCGAGCCCTGGTACGAGCAGAAAGCTGATCGAGAAACCAATCGAAGGACCCTCGACAAAAGTGACGGAAAAGTTCCGATTCGAAGGACCCCTGCCTCGAAGAGATGATCTAGAAGAAATTCTTTCAACGTGGGCCTCGACAAAGGAGACAGAGAAAAATCTGAATCGAATGACCCCTCGCTTGGGCCTCGATCTCAACCTTTAGACCCTCGACTGGATCTACTCGAACCCTCGACAAAGCTACTCGAGTCACAGCCTCGATCTCTTGACCCTCAAAACACTCGACCCCTCTATCCTTGAACCCTGAACAACTGACCTCAGGAACTCAGCAAAAGAAACAACCCGCTCGACTGTTAGACCCTCGAGAAAACCTACAAAGGCTCTACTGGAAAGACACCTCCGTCGACTGAAAACTCTAGACCCTCGATCCCTGCCTGGAAAACCTCGAAAGATGAACTGCTCTTTTAAAGAACGGAGAAGAAAACTAGGAGGACCTCGAGTCAAGAAAAACTGATCGACTTAGGGCTTCGCTCTGAGAGATCAAAACCTAATTTGTACTCCATCGAAGAACTATCGAAAAACACGCAGTTTCACCCAAAACAATTAACTTCCGCCGATTTCCCAAAATTGCGATGCTCGAGTGGAATTGATCCAATCCTTCAGCGGATCTAGTTCGTCACTCAACAAAGCATCGATCAATGCAAAAATATCGAGCCAAAACACATCAAAAGCAACAAATCAAAGTTCGTTCATAGAAGGTCTATGGGGCACAAAAATAGGACAACTTCACAGATCGAACGTAAAAAGGTCAGAGGGCACGAGGAGGATTCGGGCCTCCATTCCCATAAAATATCTCACAGATACATAGGAAAGATTCTTGTTCTTGGACCTCTACAAGAACAGAAACACACGCACACACAGCAGCGGCGGCGGCGGCGTAGGTGGAAAAATAAGGGAAACAGAAGAAAGTGAAAGAGGTACCTACTCCAGGTGCTGCCCACCTATATTTATAGTCCCTATCCTATACCATTACTACCCCTAGGTTTTTATTGGAGAGAACCACCTAGCCATGGACACTGTGGTCCAACTCAGAATTTCCTGATCCGATGGCCACCGCTCCTTCTCACCGGTAGCCTTGCCTCGACGCAATCTCTTCGATGCCGCCACGTGCCATCCGTCCA
>CM041646.1:26669219-26936496 GCA_023333625.1 Bothriochloa decipiens
TGGACATGTTGACAATCACTCATCACACACCAAAAGATGCTACACTAATGGAAAATCATGTGTCCGCACTAGTGGAGCTTTCTTCAGAGGTTCCTAGGAGCATCGTCTTCCTGGTGGAGGAATGCCAAAGTTGTCGGCTACCTCCTCAATTGTACCTCAACGGGCGCCTTGCTACTTGAAGAAAGTAACCCGTGTTTACCTTTTGGTTATATTTCTTTAAGCAAGGTTATTCTTGTTCATTTCTATCTTACGGGTTCATCGTCAATCCTATCGATGGAAGCCCTAGTAGACGTGGTCTCTAAGCTAGGAGTTACCTTCGTTTGCCTTGTTTCCCATATTAGAGGGGTAGACGGCAGGGAGTGACCTAGTCTTGTCCATCCATTGTAACCCCCCATGTTCTGGTTCGGCGTAGAGCTACAGGCCGGTATCGCTTGGCAGACCAGGTGCGCTCCGGTGCCCGAAGTAAGATATTAGCAACTTGGATATCCTTCTTTAGGGAATCAACCATTAGAAAACCTCACTACCTAAGTTATCTATCTCTCTCCATTGGGCAACTGTAACAACCCAAAAATTCGAGCTACAAAATTTTTTTCATAAAAACTTTGAGTGGTGAAGTGTCATGTAGAAAAACCCCGCACATGTTGCACAAGCATCTCATGTTCTTATCTTGCAAACCCTAGCATGCATCCATGTTGCATTTTAAATTACCATGTGATTTGGTTTTTATTTTGATTTTATGTGTGCTAATTAAAATGAAACCATAATATTTATTTTCACAAATAAATATTAAGGGAATAATACCCTAACAAATATAAGGGTCTTGTATGCCCACTACTTGATTACACAAATTAGCACATCTCATATATGTATATATATGTATATATATACAAATTATTTGAAAAGCAGAAAAGGAAAAGAGAAAACAAATAAAAAGATAAAAAGGAAAGAGCCTTTTGGCCTAGACCAACCGACCGGCCCAGCCCGGCCTCTCTCTTTTCGCTCTTTCTCCTTTTCTCTCCACACAGCAGGCCTAGCAAGCAAAGGAGGCCGCCGGCCCATGAGGCCTAGCAAGAAGGGACGCCTGCCTCACATCGCGACGGGATGAGCCGCAGCCGCTGGCCGCTGGACCTTGCGTGGGGCCAAGGTGTCATCTTTTTCACCTGGCCCCTCTCTCCAGCCGCGCTGCTTTGACCGCGAGTAGAGGGAGCTACGTCCGTGCGATGCACCCAACCGCCAGCCCTGCTTCGAGCAGCTCACGTCTGCCACCTGGGCCGACCGCTGCCTGACAGCCCTGCATAAATCACCCGCGGCCGCGAGGATCTTTTCCTCCCGCGCGTGCACATGCACTGCACCCGCAGTGAAGCTCTGCCGCTATAATGCTTAGGCTCACCCAGCCCTTGATAGCCCCTCTCACTGACCGGCCATGCCCCAACAGGTGACCTGGAACCTCGCGACCGCTTGATCGAGCTTTCTTGCCCGATCACCGTCCGTCGGCCACCCACCACCTCGACGTCCCTTATAAAACCATGCCCCAGCGCCCTAGGGCTTCCCAGCCACCACCACCACTCTGATGGTTCTCAACTTGCCACCAGCCTACTCAATTTGGAGGAGAAGGGGAGGAAGGAGAAGAAGGGAGTGGAGACGAAGAAGGAGGAGGAGGAGGAACTCCGCCACCGCCATAGTCGCATGAGGAGCCGCCGTGCCAGGATCGCTGCTGCTGCCATTGGGAGCAAGAAGATGAAGCTGCACCATGAGCCATAGCACAACAACTCCAGAGCTTGGACTTGTACCGCACCTCCATCCTCTACAACCGCTGGTGAGCGCTGCCGCCATCACCACTCTTTCAACCCCTTAGCCTAGCCTACTGCTTCCTCGGCCATGGCGTCTCGCACCGAGATGCGGAGGCCGATCCCATGTGCCTGTTCACACATGCACACACACGATGGCTTGTTACTCTATTGACGCTGCTTGAACTCGAGCCGCGCCGGCGTGTTCGTGCGTCGCCGCGACAAGACCGCCTCACCGTCGCTTTGCTGAGCCACGGGCTCCTTTGACCACAGATATGTGCTCACCTTGATGAGATGAACACCATGCGCATGCTAGTTCTCTGCTTGGTTCGCTGGGAGACCGCCGATGCACCACCATGCCAGTGCACCCCACTCTAGAGCACCGCCACCTTGACGCCATTTCCTGCCGACTCCGACCACCACGTGGATCAAGAAGATGCCAAGGAGCACCGCCGAGAGAAGCTGCGCCGACTCAATGAGGAGATGGAGGCTATGGACCCACCCTGGGCATCGTGCCATGCATCGAGGCCTCATCGGAGCTCCGTTGTGGGAGTTGCTACCCACGCGGACTCCGCTGTGGATTTTGGTCGCCGTTGGTGCATCAGGAAGGTGTTGTGTGACCTCTATCACACCCTTGCGCCCTGCTTTGACTAGAATTGAGGCCCCATCAAGCTGTAGCCACACGCCGTTGCCGTCGACCCGCCGTTCGCTGTGGACAGCCTCACTGGACGCCAAGGTGGAGCCTTGAATACCTCATTGAGCTCGTCACGATGTCCCAAAGCCATAGCGCAAGAAGATGGAGTTGAAGGGGCACTGTTGGGGAACAACTTTGACATATAAACATCCTTTCCAAACTTTGGAGACAAACATTTCATTATAAACATTTGAGATGCTAACATGTGCAGCGAAGATAACGTAGATACTTCGCTGCACGTGTTTTCAACTTCGCTTATGTATTTTCGCATGTTTCAAGTCGACTGGCGAAGATGACTTCACCGTAGGTTGGATGCTCAGTGAAGACGACATGGACACTTCACTGTGGCTATCAAACTTTGCACATATGATTTCACATGTTTCAGGTTACTCGGCGAAGATGACTTCGCTAGACTCTTGATGAGCAGTGAAGCCGACGTGGTAGCTTCGCATGAAGAGTCTATGATGTTCTCAGCTGAGTCAAGAAATCATGATCAAGTCCAAAGTTGCTTAAGAAGACAAAAGGAAAAGGGCAAAGTGTGTTTCACCACTTCGCCGATGTGCTTTCTAGCTAAATGTATAGGAGGTTCCATGGCTAATTTTGTAAGATTCCTTGAATGACGAAGCCAGGGGGTCTATATATACCCCCTGGAGTGTAAGTTTTTAGACAGAATAAAATACAATTATAACCAGCATATTGTTTTCACCTCATATAGGTGTGTGTGATTTTGTTACCCAACATCTGGCGCTGTCCATTTGTGTGATCGAAGACACCCACGACCACCACGCGGACGCAAAATGGTAAGACTTAGCAAAAAGGCAGCTTCGGCTGTGACAATTCAAACCAAGACAAAGATCCACTTTTGGAAGATGAGACAGAAACAGAAAATAGACATGTTCAAGAAGAAGAAACTCAGAACAAAGAAAGAAGACTCAAAGAACTCAAAGATCAACTCATCGTCAAGAAAAAATAGCTGGAGAAAGCAAGAGCGAAGACAAGAGAAAAGTCTTTAAACCAAAGAATCACAGAAGCAGAGGCTGAACTAAGAAAGCTCAATGATGCAATAAAAAATGAGAGCGAAGTTATAATTCAGGACCCAAACTCAGCAAGAAGAAACACCAACAACAAAGAGAGCCAAAGTCAAATTGTGACAATTGAGACAGAGTCACCTTTGTCAATTGACATTCAGCTAGCGAAGTGGCCAATAGGATTTAAATTCAACATCATCTCAACTTACAATGGCATGTCCGACCCAAGACAATTCCTTATGAGTTTTGAAGCAGCAGTTGCATTAAGTGGGGGAGATGCAAACACCTTAGCAAAGTCGCTCATCATGGCAGTAAGAGGACCAGCACAGCACTGGTACTCTTCGCTAAAATCAAGGTCAATCAAATCTTGGGATCAACTTCGCATAACTTTGCTCCTAGATTTCCAAGGCCTACAAAGAGTTGAACTCACCAGCAATGATCTTTTCAACATCAAGCAGCAACTAAAAGAACCGTTGAGTCAATATTACAAAAGATTTGTACAAGCAAAAGCTCAAATACCAAACATACCAGACGAAATCATCATCATAGCAGCAATCAATGGATTGCGAGCAGGCCAACTCCATCAGACTTCAAAAGGGAAAGACCAACCACAGGTGAAAAACTATACGAAGAAATGAGAAAGTACTGTGAATCCAACGAAGACTATAGAAAAAGAACAGAAGAAGAAAACAGAAAAAGAAACACGTCAAGAGCAAACAATAACTTCCAGCACTTAAGAGTGACAAACACAGAGCGAAGACCACTTCAGAGAATAAACCATATCAACAACACAAGTGAAGTCAACAACCAAGGTCCAAGATCAAGCAATCAAAGATATTTCCAAAGCAACAGAAATTACAAGGAAAACTTCCAGCAAATGGCAAACTATAACAACCAAAGCAGAAACTTTGAAAGGAAAATTTTGAGGTCCGAGGAAATGTACTATATCATACATGGCAAAGGGGCTGGTCACACATTAAAGATGTGTCCAAGAGTAAAGAAAAGCATTGAAGAAATGCATGAAGAGAATAGAGCAACTTTGTAGCTGAAAGTTGTCAATCATCTAGCCCCCAAAGAACAAGTTACTTGCCAATAACTTACCCTCAGCACATGTTTTTACCACCTTTGCCAATCTACAATTGCCAGCCGCTAGCAACGTATCCGCAAAATCAATGGGGCCCAAGTCAGCAGCAAAGTTTCCACCCTGAAAGTTTAGTAGCAAATAGCAATCACCAAATTCAACACAACAACATGCTCGAAGTGTCAACAAGCAATGGGAATGTAATCATCCAAGCAAAGACAGAATTATGACAATCTTCGGAGGAAACAGCATGGAGCTTGATACAAGAAATGAAAGAAGAAATTATTTTAGAAGAATAAACTCCATAGCAGTCGAAGGTCCATTCAAGAAAACAAGATGGTCCCACATGTCAATCACATTCTCAGAACACAATCTCAAGCTCAAAGATTACCCTCATAAGGACGCAATGGTCATAGAAGCAAACATCGATGGTTGGGCAGTATCAAAAATTCTAATAGATGGTGGCAGCTCAGCAGATATCATATTCACAAGAACTCTAGATGCAATGCAAATTGATAGAAAAATCTTGGGAAGGGCCGAGCACCCATTAATTGGTTTCGGCGGAAAGAAAATAAACTCTATCGGTAGAACTGTCTTGCCAGTCTCATTCAGAATAGTGAACAATGCGAGAACAAAGCAAATAACATTTGATGCTATTGAAATGCATAGTCAATACAACGCAATCTTTGGAAGAGAAAGTTTAAATGCTTTCGAAGCCATAGTAAGCTACCCATACTTATGCATGAAGATGCCAGCAGTCAATGGCATCATAACCGTCTTCGGTGATCAAACAGAGGCAAGAAACATAGAAAGAGATACAAGCCCAGCTTTCAAAAATATCCACATGACACAAGAAGAAAAAGAAGATGATGAGCTTGAAACTAGAAACGTGAAGACACAAGAAAAGCAGAGCCTTGCAAAGACACAAAGAAAGTACCAATCGACCCAATGGTGCCAGAAAGACAAGTTATCATCGACACAAATCTATCAAAAGAAGAAGAAGAAAAGATAATACAAGTCCTGTGAAGTAACAAGGATATCTTTGCCTGGTTTGCACAGGACTTAGGAGGAGTAAGCAGTGATGTCATAGAACACAAGTTAAACATCAACCCAAACTTCAGGCCAAAAAAGCAAAAACTCAAAAAGTTGTCAGAAGACAGAACACAAGCTAGAAAAGCCGAAGTCCAAAGATTGTTAGATGCAAAAGTCATAAGAGAAGTTCAATTCACAACTTGGCTTGCAAACATAGTCATGGTGCAGAAGAAAAAGAAAAAGTGGAGAATCTGTATAGACTTCACAGATCTCAACAAGGCATATCCAAAAGACAATTTCCCTCTACCACGAATAGATACTCTAGTAGACCAAGCAGTAGGAAGTGAAATGCTCAGTTTCCTCGATTGTTATTCTGGCTACCATCAAATTTGGATGAAAAAAGAAGATGGAGAATACACAAGTTTCATTACACCATTTGGAACTTACTGTTTCCAAAGAATGGCCGAGGGGCTTTGCAATGCAGGAACAACCTTCATCAGAATGACATCCACAGTCCTCAAAGATCAAATACCAAGAAATTTGCTTGCGTATGTTGATGATTTGGTAGTCAAGAGCAAGAAAAGAGAAGACCATGTCGAAGACTTACAAGAAACCTTCTCAAACCTCAGAAAAGCAAATCTAATGTTGAACCTAAAAAATGCACATTTGGAGTTCAAACAGGCAAAATTTTAGGGTGCATCGTATCCGCAAAAGGAATTGACCCGAATCCAGAGAAAGTGAAGACAATATTGAACATGTAAGTGCCAAGAAACATCAAGGACATCCAAAAGATGATAGGAAGATTAGCTTCGCTGAATAGATTTATATCCAAATCTGCTGAGCGAAGCCTCCCAATATTTCAAGCACTAAAAGGGAAAAATGAAAAATTCAACTAGGGCCAAGAACAACAAAAAGCTTTCAAAGAAATAAAGAAGCATCTATCCAACCCCACAACTTTGGCAACACCTGACCCAACGGCAGATTTGCTACTATATGTATTAGCAAACGAAAGTACAGTCAGTGCAGTGCTAATACAAGAAGATGAAAATGAGCACTCAACAAGACAAGTCCCAGTATACTTCGCATCCGAAGCATTGTCTAGATCAAAAATTTTCTATTCAGAAATTGAGAAAATTTCATATGCAGTACTTATGGCATCCAAAAAGTTGAAACTATACTTCCAAGCACACAAAATAAGAGTGCCAACAAATCAACCCCTCAAAGAAGTGCTACAAGGCTGTAAGTCCTCAGGGAGATTGGGAAAATGGGCTGCAGAATTGTCTCAATACTTCATCAAATTTGAGAAAAGAACAGCAATCAAATCTCAAGTGTTGGCTGACTTTGTAGCAGATTGGACACCTTCAAAGTACAATCAAGAAAGAATGGAGCAACCAGAATGGATAGTCTATTGTGATGGCGCTTGGGGCTTCGCCGGCGCAGGAGCAGCAACAATCATAACCTCACCTTCTGGAATCAAACTCAAATATGCAGCAAGACTAAACTTTCAATGCACCAACAACATTGTAGAATATGAGGCAGTATTGTTGGGACTTCACAAAGCAAGAGCAATGGGAATTCAAAAGCTAACAATCAAGATAGATTCTCAAGTTGTGGCTGGGCACATAGAATAAAATTACAAAGCAAGAGACCCAGAGCTAGCAAAGTATCTCCAACTATTGAGGGATCAAAAAACACTTCACTAGAATCACAGTGAAAAGTATCTCAAGAAATGGTAACACAGATGCACACAAAGTTGCAAAAGCTATCGCCCAAAAGTTAGAGCTACCACCAGAAGTATTCTTCCAAACCATCATCGAAGCCTCAACAAAAACAAAAGTTGAACAATCAAAAGAAGTACACATCATAGAAATCAAAGACTAGAGAGCTCCAATCATGGCATTCCTCAAAGGATTTTACGAGCCAAAAAATGAAGTTGATGAAATAAGAATGAAGCAAAAGACCAGAAGTTACAAAATCATCAATGAAGAACTATATAAGGAAGGAGTTTGCCAACCACTACTAAATGGCATCTCAAGAGAAGATGGGAAAAACTTATTAAAAGAAACACATGAGGGAATCTACAGATGTCACACTGGGGCTAGATCAATAGTTGAAGCTTTCAGACAAGGGTTTTTCTGGCCAACTACCCAAAGTGACAGCAAAGAAATCATTCGGACTTGTCACAATTGTCAAATGGCAGGAAGTAAAGTCAATGCACCAGGAACAAACCTATAACCAATTGAACTAACTTGTCCACTAGTAAGATGGGGAATTGACATAGTTGGAAAGTTACCTCCGGCTCAAGCCAATTACCAATACACGATAGTTGCAGTTGAATATTTCACCAAGTGGATTGAGGCGAAGACAATCACCACACAATGAAAAAATTCCTATGGCAGAACATCATATGCAGATTTGGAGTCCCAAGACACATCACAGTAGATAATGGAATGCAATTTGACAGCGTAGACTTCAGGGAATATTGTCAGTCAATGGGAATCAAACTTTGCTTTGCATCAGTAAGACACCCACAGTCTAATGGAGCAGGCGAAAGAGCAAACGGGATAATTTGCACTAGAATTTCAAAGTGCTTAATAGACCTAAAAAAAGGAAAATGGGTCGACGAATTACCAAGAGTAATCTGGCCTCACAACACTTCAAAACTGAGGCCAACAGATTTTTCTCCATTCAAGTTACTTTACGGAGATGAAGCAATGACTCCCGAAGAAATAAAACACGAAGGTCCAAGAACAAATATTCAAATGATCACAGAAGAAGACCAAGCAACAAGCAAAGATTTGCTCAAAGAAGAAAGAAACAAAGCACTTGAAAATATCAAGAAATACCAACTTAAAACAAAGAAGTGGTACAACAAGAAAGTCAAGCCAAGAGAATTAGCACCAGGAGATTTTGTCCTCAAAAGAAAAAGAGATGAAGACACAGTGGGAAAATTCTAACAAAAGTGGGAAGGGCCTTTCATCATCACTTCTAGGTGTGTATCACCTAGCAAATCTAAAAGGTGAAGAACTCAGTCACACTTGGAACATAGAAGCACTTCGTAAATATTACCCGTAGCCAAATTAGAAGAGTAGTTTTACTTTCTACAAAGTAGAAGTAGAAGTTTTATTCCAAGCAACTTTATAATTCAAAATGTAATTAAGCTGCACTCTTTTTTCACTCAGGGGAACCCTTCGTAGGGTGAGTGATTTTTTAACGAGGAAGTCTCTTTGTAAATCTCATGAAATATAAATGAGAAAATAGTTTCTCCAAAGATATATCTCTACATTACACAAGTAAAAGTACAAAATGCCGAAGAGTATATCCAACATATACTCCCATATCGGCACAAATGTTGCAAAATTAAGTTAGCATCAAAATTTTATTAAATCTAAAAAATGCTAACTTATCCAACTCAAATAAGTCTAAGGCAAATTTTTTGACTTCATTTCACTAAGGTAAAAATGTTTTCAGCTTCTAAGGAAGCGTATGCGTCCACTTCGCACGAAAAAGAAAGGACAACATTTCAAAATTTGCTAAGGCAAATTTTTTGACTTCATTTCACTAAGGTGAAAATGTTTTTAGCTTCTAAGGAAGCGTACGCGTCCACTTCGCACGAAAAAGAAGGGATGGCGTTTCAAAATTTGCTGAGGCAAATTTTTTGACTTCATTTCACTAAGGTGAAAATGTTTTCAACTTCTAAGGAAGCGTACGCATCCACTTCGCACGAAAAAGAAAGGATGACATTTCAAAATTTGCTAAGGCAAATTTTTTGACTTCATTTCACTAAGGTGAAAATGTTTCAAGTTTCCAAGCGAAGCGAACGCATCCACTTCTAACGAAAAAGAAGGGACGGCATTTCAAAATTTGCTAAGGCAAATTTCTTGACTTCTTTTCTCAAAGGAGAAAATATTTCAAACTCCAAGCGAAGTACACGCATCTACTTTAAACAAAAAAGAAGGGACGATGTTTCAAAATTTGCTAAGACAAATTCCTCAACTCCAGTTATCTAAATGTTTCTAAGCAAAGTACATACGTCCACAAGCAATATAATTCGAAGTATTTATTCTGTACCCATTTATACAAGCGAAGGAAAACTCACAAACTTCGCAATACAACAAGATGTCTACAATACAACTTATCCAATTACAAACAAAATGTGTTTACAAAGTCAATCATGTTGAGAACTAATTACTTTGGTAGCATTACCAAGTATGTCGCTCACAACTTCAATAATAATATTGTCTGCTTCATGGCATAAATAGTCTTCACAAACATTTGTCGGTGAAGTATTGACCAGATGAATACAAGAAAAAGAGGTTAGAAAACAAAAGCCCAACCACAGACGAAAATTAAACTTTACATAACAAACTTTACCTGTGCAAAATCCATGAAATCAAAAACTCGATAGTTGGGAGGCCTGATACTACAGTATCGTTCATTCACATCTGTAAAAGATTTGTAAGACAAAACCCCCAAAGAAAAAGTCCCAAGTTCAAAATAACAAGAGTAAAAAATTACGAGCAAGAAATTTATCGACATCACAACCATCATATTTCGCACGAAAATTATAGAACTCGCTAGGCTCAAAAATGAAGTTATCTTTACACATTAACAGCGGAGCAACGTCTTTGACATCCTGCACAGGCTCAGCATGAGGAACCTACACAGGATGGGCAAATAGTCAAACAACTTATAAGTATATTGTTGATGCAAAGTTCTATCTGCAAACACACCGGGCTAATACCCAAATTCGATATCTGAAGTGTGCCAGTCGATTTGACCTATTAATCGACAAGGATGATAACTTGAATAAAAACTGAACGAGACGACAGCGATGCGCCCGGACGTCAAAGCTCAGAATATATTCGATAACTCTTGAATAGATCAGACGAGACGACAGCGATACACCCAAAAGTCAAAGCCTGAATCATGCTCGGTAGACGCAGAACTTGCAAGGTCGCCGGAGATCAAGTTGATGCAGCCCATCGAATCTTGAAAGAACTCGTTGAAAAAGAGAAAATACTTGGATGTTCATTACAATGCCCATCGGCACATATTTATACTCTGCTATTCAAAGAATCTTAACCGAATACGAAAAGCTTAAATATATAAAAATAAACTTATTCCTTATACGAACTCTATCTCTAAAGGAAATAAATAATACGAAAATCATAAGCTCTCATGATGCCGATCCTCTGTCCATTTCCGTCATGATGAAGTTATCTTTCCATCGGCATACTCTCTGGTATCGGCAACAATCTTCTAATCTCCAGCCTGTCTCATTGGCAATAGCTCTTCAGCTTCACCGGTAGCAATCCTCTAGCTCCCTGCCAGTCTCATCGGTAACAACTCTTCAGCCTTATCGGCAATGACTCAGACCAATCCACCCTTCATCGGCAACCACTCATCAGCAACATCAAAAGCAATGCTGAAGACAAAATAATAACCAATCCCTTGCCGATTAGCTCAGTTTTTGATTCTTACTGACACGTGCCGAAAAACTGTGTCAACACATGCCCCCAATTTTGGAGTATAAAATACTTTATGCACCAAAATTTCCTCTAAGTCTTGATTACCCACCGCCGAGCCACCTGAACGTCTCCTTGAATATTGCGCGCACCGCAGTAAAGACCCTGTATCAATGGGCCCATAAAACACTTCCTCCGCCGCGGCCCATCCTTCACTCTCGATTCAACCCTAACATTTTCTCTCTCTGGCGGCGACATCAGCAAGCAATCTTCTGGTGAACTCGACTGGTGACATTCTCAGCGGTAGTCTTCAATCTCCATTAGCATTCCTCAATCTTCTCGGCTTCATCCGCGGCCATGGCTGTCAATTTTGACGTCCCCAAGGTTAATTTTCTTCTTCATTCATCTTTTGGTATTTCTTCTCTCCTTTTCCGCATAGCCCATGACTCCACCTTATCTTCCTCCTTGACTTTTAATCTAGGAACTTCACAATAAGCTCATCATCCCCATGCACCGAGGCCAATTAATTTGCCTAGGCCCAATGGGGAATCCAGATTCGACCAATATCATCAACGCAAAAACCAACCGCATCCCCTTTAGAGCTCAAAATTTCAACTTAAAACTTTGGACTGATACTTTCCGATCCTGGCCAAAGATCACCAAAGGATGGAAAGACTGGTACTTGAGGGTTGCCAGGCCGATGGAGGTCTATTGGGCAGAACGCAGATTAGATCAATGCATTAGACTGTCCATTGCCGATATGGAGAGGAATGAATCAATGTTGATTGCTGCCTCTTACTTCTGGTCTAACACCATGAACGCCTTCATATTCAAACATGGACCAGTCTCTCCAACTCTTGCCGATGTGTTTATGCTTACTAGCCTAGACATATCAACTGCCGATGACAACACTCTGTTCCAAAGGAAGCCTGAATATCGACTGACTACCCAAAACATCGGCGGCTGGACTGGGTACATCAAGGAATATCAAAAATCCGGATCGATCAGTCAGAGGGAGCATTCAACTTTCCTGAATATGTGGCTAGAAAAGTTCATCTTCTGCGGCAGAATAGTCGGACCAACCAATATGCATCTATCTGCAGCAGAGATGTTAGCTAATGGTGTCAAACTTCCTCTTCGCTGATACCTTCTCAGTTCAGTCTATCATCTCCTCCACCAAGTTTCACAAAAGTTGTTACAAGACAAGTCCATTGGCAATCTAGGACGTCCTTGGTGGTTCTTTAACATGTGGCTGAATGCACATATGCACAAGTACCTTCACTTTGATTTATTCGCCCAGCAGTTCCCTCGAGATCTCTCTGAAGATTACCAACTTGGGAAAGATGAATCGGCAACACGTCCCCCCCTCAATTTTGGAGAAGCGTTAGCAGTACTTCTAGGGGCAGAGGCAAACAGAGCCCAAATCGGTAATTTCTTCCAAAGGCTCTACATCGGCATTCCTTCTGAGCTCCGGGCCTAGGTCCCTTACATTGATGAAGAAGCAAGGTTCCATCTGCTCTTCAACTTTGCCGATGATGCCTTGAATAAAGATGCTGAGATCCTCAATGCAATGATCACCCCCCGTGCCATCCCAGTCAACATGTTTGGAAGTGGGAAGAACATCAATACTACATATGAGTTCTACAATCCATCGGCAGTAGCAAGACAACTAGCTTTCGGGCAACTGCCCATCAAACTCTTCTATGCCGATGTGATTAAGCCGAGAGAAACTATCACTAGCAGCATGGTTTCGTGCAAGATAGTTACTCTTCCTCCTGATGCCGATACCTGTAATGTTGACCTGACCGATTGGGCACCGGCTTCCTTCGTCACTGAATCTTTCAAATTATGGTGGCAAGAGTGGAAAGGGCAACTATTCTTCGCATCTCCTCACTTCTATTGCAATCTCATTGACCCTGATCATGCCATTCCTACCGATGCAGTAAGTTTGACCATCTGCACTTCTTCCAATTCTCTTTTTCAGTCTATCGGCAACTAACTCCTTCTCAACAGGTTGATGACCCAATCCCAACATTGAGCAAGAGCGGCAAAGTCATAAGGCTGCAGCCGATATCCCCAATATCCATAATTGGCCACAGAGCTCCCTCATTAGATGCTCTGATGTGCCACGATCGTTCCAAGAAAAGCTCCTCCAAATCAAAATCGACCAGAAGTATGGCTGCTCCATCGGACACGGCTGTACCCTCAACACGGACATCCCAGGTAACTGTCTTATTTTCTTCTGTGTGTGCCGATTGCCGTGATATACTGATCTCATATTTTAGGGTGCAAGTTCTACATTTGTTGAATCCTCATCGGCAACTCATCCTTCATCTCCACCTACTGCACCTTCATCTCCACACTTCGTTGTCCTTGACGATTCTCCAGAGGTACCCCTCAAATTAAACTCTGACCATCGTATCGGCATTTTTACTTATCTGCTTCTCTCACAACACCAAGTAGTCACATCGGCAACTGCCCCAAGTGCGTAAACATCTCATCCACCCATTGCCAATGCCCTCCAGCCATCCGGTGCTGATGTTTCTCAGCACAAGCGCAAGGTTTCATCAGATAAAGAATCCCAATCAAAGCGAACGAGGCTCATACTAGCTCCAGTTGCATCATCGGCATCCTCACCCTGCCAGACATTGCCCGATGTTCCTGTACAGACTTCCCCATCGGCAACTGTTCTCCAATCAGCAGTTGTACCTGTTCAAGAATCTTCATCGGCAGTGGCGTTGCAGCAGCAACCAACCGAGGTACCAACGCAGGAAACACCATCGGCAATCATATCTCGGTTGCTTCCTCTAGCCAAAGGCTAGAAATTGCCTTGAAGCAAGTAAGTTAACTTCCTTAGTTAATTTTTCGACACTCATATCCTTTAGCTAACAACTCTTCCCTTTCAGGAGCAAGATTCCCCCGATAGCCTATTGGCTTTCTCTATTATTGGAGATATTCCTGATGATGAAGAGAACGAAGAAAGCTCTGCCCCAACCTTCGAAGCCTTATCATCCGAAATCAAATCTAGGCTGGAGACACTACTATCCCTGCTGCAACAGGAAACTTCTTAGTTAATCTAGGATTCTGACTCTACCAGGGCAACTTTCAAGGCAATCCGAGGCCAGATTCCTGCAGATGTTGAAGAAACACACTTCCAAGCCGCACATCTAGAGAGTCGGCAACTTCAGTATCAAAAAGCTGCCCAACGCATTGCCGATAGAGCTACCCAGGCACAACTCCAGGAGGAGATGATGAAGTATAAACAATTTGCCGATGAGAAACACAAAGACATCGGCAAATTGGAAGCCTCCCATATGGAGCTGGAAGAGAAGATTTCCCAACTATCGGCAAAAAGAGAAACTTTATTAGCGGAGCTGAAAAAGGTTGAAGAAGCCCTGGATACAGTCACTCAAGAGAAAGCCCAAATGCCTAACGCTATCAAGATTCTTCAGTAGGAAAGGGACAACCAAGCCCTCAAGACATTGGCCCTTAAGAAAAAAATCAAGCCAGTAGAAGGCAATGCCGATGAAGATGTAAGGACAATAGAGGAAGCCAACCAGATTCGCCTGTGTGCGATATCAGATATTCATTCACTGCTGAACTTGTAAACTTCTTTTCCATTGGCAAAGTAGTGCATCGGCAACTTGTAAAACTTCATATTAACGTAGCGACGATACGTTCTTATTGAACAAGTATTATATCTATTTCTTCACGCATCCATCCAAATACTAGGATAATATTTCTTCAGATATTTACCGTTCAACGCTCTAGGAAATATTTCTCCTTCAAGAGTTTCTAGGATATAAGCATTACTAGGAACGAACCGATTTACTCGATAAGGACCTTCCCAATTAGGAGACCACTTGCCAAACTTTGTGCTCTTAGTCCCAATCGATAAAGTCAGTTTCCAGACTAGGTCGCCATTAACAAATTCTTTCACCTTTACCTTCTTGTCATACCACCTAGCAACTCTTTTCTTATTCTCTTCAATGCTGAGTAAAGCCTTTAGCCGATGACCCGCCAAATCTTCCAACTCATCTTTCATGCAATCATCAGCCGACAGTTGATCTTGATGAAATATCCGCCTCGAACCGGTCTTTATTTCCCAAGGCAAAACCGCGTCATGTCCATATACCAACTGATAAGGCGACACCTTAGTAGCACCATGACAAGCCATTCGATACGACCACAAGGCCTCGTTCAAAACTGTGTGCCACCTCCTGGGAGTTTCCTTAATCTTGCGCTTAATGAGTTTAATAATCCCTTTATTAGATGCTTCGGCCTGACCATTAGATTGAGCATATAAGGAGAAGAGTTTAAAACCTTAATTCCCATCTCATCGACAAATCCATCAAACTCTCCTGAAGTGAACATGGTTCCTTGATCGGTCATAATGGTCTGAGGAATACCGAGTTCACAAAATCAATCATGTTGGCCGACGTCACATTTTTCAAAGGAACTGCCTCAACCCATTTTGTAAAGTAATCGGTGGCAACGAGGATGAATTTATGCCCTTTGCTTGATGGTGGATAAACTTCACCGATGATATCAATAGCCCATCCTCAAAACAGCCATGGCTTAATTATGGGATTCATTGCCGATGTGGGTGCCCTTTGGACGTTGCTGAACTTCTGACACTCCTGACACCCTTTAAAATACTTGAAACAATCTTCAAGTATTATTGGCCAGTAAAATCCGTTTCTCCTGATCATCCACTTCATCTTGAAAACCCACTGATGTGCCCCGCATACTCCTTCATGAATTTCGCCCATTAAACTCTTTGATTCTTCTTCACCAAGACACTTGAGCAAAACTCCGTCCATTGTTCGATAATATAACTCATTATCTAGGAGCACGTACTTAGTAGCCTAAAACCTTATACACCTTTCGACCTTCTTAGATGGATCCTTCAAGTAATCGGCAATCTCCTTCCTCCAATCATCGGCGTCAGTTGCCGATGTCAGCACTTCCTAGACCGACTGGTACCCCGAAGCATGCTGTGCTAGCCGATTAGCCTCTTCATTATGCAATCTGGAGACATGTTCAAGGCAGAAGTCCTTAAATTCCATCAATAACCATCGACATCTTTCATAATACGAGATTAAAACTTCACTTTGACATTCATATGTCCCAGCTAATTGATTAATAACTAGCATTGAATCACTAGAGATTTCAACAGCATCGGCACGGACTTCCCTGAGTAACTCCAATCCTTTCAACACAGCCTGATATTCAGCTTGATTATTTGTCGATGTGGTAGCAATCGGCAATGAGAATTCATATTTCTTCCCTTGAGGTGATATCAACATAATGCCAATGCCTGCTCCTTCTCCACATGTAGAACCATCAAAGAAAAGTGTCCATGGAGCAATCTTTAAGGAATTTACCATGCCGCAATGCTGAGTAATAAAATCGGCCATCACTTGCCCTTTGACTACTTTAGCTGATTCATAGCGCAGATCAAATTCTGATAATGCTAGAATCCACTTGCCGATTCTTCTGCTTAGAATTGGCATTGACAGCATATATTTGACCACATCGTCTTTGCATATAACAGTGCATTCAGCCATTAACAGATAATGCCTTAATTTAACACAGGAGAAATATAAGCATAAGCATAAGTTTTCAATGGCCAAATACCTGGCCTCAGCATCTACCAACCTTCTACTCAGGTAATGGATTATACATTCTTTCCCTTCAAACTCTTGGATTAAAGCTGACCCAATGACTTCATCATCACCCGACAAATACAACTTGAAGGGTTCTTCATGTTGAGGTGGAACTAGCACTGGAGGATTCACCAAATACTTCTTAATTTCTTCTAAAGCCAACTGCTGTTCTTCTCCCACACGAATTCCTGATCGGCCTTCAGCTTCAACAATGGACTGAAAGCTTTGATTCTTCCTGATAAATTAGATATGAATCTTCGAATAAAATTAATCTTGCCGATCAGAGACTGTAGTTCGGTCTTATCGGTAGGAACAATCACTTTATTGATGGCATCAATGGACTTCCTGCTAATTTCAATACCCCTCTGATGCACCATGAAGCCTAAGAATTGTCTTGCCGATACACCAAATGCACACTTGTTAGGATTTATTTTCAACCCATGTTTCCTTATGCACTCCAATATTTTCTGCAAGTCAACCAGATGATTTTTGAAGTCTCTAGACTTAACCACCACATCATCTACATAAATTTCAACCAATGTGCCAATGTACTCATGAAAAATGTAATTCATAGTTCTCTGATAAGTAGCACCGGCATTCTTCAAACCAAAAGTCATGACTATCCATTCAAATAATCCCACATGACCCGGACATCTGAAGGCAGTCTTGGAGATATCTTCTTCGGCCACAAAGATCTGATTATATCCAGCGTTCCCATCCATGAAGCTAATAATCTGATGTCCAACAGTAGCATCAATTAATAAATCGGCAATAGGCATCGGGTAGCCATCCATCGGTGTAACTTTGTTAAGATTCCTGAAATCAATACAGACACAAAGTTTCCCATTCTTCTTGTGAACAGGAACCACATTAGAAATCCATTTAGCATATCAGCATTGTCGGATGAACTTTGCTTCAATCAACCTTGTTATTTCGGCCTTAATATCAGGCAGCACTTTAGGATTGCATCGGCGTGCTGGCTGCTGATGTGGTCAAAACCCTTGTTTGATAGGTAGCCGATGTTCAACAATTGATCGATCTAACCCAGGCATCTCTGTGTAATCCCAAGCAAAACAATCCTTATATTCTTTCAATAAAGCAATCAATTGTTCTCTGCTCTGGAGATCTAACTTAGCACTAACAAAAGTTGGCCTCGGCCTACTGCCATCACCAATGTCTACTTCTACTAAGTCATCAGCTGATGTAAATCCGTGGCCCAATTTTCCATCATCAGCAAACCTATCCATTATCACTCATCTTCGGAGCCGACTGCTTGAATCGGTGGCAGCTCATAATCGGCAATCCTGAGGAACTCTGAATCCCATGCTTCTCCCGATATACACGTGAATCGCTCGTAAGTTTCTGACTCTACTAATGCAATTATATAAGATGAGTCACCAGGGACTACTTCAATCTTATCCTCCACCCACTGTATGAGGCACTGGTGCATTGTAGAAGGAACGCAGCAATTGGCATGAATCCAATCCCTTCCTAATAGCAGATTATAAGAACCTTTACCGCTGATGACAAAGAACGTGGTCGGCAATGTTTTGCTACCCATGGTTAACTCAGTGCAAAGCGCTCCCTTAACTGGTGATATATTACCTTCAAAGTCTTTAAGCTTCATATCAGTCTTGGCCAGATCTTGATCTCCTTTTCCAAGCCTTCAAAACATGACATATGGCATGATATTAATTGCAGCTCCCCCATCTATGAGTATCTTGGATACTGGCTACCCATCAGCTCTACCTTTGACAAATAAAGCTTTGAGATGCTGTCTCTCATCATCGGTAGGCTTCTCAAAAACAGCCATCATTAGATCCAAGGTCAACTGAGCTACTTGTTCTGAAGGAACAACTTCCTCTTCGTCATCGATAAGTGCTAGGAATTCCATCGGTAATATGAAAACCATGTTGATATCTGCCGATGGGCTTTCATCTTTGCTCTTTGGTTGCCACACTTGAGACTTCACCCCACGGGAGTTTTCTTCTTTACGCTCACATTGCATCTTCCTCTTCTGAGTTTTTGTCAGACCTTCAGGGCACCATTGAGGAAGCTTTGTCTTCCAGACAGGCTGATAACATTTTGTATTCGAATCTGGGCAGTTTATGTTGGGATCTCTACAGAGTATTGCTTCATCGGGAACTCTTGCATTGGCCATCACCTCGAGTTCTTCCTGATCCATCGAAAAGCAGTCATCATGCCTACCCAGCCTTTCATGTACACTAATTCTGCCCCCCAGTCGATCATGCACTGATGCCCTTCCTCTGATCGGCTCATTGACGCACCATCTCCGATCATAATACGGTCTTCCTTTTGTCCGATCGGCTCGATTGTAACCATTGCACTCAGGGCAGCTATCAACAGTAGGCAATTTAATGCTTCTTCCCAGCAATAAATGAAGAACGGGCATCTCCAATGATCTTCATGCCGACGCCATTCTTCCTGATGCAACTCTTCCTGTCGCTGCCGATAGCGATCACCTAAAACTCTATAGGGAGCAGGTCTAGGAGGTCTTCTGGAACTGCTGCTTTCTTCAACTACTCTTTTTCCTCTTAATTCATTGGTGGTTACTTGATTTCTGGGATCCACCAATGTGTTCCTCTTAGCATTTGCCGATGTTAATACTCTGGTCTTGCTCACGGCATCCACCATGTTTACGGGGAAAGGGTGCTGATCAATCTTCATCGACCTTTGAGCTTTAGAGTTATCAAACTTAATTCTCCCAGACTCAATAGCTGATTTCAGTTGCTGCCTGAATCCTTTACAATCATTGGTACTGTGCGAAGTTGCATTATGAAATTTGTAGTACCTCATTTTCTTCAGCTCTTCTGCCGATGGGATCACATGATTAGGTGATAGCTTGATTTGGCCCTCTTGAAGCAGCAGATCAAATATTTTATCGGCCTTCGTGATGTCAAATGTGAACTTCTCTGGCTCCTTTTAACTAAAAGGATAAGATATTGGCTTCTTACCTTTCACCCACTCAGCCAGGCCGATAGTTGGTTCTTCATCTGAGTCTAATTCCTCTGCTTCTTCTATAAAGGACACCTTTTTACTCCAAGTCTTTCTAGGTTCTAGATCTCGAGCACCTTGGTCAGAAATCCTCTGCACAATATGGCTTAAACTTTCAAACTCCTAAGAATTGTATTTGTCTCTGAGGTACGGCAACAGACCCTGAAAAGCTAAACCAGCCAACTGGCGATCATCAAGCACCAAGCTGTAGCATCTGTTTTTCATATCTCGTACCCTTTGCACAATGCTCTCCACCGATTCGTCACTTCGTTGTCTCAATTTCACTAAATCGGTAAGCTTCTTCTCATGGACACCAACAAAGAAGTACTTGTGGAACTGTCTCTCTAAATCCGCCCAAGTATGAATAGAATTTAGCGGCAATGAGATAAACCATGTGAATGCCGATCCAGACAATGAAGATGAGAATAATCGAACTCTCAATTCATCTTGTTAGCTGCTTCTCTGCACTGGATGATGAAATGATTGATATGCTCCATTGTTGATGTATCATCCTGTCCAGAGAACTTAGTAAAATCTGGTACCTTGTATCGATTTGGAAAAGGAATTGAGTCATATGCTGGAGGGTATGGAGTCCGATAAGAGTAAGTATTAATCTTGGGCTGAATCCCAAATTGCTCTTTCATCACTTCCGCATTCTTATCGGTCTAAAACGCATCTTGATCTTGCTAATGCACTAGCTGAATCTCTGTTGGAGGTGCTGGCTGATATGCTTGTACGTATCCTTGTGGTACTTGGTTTGGAGGAATCAGCATATTCACAGCACCAGTCTGCGGAGCAAAGCTCATCGGCTGTCTTGCCGATGTTTGATCCTGGAAAGCTACCTGTGGACAATACTGCTGAGTCCCCATCACCTGGTTGCTTGGCTAAATAGTATGTTGCTGAGTTGGCACTTGCCCTGACCAATTGTGATTATAACTCATTGGCACCTGACTTGCCGATGGCTGATAGCTCGCTGACAATTGATGCTCTTGTATGATTGGATGATAACCAGCATAATTGCCTTGATTTGCAGGTAACCCAGATTGAGATACAAATGTCACTATGGGTTGTTCTATAGTAGAAACCTTCTGTTGCATTAGCAGGGAATTTACCAATGGATTCGCATAAGATGTCTGCTACGGAGGCGCGTGGAATCCCATTGACAATGGCTGTATTGTAGGAGGTGTAGTAGAATAATGTGATACCTAGGTCATTGGTCGGACCAGAGTAGCCGATACCATAGGATTCTTTCCTGCTACATCATGCACTTGAGGCAATCCAGAATTGGTGGTAGATGGTCCTGGAGGCATCCCATATCCCCACCAATTAGTAGCAACCTGGCTGTGTTGACCTGAAGGACCTAACATTGCCGATGCTAATAGATCTGTACCCAATTGAGTGATCTGCCTTTCCTAAGACGTTGAATCTGATCTTATCGGCGTGGCCTCAATGTAAGGTGATCCTGATAAAACTAGAGGAGTAGGAGCTTCCATACTCTCAACGGCTGGAATTGCCGATGGAGTACTGAGAGACGCCAATCCCGGCTGATGATATGCCTGCCCGACATAACCTGGTGCTTGTCCTTCTCTTAATGTTTTCACAACCGCATTGTAAACAGTATTGGACAGCACGGTGGAGTGGTTGATCAAAGCACGATTCAATACAGAATTAACCATCTCCTTTATTTTACCAGGGTTGGAGTCAAAAGTTACCTGCCGAGGCAATGGCAGATCTTGCTTCTAGATTACTTCTCTGCCCCTATTCTTGCTGAAAGACTTCAAGCAGAGCTGCCTGTAATCCTCCATAGCTTTTTCCATGGCTAGCTTCTGATCTTCTTTGAGATCTGACTCTGATATTTTGATGATGTTCTCTGGATTGATACCAGCAGGGTTCTTCATGATAAATCTGTTGACTTGGTCCCACTGGGCATGCCAAAAGATGTGTTGATGCAAAGTTCTATCTGCAAACACACCGAGCTAATACCCAAATTCGATATCCGAAGCGTGCCAGTCGATTTGACCTGTTAATCGACAAGGATGATAACTTGAATAAAAACCGAAGGAGACGACAGTGATGTGCCCGGACGTCAAAGCTTAGAATATATTTGATAACTCTTGAACAGATCAGACGAGACGACAGTGATACGCCCAGAAGTCAAAGCCTGAATTGTGCTCGTTAGACGCAGAACTTGCAAGGTCGTCGGAGATCAAGTTGATGCAGCCCGTCGAATCTTGAAAGAACTCGTTGAAAAAGAGAAAATACTTGACGAAGTCATCGAAAAGTAAAGTGCTGGTAGAAGTAAATTGCGTTAAAAAGTAGATTTGTTTATTGATGCTTGGATGCTCATTACAATGCCCTTCAGCACAAATTTATACTCTGCTATTCGAAGAATCCTAACCGAATACAAAAAGCTTAAATATATAAAAATAAACTTATTCCTTATACGAACTCTATCTATAAAGGAAATAAATAAAACTCGTATAGGAACTGGACTCAGACTACAATACGAAAATCATAAGCTCTCATGATGCCGATCCTCTGTCCGTTTCTGTCATGATGAAGTTATCTTTCCATCGGCATACTCTCTGGTATCGGCAACAATCTTCTAATCTCCGGCCTATCTCATCGGCAACAGCTCTTCAGCTTCACTGGTAGCAATCCTCTAGCTCCCTGCCAGTCTCATCGGTAATAGCTCTTCAGCCTTATCGGCAATAACTCAGACCAATCCACCCTTCATAGGCAACCACTCATCGGCAACATCAAAAGCAATGCTGAAGACAAAATAATAACCAATCCCTTGCTGATTAGCTCAGTTTCTGATTCTTACTGACACATGCCAAAAAACGATGTTAACATATATATTACAAAGCCAATAACTTAGAACCATTGTATCTTAGGACCCGCTCATCTCACAAAAGAAAAAACAGCTAGTCTAAGGATGGCCGCCACTAACTTTGCCCTATCTAGCACCACTTTGACCCCTGGCTCCATCATCCCTCTTTGCAATCTCCTCTGCCTCCTTCTGAGCAGCCTCCACCTCTTTCGCAATTTGCTAACAAGAAAAAAAAGTTAGACACAAAAGAATAGAAAAAACCACAACAAGCCAAATACATGGCATACCTTCTGCAACTTCTCCTTAACTTTACCAAAACAATGAGCTCGACCACCAGACCTCCAATACCGCTCAAGATACTTGTTACACAACATTTGTGTAGCCTGCGTCACGTTAGTCAAGTTATCCACAGAAGAAAACTTGTACTGATCATCACAAAGTTGCGCAAACAAGGGATCCTGGCTCTGTTTCATCAAGTGAAACAATGCACGAGCAGAATAGTAAACCCCAATGTCAACTGTGGTCTCCATAACATGAGACAAGTCTTCATACTGATGGCAAAGCCAACTGAAGAAACTTGGTCACCTAGATCCCAACATTTTTCACCAGGCCTAGCCCCGAACTTATCATAGCTTACAAAGCACAATTCCCAAATACGATTGCTGTTGTCAAAGAAAGACTTGTCTTGCTCCTTCAATTTTCTTTCAAGATGTTGCATACTTTCATTCAACTTTTCATTGTCCACAACAACCTTCTTCATATCATCGTCTTTCCTTTCAACATTAGCAAGAGCACTGATAAGTCTGCCCTCCAAAGCATTGTGAGCATCTACAGCATCAGCTCTTTCCTTTTCTTTCTCGGCAAGTTATTTCTTTAGATTTTCATTTTCAACTTGATAGTCACATTCACGAAGAGCAAAATCTTTCTCCTTCTCTTCTAAACCCATTCGCAACCCTCTCATCAAGATAGAACCTTTGTACATCATTGATAACCCATCATCAGCAACTTCAAGTAAGGGTTTCTTGGATATTTCAAGTTCTGCATTAGGGACAGTGAAGGCCTCGTCTATACACTTTGCTAATTGAACCTCAG
Source organism: Bothriochloa decipiens (assembly GCA_023333625.1). NCBI lineage: Eukaryota > Viridiplantae > Streptophyta > Magnoliopsida > Poales > Poaceae > Bothriochloa > Bothriochloa decipiens. The sequence continues at coordinate 26,692,919 of CM041646.1, forward strand.
AAGTATGAGGTATCATCCGAAGTTTATTAGACCCAATGCCTATAAACTTGAAGCAGTCAAGACCTAAACCTTTCTCCTGACAAAACTCTAAGCCCTGCCTCAGCGCTTCAGAAACTTCCCCTTCACCAACAGCAGGGCGACAGGAGTTGCAGGGTCCTACTGAACATTCTTCACCTTGCTAAAATCAATAGTCTTTTGGGGAGAAGACGGTGCATGAGGAAAAATTGTTTCTGCAAGAATAAAAACCAAACAATCTAGGAAAGAAAACAATTCAAGTCAAAAGGAAAAATATGAAGCCAAAACACTTCTAGTAGAGACGCGGTCACCCAAATTACACTCAACACATTTTCCACTCTCAACATGGATAGTAGAACTGGACAAGCACGCCAAACGATCATCATTAACCACATCATCAAAAACTTCATCATCCCTATCTTCAAGATTAAGAGAGTAAACTCTAGAGCCATCAGCTTTCTTTGACACTTTCTGAACACCAACTTCGCCAACCTCAACTGTAGCTGGGTTCTCAACCGAAGATGTTTTCCCAGCGTCAACATTTTCTTCATGAGGTCCAGCAACAAGGGCCTCAGCATCAGGCCTTGGCGAAGTAGAACTAGCAGCTCTTTGAGTTTTCCCCACAAAAGTTTCTCCCTCAATAGTTGCCATTTCAGAAACAACAACACCTTCAACACAAACAGAACCTCTCGCAAACAAGGTCACACCCTGTACATTCCGCAACACATCACTCAGCGGAGTAAGCAACGATGAAGTCAAACTGTCAGAAGAAAAAACAACAGTAATTTTTCTCACCTCCTCTTTAACATGCTGAGGCTCGGTAACACCAACATCATCAACAACTTTCGAAGTACCAGCATCCACTCCTCCAGAACAACCCAAACTAGCAACCAAGTTTCCCTCCACATCCAAGCTCTGCTCTAGCACAACGTCAAGCTCTTCAGAATCAAGCAAGATAGAAGGACTTTGATTCTTCTTCAATTTCTTAGCAACAGTCTTGCTAGGACCTGCCTTGCGCTTAGCACCCTTAGCAGTCTCCTTCTTCTGGCCTTGCTTCTTCTCACGGCGATAAGCAGGAGGAGGACGTTCACTATACTCAACTTGTGCAACTTCAAAAACTCTGTTCAAATGTTTGTAATCATCACCAAGAATTCTATCAATGTTATTTTTCTCACTCAGCATATATTTTCCAAGTAGATCTTTGGCCCGACTCTCAACAGACTTCACAAAATCTTCATCAGTAGCAAAAGTCCATGGGCGATGAAAATCTTTATTTGGATACATATAGTTTATACCTCGAACATTCTTAGGATAAAAATGTTGAAAGGACCATCCTTTTTTTAGTGGCCAAATCCTAGCAGCAGCATACTCTTCCACAAGATCTCTAGCACACTGTAATGAAGTTGTGCACTTGTATGCCTTAATTGTAGTTTGTGAAATCATAGAAGAAGGAAAAGATGGAGACAGCTCAAACTTCTCAACCTCCATCCTAGCAGCCATTGGATATCATTTTACCATCTTCTTAGTAACAGAATCTCTTTCCTCAACCATGGGCACCTTATTGTAGAACCAATACCTCGACTAGTCCCCAACATCGCACTTATTCCTCATTGCTGGAGAGATTTGGACAGCATTGCGAGCAGTCTTAAAACTTGAACAAACAAAATATTTGGTAATCACTTGCCCTTCAAGCATAAACTCCTTGAATTGAGTATGCATCTCAAAAAGTTCACAAAAAGCAGCAATGTCAGCATTAGCCTCCTGAGATTTGACGGCCCAAACAAACTGAGCCAGTCTAACTACACCGTTTGGAGTCAAATGGTGCATCTGAATGTTGAAAGCCTTTAGCACATCTTCAACAAAGTCTTGGCAAGGGAAGCGAAGACTAGCAGTGAACAAATCCCGATAAACAATGCATTCATCAGGATTTGGCTTCGGATTAGTCTCCAAAGGATCAAGCACCCTCCCTTGATCATGCTCAACAAGCTTTAATCACACCATTTCATCAAGATCACTTTTTTCAAACAAAGTCTTCCCAAAAGTTAAAGTGAAACCTTCATCATCTTTAACCAAATCCTCAACCGACGCATCAACACCGTCAAGGCCCTCTTCATCAGAATCCAACCGAGACTTATCTTCCTTAGTTTTGGAACTCTCTTGAGACTAAAGTTGATCTTGCAAATCACGCGAAGACATCTACAAAAATCAAAGATCAGAAACACTATTTGACAAAAAATCACAAAAATATAAAGTTAAAGAAGCAAACCTTGACGAAGGTGTTACACAAACTTCGATCAAAGATCTAAGACCAGGTGAACACAACGGAAAACATCAAGAAAAGCTATCTCAAACATTAGGGTTCAAGAAAAATTTTGGCAGAGTTTCCCTTCTTCTAAAAACGACAGCCTCAGGGGGGAAGACCTTGCTATTTATAGGCAGATTCCAGTCAACTGGTCAAAACTAGCCATTGGATTCAAAATTCAAATAGGCCAACTCCAATGTTTGGATGGTGTTTGTTAGGCAAAGTTTCATATAAACTTCACAGGATTCAGACCTTTGGAGTAGGCCTTTGCCCGCGAGGGGCTGCTGTTGGGGAACAACTTTGACATGCAAACATCCTTTCCAAACTTTGGAGACAAACATTTTATTATAAACATTTAAGATGCTAACATGTGCAGCGAAGATAACATAGATACTTCACCGCATGTGTTTTCAACTTCGCTTATGTATTTTCGCATGTTTCAAGTTGACTGGCGAAGATGACTTCATCGTACATTGGACGTTCAGCGAAGATGACATGGACACTTCGCTGTGGCTATCAAACTTTGCACATATGATTTCACATGTTTCAGGTTACTCGATGGAGATGACTTCGCTAGACTCTTGATGAGCAGCGAAGCCGACGTGGTAGCTTCGCATGAAGAGTCTATGATGTTCTCAGCTGAGTCAAGAAATCATGATCAAGTCCAAAGTTGCTTAAGAAGACAAAAGGAAAAGGGCAAAGTGTGTTTCACCACTTCGTCGATGTGCTTTCTAGCTAAATGTATAGGAGGTTCCATGGCTAATTTTGTAAGATTCCTTGAATGACAAAGTCCCCTGGAGTGTAAGTTTTTAGACAGAATGAAATACAATTGTGACCAGCATATTATTTTCACCTCATATATGTGTGTGTGATTTCGTTACCCAACAGGCACCAAGTCATCGAAATTTGGAGAAACACCGCCACCGACGAGCCTCATCGTCGGGCTCATGGAACAGAGGAAGGGGATCGAACCAAGCCAGAGCGAATGGACACGGTCCACATGGACCCGAGATGCTGTGAGTAGGACCCAGTGTGAGCCGGTGCACCGCGGACCAACCTATGGATCACATGGACTAAGGATAAGATCATGACCTAGTTCATGTGAACCCGAGTTGCTGACAATAGACCAGGCAAGCGCCAGTGCACCGTGGACCAGCATCTGTGAACCGAACCCGTGCGGGTTCCGTGACGATGACGTGGCAGCACCTGACCATGCCACGTGGTAGGCCCGGCCCGGCCTAGATCTGCCCCACTTGGCCCATTAACGGCCCAGTGGGGCCCACCTGTCAGTTGACTGTTGACCGTTGACTGATGACGTCAGCAGTGACATCACCCCAGACCCACATGTCAGGCGATCGTTGACCTAGTCAATGCTACATCAGCATGACATCACCTGCCATTCAGCATCTGATCTGTCTCTGTTCGAGCCGCACGCGACACGTGGACCAATCACAGGCTGCCACATGTCAGCACAGAATAATCCAGCCTCTTTTCTTTTTTAAAAATTGGTTAAATGTTTGAAAAATCATAACTAATTCATACGAGCTTAGAAAATTATGATCCACATATCCAAATTTTCTATAAATCGAGCTCTACCTATTTTTGCTATGTTTGAGTGCATTTGGATCTTTTATTTAGTATTCATTCTTTATGCTAATCTATAGGTGTCGCTTTTATGACCGTTAATTCTCGGTTACAGGGTCGAGCGAGGACAGGTCTGACGACAGTGACTGCCAGGAGAAGTCCGACAGCTAGGTCAGTGATGGTGCCACATCTCACCCAACCTCATAGATCCCATTACACATGGCAAATGTAGTATGGCTAGTGCTTTAATTTTTGTTGCAATATAATGGATTACCTGTGCTAGGTATGCATGGTAGATTATTACTTGATGAGCCCTACCTTGTTGTAACCTATCACCTACTTACCCGCTGTTATGTTAGCCACTTGATTATCTGCTCTATTTATACATATATACTTCACTCGCTCATATTTTGATGCGACGTGATGAACCCTGGGAAGGCCTGGAGGGTGCTATGCTGGAGGTGTGTATGTTGATGGGTCAGATGTGCTTATCAGCTAATGATGCTATATCTGGGTTTGGGGTGGAGCTTACGGCAGGGAGTAGGGTGAGGGTTGAGTCGATTGAGCCGGGATCTACGACGAGCTTATGGAGCAAGTCTTGCCGGGGAATGGATCTAGACATTTCCATGAGTAACGGTCTGTGGCGGACTAACTCAGATGAGTTGGAGAGTCCTGAGTGGAAACCTCTGAGGGGTGGAAGCCAGGAGTGTGCCATGGTAGCACGTTAAATGGGAACACTGATGAAGACACCTAGCTTTATCACACTTAGGAACTGCTGCACTGGTATCCAGACCTTAGGAATCTCTTGCTTTCCACTTGCTTCCCATGGGAGGAGACGGCCGAACCGCTGGATTGATTGATGCCACTACTGCTAGGCGAGTAGTGTTAGAAAGGTATATGCATGGGATGGAGCTAACACCCTACCAAGACGATCATGGCACCCTCTTCGAAAGCGGGTACATGGCATGGCATCCTCTTTGGGAGCGGATACATGCTCTCTTCATAGTTTCAGTGATCCAGATCTGGATGGTAGAGTGGTATCATTCTATGGCAGTAGGCGCCTAGAATCTGCCTAGGTGGTGATCAACACCGATGATGGTTATCTAGTGGATTAGTGAAACCCCTGCAGAGTGTATGGTTGATCGATCGATACATATGCCAATTCATTGGCTATGGACCTCTCCTTAGGAGGATGCACTGGACTAGTGAGTGGAGTGTTCTACCTTCCCCTGAGTATAATTTTTGGCCGTGAGCCAGGTTGAAGGTTGTGGGCCGCTGAGGCAAGTCGAGAGGGAGTTGGCTTGTCGACACGAGTCTGTGATGGCGTTGGAGGATATGGGATGGTATTTCAGAGATGTATGGTGAAGGATGGTGTGGGTTGGGAATGTGTTTAAAACTTGAGTACTATATTATTTATATACTGGATTGCTGCATAGGAAACCCTAGCCTTTATATGTTCCTCTTGTTATATCCATGTTTTGCATCCAATTTCCACAAAGCAATGCATAGGGTGGGCATGGCCAGCAAAAATCATACTAAAAATTTGGTTTCAGGTTCAAGGAGTGAATACTCATCTGGGGAGTACAGCGATTGAGGGTTTCATGTCTACGCTCAAGTTGGATTTTGGAGATGATAGCTTCCGCACCTTCAAGCTTTTTATTTTATGATGCATGAACTCTGATTTTGCCAAGTGGCGATGAATAAGTTATTGTAAACCTCTCTATTACACTCTTTTGTACGATGTATGGGTAATGGCATTCAACTGTTATCAGGTGATGTGATTTAAATGGTCATATTACACTTCGACTCTATGGATTTTCCTTCGTGGAAATCAAGGTCATTTCTGTTGGTATCAGGAGCCATACTTGACCCCAGGACAAAACCCTAGAAATGGACGTTAGTACAGGACAAAGCAATTTTTCTTTCGGTTATATACTGACGCTGCATTTCTTCTTATGCAAGGCTTCTCTATTATTACTGACTTGCTGACCTTTTCCCTTTAAAACATGCAGATGACAAGCTTTGGACCCCCGCTTAGACCATTGAGTAGCCTACCCAAGGCTGAGTTCATCTACGAGGGATAGGAGTTTCTAGGCTGTCCGTACACCCTGCACCGTGTTCTGGGAGTGCTTGGAGTGCCTGTTGAGGAGATCAAGTACACCTGCACTGGAGCACCTAACCCAGAAGGAGGAATCAAGGGCTATGTGGTCACTCACCTGGAGACCCCTGCAAGTCAGACTCTACCTTTAGTACCAGCTCTCCTAGAGATGAGAATGGAGGACTCAATCAAGGAAGGAATCCAGTCTGTGTCCCTCAAAGCTCTGCGTGAAGTGATGAAGATCACTTACGAGCACCTTCATAACACAGAGTTTTGCCTTCTTCCTCAGGCGCTAAACTCTCTCCTCACACCAGAGCAGCAGGATGACCTGGTCAAACCGATCATCCTAGCTGAGACAAGCCTTTGCAACCGTGCCTCCGTCGCTCACCTCTTCGAGCAGAACAACATCATAGAGCACTTAGAGATGAAGAGGCGCCTTGACCGCAATACTCTGATGGAGTACCAAGAGTTTTGTAAGAAGGAAGCTGAGGAGAAGGAGAGTCTCAAGGCAACCATCGCTCAGCTAAAGGACAAGCTTGCCCAACAAGCAAGAGCCCACAAAACCGAAGTCACTGACCTGTGAGACAAGGTGGAGGACATTGGGCTTTGGAACTACTACCTCGACGCAAGGGTCCTCCAGTTAGAAAAGAGAGGAGATTGACAAGGACAAGGAGATCAGAGAACTTCAGAAGAGGAGACGGGAAGATGGCAAGAGCAACTTCACCATGCAATATGAGAAGGCAATGCTCATCAAAGCCTTGAAGAAAGCAGAGGCAAAAGCATAGTGCAACCAAGGCCATCTGATTGCCCTGATGATTCAAAACAAGACCTTGTTGGACATGTACAAGAGGCTCAAGATAGCTTGGAAGAACGCCGACGAGAGGCACTACCAGGAGTACGCTGAGTTGCGGGACCGACTTCCTTTGTCGGCCAGACGCAAGGACCCCTTCAAGGAAACTTTCCAGGTTGGTCAGACTCTCTTGAGGCATGACCACTATCCAGTCCCCACCAACCTGCCACTTACCAAGGAGTTCGGAGAAGCCTAGGCTTACGTGAAGCACCTTCACATGTCCTAAGAGGAGCTGACAGTTCTTGGCAGCCGTTTTCACCCAGCAGTGTACGACACACTGGTGTACGAGTCAAACTAGTGTGGACCCTACGTGGCCATGTCATGAGTTAGATTTGAGCTAGTTGTTATCCATGAGTTATGATGTATCATCCCTGATGTACCCTCCATGAGTTACCTTCTCATAGTGCGAGTCTCGCACGTCATCTAGCGTAGCTGCTAGAGATGATGCCATGTAATGCAAAACATGTGATGAATGTTCGATCTTATCGCATTTTATGGCTCTTATTGCTTCTTTGTATGAGTGTTGGATAGATTAAATATTTTCCTTAAATCATTGAAATCTTTTAATTATATTGAATTAATAACTACTAAACCGTTGTCAACCCGTGTCACAGATGTTAGCACATCGCTCCGCGTGTCTAGGCAATCGTCTGCCTCCACCCGTGCCTGAGCTGGGGTGTGGAAGGCGCCATGGATGCAGGGGTGGTCATGTTCCGCCCATCGACCTCAACCAGGGTGGGAACAATCATGAGCGGACCCCGCCAGCTGGAGGTGGTGCTCCTGGAGGAGGTGCCGCTGGAGGTGGTGCTCCTGGAGGAGGTGCCGCTGGAGGAGGTGATGCCAATGGCAATGGGCCTCCGCCGTAGCCGAACCCGCCACTACCACCGCCATCGAACTTGGCGGAAGTGATGGCGCAACAGACGCAGCTGCTCACAGCATTGGTCAATGGGGAAAACCACCACTATGGAGGCAACCTGAATGACTTCCAGAGGAAACTTGAGGGTTTTCTGAAGCTTAGGCCACCCACCTTTGATGGCACCTACAAGGAACCGCTGGAAGCTGATGATTGGCTTCGAGAGATTGAGAAGAAGCTGGAGCTAACCACCTGTACCCCTGAGGAGCGTATCGGGATCGCTGCTCACCATCTCAATGGAGCTGCACGCTCCTGGTGGGAAAGCTACTACCAAGCTCATGAGGACTATGACCACATCTCCTGGGATGAGTTTGCTGATGAGTTCATCGAGTACCATGTTCCTGAGGGAGTCATGGATTAGGAGGAGGAATTCAGCAATTTCACTGAGAAGGGGTGTGACATCTGCGAGTACACCAACACTTTCACTAGTTTGCTACACTATGGACCTCTACATGTTGTGGCATCTGAGAAGGAGAAGATCACTCAGTATAGGAAGGGTATGAACCCTAAGATCAAGGTGGCCCTGGGAGGCACCAAGAGTCACACCCTTCATGACATGATCGATCGCTGCATACAGATTGAGAAGGACAAGAAGGAGACAGGAGAAATGTCCAGGAGGGAGAAGAAGAAGTCTGAGGGCTCCTATCGTGACCAACAACACAAGAGGTTCCATTGGGACAGGTCATCAAGCCATCCTCACTATGACAAGGACTCTACTTATGGCTTGGGTAAGAGTGGTGGTGCCTACTCTGCTAACCACTTCCGCTCTTCCCGTGACTATCGCTCCCGCGACCGTCACTCTCGTGACCATCGCTCTCGTGACCACTCTGGGAAGGATCGCTACCCCTGGGAGCACTCTTCGCAGCCACATCATAGGTTTGACCACTCTTCACCTGCTCATGCTATGCCAAACCCTGGCAACTAGAAGGCCTCTGTGCCAACCCTGGCAACTGGAAGGCCGTCGCCTCACGCACATGAACTCTGAAGAAGTTCAAGCTGCCCCAGATGTTGTGTACGGTATATTTTTAGTTAATGGCATTAAAGAATCCGTTCTGTTCGATTCTAGAGCTACATTCCATACATCTCATCCAAGTTTGCATGAGAGAATAATATACCTACCACTCCACGTCTGGAGCCTATAGTCACCAGTTCTCCCCTAGGTGAGATGAAAAGCACCCATATCTGTAAGGGAGTGAAGCTTTGTATCGAGGGTCTAACCATCCAAGCTAACCTTACCCTTCTACCTTCAAATGGCCTAGATGTCATCCTAGGCATGGATTGGCTAACCAAACAAAAGGGCTTAATCTCTTGTTTACCCAGATATGTTCAGATAACCCACCCTTCTGGCCAAGCAGTTAGATGTGCACCTCAGAAGAATAAATCAGTATCTATTCTATGTGCCCTGAATGCACTCAAGTCTTAGGCAAAATCTCAAAAAAAGGAGAAGACTCTCGCTAATGTCCCCGTTGTCAGAGAATACGCGAGTGTGTTTCTAGAAGAGTTGCCAGGCATGCCACCTGATCATGATTTTGAGTTCATAATTGACCTCGTGCTGGGTACTGGTCCCATTGCTAAGCAACCATACCATATGTCAGTTGATGAATTAGAAGAGCTCAAGAAGCAGCTAAAAGAGCTTTCTAATAAGGGCTTTATTAGGCCTAGTTCCTCGCCCTAGGGATCACCTATTCTATTTGTAAAAAAGACGAATTGTACGATGAGGATGTGTGTTGACTACTGCAATCTCAATGCTGTTACTATCAAGAACAAGTATCCTCTGCCCAGGATTGATGATCTGCTTGATCAGCTTCATGGTGTCTGGTACTTCTCGAAGATTGATCTCAGATCTGGTTATCATCAAATGAAGATTCATGAAGAAGACATTCCTAAGGCAGCCTTTGTCACATGCTATGGGCAGTATGAGTTCACCGTGGTATCCTTCGGACTCACGAATGCCCCTGCCTACTTCATGAACATGATGAACAAGGTGTTTATGGATGATCTTGATCGATTTGTGGTAGTCTTCATTGATGACATTCTGGTTTATTCATCCACTGCCGAAGAACATGAAGCACATTTGAGAGTAGTGCTCGAGAAGCTATACCAACACCAACTCTATGCCAAGTTCAGCAAATGTGAGTTCTAGCTTGAAAAGTTGCTTTCCTTGGTCATGTACTCTTAGCTGATGGTATTGCTGTAGATCCTGCAAAGATAGAGGCCATGAAAGAATGGGAGCAGCCTTGCAATGTGTCCGAGATCAGGAGTTTCTTGGGATTGGTGGGTTACTATTGCCGATTCATTGAGAACTTCTCGAAGATAGCTCATCCTATGACAAATCTCTTGAAGAAGACCAATGAGTTTGAATGGACACCTGAGTGTGAACAAAGTTTCCAAACTCTGAAGGAGAAGCTCAATACCACGCCTGTCCTAGCCTTACCTGATATCACTAATGACTTTGTTGTCTATTGCGATGCCTCTTGCCAAGGACTAGGTTGTGTGTTGATGCAAAATGGGAAAGTTATTTCTTATGCTTCGCGACAGCTGAAGGAGCACGAGCAGCGATACCCCACTCATGATCTCAAGTTAGCAGCTATTGTGCACGCCCTAAAGATCTCAAGGCATTATCTCATTGGCAACAAGTGTGATATATACACCAATCACAAGAGCCTGAAGTACCTCTTCACTCAGGAAGATCTGAATATGAGGCAGCGCAGATGGCTAGAGCTAATCAAGGACTATGACTTGGAGATTGTCTATCATCTAGGAAAAGCGAACATAGTCATAGATGCACTTAGTCGTAAGACCTACTGTCATGCTCTATTCACCTCAACCCTGCCAACTAAATTGAAGAAAGAAATTGAAGATCTCTAGCTTGAGATAGTACCCCATGGTCTGTTGCACGAATTTCGCATTGAGTATAATTTCATCGAGCGAATACGTGAAGCTCAGAAGAGTTGCGAGGAGATGGAGTACATATGTGGGTTGATGAAGCTAGGCTACAACCCCAAATTCAGGGAAGATGAGCATGGAACCATCTGGTTCAAGGATAGAATCTGTGTACCCAGCGATCCTGCCTTGTGTAAAGAGATTCTGTCAGAAGCATATGACTCTAAGTATTGCATCCATCCTGGTGGTGCAAAAATGTATCAAGATGTGAAGAAGCACTTCTGGTGGAAAGGCATGAAGACAGACATTGCTAGACATGTGGCTAAATGTGACATCTGCAACAGAGTCAAGGCTGAGCACAGAAGACCCGCTGGATTACTCAAACCACTTGATGTTCCTGAATAGAAGTGGGAAAGCATATCCATGGATTTCATCATGGGTTTGCCTCGATCGCCAGCTGGTAATGACTCCATTTGGGTGATTGTTGATCGTCTAACTAAAGTCGCCCACTTCGTGCCTGTCAAGACCACCATTAGTGCTAAGAAGCTAGCAGATATCTACATCAAGGAAATATTGAGGCTTCATGGAGCTCCTAAGAGTAGTGTCGGATCGTGGACCTCAATACATGTCTCGATTCTGGCAAGCTCTTCACGAGTCCATTGGGACTAACCTTGACTACAGCACCGCTTACCACCCACCAACAGATGGTCAGACAGAGAGGTTGAATCAGATTCTAGAGGATATGCTTCATGCCAGTGTTCTCAAATATGGCTCAGATTGGGAGAAGTGTTTGTCATTTCCTGAGTTCTCTTACAACAATAGCTACCAGGCAAGTATCAAGATGTCACCCTTTAAAGCTCTTTATGGCAAACCATGCAGAACCCCATTGATGTGGGACCACCTAGGTGAGAGGGCAGTTTTTGGCCTCGCCAAGATCAAGGAAGCCGAAGAAGGAGTTTGTCAACTTAGAGAGAACTTGAGGATCGCTCAAAGCCGACAGAAGAGCTACACTGATAAAAGGCGTCGAGACCTTGAATTCGAAGTTGGGGACTTTGTCTATGTCAAGGTGTCTCCACTTCGTGGTACTGTCAGATTCCACATGAAAGGGAAACTAGCTCCAAGATATGTTGGCCCTTACTGCATCCGTCAGAGAGTTGGAAAGCTGGCATACAAGCTTGAACTACCCCCACAGTTGGCAGGAGTACACCCCGTATTCCATGTCTCACAGTTACGCAAGGGCTTAAGGGTACCCGAGGAACAAATAGTCACTACTGATGTGCTTGATATCCAAGATACTCTAGAGTACAAAGAGCACCCCATCAAGATTTTGGGTTGTGACACCAAGGAGACCCGAAGCAAGTCTGTCCCTATGTGCAAGGTTCAATGGAGCAATCACACCGAACGCGAAGCAACATGCAAAGATGAGAGACAACTGCTACAGTATCCTTACATCTTTGAAGGGTATGTCACTTCTTAAATCTTGAGGTCAAGATTCCAATGAGGGGGAGAACTGTAAAAACCCAAAATTCTGAGCTACAAAATTTTTTTCACAAAAACCTTGAGTGGTGAAGTGTCATGTAGAAAAACCCCACACATGTTGCACAAGCATCTCATGTTCTTATCTTGCAAACCCTAGCATGCATCCATGTTGGATTTTAAATTACCATGTGATTTGGTTTTTATTTTGATTTTATGTGTGCTAATTAAAATGAAACCATAATATTTATTTTCACAAATAAATATTAAGGGAATAATACCCTAACAAATATAAGGGTCTTGTATGCCCACTACTTGATTACACAAATTCACACATCTCATATATGTATATATATGTATATATACAAATTATTTGAAAAACAGAAAAGGAAAAGAGAAAAGAAATAAAAAGATAAAAAGGAAAGAGCCTTTCGGCCTAGACCAACCGACCGGCCCAGCCCGGCCTCTCTCTTTTCCCTCTTCCTCCTTTTCTCTCCATGCAGTAGGCCCAGCAAACAAAGGAGGCCACCAGCCCACGAGGCCCAGCAAGAAGGGACGCCCGCCTCATGTCGCGACGGGACGAGCCGCAGCCGCTGGCCGCTGGACCTCGCGTGGGGCCGAGGTGTCATCTTTTTCACCCGGCCCCTCTCTCCAGCCGTGCTGCTTTGACCACGAGCAGAGGGAGCTGCGTCGACACAACGCACCCAACCGCCAGCCCCGCTTCGAGCTGCTCGCGTCTGCCACCTGGGCTGACCGCTGCCCGACAGCCCTGCACAAATTGCCCATGGCCGCGAGGATCATTTCCTCCCGCGCGTGCGCACATGCACTGCCGCCGTGATGAAGCTCTGCCGCTATAATGCTTAGGCTCACCCGGCCCTTGATAGCCCCTCTCACTGATCGGCCACGCCCCACCGGGTGACCTGGAGCCTCCATGACCGCTTGATCGAGCTTCCTCGCTCGATCGCCGTCCGCCGGCCACCCACCACCTCGACCTCCCTTATAAAACAACGCCCCAGTGCCCTAGGGCTTCCCAGGTGCCGCCACCACTCCGGTGGTTCTCAACTTGCCACCAGCCTACTTAATTTGGAGGAGAAGGGGAGGAAGGTGAAGAAGGGGGCGGAGAAGAAGAAGAAGGAGGAGGAACTCTGCCGCCGCCAGAGTCGGAGGAGGAGCCGCCATGCTAGGATCACTGCTGCTATCGTCGGGAGTAAGAAGATAAAGCTGCACCACGAGCCATAGCCAGAAAAACTCCGGAGCTTGGACTTGTACCGCACCTCCATCCTCTGAACCACCGGTGAGCGCCACCGCCACCACTGCTCTTCCAACCCCTTAGCCTAGCCTGCTACTTCCTTGGCCATGGCGTCTCACACCAAGACGCGAAGGCCGAGCCCATGTGCCTGTTCACGCATGCACACACACAATGGCTTGTTGCTCTGTTGACGCTGCTTGGACTCGAGCCGCACCGGCGTGTTCGTGCACCACCGTGGCGAGACCGCCTCACCACCTCTCCGCTGGGCCATGGGCTCCTTTGACCATGATCTGTGCTTGCCTTGATGAGATGAACACCATGCGCATGCTAGTTCTCTACTTGCTTCACCGGGAGACCGCCGACGCACCACCATGCCAGTGCGCCGCCACTCTAGAGCACCGCCGCCTTGACGCCGTTTCCTGCTGACTCTGACCACCGCGTGGATCAAGAAGACACTGAGGAGCACCGCTGAGAGAAGCTGCGTTGACTCGAGGAGAAGATGGAGGCCGTGGACCTACCCTGGGCGCCGTGTTGCGGACCAAGGCCTCATCAGAGCTCCGCCGTGGGAGTTGCTTCCCACGTGGACTCCGCCGTGGCTTTTGGTCGCCGCCGGTGCATCAGGGAGGTGCTGCGTGACCTCTATCACACCCCTACATTGACTGGAATTGAGGCCCTATCGAGGAGCAGCTAGGCGCCATCGCCGTTGACCCGCCATTCGTCGTGGACAGCCTCGCCGGATGCCAAGGTGGAGCCTTGAATACCATCGTTGAGGTCACCGCGACATCCTGAAGCCATAGCGCAAGAAGATGGAGTCGAAGGGGCACCGAGTCGCCAAAATTTGGAGAAACACCGCCGCCGGTGAGCCTCGCCGTCAGGCTCATGGAACAGAGGAAGGGGATCAAACCAAGCCAGACTGAATGGACACGGTCCACATGGACCTGAGACACTGCGAGTAGGACCCAGTGTGAGCTGGTGCACTGCGGACCGACCTTTGGATAAGATCGTGCACCCGGTTCATGTGAACCCGAGTCACTGACAGTGGACCAGGCAAGCGCCAGTGCACCGTGGACCAGCGTCTGTGAAACGAACTCATGTGGGATCCATGACGATGACATGGCAGGCCCGTTAACGGCCCAGTGGGGCCCACCTGTTAGTTGACCATTGACCGTTGACTGATGACGTCAGCAGTGACGTCACCCCAAACCCACATATCAGGCGATCGTTGACCCAGTCAATGCTGACGTCAGCATGACATCACCTGCCATATCAGCATCTGATCTGTCTCTGTTTGAGCCACACAGGACACGTGGACCAATCAAAGGCTGCTTCGTGTCAGCACCAGAATAATCCAGCCTCTTTTCTTTTTCAAAAATCGATTAAATGTTTGAAAAATCATAATTAATTCATATGAGCTCAGAAAATTATGATCCACATATCCAAATTTTCTATAAATCAAGCTCTACCTATTTCTGCTATGTTTGAGTGCATTTAGATCTTTTATTTGGTATTCGTTCTTTATGATAATCTACAGGGGTCACTTCTATGACCATTAATTCTCGGTTACAGGGTCGAGCCAGGATAGATCTAACAACAGTGACTACTAGGAGAAGTTCGACAGCTACGTCAGTGAAGGTGCCACATCTCACCCAACCTCGTAGATCCCATTACGCATGGCAAATGTAGTATGGCTAGTGCTTTAATTTCTATTGCAATATAATGGATCACCTATGCTAGGTATGCATGGTAGATTACTACTTGATGAGCCCTACCTTGTTGTAACCTATCACCTACTTACCCACTGTTTTGTTGGCCACTTGCTTATCTGCTATATTTATACATATATACTTCACTCGCTCACATTTTGATGCGATGTGATGAACCCTGGGAAGGCTTGGAGGGTGCCAGGCTGGAGGTGTGTGTGTTGATGGGTCAGATGTGCTTGTGAGCTGATGATGGTATATCTGGGTTTGGGGTGGAGCTTACGGCAGGGAGTAGGGTGAGGGTTGAGTCGATCGAGCCGGGATCTATGATGAGCTTATGGAGCGAGTCTTGCCGGGGAATGGATCTGGACATTTCCATGAGTAACGGTCTATGGCGGACTAACTCAGATGAGTTGGAGAGTCCTGAGTGGAAACCTCTGAGGGGTGGAAGCCAGGAGGAGTGTGCCATGGTAGCACGTTAAATGGGGACACTGATGAAGACATCCTGGCTTGATTACACTTAGGAACTGCTGCGCTGGTATCCAGACCTTAGGAATCTCTTGCTTTCCACTCGCTTCCCATGGGGAGGAGATGGCCGAACCACTGGATTGATCGATGCCACTACTGCTAGGCGAGTAGTGTTTGGAAGGTATATGCATGGGATGGAGCTAACACCCTACCAAGATGATCATGGCACCCTCTTCGGGAGCAGGTACATGGCATGGCATCCTCTTTGGAAGCGGATACATGCTCTCTTCACAGTTTCAGTGATCCAGAGCTGGATGGTAGAGTGACATCGTTCTATGGCAGTAGGCGCCTGGAATCTGCCTAGGTGGTGATCAACACCGATGATGGTTATCTAGTGGATTAGTGAAACCTCTGCAGAGTGTATGGTTGATCGATCGATACATATGCCAATTCATTAGCTATGGACCTCTCCTTAGGAGGATGCATCGGACTAGTGAGTGGAGTGTTCTACCTTCCCCCTGAGTGTGATTTCTGGCCGTGAGCCAGGTTGAAGGCTACAGGCCGCTAAGGCAAGCCGAGAGGGAGTTGGCTTGTCGACACGATTATGTGATAGCATTGGAGGATATGAGATGGTGTTTCAGAGATGTATGGTGAAGGATGGTGTGGGTTGGGAATATGTTTAAAACTTGAGAACTATATTATTTATATACTGGATCAGTGCATAGGAAACCCTAGCCTTTATAGGTTCCTTTTGTTATATCCTTGTTTTGTATCCAATTTCCACAAAGCAATGCATAGGGTGGGAGTGGACAGTACAAATCATACTGAAAATTTGGTTTTAGGTTCAAGGAGTGAGTACTCATCTGGGGAGTACAGCGATTGAGGGTTTCATGTCTACGCTCAAGTTGGATTTTGAAGATGATAGCTTTCGCACCTTCAAGCTTTTAATTTTATGCTGCATGAACTCTGATTCCGCCAAGTGGCGATGTAATAAGTTATTGTAAACCTCTATATTGTACTCTTTTGTATGATGTATGGGTTATGGTATTCAACTGTTATTGGGTGATGTGATTTAAATGGTCATATTACACTTTGACTCTGTGAATTTTCCTTCACGGAAATTGAGGTCATTTCAGCAACTAGCTTAGTAACCTTTTGCACTATATCATTTCCATGTGGAAATTATGATACCCTGTGGATCACCAGGTGAAGTGCTATAATGGTATTTTCATGTGCTTGCAGACTTTGCTTCTTTCGCTAAGAAACACCAACAAGCATTTTTGGCACCATTGTCGGGGAACGGTTAGCACAGTTATCTACAAACCTAGTTCGCCCGTGTATCATGCTCTACCTTTGCTTTCTTCTCTTCTTTTCTTTTCAAAAACAAACATATACATGGAGCTACGTACCATTCACAACCTTTCTGTTCCAAAGGGTGAGCTCATTGAAATTCCACAATCCTCGAAGCCAATCATAGCTTCTAGTTATGAGCTCCGCCCAGGCTTCGTAGCCATGGTTTGGGACCAAGCCTTTTCAGGCTTGGATTATGAAAATCTATATCATCACTTATGGGAGTTTGAGCAGCTCTGTGCCTGCCTAACCATCTTAGGCATGCCACAAGAAATGTTGCGGTGGAAGTTATTTTCTTTCTCTCTTAACGAGAAACAATGGTACGCCCACACCGTAGGCAAGGTAAACAGAGATTGGGAAGACTTATGACACAAGTTCTGTGTTGCATTCTTCCCTATATCTCGCATCGCTTCCCTACGATAAGTGATACTCAACTTCCAACAAAAAGATAGCAAGACTATAGAAGTAGCCTGGGACCTTTTTTTGATTTTAACTAGATCTAGCCCAGATTTGTCTATACCAAACCATGTGCTTTTGCAACACTTTTAGTTAGGTCTTAGAAAAGAATCTGCCCTACAACTCAACATAGCAGCCGGTGGCTCTTTTGCTCATCTTACCACAGCGAAAGGCGAAGCACTTCTAGAACATATCCTAGAAAACACACCTCCGCTAGAACCTATTTAGTTTGAGCCCAAGCCTGCTATAGAGGAAGTATCTTCGACACTTGATGAACCTGTCGTACCTATAGAGAGACCCTCTTACAAACTAGAAAGCCCAAAGGAAGAATTCCAATATTTGGATCTTCTAGTATTCGAGGATGATCTTTTCAAAGAATTCAGAAATACCTCGAATTACACATGTCAAAGGAGACCACCAGTCCCTAAAACTCCTAATGAGCCTCTAGATCCCATTTTTCTTAAGGAATCCATTAGGGAGTTAAGAGCTATCATGAGTTCCAAATGGGTAGCGGAAGGAGAGTTTTCTTCTGAAGAAATTTAGATTCATGCTCCTTGTTCGACCATTCGATGCATACTTCATAGGGATTGAGTAGACACGTTGTATAATCCAACAATTGGAGTGAACATCATGTCACAATCCTTTGCAACTTCTTGCTTAGGAGATAAATCGACTACTCCAACTAACAAGTTCTTTAGGGTAGCACCAAGAACGATCCACAAAGGACTTCGGGTTTTACACAATGTCACTCTCCACATAGACGAGTGTCGATCTGGACCTAGACTTTCATATCTTTGATGTCTAGGATTTCAACATTCTCATTGGGCACCCCTTGGAAAAGCTTTTTACTAATCCATTGAGAACATGGGAGTTGAACATTAAGTTGGGGAGAGATTCTTTTCCTATCCAAGTCACGAGAGCTAAAAACTCAGTGGTAGAATCTCCCCCGATTCATGATTTGCCCACGGAAGTCATGTCGGTAGGACCATTTGAGTCTCCCGAGTCATCCTTAGAAAGAGACGTAGAACTCTTTATGGATGAAAAAGATGACTTAGGTGAGACCATAAACCTTCCCAAAGAGGAAGTGCTGGCACGACCTCCTCTTGAGCTTAAACCCTTACCCACTAGATTACACTATGCTTTCTTGCATGGCGACACGCAAACTCCTATCATCATAAGTGACAAACTTAGTGATGAGGAGATGGCCAAACTCATTGCCATCCTAGAAAAGCATAGGATGGTCTTTGGGTATTCCTTGGATAATCTCAAGGGGATAAGCCCAACACTTTGCACCCATCGCATTTCTATCAATCCGTCAAGTATGCCCACACGAGAGCCTCGTCGAAGGCTTAACAATGAGATGCGGGAAGTTGTGAAGAAGGAAGTTCTCAAGCTTCTTCACATTGGGATTATTTATCCCGTACCACATAGCGACTAGGTTAGCCCCGTCCAAGTGGTTCCCAAAAAGGGAGGAATGACGGTAGTGGAAATGCTGAAAATGAACTTATTCCACAAAGAACCGTCACGAGATGGAGAATGTGCATAGATTACTGAAAACTTAATGCGACAACTAAGAAATATCACTTTCCTATATCCTTCATTGATGAAATGTTGGAGCGGTTAGCGAAACATTCTTTCTTCTATTTTCTCGATGGGTATTCGGGTTATCATCAAATTCCCATCCGTCCTGATGATCAAAGCAAAATGACCTTCACATGCTCGTATGGAACATACGCTTATCATAGAATGTCATTCAGGTTGTGTAATGTGCCTGCATCATTCCAGCGGTGCATGATGTCTATCTTTCTTGACATGATTGAAGAAATCATGAAAGTTTTCATGGACAAATTTTTGGTCTATGGAAAAACTTTCGATCATTGTTTGGAAAACTTAGACAGGGTCTTGGAAAGGAGCAAGGAAAAGGACCTAGTACTTAATTGGGAAAAGTGCCACTTTATTGTCCGAGAGGGCATTGTCCTCGAGCACTTGGTGTCTGAATGGGGGATAGAGGTAGACAAGGCTAAGATCAAAGTTATCAAACAGCTACCTCCTCCAGTGAACATAAAAGGAATCCGTAGCTTCTGAGGACATGCAGGTTTCTATAGGAGATTTATTAAGGACTTTTCTCAGATCTCTAGACCCCTGACAAGCCTATTAGCTAAGGATGCACCTTTTGAGTTTACTAATGAGTGTTTACAAGCTTTTCATACCCTTAAGAAAGCACTCATCTCAGCCCTGGTTATTCAGCCACCTAATTGGTCTTTACCAATTGAGATCATATGTGATGCTAGCAATTACGCTGTTGGTGCTGTCCTTGGCCAAACCAAAGATAAAAAGCATCATGTGATAGCTTACGCTAGCAAGATGCTAACAGGAGCTCAGCTTAACTATGCTACCACTGAAAAGGAGCTCCTTGCAGTCATTTTTTCTATCGATAAGTTTCGGTCTTACTTAGTGGGAGCAAAAGTGATTGTTTATACCGATCATGCCGCAATTAAATATTTACTCACTAAGAAAGATGCAAAACCTTGTTTGATTTGTTGGATTCTTTTACTCGAGTTTGATCTAGAAATAAAAGATAAGAAAGGAATAGAGAATGCTGTTGTGGAGTATTGTCACGTATGTGTTAACAGTAGATAAGTGTTAATTTTAACCATCAACTAAACATGAAAAAGGACTTAAACATAAATACCATCTAGATATAGGGGTTATACTAATAGAATTCCATGATTTTTGATGAATATCTATTTTTGCAGGGTGTCAGCTAAAAAGAACCAAGAAATGCCCACATGCCAGGTTTACATAGAGATAAAGGGCGAACATGTACTTTTCTGTGATTAGGAAGGTTCGAGAAGGCACTGGACAAACAGGAGCGCAAAATGTCTTAGTGGCCGGGCGGCCGCCCACATCCTTGGGCGGGCACCCGCTGACCTGGACCAATCAGGTCCAGGCTTGCGGATCCTGCCTCCACCGCCTTTGGGGATGAATAATAATCATCCATTTAGGTCGGTTTGATCCGAGGGTTGTGCTGCATCCTAGGGGGCTATATAAGCAGGGCCCCTGACCCCTGGAGGAGGCATCCTTGAAACCCTAATTCATTATTTCAAGTTAGGATCAGAGGAGAGGGGTCCCTTGAATGGATCATCTCTCCATAGCTAGCCTTCAAGAGAAGATTAGTCCTCATTAGGATCTATTCTCAGCAAATAGAGAGATAGAGGGCGAGGGAAGAGTTGGAGGTTGTGCCGGCATGTTGGTGCGCCCTCTTCAGCTTGTACTTCGGTGGATTCCAACTTCTCCAAGCCTACATCCAGGATACTTTTGGTAATTGATCTTTATTCAAGTATTTATCTTATTCTTTTGTTCATTGGTTCATAGGTCTTATGATTTCTCTAGTTCTTTTAGTGCTCTGAATTAGAGTAGTAATTGTTAGTGTAAGCATGGTGCTTAGGCTATCGATTACCTATGTTTGCGCCCTATTCTTAGTTGTGTGGTAGTCATGGGGAGTGACTTTATCCCGTCCACACTACTTTGAGTAGGTTCTTAAATTAGTAGGACCGTAGTCGTGTCGGTAAAGTTCTCTTTGTAGCGCTTTTCCATCTAGCGACGTCCAAAGTGAACATTAGAAGGACATTTGAACCATCACCTTGCCTTGCATAGGATTATTTCCATAGGAATCCTCTCTACCTACCATATCTTAACCTTGATTGCTACACCCCTGGATAAACTAGTGTTATGCGACTCATACATGTTTCCCTATGGATACAATATTTAAAATCCTCCGGGTGAAGGCTACAACGGTATCTGTGCGCTTGCGGATTTATCTGTATGTGTTAAAAATACCAACGGTATGTAAGTCACTAACATGCAGGAACTACCAATCAATGACTTCCTACGTGATGACATGCTACTCAAGGTGACGGACACCACCCCGTGGTATGCAAATATTATGAACTACATGGTTGCAAGATACGTACCACCATGGGAGAACTGAAGAAAACTGCAAGTCGAAAGCAGACGTTACCTATGGGATGACCCATATCTATACAGGGTATGTTCAGATGGCCTATTGAGAAGATATGTGCCGGCAGCTAAAGGATTACAAATAATTGAGAAGTGCCATTCGGCACCGTACGGAGGTCATTGTGTAGTATTCTGCACACAAGCCAAAATCTGGCAGTGTGGATTCTTCTAGCCAATGATGTATGAGGATGGCAAAGAATTCATTCGGAGGTGTCAAAATTGTCTATCCCAAGGCAACATTACAACTCGCAATGCGATGCCCCTACACTATCAAATAGAAATATTTGATGTGTGGGGCATTTCATGGGGCCATTCCAGAAGTTCCAAGATTGCGAGTACATCCTGGTTGCTATCAACTACGTATCCAAGTGGGTGGAAGCCAGGCCATGTAGAGCTGCTGACGCCAAGCATGCCAGGAAGATGTTCCATGAGATAATCTTTCCTCGCTTTGGAATACCATGCATGGTGATAAGCGATGGAGGATCACACTTCATTGATAAGACATTCAAAGCATTCGTGAAGGAACTTGGCGCCAAGCATAATATTGCTGCACCCTATCATCCACAAACAAGTGGCCAAGCTAAGACATCCAACAAATAGATCAAAAATATCCTACAGAAGACGGTCAATGATATGGGGAAGATGGAAAAATAAGCTTCCTAATGCACTATGGCATACAGGACTGCTTATAAAACCCCTATTGGCATGTCACCATTCTAGTTGGTATACGGGAAGAGTTGCCACCTGCCAATAGAGCTTGAGCACCGAGCCTATTGGGCAATCAAAAGCTGGAACATGGATCTCAAGCTAGCTAGGCGAAACCAACAAAATAAAATTTCCTAGCTAGAGGAATGGCGTGAGAAAGCTTACCACAGTGCCAAATTATACAAAGAAAGGAAAAACCACCGGATCAAGCTCAAGGAATTTCGATAGAGTAATCAAGTCCTATTATTCAACTCCAAAGTAAAATTATTCGGTGAAGGGAAGCTGCAGAGCAAATGGAAGGGACCATACACCGTAATCGACATGTCATCTCATGGGGCGATAACAATTCAAGATGATGACGGTAATATCTTCAAGGTTAACGGTTAGAGCCTAAAACCCTTCCTTGCACCATCTCATAATTCTAATTTTAATCACAAAATAGATAGAATAGATTTAATTATGCCCTAAAAAATATAATTGCTAAAAATGTTTATTAGTCTAATTAATCTATTCTTTATAATTATAAAATAATAATCATGTTTTCTTGTTTTAAGCAAAAGCAAGCATTTTATTTTATTTATATTCTTTTATGACTGAAATGCTATTGTTGTTTAAAATATAATACAAAAATATTTTGGAAGACTAAAAATGTGAATTAATCTCTTTGCTTAATGAGGATTATTTGAGTTAAGTCTAAGCATCATACCCGTATCAACCGAACCGACCATGTTTTCAAATTTCAAAAAACATGGTTCTGAACCTGGACGGCCCACCACTAGCTCCAATCGTCCCAAAATTTTTCCATTTCATTTTGAATCACGTCTAGATGTATGTCTTGATGGTGATTACGCTCTGGTTCATTCGGAGGAGTGTAGGGGTGCCTGTCCATTCCTATTATTAGTCCCCCCATTCTCATTCTTTTCACAAAGCAAGCTCAAGCCATTCTTCTTCCTTCCTCCTACACTCCAACAAGAATTCTCTGTTCTTAGAGAAGGGAGAGACTAGTGAGCGTCGTAATACTCCTCTCGCCATTGAAGCTCCACCCAAGGCGGCAGAGATCATCACCAAGAAGGCCACTTCAGCGGACAACCGTCCCTCCAAGCGCTCCAAGCCTCCTTCCTCTGTTTCTTCTTCCTTGAAAATCCCTACCTTTTCATACACCGTTGGAGGGGTTGATCAACCGGGAGGAGGGCGAGGGAAAGGTCTCATGCAAAGGCCGATGAACCATACCTCAGTGCACCCTTGCTGGTGTGTGATCCTCCAATCCAGGGGCAGGCCACTGGATTTCGGTGATGAAGAACCACCTAAGATAGAGGATTCAATTAGAGAATAATTAAATAAAGAAATCAAGAGACTTTCTAACTATCTCCACCATCTTCAAAATAAGTTAGCAGAAGCATGCACCGCTAATCTCCAACTAGATGAGGAAATCAGATGCTTTCATCTTGAGATGGATGAGGCAATCGCTGATTTTGCTAAGGCAGCGGGGGGTAGAACATGCTCTTTAGAACGCTTGCTTCAAATAAATTAGGCGCACGCACCATTTTGATTTCAGCAATTTCCCATTTCAAGTTGTAATTGGAAATTCAATGTGCACCTACTTATATCAAGTTTTGCAATATTTCAATGAGAATATACATATGCATATTTTGTCTCTCTCTGTCTCCACTTGTTTTTGTTCTTTGCTGCACACAAGAAAATAAAAAGACAGAAACAAACACAAGTGTGGGGGAGGCGCCATTCAAAGAGGTGTGCACGCGAACTTCCGTCATGACAAAAATATTCGGTTTGCACATCTCTCACTCTTGCAATATTCTTCATAGTTCAAATTAATATACACTAAAAATGTGATGCTCCATTTCCATTTTCACCAATTGATAATGATTTGTATACTTTTTATTCCTTGCTAAAAGCTGATATATCTGTCAACAACTCTACAAAATGGCTATGTAGCAACTTTTCTCTTGCAATTATCTTGGGATTTATTTATAAAATTTAAAACATATAGCATGCTCCTCAGTGATGAATAAACTCTTCCCAGTGCCATACATTTTGTTACTACAAACTTGCTACATAGCCATTTATCTTGTGTTGAGTTGTATCAAGTTTTGTGATTTATGTTGAGAGAAGTTGCATAATCCCAAGATCGAGTCTCACATCTGTTGGCGTTTCTTAGCGTCGTCGCTAAAGATAGACTAAGAGTCCATCATTGGTAATAATACTAGAAACATGTGTTGACATCTCTAACCAGCATTACGTCAGAAGAGTAACTCTTGGCCCTTAACGGCGCCGGCCAAGGTATTACAATTTTGGTAATAATAGTTAGAAGTGCCTGATTGGCCTTCCTAACCGTCATTACTTACTAGTATGAAATCCTATAGCATGGCGCCATGGGGTGCAACAAGAATTACATTCCTTAAGTAATGGTACTTAGGCATGCCAATCATGATAGCTCACTAAGAATTAATAATAAATCTGCAAGCGCATAGAACTATCATTGTAGCATTTCAACCCATGAGTATTTAAGGGTGTCGTATTTATAATTTCCTATAGGAGGGCAATATGCATCAAGCATGGGATAAACATGATCACTTATTAAGTGCAAAGGTAGACATAGAGTAAATAGGGTTAAATCATGGTTCAAAGATAGTGGACACACATTTGAGTCAACCTCAAGGATAAAAGAGAAATAAGAATAAAAGAATATAACTAACCAAGTAGGCATTGGTTATATGTAACTATGCAAAGAACTATTAGTAAAACATCTAACTAGCATGTCTAGCATCAGGACTAAGTCTGCGATGATAGGGAGGTCCCTGCAGCTGGTCTGCTAGCCGATAGAGACTTTACAAACTCCTACTCAATACCCGAATGTGGGGGAATGCAAGGGATGGACAAGGCTATCACTAACTGCCCACCTACCCCTCTGCCCATGGGGCACCAACATATCCGTCAATCTCTGCATACCTGAGCACCATGCTCGTGTAATTAGAAATGACTCCTAACCCCCGCGGACCCCAACCCTTTGGATTGACAGGCTAGGTTAAGAGCAACCGAAAAGGAACGACGAACCATCACCTCATTCCTAGTTCTTCATCTATTCTTACTAATCCAATGAACAATGAAGAACGATGATGAACAAGTCAAGAATATCATACATAAACTATGTATTAGTTCATATTATGCTCATAACAGGATCATAACTATACTCTAGTTTATATGCACGATTATATAAATAAGATAAGAACTTGCTCATGGAGAAAACTGAATTGTATTCATACCAAGATATTCTTCTTCCTCCAAGGAGATAAGCTCTCATTGATGGCTTTTGCCTTGCTCACAAACTGCTAAAACTACTCTAAGGAATACAAGTGAGAGGTGTGAGGTGAGTGACTCCAAATGAATGTGCGTGTGAAGAATGAAGGAGCACCCTCTTCTTATAGTCCAACTAGGATGGTTAGAGCATCAACAAATATGGAAGGAGGTACAACCACCTTGGGGAACCGCCTATTGAACCTCCTATGAAAGCTGGGCCCGAGAGGGGCCACCTGGGGGCGGTCGCCCCTAGGGGCTATCGGTCCCCTAGTGGGGCCTGCTGGCTACCGCCTTCGTGTGGTCAGTTCCTTCCTGGGTCTCGACCTCCCCTGCGGTTACGATCAGGCCCAGGTATGCACCGAAGGTGGGATTCTTTGTTACTCTTGGTTGCGCATTCTCTGATTTCATATTTTGCCTTTACGCTTTCTCTTTTGTGTTGCGCACTTCCACTTGTTTCCATTAAATATCCTATGAAAACATGAACACTAGGGGTACAAGTGGAATTCTATTAATAGCAAAAGCATATGTGTTAAAGTATGATTGCTTCTCTCTTTTTAAGTCTATGTTGGTGGTTAAAATTTATCCGTAAGGACCACCAACAAGACCCCAAGCTTAACCTTTGCTCGTCCCGAGAAAATAGCTAAGTATGGTTGTTGATCAGGAGTTGCTACAATGCTGATACAAATCATAAGTGCCATGCCTATAACAAATCATTCTTTCATAATTTAAATAAGTTGGCATTACTATCCACTCTTTACCATGACTGCTCGTGGGGCATGTAGCTTTTCCAAGTTCTTGGGCGGTTGCAAGACATAATGGTTATAACAGAATCACTAGTCATTCATTCTTTGATAGACCGTCTATCCGGAGGTTTTATGAGTTTTTGCAAAATTAAACAAGTTTCTCAAATGATTCTCTCAATCGCTCAATGTGTATGATTACCTCACCAAAGGCAATGTAGTGTTGCCCTTTTATATCCTACCACTAAGGCTGAGAGTGGAGTTATGGGCAGGTATAAAGGTAGGCATACTTACATCACCTGTATTGCTAAATCAAAGACCGGACCACAAAGAGATACAAGTCATACACCTTGATTGAGATGTGCAAGTGTGTGTAATATGAGGATGGTGGAATCCAAACTCTAAATATTTCTGACACTCCATGCATCATGACTCTCTTTTATTGGATGTAATGAAACTTTTGTAGAGATATGGGCTATAAGATCATCATATTTTTTGAACGGGTATCTAGACTTTTTTTTGCCGTTTGTTTATTGTATGCCCCTTGGCATGGTTCTCCCTTTTTTTAGCATAGCCCATATCTTTTATTGACATATGAAGACTCTGGATGGAGAGATGCCATGATAGCGAATGGAGGAAGCGGAAGTTTTGCATAAGGAATGCGCGGCTCTTAGGGAGAGAGTCGGCATTTTTATTTGGTGGAAACAGGGGGCGCAACTCTCAGGGTAAGAGTTGGCGTATCTTTGGTGGATGGATGGGTGCATGTTGTGCACAACTTTCAGGGTGAGAGTCGGCTTTATTTGGTGGGTGCATGTGAATCTCAATCATGGGCATATGACCATAATCTCACTGAGGTCACAATAATTTGACCCACCTCAAAGTTCCGTAAGAAGCATATGACTAAGGTTCATGAATGTAAAGCATATCATATGGCCGGTATTTCATAATCATTGAGAAACTTTTTGATTTTAAGATTTTTTGAAAAGAAAACTCCGGATGTCAAGTTTCTCTTGGAACAAAGTCATGACAAATTCTATTTGTACCATCTCATATTTTGCAACAACTTAGAAAAGGATCATGTGATTGCAACCCACAAGATTTCAAGTTTTTAGAATGAGATATTTTTTAGCCAACAAACTTAAATCTTGAGGAATACTAAGTTATAACTTAGGCACAAACGATTCATAGATAGAGCAACTATTCATCATTTCAACAGAAGAGAAACTAACACATCTTAACACATACGGGAGCGGAATATATATATTTGAATTGTGAAGGAAAAATTATGAAATAAAAATTGCAAGAAATAAAATTCAAGAATTATTAGATACATGTTACCTCTGTGGGGTGCCCTCACCCAAGCTAACTCAAGGCCTAGGTCCAGGGAAGTGTCACATGGAGCGAAGGTAGGCCATCTATGCCTTGTGCCGCCATCGGTTTGCATCTTCGATGTCTACAAAGTGATGTTGGTACTGCTGGTGCCACTAGGTGGTGGTCTGGATATGTGCATTGAGTCTATCTTGGATTTTCCTGTTCTGGAGCTCTAGTCCTCCCATGCATGTGTTGAGGACCTCCAATGTGACCGGCTGTGGGAAAACCAGGGGTGGCATGCCTTCCAATCCTGAGGAATGCGCTTGCTCGTGCCATCCCGATCCTCCTGCCTCGTGTGGGTGAGGAATCCAGGTGTTCACGTGACAAGGGACCATTCCATCCCTGGTATCATGGTGGGCATAGTCGGTCGTGGTGCAGGCTGTGCGGGCTCCTCTTCCTATCTTTCTCTCCTCCGTGATGTCCTGGGGGAAATAGAACTCCTGCGTGCCTCCTTCCTCTCAACAAGGTCAAAGGTGAGAGATTGGGAATTATATAAAGCGAGATTGGGGTTAGGTAATTGAATCTCGTTTATGTATCCTAGAAAATAATATAACAAACCTTGTCCCAATTCATCATGTTTCAGAATATGGGCTTGTCCCAGATAAAATTCATTAATAATAACTCAAGGAGTAGAGAGATAAACAATGGTGTTTGTAGCATGGGGATCAACACTAGTAGCAAGATGAGTGATAAGTGAAGTGCATCAGATAGGAGTAGATGTCTTAAAAGAATTCAGCCAATGCTTAACAATCTCATGCATAGGAGCAACTTTAATGTTTTCAAGCATGGCATAAAGCAACTTTAACTCAATATTGTAAGCATGGTGCAAATCATCTCTAGGAAACATAGAGTTAGCAATCTATTTATGCACAAGCCTCAAAGTGGGATGATGAATGATATTGTCATTGGGTTGGAACTTCCCAATAACATTTTGCCTAGTGATCAAATGCCAGAAAATTTGACGATGATAGCCCGAGAGAGAAAAACCCAAATCAATGGAGCATCGACAATGAAAGCCTAAGCGTGAAGCTAGCTCCTACCAAGAAAGGGTATGTTCTCTACCAAAGCAATGAAAAACAATACCGTAGTTGACAACTTGCACAGAGCCTAGAACTTGAATGGTCAAAAGACGTGATCCTAGCTCATGCACAGGAGCGACATGGCTCCAACCTACGTGCTCAAAAATGGTATTGAATTTGGTGTCCATACCTATTCGTTGGAGAAGGGTCAGGTCATTGGCCGGCGTGTGCAAGAACTCATGGTTCTTGAGGAGGTTGTATGCTTGAAAGTCCCACTCATTCTCCAAGTCGAGGAAGGGGGCATTAGCTTCTTTGATGGCATGGCCTGTTGGCGCCTCCTCTTCCTGCAGCGGGTTCTCCTCATGCGCGGGGATGCTTTGTCTTGAATCCCCACGAGAACGCCGGCCTCTCCAGAACATGCCGGAAACCTGATTCCTGATCCCACTCATGGTGAGTGACCTTAGCATGAGAGCTTGAGCTTGTTTTGTGGTGGAAGTGCAAGAGGTTTTTGCAGAGTTTTCTTGAACTTGATCTTTGTGGAAAATATTTGGAGAGTGGTAGAGCAAGAGAGTGATGGAGAGGAAGTGAAGAATGAGAGAGTGAGAGGGGTGAGGGGCTCAACCCCGGCCTCCTTGTATATATAGGCGTGGATGCAGGCGTGGAGGGGTTGCTGGCAATGGCTAGTAGCTGTTGGGAAAATGCTGGAGCGCCAGCTCCTCGTGCAGGGTGTGGCCACCCCTAGGGGCGACCGGTCCCCTAGTGGGCCTGCTCTGTCCCTCCTTTTGCTAGATGCTTCCAACAGCTATCCATGTGTGATAGCCATTTGCGATCCTCTCTAGTTCAAAAACTTGCTCCCCTTTTTGATTTTCCACAAATTTATTTGCAATTTTTTGTTTTCAAAAATTATTTTAAAAATAAGAAATGAAAAGAGAATAAACTAAACTTTCAAAAAATGATTTTTACAAGATTTTTGGATAAAAAATATTTTGAAATAAAAATAAGGTTTTTGTAAAACTAGAAAAGAAATACTCTTTTTTAAATACATATATATATATTTTGATAACTACCGATGACCTTCGGCAAGGGCTCAATATTTATAGTTCGTTGGCAAGACCTTTTCTTCTTCATTGCTCTACAGCTGCATGAACAAACTTGGGAGAAGTCTTGGGTTACCCCGGGATTTTTCCCGTATTGTTGACAGGAATAGAAGCAGCTATTTGAGCAATTTAGGTTTCTATTATTTATTGAAACTCAGTTGATTTTTAATGAAGAAGACAAAGTTTCTGTTGACACCATTTTTTGGCACGTGTCAATATGGATCGGAAGACTAAACTGAATCGGCAAAAGGGTGGTTGCTCTTCAGCATTGCTTCTGGCCTGCCGATAGATGGTTGCCGATGAAGAGCATGTTGATCTGGATTATTACCGATGGTGTTGAAAAGCTGATAGAGGATCGTTGCCGATGAAACAGAAAGAGTTGTTGCCGATGAGATAGGCAGGAAGGCTAGGAGGTTGTTGTCGATGCCAGGGATGTGCCGATAAGGAGATGACTTCATCATGACGGGAGCGGACAGCGGATCGGCAACACGAAGCTTATGATTTTTAGTATTGTAGTTTAAGTCCAACTCCTATACAAGTTTTATTTCTTTTTCAAGAAATAGAGTTCGTATAAGGAATTAGTTTATTTCTTCTATATTTGACCTTTACATATTAAATTAGGACTCTTTTTAGCAGAGTATAAATATATGCCGAAGGGCATTGTAATGGATATCCAAGCATCAATAAACCAATCTACTTTTTATTTACCTTTACCAGTACTTTACTTTTCGGTGACTTCGCCAAGTACCTTTTCTTTTTCAACGAGTTCTTTCAAGAATCGACGGGCTGCATCAACTTGATCTCCAGCGACCTTGCAGGTTCCGTGTCTACCGAGCACGATTCAGGCTTTGACTTCTGGGCGTATCGCTATCGTCTCGTCTGATCTGTTCAACAGTTATCAAATACTTTCTGAGCTTTGACATCTAGGCGCATCGATCGTCTCATTCGGATTTTATTCAAATTTATCATCCTTGTCGATTAACAGGTCAAATTGACTGGCACGCTTCGGATATCAATTGTGGGTATTAGCCCGGTGTGTTTGCAGATATAATTTTGCATCAACAGTTTCAAGCTTAGCATTTATATTTTCAAACATTTTATCATTCAAAGACAACTTATTTGTAAGATTTTCATTGATCTTAGCTTGTCCCATAACGAGGTCTCTCAAAGAAGGTCGATTTGAATTGAAATTATTACCTTACCGGCGGTGCTGGTTGTTCCACCCATTATTACCTTGCTGTTGTGGTTGGTGAAACACATTGTTGACGTAGGAAAATTCTTCTTGGGTTTCAGGGCAGCTGTTTCCTGAATGGCCAATATTCCCACAGACTTCACACATCACGTGTGAGTCCATGGCCTGGACGATGTTCATGGTAGGATTAGTAGCACGATCATCCAGCCTCTTCATCAGGAGGTCTATTTTTATGGCAAGCAGATCTTTCTCCTTCATGGTATGCGTGCCTTTTTGTATTTTTCTTTGTTCTCCCAGCTTTGATTTGCCACCATCTTCTTGATGAGTGTTGGCACTGTCTATGGTGAGGGAGAGGAATGCATCTCCAGCTATGACATCTACGTGCCCCTACGACATGGCCGTGAGGCCTTCGTAGAAGTTCTGGAGCATGAGCCAATCTTCCATCCCATGATGAGGGTAGGCCCAGATGTATTCCTGGACCCTTTCCCAAGCTTCAGGATGGACTCGAGTGATGATTGCTGGAAGTTTGATATCTTTTCCCTCAGAGCACTGGTTCTACTCATGTGGAAGAATTTGGTGAGGAATGCCGCGAAACATTTGTCCCATGTGTTGATAGCTTCCTTATTTGTATAGAACAATTGTTTTGCCTTCCCCGTGAGGGAGAAAGGAAACAAGCGGAGCCTGATAATATCCTGTGTGATGTCTTTAATGACGATGGTGTCACACAGCTCAAGGAAGTGTTGTATGTGAGCGTTTGCGTCCTCACTTGGCAAACCATAGAACTGGCTTGCCTGCACCATCGAGATGAGGCCCGTACAAATTTTGAAGTTTCCATTCCCAACATTGACAACAGGCCCAACGGGCACGTTGGCAACAGCGGGGGTGGAGTAGTCGCAGAGTGTCTTCGCCATGGTGATAGTAGCGGATGATGTGGGAGTGACCGATTTGTCTGCTAGTGGAGTAGAAAAAGAAGAAATGGTATGAGACCTTTTCTTCCTTAGGAGTGCTTCTAGATTCTTGATGAAGTTTCCGGCAGATCAAAATTGCTCATACACTGTCCTGTTTTCATTCTAATAAAAAAAGAGGAAGAAAATAGCAAAATTAGCCTAATTAAACTATGGCTACCAATGCTTATTGTGCAATCAATGTTTATGCCAAGCTAGATGTTTGCATATTTCTTTTGCCCTCCCCGGCAACGGCGCCAGAAATGCTTATTGGTGTTTCTTAACTTCATCACAAAAGATAGACTAAAAGTCCATCCCCGGCAACAGTGCTAGAAATGCATGTTGGCATATCTAACTACCATTACTTTAGAAAGGTAACTCTCGGCGCTTAATAACGCTGGCCAAGGTATTGCATTTCTGGTAATAATAGTTAGAAGTGCCTTACTGGCCTTCCTAACCATCATTACTTACGAGGCAAACTGTAGCACGACGCCACGGGGTACAACAAGAATTACAGTCCTTAGGTAATGATACTTAGGTACGCCAATCATGATAGCTCAGTATGAATTTGCAATAAATCCATAGGCATATGGAACTATCATTGCAGCATTTCACTCCTGAGTATTTAAGGGTATCGTTATTTATAAATTCCCGTAGGAGGGCAGGACGAATGCATCTAGCTATGGTATAAACATGGTTACTTATTTTGCATAGGTAGACATAGCGTAAGCAAGGGTAAACAGGCTCATAAGATAGTGGACACACATATGAGCCAACCTCAAGGATAAAAGAGAAATAAAGAATATATCTAACTGAGCAGGCATTGGTCTTGTATAACTATGCAAAGAACTATTAGTAAACATCTAACTAGCATGTCTAGCATCAGGACTAACTCTGGGATGACAGGGAGATCCCCGCAGCTGGTCTGCCAGCCGATAGAGACTTTACGAACTCCTACTGGATACCCAAACGTGTGGGAGTACAAGGGATGGATAGGGCTGTCATTACCTGCCCTCCTACCCCTCTGCCTGTGGGGTGCCCACATATCTGCCGATCTCCGCATACCCGGGCACCACGCCCGTGTAATTGGAAACAACTCCTAACCCCCGTGGACCCCAACCCTTCGGATTGACAGGCTAGGTTAAGAGCAACCGAGAAGGCACAACGAACCTTCACCTCATCTCTAGTTCTTCCCCTATTCATATTAATTCGATCAACGATGAAGAACAACGATGAACATGTCAAGAACATAACACATAAACTATATGCTAGTTCATATATCATGATCATAACATGAACAAGACTATACTCTAGTTCATATACATTGCTATATAAATAAGATAAGAACTTGAACTTGGAAGAGAACTGCATTGTATTCATACCAAGGTGTTCCTCTTCTTCCAAGGAGACAAGCTCTCCTTGCTAGCTCTTGCCTTGCTAAACTACTAAAACTAATCTAAAGAATACAAGTGAGAGGTGAGGTGAGTGGCTCCAAATGATGGTGTGTGTGTGTTGGAGGAGATCTCTACCTCTCTTCTTATAGTCCAACTAGGACGGTTTGGGCGTCAACAAATATAGAAGGAGGTACAACCGCCTTGGGGAACCGCATGTTGAACCACCTGTGCGAGCTAGGCCCGGGAGGGGCCACCTGTGGGGCGGTTGCCCCTGGGGGCGGTCGGTCCCCTGGTGGGGCCTGCTGGCCACCGCCTTCACGTGGTCGGTTCCTTCCTAGGCCTGGACCTCTCCTGCGGTTACGATCAGGCCCAGGTATGCACCAAAGGTGGGCTTCTTTGTTAGTCTTGGTTGCGCATTCTCTTATTTCGCATTTTGGCTTTATGCTTTCTCTTTTGTGTTGTGCACTTCCACTTGTTTCCATTAAATATCCTATGAAAACATGAACACTAGGGGTACAAGTGGATTTCTGTTAATAGCATAGGCATATGTGTTAAAGTATGATTGCTTCTCTCTTTTTAAGTCTAAGTTGGCGGTTAAACTTTATCCGTAAGGACCACCAACAACGTCTACCTACCAAATAATGTTGCCGACTCTCACCCCGAGAAGTCACGCATGACATACACCCACCAAAAATGCCAACTTCTACACTAGAAGTTGCGCATATTTCCACCAAATAAAATTGCCAATTCTTACCCTAAGAATCGCATAGTCATCATCCACCAAAATCTTACTCCTATTTTTATCATGACATTTCCTCATTCATATTCTTTATATGTCAGTACAGAGATATAGGCTATGTTAAAAAAGAGCAAAAGAAAATCCATGCCAAGGGGCATCTAAGCAATAAACAACAGGAAAGAAAATACATGTACCTCTTTAAAAAAATATTTATTTGTGCAATTCCTTTCATAGCCCATACTCTTCAAAATATTCATCCATCCTTCAATAAAGAGAGTCATGATACAAGAAGTACCAAAAACATTTAGAATTAGGATCCGTCATCATCTACACTTACACACACTTCCACATGATTCGATCTAAGGGTATGTCCTTCCCTCCAAGGATCCAAGGCTTGACGCATCAACATATGCAAGGTAAGTGAGCACCTTGTCCCCACCTATGAACTCTAGATATTGAGCCTGTCAAAATAGAGGTAGGGTGAGTAACATGGTTCTTGGTGTGGAAAGAAAACAAAAAAATTCAAAGAGCCATTTGAGAGCATCACTTGAGGAGCTAAGCTATCTTTCTTTACAAACATTCTCAAAACCCAAGATCCTAAAGCAGGAGGGGGGTAAGTTGATTTGAATCCAGGCTATTCCATATTTCAATAACTCTAAGATAATTTGGTAGACACCATGAATGTTCACAGATGCAGGTGAGGCTTAGCATAATCTGTATACAGATCAACATCTAGAGAAAATATACCATCTTGGTCCTTCCAAACTTTACTCAAGGATGAGCAAAGGACCAAGTGTGGGGGAGTTTGTTGGTGGTCCTTAAGTCAATTCTAACCCCACCAATATTAGTATAGAATATACCAAAAACAATATAGATAGGAGTTTTAAACTAACAAATTCCATAGTTTTGGTGTACACACTTGTTTTGCAGTTCATACATGAAAATACACAATATTGGGCCAACAATGGAGGAAAATTACAACAATTCACACATCTCATTTCTTGGCCCAAGGCAAAACAAGGAAAACCAGCAGGAGAAGGCCAAACTGTGACATGACAAACCAAATCCACACCGTGGGCCAAGTCCAGATGCCACCCAGAGTCAACCGACCAAAGATGGGCACCATACCAGCTTCGGGTGGGCCGGCCGGCGCACCGATTGAGCGGTCTGGCCTGATCTTTGGTGGGGTGGTACATTCAATGCTAGGGATTAGCAGTGCAAGGGTGTTTTGGTCATTTGGGCCTCAAAACTGACCTATGCACTCACTACTTAAGAAGAGGCTCTCCACCTTGATTCCATATCATCACATACCAACACACTCCATTCTTCTTCCTCCTCACACACACTCTAGCATAGTATACAGGAGGGAGAGTAGAGTCATTACCTAGCTTCTAGCTACACTAAGTAGAGAGTGAGTGAGATCAAGCTAGTTGAGCTTTCTTCGGAGGTTCCCAGGAGCATTGTCTTCCTGGTGTAGGAGTGCCAGAGTTGCCAGCTCCCTCCCCGCCTGTACCTCAACGGGCGCCTTGCTACTTGAAGTAAGAAACCCATGTTTAATTTTTGGTTATATTCCTTTAAGCAAGATTATTCTTGTTCATTTCTATCTTATGGGTTCTTCATCTGTCCTTTCGATGGAAGCTCTAGTGTGGGACTCCTGATAAAGATGGAAGTTCCTGGCCAACGCTAGAGTTGTAACAAATAGCGTAGACATGGTGTCTAAGCTAGGAGTTACCTTCGTTTGCCTCGTTCCCCATGGTTGAGGGGTAGGTCGCAGGGAGTGACCTGGTCATGTCCTTCCCTTGTAATCCCCCATGTTCAGGTTCGGTGTAGAGCTACAGGCCGGTATCACCTGGCAGACCAGGTGCGCTCTGGTGCCTGAAGTAAGATATTAGTGACTTGGATATCCTTCTTTAGGGAATCAACAATTAGGAAACCTCACTACCCAAGTTATCTATCTCTCTCCTTTGGGAAACTAGCTTGGTAACCTTTTGCACTATGTCGTTTCCTCATGGAAATTATGATACCCTATGGATCACCAGGTGAAGTGCTACAACGGTATTTTCGTGCACTTGTGGACTTTGCTGCTTTCGCTAAGAAACACCAACAAGACACCACCATCCGACAAACCTATCCTTTCTGATGGCTTTGAGATACGCTCATGCTTAATAGAGATGGTCCGAACCAATCCTTTTTAGGCAAGGAAGGCAAAAATCCTCATACTCACCTTAACAAGTTTGAATAGACCTGTGCATGTCTACATATAAAAGGCATGTCTGACAAAACCCTAAGATGAAAGCTTTTTCCTTTCTCTTTGGAAGGAAGAGCTAAGATCTGGTGTTCTAGAACCACACCAAGTAAGAAAGGGAATTGGGAAGCTCTTTGTTCTAGCTTTTGCCTAGACTTCTTCCCTATTTCCAAAATCGTCAGCCTGCGCTTACAGATCTTATCTTTTGCTCAAAAAGAAAATGAATCTCTAGTTGCTGCCTAGGAATGTTTTGACAATCTTGTCCATTTAGGTCCATCCATATGCATTCCAGACCCTATGCTTCTTCAACATTTTTATATAGGTTTGAAAAAGGAAACTTCTTCTTTTCTTAACTCAGCTTCTAATGGATCTTTTCTGCACACATCTGCCCCCATGGCAAGAGAGTTACTACTCAAAATTGCTCAATCCACACCTGAAGATGAGCCCATAGAGTTCTTAGAAGAGAAAGAAACCTAGATAGTTGAATCAAAAATCCTATTCAATCCACCTTCAGCTATCTCAAACTCTAATGAGGAGGAAACTCCAGTTTCAGAGATCTTCAATTTCAATGATGATTATTTCACAGAGTTTGGTGATACCTCAAAATATCATATGGTAAGTAAGCATCAGAATCCAAAAATTTTAGAAAAACCTTTAGATATGACTAATCAAGATTTCTTACAAGAGGCTTGTTGATAGTAGATAAGTGTCAATTTTAACCGTCAACTACATATGAAAAAGGACCTAAACATAAATACCATCTAGATATAGGGGTTATACTAACGAAATTCCATGAGTTCTAGTGAATGTCTATTACTGCAGGGTGTCAGCTAAAAAGAACCAAGAAAGGCCCACATGGCAGGTTTACATAGAGATAAAGGGCGAACATGTACTTTTCTGTGATTAGGAAGGTTCGAGAAGGCACTGGACCAAATAGGAGCTCAAACCGGCTCGGTGGCCAAGCGGCTGCCCACACCCTTGGGCGGGCACCCGCTGACCTGGACCAATCAGGTCCAGGCTTGTGGATCCTGCCTTCACTGCCTTTGAGGATGAATAATAATCGTCCATTTAGGTCGGTTTGATCCGAGGGCTGTGGTGCATCCTAGGGGGCTATATAAGCAGGGCCCCTGACCCCTGGAGGAGGCATCCTTGAAACCCTTATTCATTATTTCAAGTTAGGATCAGAGGAGAGGGGTCCCTTGAATGGATCATCTCTCTATAGCTAGCCTTCAAGAGAAGATTAGTCCTCATTAGGATCTAGTCTTAGCAAATAGAGAGATAGAGAGCGAGGGAAGAGTTGGAGGTTGTGCTGGCATGTCGGTGCGCCCTCTTCGGCTTGCACTTTGGTGGATTCAGGCTTCACCAAGCATGCATCCGGGATACTTCTGGTAATTGATCTTTATTCAAGTATTTATCTTATTCTTTTGTTCATTGGTTCACAGTTCTTATGATTGTTGTAGTTCTTGTTAACGCTCTGAATTAGAGTAGTAATTGTTAGTGTAAGCGTGGTGCTTAGGCTATCGGTTACCTGTGTTTGTGCCTGATTCTTTAGTTGTGTGGTAGTTACGAGGAGTGACTTTATCCCGTCCACACTATTTTGAGTAGGTTCTTAAATTAGTAGGACCATAGTCGCATCGGTGAATTTCTCTTTATAGTGCTTTTCTGTCCAGCGGCGTCCCGAAGTGAACATTATAAGGACATTTGAACCATCACCTTGCCTTGCATAGGATCATTGCCATAGGAATCCTTTCTACCTACCATATATTAACCTTGATTGCTACACCCCTGGATAAACTAGTGGCTAGGAGACTCACACATGTTTCCCTGTGGATACGATATTTAAAACCCTTTGGGTAAAGGACACAACAGTATCTGTGCGCTTGCGGATTTATCTGTGTGCGTCCAACAAGCTTTCTGGCGTCGTTGCTGGGGAGACGGTTGCTGTGATTCATCAAACCTAATTTGTCCTTGTATCTTTCCTTTTTCAAGCATGGATAATATCATTCCTATCAATCAATATGCTGCTCCCACGAGTGCACAACTAGAGCCACTAGAATCTTCCAAACTCACACCTGGCTATAAGTTGTCCTTGTGTTTGATAAATATGGTCCAAGATCATCCATTCTCAGGAGAAGATGATGAAGACCCATACAGCCACCTACAGAAATTTAATCTAATGTGTTCATGCCTACAAATTGAGGGCATGTCACATGAAACATTAAAGTGGAAGCTATTTTCGTTTTCTTTAATTGGAAAAGCTAAACACTGGTATTCCCGAAACGTAGGGAGTGTACAAGGAGATTGGGAAATTTTATACTCTAGCTTTTGCTTACAATTCTTTCCCATCTCCAATGTGGTTAAACTTTGAACAGAGATTCTAACTTGTAAACAGAAACAAGAAGAATCTCTTGGTGTAGCTTGGGCACGTTTTAATGACTTAGTCAATTTTGGCCCTAAGCTTTCCATTAAAGACCAAGTTCTCTTGCAACATTTTTATATTGGTCTTAGTGGAAAAGCTGCACAAATTCTGGACACATCCTTGAGAGGTTCTTTCTTGCATCTCTCTACTGATGAAGGGAGAGAAATCCTTACAAAAATCCTTGAGAACACTCCTTGCACCAACATTCACGATGATCCCCTAGAAGATGTAGTTGAGTTAACTCCTGAGGAAGGACTAGTGATAGTTGAGCCTGAGCCTTTAGATACTCTCCTAGAAGCCTCAACTATCCTCTACATTCATGAACCACCGATGGAGGAAGAAATTCCACATTCATAAGATATATTCGAGGAAGATCTTTTTTTCAATTTTGGAAACACCTCAAATTATTCTGCAATAAGGAAATCTTTGGCACTATCTGCACCTAACCTACACCTTTCTGATCCAACCAAAGATGAGTTCCTTAAAGAGATTATGAAGGAGTTGACAACAATCATAAGCAATGAGTGGTTGAGAGAATTCGAGCTTTCTCTTGAAGTCATTTGACTAACTTGTCCCTCTACCACTATTCGTTGTCAGATTCATGAAACCTCATGTGATGCTCTTTACAATCCAGTTGTTGGAGTAAATATCATGTCTAAGTCTTCTGCACATACACTTTTTGAAGACATGAAATTAACTCCAACAACCAAGCTTCTAAAAAGTCTCTCAGGCCAAATCCTTGCTAGTGAATGAATCTTCCACCTTGTCCCTATCACAGTAGATGAAACCAAGGTGTACCTTAGCTTCTATATTGTCAATACTTGGGAGTTTGATCTTTTGATAGGGCATCTAATAGAGAGACTTATTCATGAAGGAAGAAAGGGGAGTGTAAATATACATCTCGGGAAAAGCTTAAACCTTTCTATTAGGATCACCCATTCACTCCATGCCAAGATGGAGTTGAGTCTCGAGCAAGATCCGATGGAGGAGACAATGGCAACTTCTCTCCTAGAATCTCCCGACAAAGATCTCGAAGAAGTCACCCATGATTTCAACGAAGAGGAAGAACAACCGTGAAATCCTTTTCCCTTAGATGAAACCCAAGAGCCTCCAAAATCCCCCATTGAGCTCAAACCCCTTCCTTCAGGATTGAAATACGCTTTTCTAAATGATGATATGGAGTCTCCTATGATAATTAGTGATAAACTTTTTGAATACGAGACCTTCTGACTCATTAGTTTAGAAAAGCATCGCCCTGCCTTTAGCTACTCACTCAAAGATCTCGAGGGAATTAGTCCTGCTCTTTGCACTCATCGCATCCCCATAGACCCATCTTTTACACCATCTAGAGAGCCCCAACGTAGGCTAAACAATGCGATGAGGGATGTTGTTAAGAAAGAGGTTTTGAAAATCTTGGATGTCGGGATAATTTATCACATGCCACATAGTGAGTGGGTGAGCCCAGTACAAGTTGTACCCAAGAAAGGGGGTATGACTGTAGTAAGAAATAAGAGAAATGAGTTGATCCCACAACGAACCATCACAGGATGGCAGATATGCATTGATTATTGGAAATTCAATAAGGCAACAAAGAAAGCTCACTTCCCATTACCCTTCATCGATGAGATGTTGGAATGGCTTGCAAGGCACTCTTTCTTCTGTTTCCTTGATGGCTATTCTGGCTACCATCAAATCCTGATCCATCTTGATGACCAAAGAAAAACCACTTTCACTTTTCCTATGGAACTTATGCCTATCGTAGGATGTCCTTTGGTTTGTGTAATGCTCCAGCTTCGTTCCAAAGGTGCATGATGTCTATATTTTCTGATATGATAGAAGGATCATGGAAGTTTTTATGGATGACTTTTCTATTTATGGAAAAACTTTTGATGATTGCTTAGAAAATTTAGACAAGGTTTTGTAAAGATGTGTGCAAAAGCACTTAGTCTTTAATTGGGAAAATATCATTTCATGGTTAGAGAAGGCATAGTGTTTGGACATTTAGTGTCTGAATGTGGGATCGAGGTAGATTGTGCTAAGGTAGATGTAATAGAGAATCTTTCTCCTCCCATGAACATCAAAGGGGTGCGAAGTTTTCTTGGTCATGTGGGGTTCTATAGACGCTTTATAAAGAACTTTTCTCACATTGCTAGACCCCTCACAAGTTTGCTAGCCAAGGATGCTTCCTTTGAGTTTGATGATGGGTATTTAGATGCTTTTCAAATTATTAAGAAAGCGCTCATCTTTGCACCAACCATTCAATCCCCTGATTGGTCGCTACCTTTTGAAATTATGTGTGGTGCTAGTGATTATGCTGTGGGGGCAGTTTTGGGTCAAACAAAAGATAAGAAGCATCATGCAACTTCTTATGCCAATAAAACTCTATCAGGACCTCAGCTTAATTATGCCACACTGAAAAAGAGCTCTTAGCTATTGTTTTTGCTATTGACAAGTTTAGATCTTACTTAGTAGAAGCTAAAGTAATTGTTTATACTAATCATGCTGCTTTAAAATACTTGCTCACTAAAAACTGCTAAACCACATCTTATAAGATGGATTTTGTTACTCCAAGAATTTGACATTGAAATAAAAGATAAAAAGGGAGTAGAAAATTCTGTAGCCGATCACTTGTCCAGGATGCAGTTTGAAAATCCATAGGAATTGCCCATCAATGACTACCTACGAGATGACATGCTCACAAGGTCATGAGTGTCAATCCCTAGTACGCGAACATTGTCAATTTTATGGTTGCAGGTTATGTACCACCAGGGGAGAACAAGCGCAAGCTCATCCAAAAAAGTCATCTCCACATATAGGATGAACCGTACCTCTTCTGAGTCTGCTCTGATGGTCTACTTAGGAGGTGTGTACCAACAGAAGAGGGAATTAAGATCATTGAAAGATGCCACTCATCACCATATGGAGGACACTATGGGGCATTTCGTACACATGCAAAAATTTGGCAGTGTGGATTTTTCTAGCCAACCATGTATGAAGACACCAAAGATTTCATCCGAAGATGTAGAGCGTGTTAGAGGCATAGGAACATAAATGCACGAGATGCCATGGCACTCACCAACAATCTCTAGATAGAGCTCTTTGATGTCTGGGGAATTGACTACATGGGACCATTCCCAAAATCCCAGCAGTGCGAATACATCTTGGTGGCAGTTGACTAAGTTTTAAAGTGGGTTGAAGCTCTACCATGTTGAGCTACAGATTCCAACCACGCCAAGAGGATGTTTGCAGAAACCATCTTCCCATGATTTGGAGTTCCACACATGGTGATTAGCGATGGAGGTTCTCACTTCATTGATAGGAGGTTTCAATGCTTCCTACACAATCATGGGGTCCGTCACAACGTTGCAACACCATACCATCCTCAAACAAGTGGGCAAGAAGAAACATCAAACAAGCAAATCAAGAACATTTTGCAAAAGACTGTCAACGAGATGGGGACAGCTTGGAAGGATAAGCTTCATAGAGCACTATGGGCTTATAGAACAGCTTACAAAATGCCTCTTGGAGTGTCACCATACCAGCTAGTCTATGGGAAGACATGCCACTTACCTGTTGAGTTAGAATTCAAGGTACGTTGGGCCATAAAGAGATGGAACATGGACTTTGAAGAAGCTAGGGAGAAAAGAAAAATGCAACTCTTTGAGCTAGATGAATGGCGAGAAAAGGCTTATCATAATGCAAAGATCTACAAAGAGAGAACAAAGAGGTGGAATGAAAAAAGATTGAATAAGGAATTCAAACCAGGTGACAAGGTGTTACTGTTTAACTCTAGAGTGAAGTTGTTTGGACATGGGAAGCTACGCATCAAATGGGAAGGACCATTCAAGGTGATTGAAGTTGCATCACATGGAGCAGTCACACTTCAAAATGATGAAGGTAAGATTTTCAAGGTAAATGGCCAACATTTAAAAGTTTTCCTTGATGCACAATTGCTAGAAGAAGAATTAGACATATTTAATTATATAGAATTTGAAATAACTAAAAGAAAGAAAAAGAATGTCCTACTTAATTTTGCTTAGCGATCATAGGCAATACCCTAGACATTTAGTGCTCAATTTCCTAGCCCTTAATGTGTTCCACGAGTTGTGTTATCTATTTGAGTGTGCAGGAGGTATCAAGGAGAGTAAGACTTGACATGCAGGTAGATGTTCCATCCACTATGAGAGCACTATCAGAATTGTCATCAACATCAATCAGTGCTCTAGCAGAGGAAGTATGAAACATCTTCAATTTCCCACGAAGGGAAAATACACAGAATGGCAAATAATATAATAGTTCGAAGCTCAAACCATCACATTATCTAGCAATAGTCGATACGGAAATCCATACATCGAATAAAAGACTACAATTAGAAGGGATTACATAAATAGTCCATCGCCACACTGGCAGAATCATCAGAGTAGCAGCAACTTCAGGGATAGCTGCGGTAAGCGGAAGTACAACAAAATCTCCAAAAGAAGCCTGAGCGTAGGAATGAGATGTCTACTCCTCCTTGTCATTGTAATCATAGTCAGGCACACCTGCCAAATAAGTTTTAGTACGGTTTGTACTGGCCACTGGCTCCCACCCTATGCTTTGCTTTTGCTATGTAGTATTTGGGTGGATGCAAAAGATATAATCAAGGAGTCCTATATATGGCTATGGTTTACTATGCAAGTAGTAATCATCATGATATAATAGTAATTCATCAAATTTTAACCCATCTCATCCACACATCTTTCCCATCCCCATCATCACACACTCTCACCCTCTTGCACTCAGTCGACAGGTCCAACTCTCTCTCAGAGCCTGTCTCAACGGCCCATGACCGGGAGGGTAATCACCAGGGGGAAGAAGAGAAGGATTCATCTCACTACTCCCGAGAAG
Source organism: Bothriochloa decipiens (assembly GCA_023333625.1). Lineage (NCBI taxonomy): Eukaryota > Viridiplantae > Streptophyta > Magnoliopsida > Poales > Poaceae > Bothriochloa > Bothriochloa decipiens. Next base: position 26,736,350 of record CM041646.1, read on the forward strand.
CGTAGGTTGAGGGAAAGGCCAAACCGAGGCCATGGACTATATATAGATTTAAAACTCTGTAGAGCGTGTACTCCCGTGACCACAAGATCACCATCATTAACATTGCCCCACCTAGGCTGATTCTGGGTGCTTTCTAACCGGTGCGATGACACCCTACCACTCAGTACTGGGACATCTCGGAATACCATCGGCACATTGAGACTGTGAGACATATTACCGGGCCCCCAAGGTCACTATTTTGTCTAAGGAGGGTGTGGGTCCCAATGCCCATACCTCACGACACTATCTGCTTATAGCCTAGTAGTAGTGGCACCACCTAGCTAGTCAGACATCCGTCCCCCGCCCATTCAGGGGCGAGCTGTGAGCACGTAGGTCCCAAGGTTCCAGTTCTCAAGAGATATCAGGTCCTAGGGGATCAGACATGATTATCTTCTCATAGGGACTACAACAGTCCGTGCTACAACAACACCTCCTACCCAAGGCCTCGCTCCACGAAGGCTCTCACCCCCGGGATCACCATATATCTCACAATGTACCCACCACAGGCACCTCTCATGGGGGTGCCTAGAACACACCCCCAGCAAGACTCGCCCCAAGGCTCGTCATAGAATCCTGTCCAATCAACTCAACCCTCACCACACACCCAAGACACACACAGCACTCTCCCCGAATAAAGTGGCACCACGTGCCTTATCCATATAACCATACTCCACCATGCATCACATCGCAGATATAAAGTAGTAGGAGTAAAGCAAGTATAAGTAAATAAGCATGCGTCTAGCCTATTAGCGGGTGTGCAGGAGTAAGGTTGCAACAAGGTAAAGGCTCATCAAGCAATTCTACCATGCAACCTATCACAGGTGATATTACATAAAATAAAGCACTCGCAACTAGTAAAAATGCAATGCGTAATAGGATCTATGAGGTTGGGTGGGACGTGGCACCTGCGTAGTCGTCATTGAGCTCCTCCTCGTAGTCGGGGTCATCCTTCTGAAGTGGCTCCTCCTCTGAAATGAAATGTAATAGTCGCGTTAGCGACTCCTATAGAGTTAACACAAAGAACCAATGAAATCTAATAACTCCAAATGTAATCATACATAAGCCTATGACATAGAGCTCATTTTTATGAAAATTTGGACACTTGTTTCATATTTTTCAAAGTTCGTATGAATAAGTTATGAATTTCTGAAGTTTAATTTATTTTCTAAAAAAGAAAAGGGCCGGATAAACCATGCGTGACGCGTGGTGATTGGTTCCGGGTGAAACAGCGGATGACAGGTGGGTCCGAGTCAATGGTCAACATTGACCGGTCAACGGTCAACGCCGATCGGGCCTGGTTGGGCCTCGACAGGCCAGTGCAGGGCCGGTCTTGGGCCTAGTTGGCCCGGCCCGGCCCGAACACGTGTCAAGCCATGGGCACACCACGCTGCGATCTAGGTCCAAACTGGGCTCGGTCCATAATTTTGGCTTGGCTGAACTTGGCTCATGGTGGACGAGAGAAATGGAGTCCATGTGGTGGTCAGTGATTGGTCCAGCTGGACACGTGATGGTCGTGGTGCACCAGAGCAGGGGAAAAATTCCCTAGTTTTCCCTCACGCACACGGCCGGCTACGCACGGTGGTGCTCGATCGACGACGAGCGGCGGCGCGCGGCTGCGGCAGCGCGAGCTACGCTGTGCAGTGGCTAAGGCGGCGCTGGGGCTAGGCGATGGTGGTTGCGGGGTGCTAGCACGCTCACGAGACGAGGGCTCGTCGGTGTGCGTGACCCAGTGGTGCAGGATGGCGGCAGCACAGCTGTAGGGCTCCACGGTGCACCGGGAGGGGCTCTGGCGCGCGCAAGGGCACCACGAGGCTGAGTAGGGTGAGTCATGAGATCCAATTCAAGAAAAGGAGGCCCCAAACCCCGTGGTCATCGGCAGCTGTGGCAGACGTATCTGCGGTGGCATACAGCAGCTCGGCTGCATTTGCGCGGCGCTGGGGGCACGCGGTAGGGGGCTCAATGTGCACTACGGACTCTTGGGACAGAAACACGCCGTGGTGCTCTAATTGAACTGGGGCTACTTAAACGTCTGATGATGGTGGCGGCGGACATCGTCGGCGGCACGGAGCTTCAAATTGGTGCCCATGGGGCTCCACCTTCTTCACTTCCTACCCATTTTGAGCAGCTCGGAGCTCAAGGTGTCTAGCACTCAGCTAACGAAGGCTCGGTGGGGCGCGCGAGGCTGCAGGGCTGCAGCAGTGCTCCAGCGGCTGGAGTCCGAAAAGATCGGACCTACAAATCACGTGGGTCCCTACTGTGGTCCATGCCGGCTCCAGAAAAGTTTCCCTATAGGCGTTCTAGCTAACGGTGAACACGTCAGTCAAGGTAATGAAGAGAACAGTGGTAAGGAGAGCGGGAACGCGGGTGGTGCTCTAGCGGTGGCCATGGAGCTCAGTGTTCACCTCGGTGCGACGCTGCCGGCGGCATGCGGTGTGGCGTGATGATGAGGAAGCATGGCAACAGCTCAGTGCGGGGAAGAAAGAGCAGCGTTGTGAGTCCTCCTCCTCTGGCACGTGTGGACGGTGGAGCTCTTGGGTTCGGCTCTAACTCCGGTAGCAACATTCTCCTCCCCGCCTCCTTCTTCTCCTATCTCTCCTCCTCTCCTCGATCTGATAGGTAACAGGGTGGTGCGGTCATGATACGAAAACTGCGCGAACAGGGGTAAACCCTAACGAACCGGCGCCCTGCCTTTTATACAGCGACGCGGCGGCCATGGCGGCCACGGACGGTGCCGATGGGAGATGCCCATCAGGCAGTCGTGCGCAGCTGCGCTTTAGGGTTAGGTCAACCCCGGGGGTGCACGGGTCGACGGATGGCATCCGGCGTGTCCATACGTGCGCAAACGATGGAGGTCGGCCATGGCCATATCTGGAACTCGGACAAGATAGGCGGTCGGCTATTTTTGGTGGGAGGTCAGGGCTGACAAGATGGCCCCACTCGTCAGTAGCAGTAGAGCAGCGTGTGGGCGCGCGGCGTGGGCGCAGGTGGTGGCTTGCTGGGCCAAGTTGGCCAATTGGGCCGTGGGGCAGTGCGCGGGCGATTGCAGCTTGCAGGCATGCGGGCGGCCAGTGCCTTGCTTGGCCGTCTCAGCCAGCTGGGCCATGGCGATGCGTGGGCGAGCTAGCGGCCTTGCTGGGCGGCTGGCTAGCCAGCAGGCCAAAGTGAGCGCAGGTGGAGCAGGCCGCTTGGGCGGCTTGCTGGGCCGTGGCGCTGGCGTGGCCTGCAGGCCGAGCTGGGCCGCGGTGACTTATTGGGCTGCTTTGGTCTTCCTCTTTCCCTTCTCTTTTCTTTTCCCTTTTCCATTTCTTCTCCAAGCTTCCAAACTATGTCATGGCTATGTTAGTGCTAGACCAAATTAGTGATCATGACACTTACCTCATGATGGGTCCCCTAGGGTCTCATGGTGAGTTGGAAGCCAAGTCCAAGGTTAGTAACATATATTAGTAGGAATATAGTTACATGTGATATAAAGGGGTTATTGATTTTATTAGCAACACACAAAATCAATAAGAAGCGAATCATACTTGTGGATTAAAATGCAATGCTTCAACTAACATTAGGTGCTAATTGTGCAACAATTGGATGTCCTCCTACATGACACTCACCAACCATAGGTTATTTTAGAAAAAAATTTGTTGTTTGTGATTTTTGGTGTTTGGGATTCCTAGGGTTGTTACAGTCCTACCCCCTTATGAGAATCTCATCCTCAAGATTTAAAAGTGTAACTTACTCATCAAACAAGTAGGGGTAGAGCTTCCTCATATCTGATTCCTTCTCCCAAGTTGCTTCTTGTTCTGTGTGATTGCTCCACTGAATCTTCAACATGGGTATGCTGGTGCTTCTAGTTTATTTGGTGGCTCTGTCCAGAACGTAGATGGGGTGCTCTCTGTACTCAAGGGTGTCCTAAATATCAAGTGCCTCTGTAGGGATCGGTTGCTCTGGCAGCTCCAAACACTTGCGCAACTGAGAGACATGGAACACTGGGTGCACTCCTGCTAGTTTCTTAGGTAACTCCACCTTGTAGGCAAGCTTGCTGATTCTGGCACAGATTCGGTATGGTCCCACATACCTTGGTGCTAGCTTTCCCTGAAATCTGACGGTCCCTCAAAGTGGGGACACCTTGAGATAGACATAGTCCTCGACTTCAAACTCGAGGTCTCTATGTCTCTTGTCAGCATAGCTCTTTTGACTACTCTAGGCAATCTTTAGATTCTCTCGCACTTGGGCAACTCCTTCTTCAGCCTCTTTGATTATGGCAGGGCCAAGAATGATCTTTCTCCTACTTCTGACCACATCAGGGGTGTTCTGCATGGTCTTCCATACAAAGCTAGAACTCACACTTGCTGAACTTGGTGTAGAGTTGATGCTTTCTCAACTTCTCCAACACTATCCTTAGATGCTATTCATGCGCTTAGGTGGTGGCAGAATAGACAAGAATTTCATCAATGAAGACCACCATGAACATATCCAACTCCTGCATGAACACTTTATTCATCATGTTCATAAAATAAGCCGATGTGTTCATAAGACCCAAGGACAAGACGGTGTACTCATACTGCCCATATCTGGTGACAAACGCTATCTTAGGAATATCCTCTTCTCTGATCTTCATCGGATGGTAGCCTGATCTGAGGTCAATCTTGGAGAAGTACTTGGCATTGCATAGCTGGTCTAGCAGGTCATCAATCCTCAACAGGGGGTACTTATTCTTGATAGTCACAACATTCAGGTTCCTGTAATCAATGCACATCCTCTGCGAACCATCCTTCTTCTTAACAAACAGAACAGGAGATCCCTAGGGTGAAGCACTTAGCCTAATGAACCCCATCTTGGACAACTCCTCAAGCTATTTCTTAAGCTCCTTAAGCTTGTCAACTACCATGCAGTAGGGTCGCTTGGATATAGGACTCGTACCAGGCAACAAGTTGATCATGAACTCAGCATCCCTGTCTGGTGGCATCCCTGGTAGCTCTTTAGGAAAGATGTCAGGATACTCATGAACTACAGGCACTTCCTCGAGTGACTTGTCTCCAAAGGCACACAACATGGAAACATTTGTCCCTTTGTTTGGCTCACATCTGATTTTAAGACCACTTGGATGGGTTATATCCACAAATCTAGGCGAGCAAGATATCACATCCATGTTTTGTGTTAACCAATCCATCCCTAGAATGATGTCTAGGCCTTCAAAGGGTAGCAAGGTAAGATCGGCTAGAAAGGTAAGACCCTCGATCATGATACTCACTCTCTTACATCTCTTGGTACAATAGAAGTTGCCCAAAGGTGAACTGGTGTATAAGGCTTCTTTTTGTGCAGTAACAGGTATATGATGCTCTCATGCAAACTTGGAGGATATGTAAGAACATGTAGCACCTGAATCAAATAGCACGAAAGCCCTAACTCCATGTACTAAAAACATATTGTACACCACATCAAGGGTAGCCTGGGTGGCCTCTGCTGTCAGGTTGGTGAGGCAGCCATGGGGTGCTCCAGTCGGCACCTACTTGTACGGGCTACTCTAGTTCTTCCTGGCGGGAGCTAGGGTAGCTGGTGCAGCCTTGTTTAGGCACTCGGCTGCCTTGTGACCCGGCTGGCCACAAGCAAAGCAAGTGTAGGTTGCACCGCCTGTGCGGGTTGGCATTGCGGCCTTCCACATGCTACCACCTGGTGTGGCATGAGTGTACGCTTGGCGGTCCTGTGCAGCTCCATGGGTGAAGCAAGCGAGAGGAGGCTGAGATGCTTAACCATGCGACCTCCGTAGGGCAGGTGCACGGGAGGTGCCCTTAGCACGACGCTTCTTGGTCTTGCCAAGCGCCTCCATCTCCGTGTAAACCTCATCACGGTCCTTCTCAATCTCCATGCACCTGTCGATCAAGTCACGCAGGGTGTGGCTCTTGGTGCCTGAGAGGGAGGCCTGATGCGGCTAGACAAGCCCTTGCGGTAGTTGTACATCTTCTCCCTCTCAGAATTCACCACTGAGGCAGGCGCATAGCACAGCAGGTTGGTGAAGCGGGTGGTGTACTCATGCACCTTGTCAGTTCCCATGGAGATGTTGTGAAACTCGTTCTCCTTCTTCTCCAGTGCGGCCTCATGGATGAAGAATGTGTGGAACTCCTCCACAAAATCATCCCAAGAGATGTTAGTAGGGTCCTGGTGGGTCTCATAGAGGCTGTCCCACCAAGATCGCCCAGCACCCACAAGCTGGTGAGTTGCTAAGCCAACACCCTCCTCGTTAGTGCAAGTGGTCAAGTCCAGCTTCTTCTTGATCTCCCTCAGCCAGTCATCAGGAATGATGGGGTCGATGCTGGTGCCATCGAATGATTAGGGCCTCAGCTTGAGAAAGAACTCTAGCTTCTTGTAGTAGTCATCGCGTGGATCCTTGTGGTGGGGGCGCAGCACATTCTTAGCTAAGACTCAAAGAAGCTCAGTCTGCTGAGCCACAACATCCACCAAAATTGGCGTGGGTGGTGGTGACGGAGCTGCATCTCCTCCAGCAACAGGCTCAGGCTCAGGCTCAATAATAGGCGGTGGTAGTTCTCCAGCCACACCTCTAGCAGCTAGTTTCAACTCAACAACTACTGGTGGTGGTGGTGGGTGTGCAGGCTGTGGGGTGGCAGCACTAGGTGGCTCCTCAAAGTTGAGGGGTATGTGACCAATGTGTCCATGACCACGACCCTAACCACGACCGTGCCCATGGCCCATGGGGGGCGCAGGTGAAGGGGAGCGGTTGTTCAGGCAGTTGGAACGACGGGTGGACATCCTGCTTAACACATATAGGATTAGGACATGTGTGCATGTAATATGACTTGACATTAATTGGTGTAATAATTAAAATAGCTTAAGTGATTTAAAAGCATTTAAATCTATCCAACACCCATACAAAGAAGCATGAAGATCCATAAAGATGTGATAAAATCTGAACATCCATTACATCAAGTTATTACATGGCGATGTCTCTAACAGCTACGCTAGGAGACTCATGGGAAACGTACTACATGCAGGTAGTTCTAACAAAAAGGAGTGGACAATCTTTTCAACAACATGGTGAGACTGGTCATACGACCACGTAGGGCCTAACATCACTCCTGCTCCTACAACACTGCTAAACCAACCCTGAGGACTAGCCCAAACTGTAAGCTGAGGTGGGAATACTGATGCCAGAAGCTCGGATCTGCTCATCGGTCATCTGAAGGCCAGAAATGTAATGACGGGCCTCCTCGAGCTGAGGAGTGGGCACTGACTGTCCACTGAGTCTAGTGGTGTGGCATCCGCTCAAGTTGAGGCGAGATTGCCCCTGCTCGAATGTCTAAACCTTGACCTTCTTATGGGCTCGCAAGGGAAGCTTGTCCTACAGGTCCTGGAACTCTCTGACTCTCTTACGATCTGACCTCTTCCAAGCCTCCATGGTAAGATTGAGCTTGTCCATGAGGTATGCTGTTTTGTGGATGCAGTTGATCAGGTGTCCCTGGTTGTAGTTAGCAAGAGTGTATTCCTGTAGCAACTTCTCATGTTGAGCCTTACACTGCTCACGGAGTTTGTCCCTGTAGGCGGCTTCTTGACTCTGCTTCTAGAAACTCTTCGCAATGTCTTTGTTCTTCTCAGCTATAGTGGTCTCAAGCTCACCAATCTTCCTGATGAGATGGCTGTCATGGATCTGATGCTTATCCATCTTGTTCATCAGACTGGTGATCTGGTCCCAGTGAGTGTGCTCCTTGCATGCCAACTCATGCTCTAGGTCTGTAATCTTCTGCTTATAGGCTGCCTCCTTATCCTCTGACTTGTAGATCCTCTTGTTAACCTCCATCAGGTAGTGATGATCGCGGCACCCCTTTCACTCTAGCTCGGCGATATACATGTCCTGGCACTGTAGGTACATCTCCAAAGTATGGAGGCAAGGGTTGTGCTCAACTCTAGTAGGCTACTCGGCGGTGATCTCCTCCCAAGTACCCTGGCAGGCGAGGGCACTAGGGAGTAGATGAAAATGGCTGTCCTTCAGGTAGTCAGCTACATTGCGTAGCACAGTGCGAAGTGCCTGGCGTGAAATGGTCTGCACACAAATGCTGGTCTTGTTGTCGAAGGCAAAGTCGGTGAAGGCAGCAGCTCCAGGCAGGTTCATGCTTGCAGGCACATTGATGCAGACTGCCTTGTAGCCCTCGATGCCTCCTCCAAGGGTGGGCTTGCCATGACAAAGGTACTCGATGTTCTCCACGGAAACACCAAGCTCGATGAGAACCTTGCAAAGCACGTGTGCGTAGCCTCCATACTCTGCTCTGTCGAGTCTATACTCAATGATGTCCATCATCAACGGACCTAGCGGTGAGTTGGGATCTATCTGTAGGTTGACATGAGAATGAGGTTAGAAATGTTGCAGGGAGAGTTAAGCCATGCATAAAAGCGTATACAGTGGTCGGTGTATAACCGAGAGAGATCAAGGTTCTCCTAATTTCTGTCGTCCAAACCTATGGGTCTCGTCCTAAGGTCAAGCCTGGCTTTGATACCAACTGAAACATCCTCAATTTTCCACGAAGGGAAAATATACAGAATGACAAATAATATAATAGTTCGAAGCTCAAACCATCACATTATCCAGCAACAGTCGATACGGAAATCCATACATTGAATAAAAGAGTAAAATTAGAAGGGATTACATAAATAGTCCATCGCCACACTGGCAGAATCATCAGAGTAGCAGCAACTTCAGGGACAGTTGCTATAAGCGAAAGTACAACAAAATCTCCAAAAGAAGCCTAAGCGTAGGAACAAGACGTCTACTCCTCCTCGTCATCGTAATCATAGTCGGGCTCACCTGCCAAATAAGTTTTAGTACGGTTTGTACTGGCCACTGGCTCCCACCCTATGTTTTGCTTTTGCTATGTAGTATTTGGGTGGATGTAAAAGATATAATCAAGGAGTCCTATATATGGCTGTGGTTTCCTATGCAAGTAGTAATCATCATGATATAATAGTAATTCATCAAGTTTTAACCCATTTCATCCACACATCTTTGCCATCCCCATCATCACACACTTCTCATCGTCTCACACTCAGTTGACAGGTCTAACTCCCTCTCAAAGCCTGTCTCAACGGCCCATGGCCGGGAGGGTAATCACCAGGGGGAAGAAGAGAAGGACTCAACTTACTACTCCCGAGAAGCGTAGGTCAAGGGAAAGGCCAAACCGAGGCCACGGACTATATATAGATTTAAAACTCTGCAGAGCATGTACTCCAGTGACCACAAGATCACCATCATTGGCGGTGCCCCGCCTAGGCTGATTTCGGGTGCTTTCTAACCGGTGCGATCCACCCTACCACTCAGTACTGGGACATCCCGGAATACCACCGGCACACTGAGACTGTGAGACATATTACCGGGCCCCCAAGGTCACTATTTTGTCTAAGGAGGGTGTGGGTCCCAATGCCTGTACCTCACGACACTATCTGCTAACTACCTAGTAGTAGTGGCACCATCCTAGTTATCAGGCATCTGTCCCCCGCCCATTCAGGGGCGAGCGGTGAGCACGTAGGTCCCGAGGTTCTGGTTCTCAAGAGATATCAGGTCCTAGGGGGATCAGACAGGATTATCTTCTCATAGGGACTACAACAATCCGTGCTACAACATCACCTCCTACCTGAGGCCACGCTCCACGAAGGCTCTCACCCCTGGGTTCACCATATACCTCATAATGTACCCACCACAGGCACCTCTCATGGGGGTGCCCAGAACACCCCCCGACAAGATTCGCCCCAAGGCTCGTCGTATAATCCTGTCCAATCGACTCAACCCTCAACACACCCATGACACACGCAGCACTCTCCCCGAGTAAAGTGGCACCACATGCCTTATCCATATAACCATACTCCACCACGCATCACATCGCAGATATGAAGCGTAGTAGGAGTAAAGCAAGTATAAGTAAATAAGCATGCATCTAGCCTATCAGCAGGTGTGCAGGAGTTAGGTTGCAATAAGGTAAAGGCTCATCAAGCAATTCTACCATGCAACCTATCAGAGGTGATATTACATAAAATAAAGCACTCGCAACTAGTAAAAATGCCATGTGTAATAGGATCTACGAGGTTGGGTGGGACGTGGCACCGGTGTAATCATCACCGAGCTCCTCCTCATAGTTGGGGTCGTCCTCCTCAAGTGGCTCCTCCTCTAAAATGAAATGTAATAGTCGTGTTAGCGACTCCTATAGAGTTAACACAAAGAACCAATGAAATCCAATAACTCCAAATGAAATCATACATAAGCCTATGACGTAGAGCTCATTTTTATGAAAATTTGTATACTTGGTTCATATTTATCGAAGTTCGTATGAATAAGTTATGAATTTCTGAAGTTTAATTTATTTTTTGAAAAAGAAAAAGGGTCGGATAAACCATGCGTGATGTGTGGCGCATCCTGATTGGTTCCGGCCAAAACAGCGGATGAAAGGTCGGTCCGGTGTCAGCAGTCACTGACTGGTGGGTCTGAGTCAACGGTCAATGTTGACTGGTCAATCATCGCCGATCGGGCTTGGTTGGGCCTCGGCGGGCCTGTGCAGGGCTAGTCTTGGGCCTGGTTGGCCAAGCCTGGCCCGGACACGTGTCAAGCCATGAGCATGCCACGCTGTGATCTGGGTACAAACTGGGCTTGGTCCACGGTTTTGGCTTGGCTGAACTTGGCTCATGGTGGACCAGAGAAATGGAGTCCATGTGGTGATCAGTGATTGGTCTAGCTGGACACGCAATGGTCGTGGTGCACCGGTGCAGGTGAAAAATTCCCCAGGTCTTTCCTCATGCACGCGGCCGGCTGCGTGCGGCGGTGCTCGGCCGGCGACGAGCGGCGGTGCATGGCTACGGCAGCGCGAGTTACGCCGCGCAATGGCTAAACGGCGCTGGGGCTAGGCGATGGCGGCTGCGGGGTGCTGGTGTGCTCGCAAGGGCATCATGAGGCTGAGCCGGGTGAGTCATGAGCTCCAATTTGAGAAAAGGAGGCCCCAAGCCCCATGGTCGTCGGCGGCGGCGGACGCATCTGAAGCGGTAAATAGTGGCTCGGCTGCATTTGTGCAGCACTGGGGGCACATGGTAGGGGGGCTCGACGTTCGCTACGGACTCGTGGGATAGAGGCAAATGCGGCGTGGTGCTCTAATTGAACCGGGGCTACTTAAACGTCCAACGGCGGCAGCGGCGGACATCGTCGGCAGTGCGAAGCTTCAAATTGGCACCCGTGGGGCTCCACCTTCTTCACTTCCTACCCGTTTTGAGCAGCTCGAAGCTCAAGGTGTCTAGCGTGCAGCTAAGGAAGGCTCAGTGGGGTGCACACGGCTGTAGAGCCACAGCGGCACTCCGGCGGCCGGAGTCCGGGAAGATCGGGACCTACAAAGCGCGCGGGTCCCTACTGTGGTCCATACCGGCTCCCAAAAAGTTGCCCTATAGGGGTTCTAGCTAACGGCGAACACGTCAGTCAAGGTAATGAAGAGAATGGTGGTAAGGAGAGTAGGAACGTGGGGTGGTGCTCTAGCAGTGGCCATGGAGCTCGGTGCTCACCTCAGTGCGGCACTGCTGGTGGCTTGTGGTGTGGTGTGACGATGAGGAATAAGGGCAACAGCTCGGTGCTGGGAAGGTAGAGCAGCGTTGCGAGTCCTCCTCCTCTGGCATGTGCGGACGATGGAGCTCCTGGGTCTGGCTCTAACTCCGGCAGCGGCGTTCTCCTCCCCGCCTTCTCCTACCTCTCCTTCTCTCCTCGATCCGGTAGGCAATAGGGTGGTGCGGTCGCGATAGGAAAATGGCGCGGGCAGGGGTAAACCCTAATGGACTGGCACCCTGCCTTTTATACAGTGGCGCGGCGGCCATGACGGTCATGGACAGTGCTGATGGGAGATGCCCATCGGGCGGCCATGCGCAGCTGTGCTTTAGGGTTAGGGCAACCACGGGGTGTGCGGGTGGATGGACGGCATCTGGCACGACCGTACGTGTATGAATGGTGGAGGTCGGCCATGGCCATATCTAGAATTCGGACAAGACAGGCGGTCGGCTATTATTGGTGGGAGGTCAGGGCTGACAAGGCAGCCCCACTCATCAACAACAGCAGAGCAGGGGACGGGCACGCGACACGGGCGCAGGTGTTGGCTTGCTGGGCCGAGTTGGCCAATTGGGTCGTGGGGCAGTGCGTGGGCATGTACAGCTTGCGGGCACGTGGGAGGCCAGCGCCTTGCTGGGCCGTCTCGGCCAGCTAGGCCATGGCGATGCGCGGGCGAGCGGGTGGCCTGGCTGGGCGGTTGGCAGGCCGGTAGGCCGAATCGAGCGCAGGCGAAGCAGGCCGCGTGGGCAGCTTGCTGGGCCGCGGCACTAGCGAGGCCAGCAGGCTGAGCCGGGCTGCGGTGACTTGTTGGGCTTCTTTGGCCTTCCTCTTTCCCTTCTCTTTTCTTTTCCCTTTTCCATTTCTTCTCCAAGCTTCCAAACTATGCCATGGCTATGTTAGTGCTAGACCAAGTTAGTGATCATGACAATTACCTCATGATGGGTCCCCTAGGGTCTCATGTTGAGTTGGAAGCTAAGTCCAAGGTTAGTAACATATATTAGTAGGCATATAGTTACATGTGATATAAAGGGGTTATTGATTTTATTAGCAATACATAAAATCAATAAGGAGCGAACCATACTTGTGGATTAAAATGCAATGCTTCAACTAAAATTAGGTGCTACTTATGCAACTATTGGATGTCCTCCTACATGACACTCACCAACCATAGGTTATTTTAGAAAAAAATTTGTTGTTTGTGATTTTTGTTGTTTGTGATTCCTAGTTTTGTGACAAAGTACATCTCCGATGTCAGTCTGTTACACCCAAAGATTGAATGACTACATCAACATCCAGCTTGGGGGAGAGAACCCCCATTTATCCAGCTAAGTATTCTCTTCCCTTAGTATTACCTTATTTATCAGTTTTCTTAATTTAGTAATAATGATGATCTAAATTAATGAAAGTAAAATAAAAAGGGTGTGTCTAGTTTGCTTGTTCAGTTTTTAAGAAGTTGTTAATAAAAGAGGGCTATCTAAATAATCTCTTGCATAGAAATGATGAATAGTTGCTCTGTCGTAATTTCTTTCAAGTACCTAGTTTTCAACTTTGAACTCTCCTGATTTTTGGACACAACTATTTTGATCTAAGATTTTCTTTGAACTTGAAACCTGTGGGTAGCAAATGCTTGATCTAAGTCTAGGTAGTTGGCGGATATGATATGAGAAGGTCTGAGCTGTTGTTTATCTTGTTCCTAGAGATGCTAGAGTTCTAGAGAATTTATTTTTTGAAAACTTAAAAATGCTACATGATGAGTTCCCATATGAAGAGAGCTTAAATACCTACCATAGCCATATATGCATGCTTGCTAGAATTGAGAGAAGATATAAGGCATACACCATCAATGCCTTGGTAAGGATCCATAAATACAACAAATGAGAGACTTGAGAGGGTCATACAAAGGAATCTCTGAGTTTTATTTGAAAATCTACAAAAACTCCAGAATGAAGGTTGATCAAAGAGCTAGAAACATGGCGCTTAACTTGACTGTTCTGTCTTTCAACTGTTCAAGACCCAAGTGATGGTTACAAGCCCCATGGTGGAAGGTAATATGAGTGAGTTTCAAGTCAGAATAGTTCACTCTAATCCGGAGGATAGTTCTTTTTTGAACGCATGTGTACTTCTGAGGCGTGAAAGCATTATAGCAACTCCTGATCCATCACTAAGTTTATCTTTGCTTAGGGACGAGGAAAGGGTAAGCTTGGGGGAGTTGTTGATGGTAGATAAGTGCCAATTTTAACCATCAACTAAACATGAAAAAGGACCTAAACATAAATACCATCTAGATATAGGGGTTATACTAATAGAATTCCATGAGTTTTGGTGAATGTCTATTTCTACAGGGTGTCAGCTGAAAAGAACCAAGAAAGGCTCACATGGCAGGTTTACATAGAGATAAAGGGCGAACATGTACTTTTCTGTGATCAGGAAGGTTCGAGAAGGCACTGGACCAAACAGGAGCTCAAACCGGCTCGGTGGCCAGGAGGCTGCCCACACCCTTGGGCGGGCACCCGCTGACCTGGACCAATCAGGTCCAGGCTCATGGATCCTGCCTTCACTGCCTTTGAGGATGAATAATAATCGTCCATTTAGGTTGGTTTGATCCGAGGGCTGTGGTGCATCCTAGGGGCTATATAAGCAGGGCCCTTGACCCCTGGAGGAGGCATCCTTGAAACCCTAATTCATTATTTCAAGTTATGATCAGAGAAGAGGGGTCCCTTGAATGGATCATCTCTCCATAGCTAGCCTTCAAGAGAAGATTAGTCTTCATTAGGATCTAGTCTTAGCAAATAGAGAGATAGAGAGCGAGGGAAGAGTTGGAGGTTGTGCCGGCATGTCGGTGCGCCCTCTTCGGCTTGTACTTTAGTGGATTCAGGATTCTCCGGGCCTGCATCCAGGATACTTCTGGTAATTGATCTTTATTCAAGTATTTATCTTATTCTTTTGTTCATTGGTTCACAGTTCTTATGATTGCTCTAGTTCTTGTTAGCGCTCTGAATTAGATAGTAATTGTTAGTTTAAGCGTGGTGCTTAGGCTATTAGTTACCTATGTTTGCGCCCTATTCTTTTGTTGTGTGGTAGTTATGAGGAGTGAATTTATCCCATCCACACTATTTTGAGTAGGTTCTTAAATTAGTAAGACCGTAGTCGTGTTGGTAAAGTTCTCTTTGTAGTGCTTTTCCGTCTAGCGGCGTCCCGAAGTGAACATTAGAAGGACATTTGAACCATCACCTTGCCTTGCATAGGATCATTGCCATAGGAATCCTCTCTACCTACCATATCTTAACCTTGATTGCTACACCCCTGGATAAAGTAGTGGTTAGGCGACTCACACACATTTTCCTGTGGATACGATATTTAAAACCCTCCGGGTGAAGGCTACAACGGTATTCGTGCGCTTGTAGATTTATTTGTGTGCGTCTTAAAATACCAACAAGGCTACAAAAGAGTTAGTCTCCAAGATATGACATGAATGGATAGAAGAATCAGAGACATCTTCTAATGTGATTCGTTTAGATTCACATTCTACTTCCATTTGTTGCCAAATTCATGAAGACTCTTTTGATGCCTTATAGAATCCAGTTGTAGGTATTAATATCATGTCTGTAATGTTTTCTCAAGATTTACTAGCATATATGCCATCAACTCCAACATCAAAACTTCTGAACAGCCCTTCAGGACATATTCTTCCTTGTTTAGGAATTTTTTATGTCTTACCTATCCGGGTAGACGACACTAGTGAATTTGAGTTTTTACATCTTTGACATCATTGAGTTCAACCTGTTGATAGGCCAACCAATTGAGAGGCTTATTCATGAAGGACATACAGGGATCTAAACATTTGTCTTGGGAAAAATCTTTCACTCCCATTATCCATCACCCATTCCTTAAATTCTAAGAGTGAACCCTGTTTAGAGCCAGACCCAATGGATGAGGTCAAGGTAGCATCTTTAGAACCTTTCATAGAACCCAACTTAGAAGAAGATGCTCAGTTTTTCATAGAGGAAGAGGAAAACCAACCTCCACAACCTTTAGATCCATTTGAAGAACCCTTTAAACCTCCCATTGAGTTAAAACCTCTACCCCTAGGACTTCATTATGTTTTTCTTAACAATGATCTAAACATTCCTGTGATTATAAGTGATAAACTTTCTTCAGGAGAAACATTTTGCTTAATCACTATCTTAGAAAACATAGATCAGCTTTTGGTTATTCACTCCAAGATCTCAAGGGATTTAACCCTGCCCTTTGTACTCATCGCATTCCTATAGATCTCGATGTTTTACCTTCTAGAGAACCTTAAAGGAGGCTTAATAATGCAATGAGAGAAGTGGTTAAGAAAGAGGTTTTAAAACTATTACATGCCGGGATTATTTATCTTGTGCCACACAGTGAGTGGGTATGCCCTGTGCAAGTTCTGCCTAAGAAGGGAGGCATGACTGTTGTGAGGAATGAAAGAATGAATTAATTCCTCAAAGAACTGTCACTGGATGGTGAATGTATATTGATTATAGAAGACTCAACAAGGCAACAAAGAAAGATCACTTTCCACTACCTTCATTGATGAGATGTTAGAGCGGCTGGCGAATCACTCTTTCTTTTGTTTTCTTGATGTATATTCTGGATATCATCAGATTCAAATTCATCCGAATGATCAAAATAATACCACTTTTACATGTCCATATGGAACCTATGCTTATCGTAGAATGTCTTTAGGATTATGTAATGCCCCTACTTCTTTTCAAAGATGTATGATGTCTATATTTTCTGATATGGTTAAAGAAATCATGAAAGTTTTCATGGATAATTTTTTTATTTATGGAAAAACTTTTGATGATTGTCTTGAAAATTTAGACATAGTTTTGCAAACATGTGAAGAAAAGCACTTAGTTCTTAATTGGGAAAAATGTCATTTCATGGTTAGGGAAGGCATAGTGCTTGGGCATTTGACTTCTGAACATGGAATTGAGGTAGATAGAGCTAAAATTGAAGTAATTGAACAACAAGTTCCACCTGTGAATGTTAAAGGAATACGGAGTTTTCTTGGCCATGCTGGTTTTATCGTCGGTTTATAAAATATTTCTGACATATTGCTAGACCACTTACTAATCTTTTGGCTAAAGATGTTCCTTTTGAATTTCATGATGCTTGTCTTAAAGCTTTTGAAACTTTGAAAAAAGCACTCACTTCTGCACCAATCATTCAACCCCCTGATTGGTCTTTGCCTTTTGAGATCATGTGTCATGCAAGTGATTATGCAATAGGTGCTGTGCTAGGACAATGTAAAGATAAGAAACATCATGCAATTGCTTATGCTAGGAAAACTTTGATAGGACCACAACTTAATTATGCAACAACTAAAAAAGAACTGGCTGTTGTTTTTGCTATTGATAAATTTAGATCTCACTTGGTAGGAGCTAAGGTAATTGTTTATACTGATTATGCTGCTCTTAAATATCAGCTCACTAAGAAAGATGCTAAACCTCGCTTGATAAGATGGATTTTGTTACGCCCAGAATTTGACTTAGAAATTAAAGATAAAAAGGGAGTAGAAAATTCTGTTGCTGATCACTTCTCAAGAATGCAGATTGAAAATCCACTAGAATTGCCCATCAATGATTCACTCAAGGATGATATGCTTTATCAAGTCTCTACTACAAGAAGAAGCTCATCTATGAAAGTCATGTTCACCTATGGGATGATCCATACCTCTTCAGAATCTGTGCAGACGGATTATTTAGAAGATGTGTACTAGTTGAAGAAGGAATCAAAATCATTGAAAGATGTCATTCAGCACCCTATGGAGGACACTATGGAGCATTCCGTACACATTTGAAGATCTGGCAAAGTGGATTTTTCTTGCCATCCATGTATGAAGACACAAAAGAATTCATCTGGAGATGTAGAGCATGTTAGAAACATGGCAACATCAATTCAAGAGATGCCATGCCACTGACTAATAACCTCCAGATTGAACTCTTTAACTGTTGGAGAATTGATTACATGGGACCGTTTCCAAAATCAGGGAATTTTGAGTTTATCCTGGTGGTGGTTGACTATGTCTTCAAATGGGTCAAAGCCAAGCCATGCAGAACCTCTGATTCAAAGAAATAATATTTCCAAGATTTGGACTTCCAAGGATGGTGATTAGTGATGGAGCCACTCATTTTATCGATAGGAACTATTGTTGGGAATATGCAATAGAGGTAATCATAGAGATGATAATATTTTGATTGTATCTATGACATGTATTAATTGTTCATTAAATATCCATTATAGACAACTTATATTGATTGGAAATTATGTAAATTATTTGTGGAACTCATTTACTTGAATGGTTATTCTAAAGTTGTCCCTAGTCAGCATTCTTGTGAGAACACACTTGAAAATTAGACCAGCACATATATTAGTTGATGACAATATTTCACAAGTCATAGACATGGAGATGTTGAACTAATAATGTGGGCACATGTGAGACATGTAGGCTGGACTGACGTGATATAAGAAAGTCTCTATTCATGTCATGTACATAATGTCCATAGACCTGAGATTGTGGTTTGTTCTCAAGATGTGAAACGGCCTACTTAGGGACTGTCAAACACTGCTCCACAACTGGGTAGTTATAAAGCTGGTCTTCGGGTGGTCCGGAAGCATGCTATGAGACATTCAAGATGGAATTTGCTCCTCTCTGCATGAGAAATATATCACTAGAACACTTAAGTGATTGGATCAACAAATGCATGGCGTGCTTGGGTTAAGTGTTAACCCATGAGTTGAACCATATATCGTGTGGTAAAGGGAATAACTTGTATGTGGTCGTAGTGGTTTGTTAGATATGATCTTTGCATATACATAGGAGTTGTCACACCTTGCCAGAGGTCGCTGTCAACTATTGGGCGAGTAGGAGTACTCGGCCCATGTCTATGTGTGCGTGAACCCATAGGGCCGCACGCTTAAGGGCTGGAAGCCTAGTTCGGGTTGGACCTGTATTAGACAAGGATTAGGGTTTCTTGATGGGCCTCCAAGTTCGGGTCATGAAGGAATGCCTATATAAGCAAACGGTAGGGGCGAGGCAAAATAATCCGCTTGATCTATTCAGCCGCCATCACCCACCCACGCTCACGGCTTTGCTCCTCGCGAACCTAGCAGTCTGGTTGCATATTGCTTCTTCCCGCACATGTGTGATAGCTCGGAGGTGCTACATCTATGGCACAAGGACAGACCTCGCTGATCATGGTGGTCAGCAATTGGTCAGTGACTAGTTGGACTGGTCGAGAACATGCTCGGACAATCCGGGAGCGAAGGGTGCACTTGACGGACGACCACATAATTGCACGGCACTGTCGCGACGCGTTCGACTACATCGAGTCTTCCGTTGCACTTGCGCATGTAGTGGTAATCCTATGACCTATATCTGGCAATAGATCCTGGTTTATGAGGTAGAAAAGTTTTGTTTTCTGGCTAGCGTAGTACCCTCATAACCCGACAACTTTTGCAAGTACCTGACGAAACATGGGATCCATCACAATGTTGCTACTCCTTGTCACCCTCGGACAAGTGGCCAAGCAGAAACATCAAACAAGCAGATCAAGAACATTCTACAGAAGACAGTCAATGAGATGGGAACCAAGTGGAAGAACAAGCTACCTGATGCACTGTGGGCCTATCGAACTGCCTAGAAAACACCATTGGGGATGTGTCCATATCAACTCGTCTACGGGAAGACTTGTCATTTGCCTGTCGAGCTAGAATTCAAAGCTCACTGGGCGATCAAAAGATGGAATATGGATCTTGAAGGAGCTGGAGTCAAACATCAAATGCAACTTTTAGAACTTGATGAATGGTGTGAAAAAGCTTATCATAACTCCAAGATATAAAAAGAGATGCATGTATGCAATTATTTCATGCTTGCACGTCATGAGGATAATATGGCAGAAGCCATAAATATATTTTCACTTTGATGTGATGTCCTATGTGCCAATATATGATGATCCATGACTATGTAAGTTTAATTCATAGTAGTGATAGCTAGTCTTGGCAGATGCACCACGGATGGATGACTTACACGGACCATGGAGATGGAGATCACCATGATGAACAGATTGACATTGAGATAAAGATCTCAAAGGAATAATGGGCTACACCAAGTCATATCTGTGTTTATGTCATCTTACTAAGTTCTACTTTCACATGCTATAATGTTTTGTCTACATTCATGTGGTAGTGAAGTAGAATGATCCCTCAGCAATATTTAAGTTGCATGCTTCCCCAAACCTTGCACTATCACAAGTCTTGTGTGATCGGTGGTGGATCTATGAAATTAGGGTGCCACTAGTCTTCCTTGACTAGACAGGTTTATATCGGACACTTACTGTAAGAAGGTTGGGTTACTTGAACAAGGTCATCCTAACGGTTAGGGATCTTGAAGCATGGGAAGGTTGAGTGCTTGGCATAGAGATGCTAGCCCAACAACAAGAGTCATATGAGATATGATTAGCAAGGTGTTGCTTACCGATCTACCATACCGACCAACGGTGATGCTAAAGCTCACTAATCGGCATGTTAGTTGTGGGTCTTGAATCACTAAGTATCAATTGAGGGATATTGATTTTAGTGGGAGTAGATTCTATATGATATGATTTACTCTTCATAGATACATTGTCTTAGTATTTTGCATTACTTTCATTATAGATAAATGGCCGCCCGTAATCAACCATTTACTTTGTGTTCAATTCTTGAGAAAGATAAGTTGAATGGAACAAACTATGCGGATTGGATCCGCAACCTGAGAATTGTTCTCAGGGCTAAGAAAAAGGAAGAAATTCTAGACACCCCATTACCTGAGGAGCATGATGAAAATGCAACTGCTACTGAAAGAAACGCTTATAGGAGAGCATGTGATGCTGATCTTGAAGTGAGTTGCCTTATGCTTGCTTGCATGGAACCTGATCTGCAGATGCAGTTTGATAACAATCATTCAGCGAACGATATGATTGTGCCAGTTGAAGAAATGTTCCAGAGCAAGCTAGGACTGAAAGGTTCAATGTCTCTAAGGCGCTTGCTGAAACCAAGCTAGCAGAAGGCGTAGCTATTGGACCATACATAATTAAGATGGTTGGTTATATTCAGAGGTTGGAGAAGCTAGGCTTCCCAATCAGCCAAGAGTTGGCCACTGATTTTATTCTCTCGTCTCTTCCATCCAGTTATGGAAACTTCATCTTGAACTACCATATGCTTGGGGCGGAGAGGGGCTTGAAGGAGCTATGTGGCATGCAGAAAATAGTAGAGGCCGACATCAAGAAAGGTGCTAGCAGTAGCCAAGTGTTGGCGGTTTACAATAGACCTCAGTTGAAGAGGAAGGGCAATTCTTGGAAGAAGAAGAAGGGCAAGGCTAAAGATGAGATCTCTAAGCCAAACCCATCTGCTACCAAGGCTGCACCATCTGCAAATTTAGATTGCTTTTACTATAAGGGGAAAGGTCACTGGAAAAGGAACCGCAACGAGTACTTGGCGTCCTTAGAGAAGGATGGCGGTGGTAAAGGTACTCCTACCACTTGTACTCTTGTTATTCACATTACGGACATTTTTCTCGCTAACTCTTATATCAATTCTTGGGTATTTGATACCGGATCGGTTGCTCATATTTGCAATACGATGCAGGGAATGATAAGAAGTAGAAGCATGGAAAAGGGAGAGGTTGACTTCCACGTGGGCAACAATGCAAGAGTTGCTGCGTTGAACGTCGGGACGATGCAACTTCACCTGCCATCGGGATTTATAATGGAATTGAATAATTATTATTTTGTTCCTAGCCTAAGTCGAAACATTGTGTCACCTTCATGTTTGATGAAGGATGGTTATTCTTTTGCAGGTAAAGACAATGGTTGTGTGACCTCCAAGAATGACAAGTTTGTGGCTTTTGCATCCATTGTGAATGGCTTATTTATTTTAAATCTTGATGAGGCACCTATCTGTAATGTTACGGCTAAAAGGCCTCGGCTTAATGAGTTAAGTCCTACCTATATGTGGCATTGTCGTTTGGGTCATATAAGTGAGAATGGCATGAAGAAGCTCCATGCTGATGGGCTTTTAACTTCGTTTGATTTTGAATCATATGAGACATGTGAAGCTTGCCTGCTCGGCAAGATGACCAAGGCGTCTTTCACAGGTTTTCCTAAGAGAGCGTCTGACTCTTTGGAACTCATACATACTAATGTATGCAGACCACTGAGCACGACAGCCAGAGGCGGATTCCAATACTTCATAACTTTTACTGATGACTTTAGTAGATATGGGTATGTCTAATTAATGAAGCATAAGTCTGAAACATTTGAAAGGTTCAAAGAATTTTAGAATGAAGTAGAGAATCAACGTGGCAAGAAGATTAAGGCCTTGCGATCTGATCATGGAGGCGAATATTGAGTCACGAGTTTAGCAATCATCTTAAGAGTTGCGGAATCATTCCACAGCTTACGCCACCCAGAACACCTCAGAGAAATGGCGTGTCCGAGCATCGTAATCAAACTTTGTTAGACATGGTTCGGTCTATGATGAGCCGGTCAGACCTACCTTTACATTTTGGGGGTACGCTCTAGAAACAGCTGCTTTCACACTAAATAGGGTACCATCCAAGTCCATAGATAAGACACCATATGAGATGTGGACTGGTCGGCATCCCAGTTTGTCTTTTCTAAAAGTTTGGGGTTGCGAAGCTTATGTCAAACGGTTGATATCTGATAAGCTAGCACCAAAGTCAGACAAGTGCTTCTTTATGGGATATCCAAAGGAAACTTTAGGGTATTACTTCTATAACCGGTCAGAGGGCAAAGTGTTTGTTGCTCAGAACTATGTCTTCCTAGAGAAAGAGTTTCTCAAAGGAGATAGGAGTTGTCGGAAGGTGTATCTTGAAGAAGTTCAAGAGGATCTAGTAGTGAATGACTCTGCTAGTGATGCTAATGTAGCAGAGCAAGTTGAGACACTCATGGTCGATACACCGATGGTCAGTACACCGGTGGTTGGTACACCGCCCCAACCATGAAGATCAGCTAGACGTCATGAATTACGTGGTGATTTGTTGTTGTTAGACGATGATGAACCTATGAATTATGTGGAAGCAATGATGGACCCAGATTCTGAGAAATGGCAGAGTGCCATGAGATCCGAAATAGATTCCATGGGAGACAGTCAAGTTTGAAACTTGGTTGACCCGCCTGATGGGCTTTGTCCCATAGAGTGCAAATGGATCTATAAGAAGAAGAAGGATATGGACAGAAATGTTCATGTCTATAAAGCTCGACTTGTCACAAAGGGTTTTTGGCAAGTTCAAGGAATTGACTACGACAAGACGTTCTTGCCGGTAGCGATGCTTAAATCTATCCGGATCATTCTAGCAATTGCTGTGTATTTCAATTATGAGATATGACAGATGGATGTTAAAATAGCCTTTCTGAATGGGTATTTGGAAGAGGATGTGTATATGATATAGCCCAAAGGTTTTATTGATCCTAACAATGCTGGAAAATATGCAAGCTTAAGAAATCCATTTATGGGTTAAACCAAGCATCTCAGAGTTGGAACATTCATTTTGATGAGGTTGTCAAAGGGTTTGGCTTCTGTCAGAATGAAGAAGCGTCTTGTGTTTACAACAAGGAAAGTGGGAGTGCTATGGTGTTTCTGATCTTGTATGTGGATGACATATTACGGATCGGGAATGACATTCCAATGTTGCAATTCATAAAGACTTCACTGAATAATAGTTTTTCTATGAAGGATTTAGGAGAGGCAGCATACATCTTGGGCATTAAGATCTATAGAGATAGGTCAAGAAGGCTAATAGGATTAAGCCAAGACACGTACATTAACAAGGTGTTGAAGTGGTTCAACATGGAACAATCCAAGAAAGGGTTCTTGCCTATGTCACATGGTATGTGCTTTAGTGACAAGCAGTGTCCTTCCACTGATGCTGAGTGCAAGCGCATGAGTAAGGTTCCATACGCTTCGATAGTTGGTTCCATCATGTATGCCATGATATGTACTCGCCCAGATGTTGCATATGCTCTAAGTGTTGCGAGTAGGTACAAAGCTAATCCTAGTGAGTCACTGGACGTTGGTTAAAAACATTCTTAAGTACTTGAGAAGGACTAAGGATGTGTTCCTAATCTATGGAGGTCAGGAGGAGCTCATTGTAAATGGTTACACCAATGCTAGCTTCCAAACTGACGGGATGATTCACTATCTCAATCAGGTTTTGTGTTCATAATAAATGGTGGTGCATTAAGCTAGAAGAGTTCCAAGCAGGATACGGTGACCGATTCTACAGCAGAGGCTGAGTACATTGCGGTTGATCGAGCTGCAAAGGAAGGTGTTTGGTTGAGAAGATTCCTCATTGAACTTAGTGTGTTTTCGAATGCGTCAGGCCCAATGAATTTACATTGTGATAAGAATGGGGCGATTGCATAGGCTAAGTAGCCTAGGGATCACCAGAAGGACAAACATGTACTCCAGAAGTTTCATCTCGTTTGACAGTTTGTGAAACAAGAAGAGATTAAATTGTGTAAAATATATACAGATTTGAATATAGCAGATCCCATGACAAAGGCTCTTCCACAGCCTAAGCATGAGGCACACATGAGGTCTATGGGCATTAGACATCTTAGAGATTAACTCTAGTGCAAGTGGGAGATTGTTGGGATATGCCCTAGAGGTAATCATAGAGATGATGATATTCCAATTGTATCTATGACATGTATTAAGTTTTCATTGAATATCCATTATAGACAACTTGTATTGATTGGCAATTACGTGAATTGTTTGTGGAACTCATTTACTTGAATGGTTATTCTAAAGTTGTCCCTAGTCAGCATTCTTGTGAACACACTTAAATATTAGACCAGCACATATATTAGTTGATGACAATATTTCACAAGTCATAGACATGGAGATGTTGAACTAATAATGTGGGCACATGTGAGACATGTAGGCTGGACTGACGTGATATAAGAAAGTCTCTATTCATGTCATGTACATAATGTCCATAGACCTGAGATTGTGGTTTGTTCTCAAGATGTGAAACGGCCTACTTAGGGACTGTCAAACACTGCTCCACAACTGGGTAGTTATAAAGGTGGTCTTCGGGTGGTCAGGAAGCATGCATTCAAGATGGAATTTGCCCCTCTCCGCATGAGAGAGATATCACTGGATCACTCAAGTGATTGGATCAACAAATGTGTGGTCATGTTTGGGTTATGTGTTAACCCATGAGTTGAACCATATATCGTGTGGAAAAGTGAATAACTTGTACGTGGTTGTAGTGCTTCATATGATCTTTGCGTATACATAGGAGTTCTCACGCCTTGCTAGAGGCCACTGTCAACTATTGGCCAAGTAGGAGTACTCGACCCATGTTTATGTGTGCATGAACCCATAGGGTCACACGCTTAAGGGCTGGAAGCCTACTTCGGGTTGGACCCAGATTAGACAAGACTTAGGGTTTCGTGATGAGCCCTCAAGTTGGGGTCATGAAGGAACGCCTATATAAGCAGGGGTAGGGGCGAGGCAAAATAATCTACTTGATCTATTTAGTCACTGTTGCCCACCCCATGCTCATGCCTTTGCTCCTCGCGGACCTAGCAGTCTGGTTGTGCATTCCTTCTTTCCGCACATGTGTGATACCTTGGAGGTGCTGCATCTGCGGCACAAGGACAGACCTTGCTGATCACAGTTGTTGGCAACTGGTCAGCGACTAGTTGGACTGGTCAGGAACGTGCTTGGACAATCTATGAGTGAAGGGTGCACTTGATAGACGACCACGGAACTACACAACACTGCTATGACATTCGGCTACATCAAGTCTTCTGCTGCACTTGCACATCTAGTGGTAATCCTATGACCTATATCTAGAAGTAGATCCTAGTTTATGAGGTAGAAAAGTTTTGTTTTCTAGCTAGCATAGCACCCTCATAACCAGACAACTTTCGCAAGTACCTAACGAAACATGGGATCCATCACAATGTTGCTACTCCTTGTCACCCTCAGACAAGTGGCCAAGCAGAAATATCAAACAAGCAGATCAAGAACATTCTACAGAAGACAGTCAACGAGATGGGAACCAAGTGGAAGAACAAGCTACCTGATGCACTGTGGGCCTATCGAACTACTTACAAAACACCATTGGGGATGTCTCCATATCAACTCGTCTATGGGAAGACTTGTCATTTGCCTGTCGAGCTAGAATTCAAAGCTCATTGGGCGATCAAAGATAGAATATGGATCTTGAAGCAGCTAGAGTCAAACATCAAATGCAACTTTCGGTACTTGATGAATGGTGTGAAAAAGCTTATCATAACTCCAAGATATAAAAAGAGAGGACCAAAAGATGGCATGACAAGAGGATCAAGATGAAGAGCTTCACCCCGTGAGATAAGGTATTACTTTTTAATTCCAGGGTCAAGCTATCGGACATGGAAAGCTATGAAGTAAATGGGAAGGCCCGTTTACGATGGTTAGCTCTACATCGCATGGAGCAGTAACTCTCCAAAATGATGAAGGTACATTATTCAAGGTAAATAGATAACGCCTTAAGATTTTTCTAGAACCTGATAAGAGTCCTGCTGAGATAGATGTAGTTGAGTTTATTCTTTTCCATTAATTTGATCCTCCTACATCTACGAATCATTTTGCAACCGAAAAGGTAGGAAATCTGGGTTAGAATAGAATTAGAAGGAGATACAAAAAACTTGCTCGGAGTCCGACAGCAAGTGGGGTCGGCCAGCCCCACATGCTAGGCCGATCGGCCTGCTTGGGTGGCAATCCGTGTCCCATCACCTCTCATGTCCCTTTAAGAGTTTTCCTAATCCTGATTTGATTCCTTTTCAGGTAATTGTGTTTCTCCCTGATACAATCCTGATCAACCTCTCCTCCAAGTTGATTTAACTATAAAACCAAACCCCTTTGCCCCCTCAAAGCCATACCAAGCCCGTAATCTTTTCTAGCAACAACCAAAGCTCTCGTTGCACAAGCTCCAATGGCTTCCTACGGCAAGATCGACCATGATGACTCTTCCCCTTCCGAAGGATCTCACCGTCGTGTCGCCAAGGGAGGAAATGTCAGTTTGTCATTAACAATCCTACTATGCCCAAGCCAAGCCAACACTTTGCCTTGCACCACCACCATCTCGTCTCTCCACTGGGGGACCTCACAATCAAGAGATGCCAAGGTTCTGTGTCCCCAAGGAGTTAGATCTTCATCATCCCAAGCCTAATGAGATGCTAATAGGGTTGAAGACTAACAAGTTTGGAGAAGTCACCTGTGCAAAGTATAAATCCATCATCCCACATGTCATTTTTGATGGAGTTCGGGTTATGCCTGAAAAGATTCAAGTCAAGCCATCAAGGACTAGATCTCCATCTTCATCTTCATCACCTAGCTCTAGCAGAACAAAGTGCAAGAGAGGAACCTATGAAGAGTTAGAGAAGTAGATTGAGGCCCTACTAGAGTGTATTGAGATTCTCACCAAGACCAATGCTAGGGATAGGCAAAGCTTAGCTTGTTTCAACACCATGCTTGATAGATTGACTAGATGTGTAGACACAAATGAGATCAAGCACAATGGCCTAAAAGCTAAGGTCAATATCATGTGTCGCACTGTCGTGAGTCTTTTTGATATTGTTTGGATTAGTTTGCTCAGATTTGTGTAATAAAGTGCCCTAGATGATATCAATAAAGTTTTATTAGTGTCATAATCTCTCTCTATTTTGTTTTGGATGATTGCAAGGATAAACAAAGAACAAGTGTGGGGGAATCCACACTTAACACCCTCGGAAAGAAGAAGCAATGATCACATTGAATGGATCATAACAAGGAACTCGCCCTGGGCACCCAGCTCACCTGCCAAGCTACCTTGCCTCTCACTACCTTGTTCCTAATTCTTTCTCCATGATCAAGGTAAGTTATTCACACAATTTATTTGCTTCTTGTTTTGGGATTTAAATCTGCAAGACACATTAAAAGATCTATTAATTAAAAACGTGAGTTAAGTAATGATTGCTTTATCATCGCTAAGAGATAGACTTGCACAACACTATTTCTAGAAATCTTGTTGTTGTCGGGAACTTTTTATTAGGGACTCCATATTACTTAAGTTGTTGTGAAATGTGATATAGAAGTATAATGAGCACCTAATTCTTGATATCTTGTCATTTGGAGAATTTCTTTGTGAAAATCTTAAAATTTATAGCTATCTTTCTCCTTTGTGGTAATGATTAAATGCCTATTAGAGCCATATATTGAATTTTTTTAAAACTAGCACATACGCTACTTTCATTGCATTGAGTTTGGTCAAGCCATGTTAGACCTTTGTCAAGAGATTGCTCATATCCTCAAGATCAAGATTCACTTACACCCAGATATATTCTGCTTCTCCTACCCTGGGAGTACGCAAAAACATGCCTTTTCACCCAAAAATCTATCTCATACACTAGGAGAAGATCCAAAAATATTGCTAGGATTCAGAATAAATGCTCCAAGATTGAGTTCAAGGTTGTAATTTCCTTTTTTAAGTCTATTGTAATCTTATTGGGCATGAGGCTTGTGTAAACAAAAGAAAAAAAGAGAAAAAAAATCAAAAATAGCCCATGACCCTTTTTGTAAGTGCTTCAATTGTATCAATCAAGAAGAAAGTTCAAGATCCTTAAAGCAAAATTCATTGCCGATTCATCATTTGAAGGAAGTTCTCTCCAGGAGCAAAGTAGAAATAGGATTAGCCACCAAATATTCCACACACATGCACAATCTTGATCTAAGGGTATGACGGTCCCTCCGAGTATCCTGTTTTGATTAAGCAACACATGCAGAGTAAGTATGACATTCCTTGAATTACCCTTAACTCCACACAAGCTTTTATAGAAGTAGGAAAGACATCAAGGCATCCATCATTTATGCCTCAGTGAGATTCCATAAATACCACATATAATGAGCGATTTGAGTGCAATACATGATAGAGAAGGTATGCTATGTTTTCTTTTTCAAAAATCTCTTCAAAAACTCCAGGTGACAAGATCAAAGGATGAAAGGGGCTCTGTTTCACACTGTTCCATTGTTTCAACCGCTCAAAGTTTTATGGTAGACACATTGAATCTCGTAGTATACATGTATGATTGGTATCAATCTACTGCTAATGTCTTGTCTTGTAGTTATATTAAAGTTAATGTGACCTTTCCTCGAGGATGAGTAAAGACTAAGTGTGGGGGTATTATTGACGGTCACTAATGCTTAAATACACCTATCAATTATTGCTTAATAACATCTGAAATAGATCATGAAGCATAGTTGTAGGGTTTTGAAACTAACAAGTTCCATGAGTATTGGTGTTCTCACTTGATTGCAGGATTATCCTCATTTCATCAAAGAAAAGTACCTCCAATGAAGAATAAGAGCATAGCATTATGAAGAGCTCATCAAGACAATCGAAACAGACATATCACTTCCTACATTTGGAGTCCCAATGAGAGCGTCCACTTTGGATACACTTTGAACCTTCTAGAAGATCGTGGAACCATCAACAAGCAAGAGTTTTCTGGACTAACATAATAATTTCCAAAGCTTTGGTGAATTGTGATTTTTTAGGGATTGGATCAGAACATAGCCAAGGAAGGTAGGACTCACGAAACCTAACCAAATCATGTCAGATTTTTGCAAAATTTGACGGGAAGGATCTAGAGGACAACAGAGGACACCAGAGCAAAGGAGAAGGCCACCTAGCACTGGGCTAGGCCGACTGGCTTGCCATGTGGGGCTGGCCGGCCCAGGTTGGTCCCACCTATTAGTCTCCTTTGAAGTTTGATATCGAACCAACCTCCATGATGCATCTTGTCCATTGTTTCAAGTTGGTTTAATCCAAGGGCTGCGGTTCAACCCACCAGACTATATAAGCGAGGGCAGAACCCCTCGATCTATCTATCATCTATTGATCTATCAACTCATTCGTCTCCAGAGTAGATCTTAGGAGAGGGGTCCCTTGAATGGACCACCTCTCTAGAGCTTAGCAAACAAGAAGAAGACTAGTACACCTCTAGCTAGGTTGGATCTAGTCTTAAACTAGAACTAGAAGAGAGAGAGATGTAGAAGATTTGGAGGAAGCCTCGGGCTTGTCGGTGCTCCTCTACGGCTTGTACCTGTAGATTCTTGTTCTTCAAGAGCTTGGATCAGAGATTCTATGGTCATCAATTTCTATGAGTCTGTGAGTAATTGTTCTTATTGTTCTTCTATTTTTGCAACTCTTTTGAGTACTTTGATCCTAGTAGCTCCAAGATTAGAGGAGTCGTCGTAGCATAAGCGTGGTGTTTAGGATCGATTGCTCATGGAATGTGCCCTATATTCTAAGCCATGTGGTAGATTGCAAAGGTGACTTTTATAGTTTCATTGAGTCTTGTAGTCCACTCCCCGAATATAGGCCTTGCAGGAGATTTGGTTACATGGTAGATTCATACTCTATTTGTGGTCTTCCATAGTAATCCCAGAGCAGATTGATAAGAGCAATACTTTCTAAAAGTAGAACTAGATAGCCCTAGTCATCTCCCTCAACCTTCTAAGCATCTCATCCTTGATTGTGCTCAGGGATTAAGCTTAGATCAAGATCCCTTTGTTGGGTGATGGGATCATACCGACATACGAATGAGAAGAACAGATTACAAATGATAATTACCTTTCCCTCTATCTCGAATATACATTCCAGGGGGTATTTATAGGGACCCCCTGGCTTCATGATTTACAAGGGAATTACAAATGTGATCATGACTTTCTTGTACATATGTCTAGAAAAATGCCAAACGAAGTGGTGGAACACACTTCGCCTCTGCCTCTGCTGTTTGGTTTCAAACTTGAGGTTGCCATAAGGTTTTCAAGACTTGATGAATGATCATCATGACTAACATCAGAGCGAAGTTGACACGTTGACTTCACTAAGCCTCTTCTGCCACGCGAAGTCTCCTCCAGTCCTTGACCTAAAGACAAAAGTTACCAAGCGAAGTCCAAATTGATTTACGCGAAGCCGATTCACCTTCTTCGCTAGTTATATTTCTTGATCAGTGTCACAGTGATAAAAAGTTTATTCCCCACTCCAAAGCTTGGGCGAAATATTTTCTATGGTAAAGTCATTTCCCAACAGCAGCACCTCGCGGGCGAAGGCCTACTCCAAAGGTCTAAATCCTGCAAAGTTTGTTTAAACTTTGTCTAGGAAATGCCATCCAAACTTTGGAGTTGGCCGTTAACCATTTAGTGATAAAGTTTGAATTTCCAACGGCTAGTTTGACTATTTAACTAACGTCCGTTATATCTGACCAAAGCCGACTATATATATAGCGGTGCCCCCCTTGGAGCTGTCTTTTTCAAAAGAGTGGAAACTCTGGCAAAATTATTCTTGGACCTGAAGTTGGAAAAAATTTTGGATTCTGTCATTTTTGGTCTTGAATTGTTGATTCATCATTGCTCAAGGTTTCTTGCAAAGATTACTTTGGAGCTTCGCTAAGGTTTGTTTGTCGGAGTCTGAGAAATTTTCTTATAGATTTTAGACTGGTTAATTTGATCGCTTTTAGTTTTTCTTATTTTCTAGATGTCTTTGCAAGATCAACAAGAGAAAATTCATTCTCAAGAAAGCTCCAAAGCTGATTATGATAGGTCTCAGCTAGAGTCTAACGGGGATAATCTTGATGATGTTGATGCTTCAGTTGAGGACTTGGTAAAAGATGATGATGGTCGCACCTTGACCTTTGGCAGAACTTTGTTTGACCAAGATTGTCTTGATGAGATGGTTAGGCTATGAATTGTTGACCGTGATTTTGTGAGAGTTCCTGATCCTAAAGAAACAAATCCTCACCCAGAGCTAGATGAATGTATTGTGTATCGAGATCTTTTTTTGTCAGACTTCGCTTCCCTTGCCAGGATTTCATCGAGGATGTGTTGAAAGCTTTTAACATTGGGATGCATCACTTAACTACAAATGGTGTGGTCATATTATCTTTGTTTGTTAGGGCTGTGAAGGCTTTGGAAACTAATCCTAGCATTGCTACTTTCTGCAAGATGTTTGAGATGCACACTCAGTACAAGACTTTCTTACTTGATGGCCGATTGATCACGAAATATTTTGGCCATTGTAGCTTTAAGATAGCTCGTAATGCAGTTCAAGTTTCACTAGCTTTCAAAAACAAGTGGGTGGATGGTGAATGGTCTAGGTACTAGTTTTACCATAAGGTTCCTTTGGTTGAAGAAAGAGATCATGTGACCAAGAAAATGTTGAATAAATATCCTTTGGCTACGAAGATGTCGATTGAGGACTTTGTTTGTACTCCATCTTTTATGCCTAGTTTGATTTCGAAGACTGCAGTGAAAGCATACAAGGCGACTGCATCGCTACAATGTGCTAAGGATCTTGCCGAGGAATATGTTGCTGCCAGGATTTGGCCATTGAAAAAGTGCTGGGCCTTTCTGCGCTTTCATCCAAAGAAGATTCGAGGTATTAACTATAAGTATTCGGATAGAGACTTTTGCCGCCCCGCCAAATTTTTGTTTGATGAGGAGTTTGTTAAGCCTATTGAAAGTAGAACAGATGATTTTAAGATAATATTGATAAGATTCTTGGTTTGGATTATAAGCAGTTGAACCAAGTTTTTGAAGTTGGCAATGTGTCTTATCTTGAAAGGCCTCCTCCTGCTTACAGTCATGAGAAGACGCAAGGAAAAAAGGATGTTGCTGTTTAGGCGAAAGGGAAGAATATGTGCAAGGCTACTGGAATGACTTCTAAAGTTGTAGCTAAAAAGGCAAAGAAGAATCAGAGTCCTATGATAATGTTGGAGGAGGACGAGCTTGATGTAATATTGGAGCAGACTTTAGATATTCAGGGGAATGTTCTTTCTGATTTGGGTGGTGCTGGTGAAGGTGTTGGTGGAGTTGGGAAAAATGGTGCTAGTGTTAGTGTTCCTTAATCTCAGCAAGTTGATGATGAGGTGAGAAAGATCAGTTTGGTTTTTTCTTCTAGTGGTTTGACTCCTTCATTACTGATATGTGAATTATTTATGGAACTCATTACTTGAACATTTATTCTAAAGTGGTCCCTGGTCCGCATTCTTGTGAGAACACACTTCAATATTATACCAGCACATGTATTAGTTGATGGCTATGTGTTCACAAGTCATGGTCATGGAGATGTCGAACTAATAATGTGGGCACATGTGAGACATGTAGGCTGGATAGACCCAACATGAGAAAGTCTCTATTCACATCATGTATGTTATGTCCTTAGACTTGAGATTGTGGTATGTACTCAAGATGTGAAATGGCATACTTAAGGACTGTCAAACGCTGCTCCATAGCTGGGTAATTATAAAGGTGGTCTTCAGGTAGTTGGGACGCATGCTATGAGAAATGGATAGTCAAGATGGAATTTGCCCCTCTCCGCATTAGAGAGATATCACTGGATCACTCAAGTGATTGGATCATCAAATGCATGGTCGTGCTTGGGTTAAGTGTTAACCAAAGAGTTGAACCATATATCGAGTGGAAAAGGGAATATCATGTATGTGGTCATAGTGGTTTGTCAGATATGATCTTTGCATATGCATAGGAGTTGTCATGCCTTGCTAGAGGCCGTTGTTGGCACTTCTTAGCGTCAGCAGAAAAGTCTGCAAGCGCACGGAAGTACCATCGTAGCACTTCACCTAGAACTGTTCAGGGTATCGTATTTTCCCAAAGGAACAATCTATGTCAGTAGACTCTTAGCTAGTTGGCCCTAGAAAAGATAGGAGGGATAACTTAGGTGGAGAGGACACACTAGGGCAAAAACACTAAGTGATAAAAACCTTCCCACTACTTGCTTGCTTTAGGCACTGATGCACTTCGTCTGGCAACCAATATCAGCATCAGCTCTACTCTGCGTTCGAACATGGGGGAATGCAAGTACGAGTGGACAGGGCTGTCACCACCTGCCTCCTGCCCCTCTACTCGTGGGCATGCACAGCTTACAAAGGTAGACTCCAACCTAGACACCACGTCTATGAAGGCGACTGCTACTCTAGCGTTGGCTAGGAACTTCCATCTCTATCAGGAGTCCTCCACTAGAGCACTCGTCTAACGGACAAGCAATGATCCCACAAACAAGTAGCTTGATGAAAGTAAATCACTTAATGAATCAAAAACCAAAGTGGAGCATGAACTTCTTACTTCAAGTAGCAAGATGATCGTAGAGGTACAAGTTAGAGCGAGTGCCGACAGGTCCGACACTTCGTCCACGCAAAGGTAGAACTGCTTCGACCCTGTTTCTACTTCTCCAACTCTTTCCTCTGTCTCACAAACCCTAATCTAGTCTAGCTAGAAGCTAAGCTAATGGATATCATGTTATGTTGATGGAGGGAGTAGGTGCCCCTATTTATAGCTCCATAGGACGGTTCAGGCTCGATCATATATGGAAGCAGGTGAAACCGCCCTTGGGATACCGCCTCACAAACCGCCTGTGAAGGATGGGCCCAGGAGACCCCACCAGGGGGCGGTCAGTCCTCGGGGCAGTCGGTCCCCCAGTGGGTCCAACTAGCCACCGCCTTCGGGTGGTCGGTTTATTGTTGGGCCTGGACCTCCCCTGTGGTTATGGTTGGGTCCAGTTTGATGCCGAGGTGGGCTTTCTCTGTTGCGGTTGATTGCGCCTTTTCTGAATGTGTTTTCTAGAGTGCCTTTCTTGTAGATTTCATGCATTTCCACGTGTCAGACCTAAAAGTCATATATACAACAAAACTCATAGAAAGATTAGATAAAAGCCCTACCATCTATTTATTTTAGTATTAAAATGATGATAGGATTTAGTTGCTAAGGACCGCCAACAACTCCCCCACACTTGTTCCTTTGCTCGTCCTCGAGTAAAGTGCTAAGAACCAAATAGGTTCATCTTTCTTATTCAAAAAGATCTGCATAGAGGTTATTCCAAGCCTTACCTGGACTTATGAACTTCAAAGTGTCTACCAAGTCATCTTGGTAATTGAAAAATGGAATAGCCTGGATCCAAATCCTCTTACTTTGTCCCTGCGTAGAAACTTGGGTTTTTTTGCAAGATTTCAAAAACATAAAAATAGGTTTAGTTCCTTGAATGATTCTCTCAAATCACTCATATTTAGTGGTTCCTCACCAAGGCATGAAAAGATAATGCCTTCACTTGATCATCCTACCTCCAAAAGGCTTATCTTGGAGTTTTGGGTAGGGAAAAATGATAAGGCACACTTACCCAGCATATGTTGTTAAGTCAAACCCCAGACCACAGCAGAGGGAGTGCATCATACTCTTAGATTATAATGTGCAAGTGTGTGGAAAATTGAAGATGGTGGAAATCTAATTGTAAATCTTTTTGGTACTCCATGCATCATGATTCTCTTTTATTGGAAGGAATAAAACTTTTTGGAGAGATATGGGCTATAAGATCATCATCATTATTTCATTTTTTTGAACAGGTATTTGGGATTTTTCTTTCCCGTTTGTTTTCTCATGCCCCTTGGCATAGTTGTTTTTTAGCATAGCCCCATATATTTCATTGGCATATGAAGAATTTATTAAACGAGGGGATATCATGATGGTAGATGTATGGAGTAAAACTTCTCATAAGGAATGCGTGGTTCTCAGGATAAGAATAGGCATTTTTATTTGGTGCAAAAAGGTGTGCAACTCTCAGGGTAAGAATTGGCTTTATTTGGTGGCTGCATGTGAATTCTGATCTTGGGAGCATGAAACATCTCTCAACAGGGGTCACAAAATATGTGGAAGGTCACAAAGCAAGTGGCATATGTGGAAGGTTTTATCATGAAAAATCACATATGGCCTTGGTAGGTATTTGCTAATCATTCAAGGAACATGCTATTGAATTTTTATTTATAAAATAAATCCCAAGTACTTTGCAAGAGCAAGCAAGCATCATGTCATCCTACTATATCTCATTCGTCAATCACTTATATAAAATGGGGTCCCTAACGAGTGTTCATAAATCTTTTAGGGATATTAGCACAGAATAAAAAATATGCAAATATTTCGAACATAGGAAGATATGTTTGATGGAGCATGAAGGATTAAAACATTTTAAACTTTTCTTTTTATTGAAAGTTTTAAAATTAAAGGGGGAAAATTGCACAAACCAAATTTTGATTTTGTTTTTTGTGCAATCGAGTTGGAGAATCCTCCCCCACACTTATTTTCTTTCCTATCTTGATTAGTCATAAAATATATGGAGAAAACAAGTGCACAATATATATAAAGATAAAACTTTATTCCATTGATAATTCAAAATAGGCACATTACATTGTAAGGGAAATGATTAGAAATAAAAGATCGTGAAAAGTGAAATGTGTGTCTAATTATTCGTGTAGCGGGAGCGTTCTAAAGATTTCTAGAGAACGTGCTCAACTCCTGCTGCTTTAGTGATCCTTCGAATGATCTCGATAGCCTTGGCGCATCTTATCTAACTCATCTCTAAGTCCTTGCACACTAAGATGAGCCTCAGCCACGTGGGTATGCGCCTTCTCAACATTCAGGCGCATGCTCTTGTTGCTAGCACTAAGTGAGGCAATGGTCGGCCCCTTGGGAGGTTTCTCATCCTCACTATCGCTAAAGAAACCTTTAGGTTGCCCTCTAATAACTTTCCTCACTCTCCTAACTCTGAGTGGGGCGCCTAAAGTTTTGGATTCTTTGGTAGAGGGTGCGGGCTTGTTAGCCAGCTTATCACCCTTGTGCATGAGACCCTTACCATACCCTCCATCCAGCTTGCACACTCCTACTACGGTGTACAAACGACTAGTCTTAGCGGGAGGCGAGGGAGATGGTACACTGGAGGAGGAGGGCATCACAGCAACACATTTGCTAAGCCCGCTACTCCTAGGGGCCTTCCTCTTAAGGCCTTAGGGCGCCAGTGGTAGGACGAGCAGCAGCATTCTTCTTCTTGGCACCACCTTCAGGCGCATGTGAGTGTGCCGTTGACTTCAAACTTGAGACATTGCTGTAGTCATGGCTTGGTGGCGGTAGAATAGCAAGTGGCTTCTCCGCTATGGCACAAGCTTCATCTCTCACAAAGGAACTCTCTTGGTAGGGAGCTATGTCTAGGTTGGCTATGGCGTTTAGAGCGTTGATCAGTGAGAGAGCATAGCTAGACATGGTTAGCACTTGGAGATGGGAGAGCTTAGCAAGCTTTCCAAGAGGGAGAAGAGAATGGTTGGTGTGAGGAGAGGAGAGACCTATGGGGGTTTATATAGATTCTATCATGGTCTCTGTAAAGGAAACAAGTGGATTGCAACCATGGGCGTGATGCTAGAGTAATTAGAGGGATACAAGAAAAAGATTGGGTGCGATCAAGGCCAGTCAAGGGGTGGTCGACCCCGGGGCGGCCAGTCCCCTAGACCCACCTACCAGCCTCAGTCTTTTGCCTACATGACACGCTGTTTGAGCAGATTGCTATCCCAATTACGGTCGTGTCAGATGCGCAGTGTATCAGTGCGATACTATGTGTGATAGAGTGTAGGATATGAGTGATTTTCATGAAAATATGCTAAAGATCACACTATCATGCATTTATGAGAAAATATACCTATGATAAAAAAAATTCAGGTGTATGAAAGGAAAGAACATAGGGACATTTTAGACAAATCATAAATGCAACACTAATACTATAAAAGCATAAACTTATTTTTATTTATAAAAGTAACAAAATTATTTAATAAAACATAAATACAAAGAAAAATATTTTTATAAGTTTTTAGTAAATTCTTTAAAAGATACTATATTTATTTCATCAATGTACTTTTGTTCGGGTTCAAGAAATACCTTGAGTCGCTGACCGTTTACCTTATTGATGTTGCCGTCATCGTCTTCAATCATGATTGATCCATGTGATGATATGTTGATGACGGTGTATGCTCCGTCCCATTTGCTCCTGAGTTTTCCTTTCCTGAACAATTTGACTTTTGAGTTGAAGAGCAGAACCTTGTCGCTTGATTTGAATTCTTTGGGCTAGATTCATCGGTCACGCCATCTCTTTGTTCTTTCTTTGCAGATCTTGGCACTTTGGTAGGCATTCTCTCACCATTCTTCCAGCTCTGCAACTTGTCTCTGCCTATTTCTACCAACTGTCTTCAGGTCCATATTCTAGGTTTTTATTGCCTAGTGAGCTCTGTGTTCAAGCTCAACAGGCAAATGGCAACTTTTCCATAGACCAGCTGATAGGGTGACATCCAAATGGGGGTCTTGTAAGCTATCCTGCATGCCCAGAGTGCATCAGGTAGCTTGTCTTTCCATCCTTTTTCCCATCTCATTCACCATCTTCTGAAGGATATTTTTGATTTGCTTGTTGGAAGTCTCGGCTTGTCCACTGGTTTGGGGATGATAAGGAGTAGCTACATTGTGCTTGGTGCCTAGCTCTCGTAGGAATGCTCTGAATGTCTTGTTTATGAAGTGTGAGCCCTGTCACTTTCCACCATCCTTGGTGTTCCAAAGCGAGGGAAGATCACTTCGTGGAACATCTTCCTTGCATGCTTTGCATCTGCTGCTTGGCAGCGTAGTGCTTTGACCCATTTTGACACATAGTCAACTGCCACGAGGATGTACTTGCAATCCCCTGACTTCTGGAATGGTCCCGTGAAGTCAATGCCCCAGACATCAAAGACTTCAATTTAGAGGTTGAAATGGAGGGGCATGGCATTACGGGAGTTGATGTTGCCTCGCAGTTGGCACGGTCGACACCTTCGGATGAATTCTTTGGTGTCATTAATCATTGTCAGCCAGTAGAACCCACACTGCCAAATTTTGGCTTGTGTGCGAAAGACTCCATAATGGCCTCCATATGGTGCTGCATGACACTTTTCAATGATTTGTGCACCCTCGGCAGTTGGCACACATCTTCTCAATAGTCCATCAGCGCAAACTCGGTATAGGTATGTTTCGTCCCACAGGTGACATCTGCTTTCATATTCTAGCTTCTTCTCAGATTCGCCTAGTGGTACATACCCTAAAACCATATAATTTACAATGTTTGCATACCATGGGTTTGTGTCAGTGACCATGAGAAACATGTTGTCGCGTAGGAAATCATTGATCTCTTGTCCCTGCATGTTAGTGACTTGCATACGCAAAAGGTGATCGGTAACAGTATTTTCTACTCCTTTTTATCTTTTATTTCAAGATCAAATTCTTGCAACAACAAGATCCAGCGGATCAAATGAGGTTTAGCATCTTTCTTGGTGAGCAGATATTTTAAAGCAGCATGATCAGTATAAACAATTATCTTTGCTCCCACCAAGTAAGATCTAAACTTATCAATAGCAAAGACTACTGCGAGGAGCTCTTTCTCAGTCATCCTTCTCTTGGCATCTTTGCAAAACCATGTCCAAATTCTCGAGGCAATCATCAAAAGTTTTTCCATAGACTAAAAATCATCCATGAAAACTTCCATGATCTCCTTGATCATTTTTGAGAAGATGGACATCATGCAATGTTGGAAGAAAGCTAGCGCATTGCAAAGCCCAAACGACATCCTTCTATTCGCATACATTCCATACGGGCATGTAATGGTCATTTTGCTCTGATCATCGGGATGGATGGGAATTTGGTGATAGCCAGAATACCTATCAAGGAAGCAAAAGAATGAATGTTATGCTAATCACTCCAACATTTCATCAATGAAGGGAAATAGGAAATGATTCTTCTATGCTGCCGCATTGAGTTTTCTGTAATCGATGCACATTCTCCATCCTGTGACGGTACGTTGTGGGATGACCTCGTTCTTAGCATTCTCAACTACCGTCATTCCTCCTTTCTTAGGAACCACTTGGACGGGACTGACCCAGTCACTGTGTGGTATGGGATAAATGATCCTGGCATGAAGAAGTTTGAGGACTTCCTTCTTCACGACTTCCCACATCGCATTATTGAACCTACGTTGTGGTTCGTGCGAAGGCGTACTCGTAGGGTCAATAGGGATGCGACGATTGCAGAGTGTTGGGCTAATCCCCTTGAGATCTTGCAATGAATACCCAAAGACTGATCTATGTTTTCTAAAATGGCAATGAATCTAGTCATCTCCTTATCTGAAAGCTTATTACTAATGATGACAGGAGTGCTTTTGTTGCCATTTAGAAAACATAACGTAGTCCATTGGGCAGGGCTTTTAGCTCAACTGGAGGTCGAGTCGGCACTTCCTCTTTAGGAAGGTCAAAGGTTTCTCCTATGTCGTCCTCTTCTTCTACAAAGAAGTTTACATCTTTTTCTAAGGATGACTCAGGAGGTTCAAAAGGCGAAACTGACATAACCTCCTCGGGCAAGTTAGGACAGGGGAGAGATTCTGCCACCGAGTTTTTAGCTTGAGTGAAAGGTATGGAATAAGCATTCCTCCCTAGCTTTATGTTCAACTCCCCTATGCTGGTTGCATCAGAGAGAAATTTCTCCAGGGGGTGCCTGATTAGCACACTGAAGTCTATGTCATCAAAGATGTGGAAATCTAAAGTTAAGACGATGTCTTCATGCTGAACATTGATGTTGTGAACCAACCCTAGTCCTGGCTGATGGGTACATGAGCCATTTCTTGGAGATAGGGTCATAGGAGCAAATTGCTTTTCACTCAGATGAGTGTGTGCAAAGGATGTGGACATCAAGTTTGCTCCTACCGTGGGGTTATACAACATCTCCACCCATTCCTCTTGGATTTTGCAACAGATGGTTCATGAAGGGGTGTGAATCTGAATTACTTTAGATGAAGACTCCCCCTTGTTTGTCCATTCGCTACTCATAATTGCTGTCAACTCCTTAACAGACTCTTTTAAAGAGTCTGGGCATGGTTTAGGAGTGACGTGAATATGGTGGCTTCTTTTGTATGCATACTTTGAGATATTCCCGTAATCATCGAAGAAATCATCCTCAAAGTATGGAAGATCTAAAGGTTGAAAACCTTTTTTTAGATCTTCTGGTTTGGGCGAGGGTGTCTCTATTGGTAAAGTTAGTTCGGCCTCAGCCAAAGAGACTTCCTCGTGACACAACTCTGGTTCTATGCAGAGGGGTTCTAGCGAAGGAGTGTTCTCTAGAATGTGATCTAGAAGAGCTTCTCCTTCGGCTGTGGTTTTGTGCGTGAATGAACCTCCGGCGGCTGTATCAAGTTGTAGGGCAGATTCCTTGCTAAGCCCTAACCAAAAATGTTGCAAGAGCACATGGTTGGGAATAGACAAGTCTGGGCCAGATTTCATTAAAATCGAGAACCTTTCCCAAGCTGCACATATGGATTCCTTCTCTTGTTTTCGGAAGTTGAGAATCTCTTGACGCAGGGTAGTGATTCAGGATATAGGGAAGAATGCTATGCAAAACTTGTTTCACAATTCTTTCCAATCACCAGCTACCTTCCATATGTTGAGGGTGTACCATTGTTTCGTTCACTCATCAAGAGAGAAAGGAAACAATTTCCACCGCATTGTTTCATGTGACATGCCCGCAATGGCCAGGCATGCACAGAGCTGCTCAAACTCCCTTAGGTGATGATAGGGGTTTTCATAGGTTTGTTCCCAAACCATAGCTATAAAAGCTGGACGGAGTTCGTAGCTCGAAGCTGTGAATGGATTTGCGGATTGCGGAGGTTCAATGAACTCGCCCTTGGGAGCAGAAAGTTTGAAAATGGTGGGTTGCTCCTTTGGAACAAAAGAGGTAAAAGAAAATAAAGGTGAAAATAAAGGATACACGGGCAAAAACGACAACCGAACAGCGCCAGAAATGCTTGTTGGCGCTTCTTAGCATCAGCAGAAAAGTCCGCAAGCGCACGGAAGTACCATCATAGCACCTCACCCGGAAGTGTTTAGGGTATCATATTTTCCCACAGGAATGGTCCATGTCAGTAGACTCTTAGCTAGTTGGCCCTAGAAAAGATAAGAGGGATAACTTAGGTGGAGAGGATACACTAGGGCAGAAACACTAAGTGATAAAAACCTTCCCACTACTTGCTTGCTTCAGACACTGACGCACTTGGTCTGCCAAGTGATACTAGTATCAGCTCTACTCCGCGTCCGAACATGGGGGAATGCAGGTACGAGTGGACAGGTTGTCACCACCTGCCACCTACCCCTCTGTCCGTGGGCGCAAGCAGCATACGAAGGTAGACTCCAACCTAGACACCACGTCTATGAAGGCGACTACTACTCTAGTGTTGGACAGGAACTTCCATCTCTATCAGGAGTCCTCTACTAGAGCACCCGTCCAATGGACGAGCAACGATCCCACAAACAAGTAGCTTTATGAAAGTAACTCACTTAATGAATCAAAAACCAAAGTAGAGCACGAAGTTCATACTTCAAGTAGTAGGATGATCGTAGAGGTACAAGTTGGAGCGAGAGCCGACAGGTCCGGCACTTCGTCCACCCAAAGGTTGAACTACTTCGACCCCGCTTCTACTTCTCCAACTCTTTCCTCTCTCTCACAAACCCTAATCTAGTCTAGCTAGAAGCTAAGCTAGTGGAAAATGTGGCACCACTTCTTTTTCTTCTCTATTGTATCATGTTATGTTGATGGAGGGAGTGGGTGCCCCTATTTATAGCTCCATAGGATGGTTCAGGCTCGGTCACATATGGAAGCAGGTGAAACCGCCCTTGGGATACCGCCTCACGAACCGCCTGCGAAGGACGGGCCTGGGAGACCCCACTAGGGGGTGGCCGGTCCTGGGGGTGGTCAGTCCCCCAGTGGGTCCAACTGGCCACCTCCTGTTTCTAAACCTAGCGAAGTTGAAATTAATGTTGGAGCAAATAAAGTTTCTAGGACCAGGGATTGGTCCCTGAATTTTAATCATAGTGATGAAGAGGTTTTTGATGAGGAGGCGAACGAGGATCGTTTGGCTCATTTGTCTAGTTCAACTATAAATGTTGAAACTGGTGAAAAAGTCAACTTCAGTTTTGGTGAACGTGTTTCTACTGGTGAGTGTGAGGTTTTTCATAGTCTTTTCTATGCGTGTCTATTCTTGCTTAATTTGATATCTTTTCTCGCTATTTTAGAGACTATCTTTCCTGATGCTCCGAGTTCTCCAAAGAAAAATGTTGATGCTGGTAAGATGAAAAAAGTTCTTTAGGATCCACCTAATTCTGTTGTTCCTGCTGACGCTAGCAATACCGCTGATGTGTCTGATGCACTGAAGCATTCTTTGGGGTTTTGCTAAGATCGTGGTATTGGCATGGATTCCTTTAAATTTGTTGGAATTGGAGCTGACAAGTTGCAGGTTATGCCTTGAAGTTCTAAAATTGAGCTTTCTAAGTGTATTGATGAAGCTTACATTGTTCCTCATGCAGAACTTGAGATTTCAAAGAAGCCTCTTCTCATAGTTGCTGATCTTGGATTGCCTATAATGTATAAAGGATCTATTCTGATGAGAGGTTTACAGATTGGTTTGGAGGAAAGGGAAAAGGATCATGTTGTTCGTGAGAAAAATTATCAGCTTGAAATTGAAAGTTTGAAGAAACAATTGGCTGAAAAGGAGAGGGAAAGAGCCGATGCGGTTGATTCTCATAATACTTTGGAGGGCAAACTTATTAGTGCTCTTGCTCGTGTTGAAGAGAAGGATGAGCATTGTAAGAAAATTCTAGAGGAAAATGAGAAGATTAAGGAAAGTATGAAGCGAATGGAAAGAAAGGTTAAGGAACAAGATAAAACTTTCTTTGACAAATGTAATCGGATTTGAGAACTTTGCTTTGAATGCTATGATAAATTTGGTGCTAGACCTGGAGAAAAATGTTGGGAGCTTGGAGATCATGACAATTTCTTTAGCTGGTTGTGCCGTTAGTATGAGGATTTGTCTCAAATCATGGAGACTATGGTTGACATTGGTGTCTTTTATTTTGCACGTGCCCTTTTTTACATGATGAGGCAAAGCCAAGATCCTTTGTTCAACCAATTATGCGATGATGGTTACAAATTTCCTGCGGTGCATAGCCTGACTAGTGTCACTAAGGTGACCCAAGTGCTATGCAACAAGTTTCTTGATCAGTACTGGAAATCTAGGGGTCGTACTCATTTTTTTGATAGGGCGAGGGAGAAGTTGCAAAGGGTAAATTTTTGGTTCTTATTTCCCATGCTATCTCTTGTTGTTCCTTTTTATGTTTTTGTTCTTAATTGCTTTCTTTATGCTTTTATGTTATAGCAAATTGCAAAAGAGGCAAAAACTACCTAAAAAGAAGCTGAACAGACTGCAAAGCGGGAGGCCAAAGCCAAGAGTCAAAGTGATGTTGGAACGGGCAATGTTAGTGGTCGCAATGTTTAGGTTTTAGTTTTTACTTTTGTGAGGATGAGGGTTGCAACTTTTGGTCTTTGGAGTATTGACCTTATAAGATAAATGTTTTAAAGTTGTTTAAGTGTTGTCCATCCTGCGCAGGTTCCTCACGCCGAGCCTATGCAGGATGTTGAAGAAGTAATCTCATTGATGATGTGTAAAGATGATTTTATGTTTGTGTCATCCGAATTTTATGATTTTCGTGCGAAGAATGATGGGTGTGATGTAAATGACTTTCTTTCTCGTAAGTTTCACTTTTGATGCTTGAAAGGAATTTTATGTTGCATGTCTTTGTTTTTCTAATAAGTTGTTTTGTAGAAATGGGTGATCATTGTTGTAGCATAAAACCCCCTATTTCTCGTCAGGTTTTTGATTTTACGAACTTCACA
The DNA here is from genome assembly GCA_023333625.1 of Bothriochloa decipiens. Classification (NCBI taxonomy): domain Eukaryota; kingdom Viridiplantae; phylum Streptophyta; class Magnoliopsida; order Poales; family Poaceae; genus Bothriochloa; species Bothriochloa decipiens. The sequence goes on from CM041646.1 coordinate 26,780,637, forward strand.
CAGGTAAGGAAACTTTGTCTTTGTTGATTGAGTGTTGCTATCTTTATTCTTATGATGATGTTTGTTGTATTTTTTTAGTCTTCCGGGTCAAGCGCTTCTCCTACGTATGTTGGTGAAGATTTTTTGCGTCGCGAGCTGATGATAATATTAACGAAGTCGTCAGCGATATTCTCGACAATGCTGCTGGAATAGTTAGTTCTCAGGATGATTGAATTGTTGTAAATCGAAGTTGTTTTCGAATAAGCTATGTTGTGAATGTTGTTTTATCATGAAGTTTATATGGTTAACTTCGCTTGAATTGTTGAGTAAATGTGTGCTCAAATAAGTTGTATTAATTTTCGGCTTCTGAGATTTTTCAGGGCCTTTTGTTTTGATGTAATTTTGTTTCAATAAGTCTCCCTTTTTTATTATAAAGTGTCAATGATGACTTCGTCCCTTTTTCATTTGACGCAGACGCCCTGGTTTCGCTTATAGGTTTGAAATATTTTCACTCTGGTGAAATGAAGTCAAAAAATTTGCCTTAGCAAATTTTGTAACGTCATCCTTTCTTTTTCATTTGAAATGGACGCGTAAACTTTGCTTATAAGTTTTCAAAATTTTTGCCTTAGTGAAATGAAGTCAAAAAATTTGCATTAGTAAATTTTGAAACGCTGTCCCTTCTTTTACGTTTGAAGTGGACGCGTAAACTTCACTTAGAAGCTTTGAAATTTTCACCTTGGTGAAATGAAGTCGAAAAATTTGCCTTAGCAAATTTTAAAATGCCGTTCCTTCTTTTTCTTTTGAAGTGGACGCATAAACTTCGCTTAGAAGCTTTGAAAATTTTCACCTTGGTGAAATGAAGTTGAAAAATTTGCCTCAAAAAATTTTGAAACGCTGTCCCTTCTTTTTCGTTCGAAGTGGACGCGTAAACTTTGCTTAGAAGCTTTAAAAATTTTCACCTTGGTGAAATGAATTCAAAAATTTGCCTTAGCAAATTTTGAAATACCATCCCTTCTTTTTCGTTCAAAGTGGACGCGTAAACTTCGCTTAGAAGCTTTGAAAATTTTCACCTTGGTGAAATGAAGTCAAAAAATTTTCCTTAGCAAATTTTGAAACGCCATCCCTTCTTTTTCGTTCGAAGTAGGCGCGTATACTTCGCTTAGAAGCTTTGAAAATTTTTCTTTTTGCGGATAAGTTAGCATTTTTTAAGTTTTATTAAAATGTTGATGCTAACTTACATTTTGCAATGTTTTTGCCGATGTGTGAGTATAAGTTGGGTTATACTCTTCGGCATGTTTTGTTTTGGTGAAACCAAATAACTCATTTTTTGGGGAAACTACATTCTCATTTATATTTCCTGAGATTTACAAAGAGACTGCCTTGTTAAAAAAACACTCACCCTGTGAAGGGTTTCCCCTGAGTGGAAAAAGAGTGCAGCTCGTTTACATTTTGAATCAGAACATTGCTGTGAGAATAAAGTTTCTACTTCTATTTTGCTGAAAAGTAAAACTACACTTCTAATATTATCTTTAGCTATGGGTAGGACTTTCGCAATGATTCTATGTTCCAAGTGTGGCTGAGCTCCTCACCTTCCAGATTTGCTAAATGATATGCTCATTCTTTGTTTGTTTTTGTGATGATGAACGGTCCTTCCCACTTTGTCTTCATTTCTTTTTCTTTTGAGGATGAAATATCCTAGAGCTAACTTCCTTGGCTTGACTTTTTATGGTACCACTTTTTTGTTTCAAGTTGATATCTCTTGATGTTCTCGAGTGCTTCATTTCTTTCTTCTTCGAGTAGGTCTTTGCTTGTTCTTTGGTCTTCTTTTGTGATCATCTGTACATTTGTTCTTGGCCCTTCAAACTTTATTTCTTCGGGGGTCATTGCTTCATCCCCGTATAACAGCTTGAATGGGGAAAAGTCAGTTGGCCTTGGCTTTGAAGTGTTGTATGACCAAATTACCCTTGGTAATTCGTCTACCCATTTTCCCTTTCTTAAGTCTGTCAAGCACGCTAATAGTCCCGTGCAAATTATGTCATTTGCCCTTTCTACTGCTCTATTTGATTGGATGTCTTACTGATGCAAAATAAAGTTTGATACCAATTCAGTGGCAAAATTGTCTAAAATCTTTGCTATCAAATTGGGTTCCGTTGTCAATGGTGATATGTCTTGGTACTCCGAATCTGTAAATGATATTTTGCCATCGGAACTTTTTTATTGTGTGGGAAGAAATGTTTGTAATTGGTTTCGCCTCAATCCACTTGGTGAAATATTCAACTGCTACTACTGCGCATTGATAATTTCCTTGTGTAGGGGGTAACTTTCCAATTATGTCAATGCCTCATCTTGCTAGTGGCCAAGTTGGTTCAATTGGTTGTAATGTAGTTCCTGGTGCGTTCACTTTGCTTCCTGCCACTTCGCACTTGTGACACATTCTAATTATTTCTTTGCTGTTGTTTTGAGATGTAGGCCAGTAAAATCCTTGTCTGAAGGCTTTTCCAACTATTGATCTAGCCCCGACATTGCTGCCACAAATTCCTTCATGAATTTCTTTCAGCAGATTTTTTCCTTCTTCTCTTGAAATGCAATTTAGCAATGGTTGGCAGATTCCTTCTCTGTATAGTTCTTCGTTGATGATTTTGTAGGTTCTTGTTTTTTGCTTCATTCTTGTTTCATCAACTTTGATTTTTGGCTCATAGAATCCTCTTAGGAATGCCATGATGAGTGCCCTCCAGTCTTCGCTTTCAATGATGTGTATTTCTCTTGCCTGCTCAATCTTTGATTTTGTTGAGGCTTCAGTCATTGTTTGAAAGAATACTTCTGGAGGTAACTCCATTTTTGTGCAGCAGCTTTTGCAATTTAGTCTGCATCCATGTTGTCATTTCTTGAGATATTTTTCACTATGAATCCGGCAAAGTGTTTTTTGGTCTCTTAAGAGTTGGAGATACTTCGCTAACTCTGGGTCTTTTGCTTTCTAATTTTTCTCAATATGCCCTGCTACAACTTATGAATCTGTCTTTATTATCAATTTTGGATCCCCATTGCCTTTGCCTTGTGGAGCCCCAACAATAGTGCTTCACATTATGTGATGTTGTCTGTGCACTAAAATTCTAGTCTTGCTGCATATTTTAGTTTGACTCCAGATGGTGAAGTTATAACTGCTGATGCTCCTACTCCAATGAAGCCCCAAGCACCATCACAATATACTGTCCATTTTGGTTGTTCTATTTTCTTCTTGTTGGTGTTTTGTTGGCGTCCAATCTGCTACGAAGTTAACTAGTACTAGGGACTTTATTGTTGTTCTTTTTTCAAATTGGATGAAGTATTGTGACAATTCAGCTACCCACTTTCCTAGTCTTCCTGAGGACTTACAGCCTTGTAATACCTCTTTCAGTGGTTGATTTGTTGGAATTCTAATTTTGTGGACTTGGAAGTAGTGCTTCAATTTTCTTGACGCCATGAGTATTGTGTACGCTATCTTCTCAATTTATGAGTAGAAGATTTTTGAGCCTGTCAATGCTTCTGATGCAAAATATATTGGTACTTGTTTTTTGAGTGATCATTTTCTTCTTTTTGTATCAATACTGTGCTGACTGTACCTTCGTTTGCTAATACATACAATAGTAAATCAGCTGTTGAATTTGGTGTTGCTAGAGTTGTTGGGTTTGATAAATGCTTCTTTATTTCTTTGAATTCCTCTTGCTGGGCAGAGCCCCATTTGAAATTTTATCTTTGCCTTTCAAGGCTTGGAATATTGGTAGACTTCGCTCGGCTGATTTTGATATGAATATGTTTAGCGAAGTCAATCTTCTTGTCAATTTTTGGATGTCCTTAATGTTTCTTGGGACTTCCATGTTTAGTATTGTCTTCACCTTCTCTGGATTTGCATCAATGCCCTTTGCTGAAACAATACAGCCTAGAATTTTGCCAGTTTTGACTCCGAAAGTGCATTATTCTGGATTAAGCTTCAAATTTGCTTTTCTGAGGTTTGAAAAAGTTTCTTGTAGGTCTTCGACATAATCTTCTCTTTTCTTTCTTTTCACCACTAAGTCATCGACGTAGGCAAGCAGGTTTCTTGGGATTTGATCCTTCAAAACTATCAAAATCATTCTGATGAAGGTTGTGACTGCATTGCGAAGCCCCTCGGCCATTCTTTGGAAGCAGTAGGTTCCAAATGGTGTAATGAATCTTGTGAATTCTTTGTCTTCTTTTTTCATCTAGATTTGAAGAAAACCTGAATAACAGTCGAGGAAACTTAACATTTCACTTTCTGCTACTTGGTCTACCAATGTGTCTATTCTTGGCAAAGGGAAGTTGTCTTTTGGGCACGCTTTGTTGAGATCTGTGAAATCTATGCACATTCTCCACTTTTGTTCTTCTTTTATACCATGACTATATTTGCCAGCCAGGTTGTGAACTGTACTCCCCTTATAACTTTTGTGTCCAGAAGTCTTTGGACTTCAGCCTTCGCGCCTTGAGTTCTATCTTCGGACAATTTTCTGAGTTTTTGCTTCTTTGGTCTGAAATTTGGGTCGATGTTTAATTTGTGTTCTGTGACTTCTCTGCTTACTCCTTCAAGGTCTTTTGCTGACCAGGCGAAGATATCTTTGTTGCTTCGCAGTAGTTCAATGAGCTTCGCTTCTTCATTTTTTGTTAAATTTGTGCTAATTATGACTTGTCTTTCTGGTACCAGTGGATCAAGTGGTACTCTTTTTGTGTCTTCACGTGCTTTCACCGTCTCTTGTTGCTTGGCGTTTTTTGTTTCAAGCTCATCTTTGTCTTCTTCTTCTATGACGTGAATTTTTTTTAGAGCGGGGCTTGAATCTCTTTTGATGTTTCTTGCCTCTGTTTAATTTCTAAAGATTGTTATTATGCCGTTGATTGCTGACATTTTCATACATAAGCAAGAGTAGCTGATTACTGCTTTGAATGCATTTAGACTTCCTCTGCCAAAAATTGCATTGTATTGGCTATGCACTTCTACCACATCAAATGCTATCTACTCCGATCTTGCGTTGTTGACTGTCCCAAAAGATACTGGTAAGATTATTCTGTAGATAGAGTTTATTCTTTTTCCTCCAAAGCCGATTAATGGGTGTTTTGCCCTTCCCAAATTCTTCCTGTCAATTTTCATCACGTCGAGTGTTGAGGTAAATATAATGTCTACTGAGCTTTCGCCATCGACTGAAAATTTTGAGACTGTCCACCCTTTGATGTTGGCTTCCATAACCATTGCATCCATGTGCGGGTAATCTTTTAGTTTCATATCTTATTCTGAGAATGTGATTGGCAAATGAGACCATCTTGTCTTTTTGAATGGGCCATGGATTGCTATGGAGTTGACTCTTCTGAAATAATTTCTTTTTTCATTTCTTGTGTCGTATTCTATATTATTCCCTCCAGATTTGTTAAGATTCTTCCTTTTCTTGGAATTACTGCATTTCCATTGCTTGTTGATACTGCTGGAAAGTTGTTGATGTCCTGATTTTGATGATTGTTGTTTGCCACTAAACTTTTTAGTTGGAAGTTTGGTTCCTAGTTCTGTCCCCATTGATTTTGCGGGCACATTGCTAGTGGTTGACAATTGTAGATTGGAGAAGGTGGTGGTAGCATCTGTTGGTGGTATGCTACTGGCATGTAACTTGGTCTTTCTTGTGTTAAGTGATTGACAACTTTCATTTGCGAAGTTGCACTACTTTCTTCTTGTATTTCTTCTATGCTTTTCTTTACTTTTGGACACATCTTTGATGTGTGGCCAGCTCCTTTACCGTGTATGATGCAGTACATTTCTTCGGGCTTCAGAGTTTTCTTTTGAAATTTGTGCCTTGATTGTTGTAGTTCCCTCTTTGTTGGAAGTTTTCTTTGTAGTTTCTATTATTTTGGAAATTTCTCTGCTTGCTCGGGAACTGACTTGATTTGTTGTCATCGCTTGCATTGTTGATATGATTTACTCTTTGAAATGGCCTTTGCTCGAAATTTGCCATTCTTGAATGCTGGAAGTTGTTGTTTGGCTTCGGCAAATTTCTTTCTCCGTTTTCTTCTTCTATTCTTTTTCTGTAGTCTTCGCTGGATTCGTAGTACTTTCTCAGTTCTTCGTATAATTTTTCTACTGTGGTTGGCCTTTCTCTTTGAAGTGTGAAGATATTGACCTACCCGCAGTCCTTTGATTGCTGCTATGATGACAACTTCATCTGGAATATTTGGTATTTGTGCTTTTGCTTGTACGAATCTCTTGTAATATTAGCCTAGTGGTTCTTTGGGCTGTTGCTTGATATTGAAGAGATCATCACTTGTAAGTTCAATTCTTTGCAGGCCTTGAAGTCAAGTAGCAAAGTTGTGCGAAGTTGATCCCAAGATTTGATTGACCTTGGTTTTAGTGAAGAGTACCAATATTGTGCTGGTCCTCTTACTTCCATGATGAGTGACTTCGCTAGTGTATTTGCATCTCCTCCACTTGATGCAACTGTTGCTTCAAAACTCATCAGGAATTGCCTTGGGTCTGACATGCCATTGTAAGTTGGGATGATGTTGAATTTGAATCCTGCTGGCCACTTTGCTAGTTGAATGTCAATTCATAGGGGTGATTCTATATCAATTGTTGCAATCTGACTTTGACTTTCTTTATGTTGAGTGCTTTTGTTTGCTGAATTTGGATCTTATATTGTGACTTTACTTTTGTTCTCGATTTCCTCATTGAGCTTTCTTATCCTGGCTTCTGCTTCTTCAATTCTTTGCCTTAAGGACTTCTCTCTCATTTTTGCTCTTGCTTCTTCTAACTGCTTCTTTTTGGTAATGAGTTGTTCTTCGAGTTCCTTGAGCCTTCTTTCTTCGTTCTGGACTTTTTCATTTTCCAGTATGCATCTATTTTCAGTTTTTGATTCACCTTCTTGAGCTGGGTCTTTTTCTAGGATTGTTGTGTTCTCAGCCAGAGTTGTCTTTTTGCTAGGTCTTCCCGTTTCGAGTTCGTGTGGTGGTCGTGGGTGCCTTCGATCACACAAACAGATTACGCCAGATGCTGGGTGATGGGATCACAGCGACACACGAATGAGAAGAACAAATTACAAATCATAATTATCTTTCCCTCTGTCTCGAAGATACATTCCAGGGGGTATTTATAGGGACCCCCTGGCTTCACGGTTTACAAGGGAATTACAAATGCGATCATGACTTTCCTGTACATATGTCTAGAAAAATGCCAAACGAAGTGGTGAAACACACTTCGCCTTTGCCTCTGCTATTTGGTTTTAAACTTGAGGTTGCCATAAGGTTTTCAAGACTTGATGAACGAACGTCGTGACTAACTTCAGGTCGAGGCCGACATGTTGACTTCGTTGAGCCTCTTATGCCACGCGAAGTCTCCTCCCATCCTTGACCTGAAAGACAAAAGTTACCAAGAGAAGTCCAAATTGATTTACACGAAGCCGTTTTACCTTCTCCGCTAGTTATATTTCTTGATCAGTGTCATAGTGATAAAAAGTTTATTCCCCAATCTGAAGTTGGGGAAAAATGTTTCCTATGGTAAAGTTGTTTCCCAACACCCTTCTTCCGTTCCTTTGGGTTCGATATTTAAAACTGGGTCATCCTAGTGAAGTGCTACATCGGTATCTTATTAGTGCTCTTGCGGATAACTTTCATATTTTCGTTGCACTTAATAAATACCAACAAGTATTCAGTTGAATCAGAGCAATGATGTCTTGTCATATAAATGGACTCCTTTTTATTCTCTACAAGGAAGGCTGATAAGCACCTGCTGGGTTCAATAGCTGTGTCCCTAGTTTATAATTGGTTATGGAAATCAAGCTGTCAACCAAAGAGGAAAATTTTCTTCTAGTTATTTTTGAAAGATAGGCTGAGCACAAGGGAGATCCTTAGAAGAAGGAATATGGAATTGCCAAGTTATAGTTGTGTTTTATGTTTCTTAAACACTGAAGAATCCTTGCATCATCTCTTCATGGGCTGCCCCTTTGCAATGTCCTGCTAGAACATTCTGGGATTGGCCCATCTCTTTCAAGGGGATATCCTCAATACCATCACCAGTTTAGAGTCCACCTCAATAAGCCTTTCTTAATGGAGATAGTAGTGCCAATGCTATGGGCAATTTGTTTGGATAGGAATGATATAATCTTCAGAAACCAACACCAATCACTGCAAAATTACAAATTCATCTTCAAGCAAGAGTTGTCAAGGGAAGCTTAGGGCCAAGCAACATATCAAGCATGAGTTAGACCTATGGCTAGAAAACTTTGTGTAATATTGTATATTTATTTATCTCCTTTTTAGTTTCCAAAAGTTTGTATTTGGAGAACTTTTTAACTTTTTAATGTTTAAATAAAAGTCGATAGGGGGCAACCCCTCTGGTTTGCCTCAAAAAATAATTCTAAGTTGTTTTGACTGTTGGCTCATTGCTTGATCTAGCAGTGATGATGACTAAATTACCACCATTTTGTAGCTTGATCAAGCATTGATCCCCCTATGTTCACTGACAGATTGACGTTGATGGCCCTATGATCATAATTGAAGAAATGCTTGATCCGGTGGTAATGACCACCAAGTCAACACTAGAATGACATTTAAACCAGCGGTGATGATCCTATTACTGCTATCAGATGCTCTTATGATTCGGTTGTGATGAGCATTTTCTCACCATCCTGCTATTGTTTGCAATTCTTGATAAGCATAGAATCAACATTGGAATGGTCTTTTTGATCCGGCAATGGGGTCAGCATGGCATCACCACTGTGTTTGGTCAACTTTTGATCTAGTGGTGATAATGCCCTTATCATGAATGGTTTAGTTATACATAGTGAAAAGTGGTTGGGGTGATTTAGATATAGTCTAAAATCTATAATATAATACCGACTTCTATCTTTTAGAAGAAAACTTTGGAAATTGGTGGGCCCAACAAATGTGTTCTGAACTTTTTTTGGCACCTGAAAGCTTAATGGTTTCTTAAATGTTGTTTTCGAACTAGCAAATAAGCACTTACGTCATTCCCAATGGAAAGTTTCATTGTGTTATTTTTAAGACTGTCATGTCATGTAAATGAAATGAAACATCTATTCCCATGCTATAGTTTCATGGACATTAAATTTCTTGATTTTTATAGAGTTGTAATCATTCCAACATCGCTTCTTATGTCTCTACATAAGATATTGCCATGCATAAAAAATCCTATGTGGTCATCTATTAAGCGTAGATGAAATCCCAGCATAAGTTTCATAAGAGTTTAATTTGCATTTAATATTTTGACTTAGGCATTTTTTATGACAAGGTATTGTTTTTTGTGAAGAGAAAGAAGTGAATTTCATGGTGATGAAACTCTTTATGTGTCATAGCATTAAATGTTTATGAATCACTAGAATGAAACTAAGCATTAAGAGTGAATGTTTCATTTTATTCTAAGCGATGTAGCGGTGGTCGAAATAGTGCCATAAACTCTCCATGGAAACTAACCTTAGTAGCAACTAGCATCTGCACATGCATTGAAGAATGCATGGAAAGCCATAGATGTTTGTTAGCATCCAGCTATAGATGTATGCATGAATGGCAGGCAGATTAAAAAACTAGATGGTAACTAGAGATGGTTGCATGGCAGGTACAGGTCACAAACTCGATGGAAATGGAGATTTTTTTAGACTCGGGGCATCCCCATTTCCATTTCATAACAAAATGGAAGTACAAGCATAGATAGATGATTTAAGAAGAAAGCAAAAGACTGAGATAGACCTAGAGAGTATGCTTGACCACCAGTGCAAGAGGGGAATACTTATGTTAAGGACACAGACTACTCTTAACCTCCAGCACAAGAGGATAGCCACCAGAAACAAAGTTTCATCGACAAGGTCGCACTCCCAGCAAGCACACAAATGGAAGATCAAAAACAAAACAAAAGATGATAGAATCCAAATGAGTTTTGTTCAAGTGACCATGACATTGTTAGATATATTATGGGCTAGGCTCCTATGTAATATTTAATAAATCAAACAACTATATGGCATGTGGGAGTTTCAGATGGTTGGTTTGGCATTCAAAGCATGCAAGGGTTTCCTTGTGAGATGGAAGTTTCTTGTGGGAGTTTCGCTTCCTAACTTGGAAGTTTCTGGTGCATGATAACAAGAGTTACTGCATAAGTTACCCTCTCTTGGCTCTCATGCATTGGTGGAGTGACTATGAAGTGTGCCCCTTGCGCTTCATCTCCCGTGAGCACGTTATAAAATTCATGTCCATCATTCTCTAGGAATTGAGTTCTAGAAACAATTCCACTACTTCTTGCTGTCGAGTTCTCCACATCTCATACCTCTATGTGCACACAACATCAGGAGAGCAGTTGCCTCCAGAACCCTTGTCCATGTGTGAACCTTCCACGAGGTGTGCGGCAATTAGATCTTTGAGGAGCGGCTACACGACTGCTCGATTCACGTCTTCATCATCTACTTCCTGGTGATTGTTCGCGAGATCGCACAACAACGTCTTCTTCCTGGTGACCTTTCACGGGACTGCACGACTCTTCCTGCATTGACTGTGCCCCTTTCATATTTTGTGTTCTATCTAATATGCTTAACATGTCATGGTTATATGCTTTTGATCATGTTATGTTCATACACATGTTTTATGATCTTGATGGAATGTTTTGTATGCCATGTCTTAATGCTTTTGATCATGTTTATGTTATTCATATGATGATATGTACATATATGATGCCTTCACTATATTACTTACTTTCTTATATATCATCACCATGATGTTGTTATTTTTTCGGATTAAAATGAATTGGAAATTGCCTAAATTTCTAACATACTTGACCACTGTGGCCCTTTTGCTTCCATCTTTAGGTTCCTGTCGCCCGCCTAATTCTTGCAGAGACAACGTCTTGCTCATCTTGGGGTCCTTCTTCGTCATTACAGATCTTTGCCTTCTTCTTAGCAATGAGCTTCATTGTCATTTTCATCATCAGATTGACTCCAACTTCCAGAACTTATTTTTATCAATCTTAGAATATAAACCTGTCTAGAATTTCACTAGAACTCTAGCACAACAGCATAGGACTTTTATTTTGTTATCAAAATAGACTCGGTGATGGAAACGGAGATACAACATACTATCGAAAAAGTGTGTCATGCATGAGCACTCATGCCCACTCGATAAACAATGTCTTGTAGACAAGTCCCACTACTACAGAATTGATTGACCATGACATTGCACTGTTCATCTTCATAGCGGGCACTTTTTTGCCCGTCATGGTAAATCCCATGATTTATCGCGACGGCTCTATTTTTTGTCGCAGCGGGCATTCTCGCCCGTCACAGTTGATTGATTTAACGTGACAGGCCTTTTAAGATGCCCGCTACAGAAAATAGCTATTTTCCGCAGCGGGCATCTTAAATGGCCCGCCACGGTAAATCAATTAACCACGGCGAGTAGGTAATGAGGCCCGCTGCGGAAAATTCTAGCCCAATCTCGCTGCCCACGCAAAGCCCAAGAGCCCAATTCTAGGAAATGAGTATATAAACTCGCACTTAGGGTTTCCGTCGGTCACTTCTCTCCCCACTCCTCTCCCCACCAAGCGCCGTGCCCCTCCTCTCCCCACTCCTCTCCCCACTCAGCAGTGGCCTCCCCTCCATGGCCTCCCCTCTCCTTCCTCCATGGCCGGCAGCCAGCGTGGGGAAGGGGGCCCCACCCAGCCCTTCTTCACAGGCAGCGGGCGACGGCAGGGCTGCAGGCCACGCGCGCTAGCAGAGCGGCGGCTAGCCACGCACGCTCGCGGATGTCACACCCTAGTTTCCAGAGAAGACCAGAGATCATCATATGTGTGCCCAGGAAGTCCACACATACAACAGAAAACGGTAATATCAGAAAAACAATGTATTATATAGCAGAAACATATATATTTAACACTTACACAATCAGAGTAACACGGAACATTGGCTAAGACTTCTCTTTAGTCTTCATTCTTCTCAGGGACAGTTGACTAGGGGCTCCGTACGCCAAACTGCTAACCAACTTCTAGAAAACTCCATCGCAATCTTTGTCCTTCTTTTGAGCAGCACCTTACTAAAAATTATAGCAAGGGTGAGTCCATGTCGAACTCAGCAAGTACAGGCGGAAAGTAATGATATGCAAGGCTAAAACAAGGTAAGGCTAAAAGGTAAAGACTGTAGTAGCATTTTAATGTAATAATTAAGATTTAATAAGTTGCAACCTATTCTCTAATCATCTTGGTGAAAGCACCCAACCCTTTATTAAGGTTCAAGTAGCATTTAAAGTGTCATTTAACATCATAGATATAAACATATATCATTAAGCATCAACCTTGAGACTGCCATCTCAAGCAACACAGGATTGCCATCCCGTCCAAGAACAGAGGTAGCCACCTCCTTAACAACATCACCACGATTTATCAGCTTAAAACCATTTGGCTAAATCATGCGAGGATCTAGGCCGCTCGTGACTATGAGCACGGACGATATATCGATTTTAACTCTGCGCAGAGGTGTACACTTTCACTCCAGATTGTGATTACTCTTTATGCCCGAGATGATCAGCCTCTTAGTCCATTGCCAAGATAGGCTGGCAGAGGTCACAATGAGGTCCTTCACAGGGTCATAGGCAGTGGTAACCCGATCCGCGATGTCCTAAGCACATGAGAGATGTACTCGTAGCCGCCGCCCCGATCTACGGATCAACCAGAACTCTCATGCTAGAACTAGTAACACCCTTCATGCCATAGCTATGCTACCTGTCGGTAAGCCACCCTCCTGCCTATGATGATCCTGCTAACAGACCAAGCCAGAGCCCATTAGCCTGGAGAAGTACGAAAGTCCCAGGTTGCCACTCCATGAAAGGTCCACAAGGGGGAGGAGATACGGATGCCCCCGTTGCTACGAGCCCACTGACATCTGTTCCCCCTTCTTTCACCGCTAACCAACGATGTGGACATGCATCAACTTCTCTAACGGCCGAAGCCAAGAGCCCAAGGCTCAACAGGTTAAGAAGCAAGTTTTATCTTCATTAAACGGTGAAAGGTGAGATAGAGCACTAGCAACCTAAAACCTATCAACTAAAAACCCTCATAGGATATCTTTGGGTAAATTGGCTAGTTTGTCCTATGGTTTGCCGATTTAAGACACATGCAATGTATTTTCTTAAACATGAATAGGCGCAAAATGATCAAAGGTGCCAGCACTTACCTTAAATCCCAAAGTCTAACTGTTCTTCTGGCCTCCAGTTTCAGCTGCACTTGTCGGTCCTCAGCTCTTAGTCTTCAATGTTAACAAACCGCTCTTTGTCTAGTCGCAGCAACCAAGCAACACTAACAGACAAATAAAATAGACAAGACTAAGAACAATACACCAATCAAAGGGGAAACTAAAAATGGTCTAAACGGCAAAACTCGGTGCTACGGTCGCTAGAGTACAAGAATGACAAACGACGGAACTATCATTAAAGAGAACATGACTATCGAGGTAAACGCAACATAGTAGAGAGACAAACTATAAGATCCATTCCTTTTATTCAATAAAGAAAAGTGTTGGACATTTAACAGAAACAAAAAGTTAAAGCAGCTAAATTAAATTGAATTATAAAGCAGAGTTAAACCTTAGTTATATTTTAATTATAAGCAATTATATTATCTAAACTACTTAAACATTCATAAATTATAAAGCTTAAAACATGTGAGAACAACTAAAGAAATATGATACGTTCTCAAGGTAGATCCAAACAAGTCAAATTATAAAGGTAAATTGATATTAAACATATTAGCATTTATTTATATACATCAAAGTTGCTTTTATTTAAATAAAGCATTATTAAAGCATTAATAAACCTAATCAAATTAACAAGATTAAATGCATAAAAATATGACATGGTGAAGATCATATTTCACACAAAGCTTAAGGTTGACATGTTCGTAGCACAATGAGATCGGAAATAGAAACCCTAGTTTACTTTTATTTATAAAACTATTAAATAATTATTAATCTAATTAACATTTAAATCAATAAATAAATTCACAACTAAATGACATGAAAACTAATAGCACTACTGCGTAGATCACGATGATACAAAACCAATGCAACTTGAACGACTCGATTCGGAGTTAAAACGAACAAAATGTGAAGGAGTAAAGATCAGTGGTAGTTTTGTAATTACGAGCATATTCTACCTTGGCCTTCCTGCTCCTTCACGAACGTGGCTATGGCAGCCTCCTGCTGCTGGGCTCACATGGGGAAGGGAGGGGGGCCTCGGCCCTGGCCTGCTGGCCAGCCGGCGGCGGAGCACGGCCGCGCGGCGGCGTGCAGGGTGCGCGGGACGCCCGGCCCCCATGGGCGGTCGTGGCTGCACGGCACCGCCATTAGCCATAGCTGCTAGTCACGCGTGGGCTAGGCCACGCGCTGGGGCGTGACCGAGGAGGGGTGGCGCGGTGGCACAATGGCGGCGTAGGGCGCTCGGCCCAGTGAAGGGCTTCGCCATGCCCTAAGATGGCCGGCAATGACAAAGAAGATGCAACCATGGGGCACCTCGTCGAAAAAGACAAAGAGATGTTAGAAAAACGATCATACGGGCACGGATTCACAAAACAAAAGAGGTTTTTGCGGTGACTGACGAGATGGACGGAAAAGCTCGCCGGAGAGTTGACCGGAACCCTAGCTGCACGAAGTTTGGCGTTCGATTTCGGGAGTTACGAGTGGCGGCTCGGGATGGATTTTTGTGATCCGGAACCAGCGCATCGAGGGCTACGCCGGCATATATATATGCATAGGGTTTAGAGCCGGGAGAAAAATCAGGTATTTTATTAATTTTGGAAATTATAAAGAAAATTATTTTCAGTTCGAAAACAATTCTAGAAAATGCTGAAATCATTTTGAAGCCCTGAAAAATATTTCCTAGTCTCCGAAAATTATGGAAAAATACCCAAAGGTAGATTGAGGCGTGATGAATCCAAATAAAATATTTGGAGCACACAAAAATGATATTTTAGAGCACCCAAAAATTAAAAAAAACTCTAGGATAAATGGGAAAATATTACAGAAAAGTCCAGAAAATTCTCACGAAGGACGGAACGACGTCTAAACGCATTTTTGATAACTTAGCACACTAAAAGCACAAAACACAAGCAACTAGCAAGCATCACATTAACAAAAGGCCATTCAATTGTTTTCTAAAGTATAGAAAAAGCACATTTTTTTGTGTTTTCTAATAACAACCTAAAATACAATTTTTGGGGTGTTATAGCGGAGGCGGCGGTGGCGCTCATCTCGGCCGCGGGCCACGCGCGCTCGCAGAGATGGCGGAGCTCGCGGACCGGTGGCGGCGGCGGCTCTCGATGGCGTGGGCAACCACCTCCTCCCCCAAGCTCCTCCCTCCCTGGCGCTCCTACCGCAGATCCAGGCCGTATCCAGGCGGATCCTGGCGGCGCGGGACTGATCCGGCCACCAAGGATCCCGGCGGTGGAGACGCGGCGGTCCGGTCGGAGTGGTTGTACATCATCTTGCCATCCATGCTCCTCTGTTTTCCCGTCTCTCTCTTTCTTCCTCTCATCCTCACTCGCCTATCTCTTCTGTTCGCAGTCGGTAGGGAGGTGCTAGCGAGGGCAGATCCGGGCCCAGCGACGGTGGCGACGGCACACGCGGAGGCAACACCAGCGTGAATCCATGGTGGGGACAGTGTCCACGGCACGGATCTGGCCCCACGGCACAGATCCAGCGGTGGCTCGAGTGGATCCGGCGGCGGCAGCGATGTAGTTGCAGCCCTAGATGGGCTCGTCGGGCCTGTGGATGGGCTCAGTGGGCCCATCTAGGGTTTTTTCTTTTTGTTTGTTTTTCGGAAATTATTTTCCGCAGTGGCAACATAAGCCGCCCGCTGCGGTTAATACTCATTTACCGCAGCGGGCGCTTATGTTGCCCGCTGCGGTAAATCGAACTTCCCACCCGCTGCGGTAAATCGAACTTCTGCAGCGGACACCGGCGCCTGCTGCGGTGGAGGCCGCAATTAACCGTGACCTTCCATCCGTGGCGTTTGCCCTTGCCCGCTGCGGAAAATCAAAAATGCCCGTCACGGAAGTTCTTTACGGTAGTAGTGTCTGATAAAAAAAATTTGTAGAAGACGGCACGGTGCGTGTGAGCCAAGCGATCTTAGGATCCAATCCCCACAATGTACTTGTCCCAAACACTTTAAAAACAAATATATGGTTTCCATTAGGGTAAATATTTTTTTATTTTTACTAGTTTCGAAAATTCTGAAGCTAGAAGCGGTTGACTTAATAAAATTGTTTGAAAATGTGTAATAAATGTCTAACTCCGTATCGATGTCGTAGTAATGGTTTTGAATATACCAGCTCTAAAACTCGCAATTTTAACTGTATGTAAAAAAAATTGTATGCTAGTGAACATTACAAAGGGAGTCTTGGTCAATTCATAAAATTAAATTCGGCTAATAAAATCAGTGGGCTGAAATTTGTCAAGGGACGAAACAAATCATAGCCAGATGCTGCATTCTTTCCATTATTAATTGTGTGAATTTTTGTTTAGATATGTTGTGTTTCTCATGGTGGCCCATCAACAATTCGTTTGGATTTTGTATACGGGGCAGCTTCTGGGTCATGGAGAACCTCTCCATGTCCAACCCAATTAATTACTTAGTGGTATATAAGTGTAGCCAATGCCCTGGCCTAAATGGTAGCTGACAAGCTACATACATAGTCCAGCGGCCATGGGAATTCATATCCCTCATCCCAGAAAATGGAACCGCAAGCATATCATACTTGTCACCCTAACAGGAACCCTGGTGTTCATCACCCTGACGGCCATCATCTCCATCATCCTCTCCCCCGGACACATCTCCTTCACCATAGAAAAAACGATATCCGGCAAAGCCGACGAAGAGACCAAGTACTACAACTTCACCCTGGTAGCCAACAACACGAGCCCACACATGGCGGCGGTGTATGGCGCCTTAAGCGCCGACATCTGGTACAGCGAAACGGCATGGGTGCCAGCCGTTGTCGACCGGAGCTCACTGGAGGACGGGACGACGAGGAAGAAACCGACATACATCAACGTGTCGGCCGAGTACTGGCAATCCGAGCAAACGAGCACCCCGCCCTGGCAAGCGGCAAAGGGGGAGGGAGCGCACCCACGGTCACCAATGAGACAGACTGGTCCAACTGCACGGTGCTGGTTACAGCCACCGTGTGGTTCAAGTATGGGTTGATCAGAACGAGGTCATACGACGTACTGGCGAGTTGCTTGGCGGTAGATTCCCATGCATCTGAACAAGGCTGACCGACGCCATGTGTACACTCGGCCATGTCCATTGATATGATCTTGTAGTTGCATGTTTGCAAGCAGATTACATGCATTTGTTAGTCACTGCAACATTCTATAGTATGTTTCAGTGACCAACATGCAAATCTTTGTGTGTGTTTTTCTTTTTTAGAAACAAGTGTGTGTATGTTTCCAGTTGTGGATTGTTTTTTGGACGTATAAATGTTCCAGTTATCATTTTTCTTGTATCCATTTGCGCCATTGCTGTGCTCCATTGCTGGGTTCTAGAAGTGGCAGTAGGTAGATAACTGCCACTTCTAGAACAATTCTGCGGATCTTATTGTCGATGTTACGAGTGACGAACCATTGTTAATCTTTTGTACCATTGCACTCATTGGTGTTCCTCCCCATGTAAGTGCAACAATTGATCTGGTCACAACACAATCATCGGTACAAACGTGACATAGTTCAACCACTACTGTAAATTTTTTTTAGATAAACCATGTATTAATGTAAATGTAGTAATAGAATAGGTGTGATAACAAAACAATCATTTATGCAATATCTTATAGTAGAATAGATGGCATGGAACCCAACAAAATCATAAGAGATTTCATTTTGCAAACTCATCATAGCTACAACAACAACAACAACAACATAGCCTTTTGTCCTAAGCAAGTTGGGGTAGGCTAGAGATGAAACCCAAAAAAGACCAGAAAACTCATCATAGCTCAAGTGTTTAAATTGGTAGAAGCTACCCAACTCATTCGTTCAGTCCACAAGTGATTAAATTACCCATAAAAATGTTTCTTGAGGGGCGACCATCAAGCAAGAGCCGCCAAGAATATAGAGGAAGCAAAATTCTATTTTCTTGGCAGTCCCACCCCCTAGTAAGATAAATAAATTTCTTGGTGGTTTGGCCGCCAATGTAAATTAGGCCATGGGAAAGCGCAAAGGAAGTTATGAACCTTCACATATATATAACTAGAAGAACATCCGGCGCATTGCTGCGGGAACTACTGATTTGGATTGGAATTTAAGTATTAGCACAATTCTTAGGAAGAGATTAATTACTTTAAACTAATGTTAGTGGATAGCATCTCAAGTTGATGTGGACAACTAAGTGTATGTTAGTGGATGATGCGTTTTGCTGACGTAGAAATCATAATTGTCTATGTTAGTGAACTTTAATTGTAAATCATAGTGAGATGATGAGGTGGATACCTTGTATGTCAGGAGAATTGCTTAGTGAAAATCATAATAGGGTGATGAGGTGAATACCTTGCATGTCAAGAGAATTGCTTAGTAGGGTTTTGCTTTATAAGAGTTATAGATTTCTTGAAGGCGTCAACAAACCCCCAAGGAAAAATATCGAAAAAATAAAATCTCAAAAGAAACTGTGTAGCCACTAGGTACCAAACACACAATCTTAGCCTACGTGTGCTTCTTCCTTACCGATTACCACTACACCTCAAAGCATTTGTGTGGCTGTAGCAATACTTTTGTATTCACTCTAGTGAATTTTGTAGTGCATATTTGACACCGTTAGTGAATTCAAATGAAACTTTGAACTAGAAGGTCTAGATCTCTTTGAGTACAACCTTGGCTCAGATCATTTCTCTATCTGATTTCAATTGAAAAAAAATCATAAACATGTTAATTTTAAAATAATTAATGACTTTCCTTAGTGGTTTATTGTATCACTCAAGAAGATGGTCCTTAGAGCAACTCCAGCAGTGCCCCTACTCAAGCCCCCATAACTAAATATGGGGTCTCAGGCCAAAAATCTTGCTCCAGCAGGGCACCTACAAGGGCCCCGGAATTTAGTTGTGACCCCAAATTCTCCCACTAGCCCCAATTCTTGTTGGCCCAACAGGCCAGCCCCCATCCAGCTATAGCTATTGTTTCCTCTCGCGCACTAGTACGGATTCGTCGATCCCCATCCCCTCCGGCGAGCCCCCTTCCCACGTCGGAGGGCCGCGATGGCCATGGCTGGGCCGGCTTCCGTGCTTGGCGCGGGGAGGACAGAGGGAAACCGCCATGGCCAAAGGAAGGAGAGGAGGCACTTGGCGCTCCAGAGTGGGTCGTTGAGGTCGGCGCCATGGGCCTCCAGCTCCGTGGCCAACCCACCGTCCATGACCAGGCGCCCACCGACAGCGTTCACCCATCGCCGCAACGTCCCCTCCGCGGCACTGGGCGCCGTCCCCTGCTTCTGCTGCCATTGGTAGCGGCTGCGCAGCGTGTAAGAAGAGGGTAGGCGAGGCTTCGATCGATTTGGAGGAATGGAGGAGGGTAGGCGAGGCCATGGCCGAAGCCGCTCTCGCCGCCACACCATGGCTCAAGAAAGCCGAAAGGGAGCCGCGCTCGCTAGAGTGGAAGGGGCGCGCTCATCGGGCAATTCTATAAAGTGCGTGCCTATGTGGAGCCATGGAGGAGATGGGAAGAAAGGTTTCAGCCAATGATAGGGTGGGTCCCTGATGTCATTGGCTGCTGATTTGGATTTGGGGGCCTTTGTTTAGGGGGTGCCGTTGGAGTAGAAGCAAAATTTTATGCCAACAAAAAACGGGGGTAGCACCCAAATCAGAAATGGGGGCTTTGATTTGGGTGCTATTGCTAGAGTTGCTCTTACAAGTTCATAATAACAGTCAACGAAAATTACACTTTTCTGTGAATTCTGAGTGGATCCTAAAAATACAAATTCTCTTGGCAGTTAAAAATAACCCCAAGGAAATGATTGGCATTTAAGGAAATTCTAGACCCAAAGAATTATGCTTTCTGTAGCGTTACATGCACAAAATGATGATTAAAGGTGTCATCTAGGACCATCTAGACCAGCCTTTCTTTATAAAAATTCCTAAATAAGTAAGCAGATGAACTTGCGATACAAGGAAGGATGTAGTACCTCCCTTGCGACTCTCTTGCGGATAAATGGTTTGTGGGATTCAGTTTATTGGAGCTTTGCTTTACAGATTTCTTCAAGCAAAATGAATCAATGATCTGCGTAGTCCTTGACGACCAAATATCCTTTGTTAATGAAAAAATAAAGAATAAAGCAAAAGAGTAAATGAAAAAATAAAGAATAAATCAAAAGAGTAAAGCCATTATTCTTGTTTGATCATTACCTGGCCTCCGATCCATATGTTAAGTAGGTCCTATCAAAGTTTAGGTATTTGTATGTTGTGGACCTAGTGTTGCGCTCAACTGAAGATCCAAAATCCACCATTTCAGCGCCAACTTGCGACGTGTGGCAGCTCCGATATATTAAAGTTGCAAAGAAAAAAAATATAAACTCCATCTCCGTCTCTCTCACTTTGCAACCTCCCTTTCCCTTGCATTCTCCTCTCTCCCTTGCCGTCCCTTTATCGATATTGGTTTATTCCATAGCCGTTGAGCGTGTGCCCTTTGAAGCAAAGGCATAGTCACAAGGGCAGCGGGCAGCGTAGGTGTAGGCGAGCACACAGGCGCACCACAAGGTGGGCACAGGACTGACAGCAGACAGAAAGGGAGGGAGGGGATTTTTTTTCTCATGTAGGAATATGAAGGTGACATGGTAGGATTTGGCCTCTACTCCAGCGAAGGACCTAAATGCATGGCCACTTTTCCAAGTGATAATCCAAATATATATAATAAAATGTTAATATTTATGGTGTATAATTAGTATCACCAAATAAATTGTGAAATATTAACAAATTTGGTTTGAGATATAAATATTGCTAATATTTTCTATAAATATAGTCAAAATTAAGAAAGTTTGAGTGTCAGACATTGCATATATAATAACACTTATTTTTGGATAGACGGGTTATGTATGGGCGGTATGCAAATGGCTTGACGCCAGTGCAAAAGAATTTGAACTTATTTTTATAAAAAAAATACTTACTTAAGCTTCTTATATCATTGTTTTGTGTATTAAGGATCATTAGATCAGAGATGGTTACGTTGGCATATAAAAATTGCAAGTTTAAAAAAAATCACCAAATTGCATATAAAAATTTTACGAGAAATATTTGTTACTCCCTCTGTCTAAAATTATAAGTCATTTAAAAATCTTGGATAGTCAAAGTATTTAAATTTGATCAAAATTATAGAAAAATTACAAAGATTTATGATATTATTAAATAAGTATATTATAAAAATATGGTTAACAAAGAATCTAACTATACTTAATTGACATTCTAAATATTATTATATTATTGTATAGTCTACAAAATTAATGAAATAACTTATAATTTAAGAGAAAGAGAATATATAAAATTCTAGGTCCGCACTCCAACGTACAGGCAGGCGGTATACCACCGTATCAGACAACGGCCAAGTGACCGGAAAAGATTGGGAAGCCAAGCTCAAGCGAAGATTTCCCCTGTAGAGCTAACAAGCCAACAAGGAAACGATCGATGGGTTCTTTTTTTTCTTTTCGAGGGAAGGAAACGATTGATAGGTGGGCGGCCTCTTCTCCGACCAGACTAGCAAGCCAAACATTTCCGCGGTGCCTGACGACGACGCAGTGTGGGCCGAGTGGCCTGCATTTTGTGCACGACGGCCCACGCCCAGGCCCAGGACCCGCTCGGAATGAAGCCCATTTCTGGTTGCGACGGGTAAGGGGGCGGCCTCGTCTTCTCCGACGAGCGAGCCCCAGCCACAGGCTACCACTAACCTGTGACCAACAGAACTGAGGCGGCTCTCTTGGCGTGCTCACCTCAGCTTAGCTTCGCTAGCTCCAAGATTTGCCCCTTCATCGGTGCCTTGATATCTCTCTCCTCGGCATCCACCTGCAAAGACGAGGCAGTCGTCAAGAAAGGGAGTTTGACCAAGAGCCAAGAGCGTGTCCGTCGTCTGCCATCCATGGCGTGGGAGGCCAAGAAGCTCTTCGCCGCGTCCGAGGTCGCCCTCCACGCCTCCAGGAAGGACTGTTGGGTCGTCATAGGCGGCAAGGCAAGTGAGAATCGAAGGAGATCTTCCTTGCTGCGCTTCTCTTGGTTCTGTAGGGGGAAAGAGAGAGATCTGACCGCTGATTCGGTTTGGTCTGCTTCTGATTATTTTACTGGCTGGTTGGTTTCAGGTGTATGATGTGACCAAGTTCTTGGAGGACCACCCTGGGGGAGAGGATGTGCTCCTCCACGCATCAGGTAGTACGCTCAGCTTAAGCTCCCTGGCTTTGCTTTGAATTCATCTCGTCTGCTTCATTTCTGTTGCATGTTTAACTTGTTCGATTTAAAGAACCGTAATCCATGTACCAAAGCATTTGTTGGATCGAATTCCTCAGTTGTAATTATGGTTTCAGAATTCAGACTTACTGAAACAGCAACGCGGTACCTCTGGCTCTTGGTACAGCTGTTTTCACCTGATAGACTTTTCAGGGCGAACTGAATGCAGAATCGGATCCGAGAGTTCCATAACCGCTACATGAGAAATCTAGTTAAAAACACACACCATGAATTAGCACTTAGAAGGTAGCATTTGGGATGGTACCGAAATGTGAAAGATACTGTCGAATTCCTAATTCATGTCCTGGTTGGTCTAAATGGATTTCACCTGTGTGGTTATTTTACCACTTCTTTTTACGAATACAAATCTCTCCAAGCTGTCCATAATAGAATATATGTCGAACTCTTGAGTCTTAAAATACTTTTCCTTCTCACTAGTACACCAATATTATTCTTCTAGTGCCTTGATAGAAAGGTTGAAGAGTTAGTTGAATTCTGGAAAAACTTTTGCCAAAATTCTGGAACTCTCCTAGCTGACGTTCGAAATATGTTGGGCTCAAGAGAGAACAACACATGGAAGTTAACATATTCTTTACTTCGAACGTTGCTTTCATATAGGTCAAAAAACTTAGCCTTGGTAATTGTGTTTTGTCTTCCCAAATGAAACCAGTTCACTAATTCCACTATAATTGTCTTTAGATTAAGTGTGACATGAATTTAAGTGAATAACCAAAACTATAATGTTTACCATGTTACATTGATTCAAACAAGATACTTTTATAAATAGAATTTGCTAAGTTGGTTTCCTCTGGCTGTAAATAAATGCTTGAAGCCTCCGGGGATGCCACGGAAGCATTTGAAGAGGTGGGACACAGCACTTCAGCTGTTGGCATGATGGACAGCTACTTGATCGGAAGCATCAAGGACTATGTTCGTCCGAGTGCATCGAAGACCACAGAACCTTGGAGCGCTAATGTGCCACCAAATTCCAGGACAATGCAAGGGAACAAAGGCCCTCCTAATCCAAATACCTTCCTGGATTTTTTACTCCCATTGTTTGTGCTTGGCCTGGCATTTGCAGCATGGTATTACCTAACCTTCATCTCCAAGAACCATTAAATTTAGTGTGGCTGGGAAGCATTTCTCATTATTATATTGCTAGGATTATATTAGAGAATGCATTAAAAGAAGGCAAACCTTGTATTATAATATTTTGTACTTGAAGGTTGCTAGCTAGGGTATCCTTGGAAGTCCTTTCTTACATGTAACAGGCATCTCAGCATGCAGACGTATGAATGAGACAATTTATCCTTATTTTTGCAATTTTTGCTTCAGATTCCTGTTCTTCTAAAATTTCTTTTTTTTTTTTTGGTAAAGATCCCAATGACTTGATTCAATTTGATTGTACAAATCAACTCATCGGTTTCACAAAGATGCACCGAGTGACTCTCTAGACAATCATGATATCATGCTTAGTACCTGCTCAACATGGTATAGTCTGCTATTCTTCTGATATCCAATGTTGATGGATACTAATATGGTAGCGCTAACTGGTCTGTAAATGACTGTAATGGTACATGCTGATCATTATGTTGTTATCTAGGATAGAGAATCAGACTATTCAGGGTATTTTACTGTGACTTCAAATCAATACAGGCCATCTAATCCCTCCCATCTGTGAAAGACCTCAAAATAAATCAAGTGATGGAGCTGTGATGTTCTGTGCAAACAGAAAGTTAGTTGCTGGCCGTTTTTAGCCGTTCAAGGTAAAATTCTTGTGCTGGAATATTGGTTTAACACATAGCACAGATTGAGCTACATACTAGTTCAGAAACTTTCCTTTTTTCTATGGATAAAGCTTATGTACAGAACGCTGGGATCAACTTTATAATGCCCATTTGAATTTGATTAAATAAATCTAATTTGCTTTTAATGCAAGTGTTTTATACAAAAATGGCACTTCAAAATTGTTACGACTGGCCACAGATAGTTCAGACATGGGGCTCTTCCCTCGGCACCATCCAGATTAATTTGCTGTACAATGCTCAGAATTCAGACGATAATTGATAAGAATTCTTGAGTTAAACATGAAAATAAACCTCCTACCTAGTGTTTGTGTGTATGCGGTTGAGAGTTATTACCTAAGTAATGTTTATTTTTGGAGGGGGGGGGGGGGGGTGTCTTCTTGTCAACTTTTCCACTGTGATGCTTATGTGTCAAGGCCAATCGATAAGGTGAAGACATTTCGTTCCGACGTAGTTGGTCCATAATCCTTAACAAACCTGTCAAACACTTTGACAAAATTGCAAATGGATCGACATGTGTTATTGTATTGTTGCCAGTTGACCGTGACATAGTCATCTAATCTTTCTTATAGCTTATTTACTTGATAAATTGTTGGAGTTAGGAATAATAAGAGCTCATTGGCTATTTACATTGAACTATTTCCCTCTTTAGCTGGATCCCAAGAACAAATGATTTTTTATGGAATTCTTCCTCCAAAAATTTCCTAGTACCCTTGTGTGTGTTTTATCGATCCGATTTATGAAACATCATTTAAAAAAACATTCAAGGTAAACATGACCAGATGCATGGTTTGAGGTAGTAAAAATAATCCATCCATGTCAACTCTATATTGTCATAATGTTATCCAGCTTATTAAGAAGCTATAAGAAAACTGGAAATGAAACTTGTCGATGGATCCAAACATTTGGCTATAATGTATAATTTCCATAATTATACCATTACATCACCAAAAGTTATCAGAAATATTGTTGCTTAGTTGTAAGGCCAGTCTCAATAGGGGTTTTACGAGGAGGATGTCATATATATTAAATACATTGCTACATCAGTAAATTTATACTTTTTTCGTGAAACGAAGAGGAGAGAGAATGAACTCGTTTCGTCCCCACGACACAACCTCGGCGCCGTTTCCCACGCCGTGAAACGGGATGAAACTCGCACTGAGAAGGGTTCGCGTTTCATCGGATGGGGAAGACGGGCTCGGGCGAGTGCCTCCACGGCCGCGCGAGGTCGCTCCGCTGCAGGCGAGGCCACTCAGCCGTGCGCGAGGTCGACCGGCCGCGAGCTCGGAGGAAGCAGGACGCCAGGCGCAGTTGAGGGGCTGTGCGTCGCCGCGAGCAGGCTGCCTCGCCGCCGCGAGGTGAGCGCGAGCGCCGGGCTCAGTCGCGCGCTGCGGGCGCCTGCTCCGCCGCCGCGCCGGTTCACCGCGAGCGCCAGGCTCCCCGCCGCGAGTGCCGCTCCTCCCCTCCGCGAGCACGGTCCCCGCCGCGAGCGCCGCTCCCCCCCGCCGCGAGCACGGTCCCCGCCGTGAGCGCTGCTCCTCCCCGCCGCGCGGCCGTCTCTCCGTCGTAAGCGCCGCCCCGCCCCGTCGCGAGCACGGTCCCCCCGCCGCTCCTCCGCATCCGCGAGCGCCGCCCCGTCCGAGCACGGCGCCCTGCTGGCTTCTGCCTGCTGGGAGGCGAGGGAGCTGGGGATGGGGCAGCGGCCAGCTGCACGGCGGCGCCTCGTGGCGAGCGCCGCTCCTCCCCGTCGCGAGCTCCGTCGGGCGCTGGGGCATCCTCCCGCGCGGGAAGGGCAGGGGCGTCGGCCGGCTGGACAGTGGCGCGCCGTCGCCGGCATGTGCGGCTGCGCGCTCGCGTTCGAGCGCGGACGGAAGCACGGACGGAGACAGATGCGGTGGGGAAGAAGGGAAAAGGAGGTAGTGGTGGGACCCACGAGAAGCTAGATTAATATATGAAACTGTGCAACGAAATTCTCCGCAGATTCGTTTCATGTTAAATTTTATGTATTTCGAAACTACGAAGTAAAATACTCCATTGAGACTGGCCTAAGTATGTCATCTATAGTACAGAAATTAGTTTGACTATCTCTTTCATATGACTAAATCCCAAGTTATAATACATTATATACCCTTGTCATTTGCCGGCCATTTCATACACATCTTGCGTCCTTGTACCTTTCAAAAACCTCAACTCTCCCCGGCTGCTTCCTCCCTTGCATTTGCATTGCCTGAGAGCAAAAATGGATGGCCTCATCCCCTTCGTCCTCAAGGCTCTGAAGAAGAAGACCATGAGGCACTACGGCTCCCTGTCCTCCACCAGCCACCTGCTGGCTGATGTCGATGTTACAGAGCCCTCGCCCCAGGGTTCCTTCTTCATGACGCCTCAGCATCCTATGGCTCCCAGATGGCATGGCGGCGACGGGAACATCTTCATGACGCCCCAGCACCACAGCACGCCGAGACTTGATGAAGGCGATGGCGACGGTGAGGCTCCTCCTGCTGCTGCTGCAATTCCCGCGGCCATGGTGCGGACTGTGGTGCGGGCAAAGAGCGGCAACATGCGGCGGCGGCTGCCCGTCATGGAGACACCGCCACCGCCGCTCATCAGGCATTAAGCACAGCAAGCGATGTCATGGGTGCATGGGGACTCTCAGGAGGGAGCTGCTTGCCATGGCAGCAAGTGGTCAAGAGTTTTGGACATGTTCAATGCTGATGGGATTGTACTGTTGATTAGTAAACCGAGGTGGATTATATGGTCATTTACATGGCATCATCTAACGTTACCCAACACAATGGACATGTATTTCTGTCAGTGGTTAATTTTTGTGAGGTTTTCTCTATAGTTAATTTCTCTTTAATTTTCCCCATATGGGGACGCATAAGCTCCCACGAGATTACGGGGGCCAGTATGTACTACATTGGTACTACATTGCGGATCAACGACAAATTCGTTGATTTTATGGATGACGTGCTTTTAACTACAGATCAATATGTATTCCTCCAAAGAAATTGAAGGGCTATTCCTCCAAAAATTCATTGTTTTTTTAAGAAAAGGATTGGCTTTCATTAAACTAAATTAAAGCCCCTTTTAAACTAAAACCTCAATATAAAATAAAATTACATTGAAACATACTATTAGCTCTTAAAACTTCATCTTCCTCGCGTCCGCGGCGTACTCTTAAGAAAACTCCATGGAAGTCACCAGATCTAGACCCGAGAATCACAGTCCCTACTAACACAATACTCCATGAACATGGAGACTGTATAAGAGGTGCAATATGCTCAACCATTATAGGGAGAAAAGGACGTCGAGAGTACATCGGTTGTATCTTCTGAAGGTTGAACTGAACATAGGATCCGATGTTGCTAGTATACCACCAGCAACCGAAAGGGCAGATACGCTGCCGCCAGTAGCACTAGCGGCCGAAAAAACGATGTCGCAGAAGGGGAAAATAGATCTAGTCCCTCCTTGAGAAGACTTATTCCAACATACCTCAATCTCAGAAGCATGCAATCACCGGAGATGACAACGTATCCACCAACAATCTGGTATGAAGCAGGAAGCCGAATCGATGACATCGAAGCGGTCAACCAAATCTAGCCCTAATTATTATGGTGAAAAGGGAAACAAACAGAGATGAACTAATAAAAACAGTAGTTCTACTAAAACGATGGACCCCTGTTCCTCGTCTCCAGCCGCAGGAGGCCGGATGCGAGAGGAACAGGGCCAGACGGCGGCGGCGGCGGCGGCAGCGGAGTCGCCCCTGGGAGAGGGCAGCTGGCTTGCGATGGGGTCCGTCGAGTTTGCTCCAAAAATTCATTGTTGAACTCAATTAATTAAAAAGATTCCAAAAAGAGAAAAATCAACACCTTTTCTAGGCAGATCCTTAGTTATATGAACTGCCTACTAGACATCGTCTATAGAGATGGTCAACATAGAAATACACATTTTCATATGTGGTTGGTTAAGCCGACCGTCTCTGCAAATGCCATTGTGATAGAGTATTTTCTTTCGCAACAAAACAGCATCAACCAGCTTATCAGCCGCACAAACCACCAGCTGAACAGAGGTGCAAGTAATAAGTTCATCTCAAAATGGCAATAGAATGCAATCTCTCCAATCATTGAATCGAAGAGGTGCAAGGGAGACTAGATTACAGCACACTGCTATCAAACACGAGTAACAAATGCTGCCCCATCCACTCAAAACTAAGCATGTTGTTAGAATTGGCTGGCACCAACAAAAATCCTCTGCTTCATTTATTGATGTGGAATTCAAACATGCATCCTCGTTTATGGAAAGCCCTAGTATTACATACTGTATATGACAAGTGCACACGTCTGCATACAACATAAATTAGACCAAAGTACATGTTCCAAGTTAGGCAAGACACCATGGCTTATTTAGCTATGCACATATACACACTTGGATAGGCACGTACACGAACGCTTGCATTATAAGAACGTACAAGTGACATCTGTCATGGGCCCTGGAAGTTTTTCTTCTGTGACCTCAGAAGTGAAATCATATCTGTTGATGCCATGGTAAATCCCATCATCGAACTTGTTGATAACTTTCCGTCCATCGATTAAAATGTCCTCCTGGTAGTATGAGAAGGGGACAGAGCATGAGCCCTGCTTTCCCATCATGCTTAGTGTTTTTTTAGAAAGAAGAATATATTAATATCTCAACTTCTGTATCGATCGATGCATATGGCTGCTCCTTATTACGGATAAGAGTACACCATCTAATGATTTTCAAAAATAAAGTTTTGAGCCATAGCGAGAACAAAAAAGGTTTTCAAAAAACCACAGCTAAAAAGCTAGTCTATTGGTGAATCGCTAGCTATGTCTTGCAAACACCTCCATTGCGACTAGCTCAATAGTCTTGTATCCCCACTTCATCAGAAGGCGATCCTCCTCCTTATGTACTAGTGACCAGAACCTGATCCAGTAAGTCACCTTGAATATAACCTGTAGATAGGATGGTGCTAAGACCTTGTCAAACACAATATCATTTCGGGTTAGCCATATTGCCCAACAGATGGCACTTGCACCCACAGGAATCTGAGACTTCAATTCCTATTTAATCCTTCTAACCAGCCTGTAAACAAATTATGTACACTGATTGGTGGTATTAAATTAAAGGAAACATGAACAACTCTCCACATGAATTTAGTAAAATGACAGTTAAAGAGTAAATATTGTATAGACTCGTTTGAAGAACAGAAACGACACTTCTTATCGTCTTGCCACTATCGTCGTGCTAAATTATCCTTTGTTAAGATTACTCCCTTGTACAAATAGCATATAAATACTTTAATTTTGAGAGGTAGTTTAAGTTTGTAGATTAATGTATTATATAGTATAGCTTCTGTTCCTAATAAGACTCTGTACATGGATTTGACTGAAAACAAACCGTTCTGATGTAGCCCCCATACAAAACAGTCTCTCTGATTTGTTAGTTATATATTTGCAACCATAGCCACCACACTGTGCTATGCTTGCAAGTTAACCCCACCAGAGATCTCCTGAATGCTACATTTAAAGGTGTTATAGACAACACTGATCTTACAAATGCACTTTTTTCCTCACAATACTATACAATGCAGGAAAGTGCGATTTTAGTGGGCGCGGTCTTATCCATGTGTCCTCCCAAAATCACACTTGAGACTCGTTACCTAGATCAAACTTGCCTAACGAGAGGAACTCCCCCTTGACCTTCATGAGGCCATTCCAAAACTAAGAATCCCTAGACATGTATTGAACCTCTGTCAAAGTTTTATCCCTTAGATATTTATTCCTAAGCAATTGTTGCCAAGTCCCATCTCCATTTATCTATTTAAAAAGCCATTTGCTTAGGAGACACTTATTATGAACATCTAAATTTAGAACTCCTAATCCTCCCTGATCTTTTGGTGTACACACTACCTCCCACTTAGTCAATCAATATTTCTTTTTATGTTCATCACTCTGTCAGAAAAACCGAGATCTAAAATAATCCAACTTCTGCAAAACCCCTCTAGGTATTTTAAAAAAAGACAGCATGAACATGGGAAGACTACTCAAAATAGAGTTAATTAGAACTAGCCTCCCTCCTACAGACAACATCTTACTCCAACAGTTCAATCTCTTTTAAAATCTTTCTTCAACATGTTTCTAATCCTTATTCATGAGCTTTCTATGATGCTTTGGAATTCCCAAGTATCTAAACAGGAATGATCCCACATTACATCCAAAAATTTGTGTATACTCAGTTTGATTAGCTTTAGCTGCTCCATAGCAGAACACTTCACTTTTATGAAAATTGATCTTGAGTCCTGATAATTGTTCAAAAGCACAAAGCAAGAGCTTCATATTTTTTGCCCTCTTAAGATCATTTTCCGTAAAGATAATAGTGTCATCCGCGTACTGAAGGACTGACAATCCATCATCTATCAAATGCGAAAGAATCCCATGGATTTGTTCAGCCTCTTTAGCTCGTGAAATAAGGATAGCCAACATGTCAACCACTATATTAAACAGGATTGGAGATAACGGGTCCCCCTGACACACACCTTTCCTTGTTTGAAAATAGTGGCCAATATTCTTGTTGACCTTTACTGCAACACTCCCTCTAGACATGATTTTTGTAATCCATTCACACCAAGTTGGTGAGAATCCTTTCATTCTAAGGACTTGTTGTATAAAAGGCCATTTCAAATTATCATAAGCCTTTTCAAAATCAAGTTTTAAAATCATGCCATCTTATTTTTTCCTATGCAGCTCATGAATTGTTTCATGTAAGGTCACAACTCTTTCCATTATATAGCGACCCAGAATAAATGTCGTCTGTGACGGTCCTATAAGCTTATGCGCTAATTTTAAAATTCTATTATTTAGCACTTTGGTAAAAATCTTAAAACTCACATTTAATAGGCATATAGGCCTATATCGTTGTATCCGGACCTCATCATCAATCTTTGGTAACAATGTAATTATTCCAAAATTTAGGCTATGAATAGGCAGCCTCCCAGCATGGAATCATAAAAAAGGCTCATCAAATCTGGCTTCACAATTTCCCAAATTGGTAAAATTCTACTGGAAAATCGTCCGGCCCAGGTGCCTTGTTATGTTCCATATCAAAGACAGCCATTTTAACCTCTTCCTCACTGAATGGAGCCATCAATGCCACATTCTCCTCCTCCAAAACTTGAGGTGTATCATGTCTCAAAGTCTCGTCCATTGAGAAAGAATTTTGCATATGTGGGCCAAACAGTCCTTTATAGGACTCAGTTATATAATTTTTTAAATTTGCATCCCCAACAATAATTCCTTCTTCCTTCTTAGCTGAATAATTTTTGTTTTTCTATGTCTCCCATTGGCCACCATATGAAAATACTTAGTATTATCATCCCCTTGCAATAGTTTTGTTGCTTTTGATCATTGGAGCCAGTAAATCTCCTCTTCTCTCAGCAACTCAGTTAATTGCCCTTTAAGATGACGTCTAAACTCCTCCTCTTGAGGTGACAACAAAACCGTCTCTGCCTTTCTATCTAAGATATCTATCTCAGCCAACAAATTGGACTTTTTATTCTTGTTTTGTGAGACTAAATTCCTAGCCCATCCTCTGAGGAAACGCCGCAACCTCCTAATTTTGTTTTGCCATCGTTCCATTGGAGACCGACCCCTATTCTCAGATTCCCACACCTCTTTTACCAGGTCAAAGAAACCTTCCCTTATTAGCCACCCTAGCTCGAATTTAAAATTCCTAGTGTTGCCTCTATGAGAAGGTTCCCCTCCATCTAGCAATAGCGGTGTGTGATCTGAGATTTCTCGGGTGAGAGCCGGAACAGAAGCTAGCGAAAATTTTTGTTCCCAATCTGTTGTTACCAGGATACGGTCTAACTTCTCATATGTTGGAAACTCTGCATAATTGGCCCATGTATATTTCCTACCCGTCATCTCTAGTTCTCTTAGATTCAGTGTTTCCATAATAGCATTAAATAACAGTGGCCACTTATTATTATATCTTGAGTTATTTTTTCGGACGGGTTTCTAATTATATTAAAGTCTCCTCCTACTAAGAGAGGTAGATCCGCACAGCTAGTACAAGCACGTACTAACTCTGATAGAAAGTGTTCTTTGTGCTCCTCTTGTGCTGCACCATATACAGATAGAAGAGCCCATTGAAAACCATCTACTTTATCTTTTATGATAAACTTGATATGGTAATCACCATTTACAATATTTTCTAGATCAAAACGACCTTGATTTATCTCCATTAGCATTCCCCCGGACATGCCCCAAGGACACCGCCAATGCCAAACAAAATCAGCCCCGCACAAAATTTTTCCAGACTATGAGTCGAGAAACTATTTTTGTTGGTTTCTGATAGAGCTATAAAATCAAGTTTATTGTCCTCGGCCATATCATGTAAGAACGTATGTTTGGCTAAGTCACGCAGACCTTTGCAATTCTAAAAAACCCCTTTCATTAAAACAACAATTTTTTCTTTGCAACTATATTTTTGTTGAGGAGTTTCTTTTTATTATCGCCTATCACCTCCTCCGTTAAATCGCCACGGAGTCGATTAATAGCGGAGATGTCAGGATCGATCTCATCCTCCTCAAAATCTATTCCATTTTCATTCTCAAGCTCAATCTCAAGTTTGTTGGAAAAAGAAGGTTTCACTCTCTTTCTCTCTACATCTTTAATTAAAGCAACAGAACTAAGAACTAAATTTTCATTGCCGCCCAAAGTAATGCCCACTCCCCCTAAGTTTTCCTTAATATGATTATTAGAGAACGAACAAACTGAATTTATGAATGCATTACCTTGGATATGCTCGAAGTTCTTAACAGCAACTCTTTTTTCCGCCTTCTCAATAGAATGTACATCTGCCACGTCCACATTTCGTGTACTGCGCTGCACTGGTGTAAGTTCTCCATCTGACAACACCGCCATTTTCATCACACTCCCCATCTCTTTATCTGAATTCTCATCGGCTGACACTCCAATTTCTAACATGGTCTCGGGAAGAGCACCAAGGTGTTGTGCACTGTCTACAACCACTCTTTTGTTCTAAATTGTCCCACTGACGCCTCCATTTGTTCCTCACAATTCAACATAGACGGCTGCTTGAAAAAGGCACTTCCCTGTGAATCACCAGCTGCAGCCGCAGTAGCCATGGTCAGCTCCTTGGCCGCCAACCCCTTCTCTGTGATCTGCACCGTCTGATCCGTGGAGCTATCCATTGCCAAATTCTCATCCGCCGTAGTCTTCAGCTGTGCTATCATGGCTACGCCCGTATGGTTGCTACCCGATCGGACAAGCTGCAGAGGCCGCTGCAGCAAGCGTGCTGGAGCCGACAATATCCCAAAAAAGCCAGAAGGTGCCAGTGATGCTGCATCCCTCACTTTCACTGAATCTTCCTTTTTAATTCCCACAGATTCACGTGTTTCCTTGCTGAGCTCAGTCTCCTGGCCTAGCAAGTCATCCACTGGAAAATCTATGTCCATTTGTGCCTCTGGAACCTTAGTTTCTTTTCCATATATGTTATTGCTCTCTGCATTCCCAGCACCTGCATTTGATAAATTATTGTCTTCCTTGTTTTGTTCCTCCCTCATCTTAGTGTCCTTTGCTGCACCGTTGTCCTTATCTTCGCTCCCATCATTTCGTAGGATACCTTTGTTCCGCAAACCAATATTAGGCAAATAGGGTTTAACCTCGAAATTCAGCTGAAAGTATCTATTACCAATGATGACATCTAGTTTGGTCGGAATTGCCTCGGGTTCTATCACTGCCACTGCAAACCGCCCAAAATTGTTGGCTCTAGTAGTCACCATATCCACATCCTGGGTAACACAAAAAAAGGTTCCTAGTGCCCACAGAATGACATACTCTCTCAGAATTGTTGGCAAGTTGATGACCCGCATCTAAATCACTGGTAAAACATGTCCGAAATATTCTTCATCTTCTTTAAATTCTTGGAATTTGAGAGTAACGCCCTCTTTCATGTCTGCATTAAACTTTGTCATCTTCGTCAGGTCCCCTTTTGATGGGAAAAGGACCTTAAACTCGGCGCCGTTGTGTCGCTTTACCTCCCAAGCAAAAGTATCAGACACTAACACCCGCAAAAAAGCTGTAACTTCCTCCTCTGTCACACTCTTAGCCTGAAGTAGAAACTAGAGCCATTCTAGAGTCTTTCTTTGTCGGCTGAAAAGTTCCATAAGGAATATAAAAGCTAGCAAGTGCATTAGTAGCCTGGCCAACTACCTGGACTACTGGCATCGGTTGTTTGAGGACCGGACACTTTCCGATCTCCAAATGCTCGATTTGTAAATCACTTGCTCCAGCTGCCGATGAAGAACCATGTAGAACCTGAGACGCTGGCTGCTTGATGGTCTTGCCTATTCCATGTACAGACAAGGACGCGCCTGCCCCTATTGCCGTTTGCTGCTCAATAGCCGTCATAGCATGCTGTTCCAGCCTCTGCCCTGCTTGCTTTGGCTCTGTCTGTGCCACCGTACCAGACAACACCGGAGGAGGTTGCGGCGCTTGTTGTTGCTGACTCGCCTGTTGTTGATTCGTCACCTGCGGTACCTGCTGCTGCGGAGGAACATGCCGCCGCACCCACTGCTTCCGTTGTGGCACCTGACGATGAAAATTGCGACCTTGGCAGTAGGAGCCGTTCCATCCGCTGCCACCATTGCCGCTGTACTGTCCTCGTCGCCCTCGCCCGTAATCCCAACCCGGGCCGTAGCGAGACCCGAGGTCGGAATTGACGCGAGGTCCATTGAAACGTGCATCATTGTTGTTGTAGTTGAAGCCGAACCCGGTACCGTAGACCTGTCTGACGCCAGCGTCGTGCGTACCACCACGGGCACCACCATCGCCTCCTGTGTGCCCTCCACCACGACCGGCTGAGAAGCCTCTTCCTCCCGCACCACCACCATCGCTGCTGACACCGCCGGCTCCCACGCCACCTGCGCCTGGGCCATGCCTGCACGGACCACTTGGGCGTACGAAGGAAAAACTGCATAGGGAGTGGCGGCTAAGGTTTTGCGGTTGATTGCTTCTAGATCGAGGTTAGCCCGTAGAAAACGATCGGCCAGTTTCCCAACGCGATAGCCTCTGAGTCTCAGGCCGTTAGTCTTACAAGGCCCACGTTGAGCTTCGTTAAGATGCCCACCCAACCTTGCTAGAATTTCGGATCGGGACTGCAGCTGTTTCTCGGCCACGAAAAGCGGATCGGTTGAATTTTAAAATTGAAACAACAAACTACGACGATCTCCGATCATGGTCGACTCCATCATCACCGGTAACGGTGAAGATGTCTTCTCCAGGGACTCGGCCAGAGTACCCCCTACCATTGATCGTCGACCACGCAAGTCCGTTGCCGAGCAGTCGCCTAGGGTCATCGCCGGCGAAGTTCTTGGTCGCGGCAATTTCCCCGACCACGGCGCTATTGACGTCCGCCGTCCTTCCGTCCATGCTTTCATGATACTTCGCACAAGCACAACCTTTGTATCTGATGAGGCCGGAGACGCAGAAGCTTGTACCCGCCGTTGAACGGACGAGTCTTGCAAAGCCATCTCCGCCTCGTACAGGAGTTCCTTCGTAAAACCATGAACGTCTGCTTGACGTACCAAATCCGGCGTGAATGGCGACTGGGACATGATCTCTGAATCATCCTCGTCCGCCAGTGCCCAGAATTTGGATTGCGTTCCTATGGGACGGAGGTCTGCTGCCGGATCGGGCGTAAGCCGTCTCCCACAGTCACCGACGAAATGCCATTCGCCGTCCTCATCCTCCGTCCCATCTTCTTTCTCTGACCCAGAAGAGTCACGTACCTTTGTCTTGCTCATCTGGTCCGCCGTCCGCCGGCGAGGGTCCAAGGCCGCTGGAGGACGTCGTCGCCACGGGCTCGTCTCCACCGCCGCACATGCACTCCTGCCGCACCCGGGCGAGCAGTACCCGCAGATGTGGCGTAACGATTAAGGAGACCATATAAGAAATATTAAATCTTCCTACCATTGTATATGCAGGCACTGGGATCTCATATTCAACTGAGTGCTCCTCCCTGTCAGATATGGATTCTCCCCGCTTGTATGCTTGAGTAAACTCATGTTCGATTTTGACTGGTGAGCTTGAAACTTCTGGGACTCCAGCTTGAATGGTGGTTGCGACGCCTAGCTTCAACGAGACACTTGAATCCCACGTTCTTCTCTTCATCACACAGTACTTCAGGGTTAGCTTGGCCACATTGGTCGTAGCAGTCATGTTAATAGAAGTTTTGGTAGCCATAATCTGTACCTTCTGGCTATCAACTTTAGCAGCCATTACGTTGTACACAATGTTGTAAATCCTCCTAGAAAGGACTGCTTCTTCTATCCGTAGGTGCGCCGACTTATCAATGCTTGGAACACAGGCGATGAGGCAACTCCCTGTTTGTTGGACGGTGCAAACCCATCCTCTGTTCGGCGTGAACCTTGTGCAGTAGATGTTGTTGCCGAGGTTCTGAAGCGCAAAAATGTCACCAAACTTAATTGCCCGGAACTCGGTGTCAGGGTTGCTGCCTGTGGTGTCATCGGAGTCTGCCAAGATCACATTCAGGTTACGCCTCCAGAACTTGCCAAAATGGTCAGACTTTATGCGGATGGTACCATTGTTGTTGGTATGAATGGTGTGCCTTATGGTTGGATCACCAATATCATTTGATGAGAATTGCAAATGGTTGTTGCCCTTAATGATCCGTGCACTGAGGTAGAAGCCATTGTTACCCTAACAAACATGCTTAGGCAATTCCATTCGTTGATCCATGTTGATGACACGGAACTTGTGCTCCTCTCTTACGGTTTAATTGATCTATAAATATGTTTCCCGAAAACAACAAGCAGGCAATGAAGAAACTTATGAGCTTAGGATGCTGCAAGCTGTCAGAATAATTATAATGTCAATTTCTGCTCAAAAATGTTCAGACAATGTTCTTATAAAACAACAATAATTATGAAATTCAAAACAGTGTGTGCGTGTAGGTACGTGCGGATACATATGACTAGTACCAGAATATCATCTACCTTTTCGAACATTTGTTACTTATATTGGTATTTTCCTAAAACAAAATATAATAAAATGTGGATTACACTTATATGCTGAGGACAAAACTAACCATCTTTGACTTTTTGTCATATTACATGTTGCTAGAATTAAATGTCATAAATAAACAAAATATATTAAATAAAAACTATATTCTATGCATAGTCTAATGATACTTGTGCATCCTAAATAACAGTATAGTTTTATACATAATCGGTCAAACTTGATATTGTTTGACTCTTTGAGAAACGAGACTTACATTTTTTGGGTAAGGGTAATGTAGATATCATTAGATTCATATCAATTATATATGTTGTTTATATTATATATACTGGTATCATTTATATTTATAAGATTTTTCAAATAATTTTGATTAAACCTAAAGATGGTTTACCTCAAGTAAAAATAAAATTGTTCGACGATGGAGCCCTAAACCTTAAATCCTAAATCATAAATCTTAAACCCTTTCCAAACGCTTGTTGATACAATTAACTCCATCCGTATATGTGTTCGAGTAGATCGAGCAAAATTTTTAAACTAAATCTCTATTTGGTAGATCTTCCTGTGGCTTGTGCTCTGGCTCCGGCCGGCTTCTCTCAGCTCTCAAATGAACTAAAAGCCAGTAAAGTCATTATGCTTTTCTTTACTGGTTCCAACTTTGCTTCCTACGCCCACTATAAGAGCCATGCTAATCATAGTCTACTTTTTATATCCTAATTATTAATTGTGGTGGATACAACTCTACGAGTTTAACTATGAGGGGAGGGAGCACAGGAGGAATGGAGAGAGCATTCCACAGCCTCGGCTTCCTACGTTGGCTTCGACCATCGAGCGTGCAGCGTGCTGTAGCCTGTAGCGTTTGCTTCCTGGGACGAAGCGGGATCTGCGGCCCAGTTCGTCGTAGCCGACGTAGACGTGCGGCCGCGACGGTGGAGACGCCGGTGTTGGGAGCCAGAAGAGCCAACTCCCACAGCGTCTCGGATTTTAAAGACAAAACTGACCTGACCGATGCACAAGAAACATTGTAGAATTGTACTCCTGTGTCCGTTCGTTTCTTTCAGAGGTTCCATTCCATCATGGTGCTGAACGAGATGCCGTCCAACTTTCGACGATGCTCCTCTTGCTGGTCACTTTGGACAATTAGACATCTGATTCGATGCGCCAGAGATGGACCCAGCGTGGTACACACCGGTGGGCAATCGGAAGCATGGAAGCATGTGCTGCACCGATGTAATGGAGCAGGTTTTCTTGTCAAT
Organism: Bothriochloa decipiens; assembly: GCA_023333625.1. Lineage (NCBI taxonomy): Eukaryota > Viridiplantae > Streptophyta > Magnoliopsida > Poales > Poaceae > Bothriochloa > Bothriochloa decipiens. The sequence goes on from CM041646.1 coordinate 26,819,224, forward strand.
CAATACATAAAATTCATATTGTCGTCCTTTTTTATAAAGATTATTCTTGTGACCAAGATAATTAGATAAAAAGATATGCATATATGAAATGAAAAAGGGTCAGACTCAAAAATTAGGTCTAGAATTATCAAGCAGTCCAAAGTAAAGAAGTTCATTGCGACTTTCTTGTACAATGCCGTCAAAGGAGAGATGTTGTTTTGATTCATTCTGTCACATGCCCAACTCGGACCATGCTTGGAGCCCAACAAGGGGCACCTCTGCTCCTGCCGTGCTACATGGGCCTAGGGCGGTGCCCCGGCTGTGCGGGCATGGAGAGGAGGAGGTGCACGCGCCCACCTCCGCCGCTGCCATCAGTCTCGCATGATCAAGTCATGAGTTTCCTTAACAGGTCTTGTTAAGGGGATTTGGGAAGTTGAGTTGAGATAGGAAAGAGACCGTAAAAGGAAATCCAATCTTGTAAGGGTTTTCTAGTTGGTTTAGTAGTCTAGTCCGATTACAGACTACAAATACTATAGAGATGTAATCCGATTAATCAAGAAAGAAATAGAGCAAAAACTCCTTTATTCCTATCTTTCTCTACTCTCCCATGCTCACGCCCACTACCCTAGCGGCCACCACCTTCACCCGCGCCCCACACAGTCGCCCCCGTCGAAGGGCGCACCGTCGCCCTCGGGCCGCACACCGCCGCCCGCGACCCATCCTTGTCTACATCCGCTGCCACATCAAGGCCTCGACGAAAACCCTGACACATTCATTTTTTTTCAAATTATGATGTACAATGGAGACACTGACAACAAACGCAATTCATCGTGAACGCGCACGCACACAGGCCCTACCCCTATGAGGATCTTCGAGACCAAGTTTTTTTAGGAAAACTGTGAGTGTTTATTTAATAATGGCAAGAGATTATAAAAAACAATACACAGAGTTAGCCGGGGGCTAACAAAAAGAAAAAAGGAAAAAACTTACCTAGTCTAAGAAGAAAAGGGGAAGGGAACTATATGTACAAGACATTTTACAAAGAATCTACCCAATTGACGATTACAAGTGTGAATGACAAGGTACTCTGAGAAGATGCAGTTTAACTTCCTCCTTTAACATGTGTTTCAAGTTCTCCATTGAAGGGGCTTTATAATTGAAAAATATAGTTATTTCTCTCCTTCCATATGCACCATGGTGCCCACATAAGGAGATCCATAAAGTAAGGTTTTGCAAAGACTTGTTTTTACTCTATTATCATTTAACTGATATCAGCTTGTATATTCCAATGGAAACCGATAGAGAACCATCTACTTTTAGTTGATGGGCATTCAAACAATAGATGCAATAAATTTTCCTCAATATTTTCATGACAAAATACACAATTATAGCCCTCCTCAAGAACTTTATGTCTTCTTGTCGGGTATCTGGATCAGGGATACCCCAACACACCGATTAAAGGCAACTAATTCCTGAGAAATCCAAGGCCCACAAAACACCATCATGCCAAGCCTAGCAATCGCCCCACATCAGCACGGCCCACAGACATATCTCTCGAGACAAGGACCCCTCGATGGCACCCCCTCGAGTGACGGAGAAATACCCTGGCGAACGACCCCTGGTCGACAGACTCAAACCCCTCGATCTACCTACTCTAGTACGGGAAGAGCGGAGCATTTAATGCCTCAACCGCCCCCGCCTAACACCATGGCTACAGATGCACCAACAGGAGCCGGGAACTGAGGTCAAATCCTGCTTTTACTGCCCATCCCCAGACGTGCGGTGATTTAACCAGCACTGTTACACCATACTGCGTTCTGTGCCTCGCTCGAGGCCCCCTCCAGACACAATACGACAGCATCCAAAACCAGATTTTTGGGAGCTCGATCTTATCCACGGGTCCTCGAACCCCTCGATTACCCCTCGAACTCATCCTATGACGCCTTCAGTCAACACCCCGACAACTCTCGTACGACTCCAACAGGGATTCGCACGTACGTAATAGGGACGCGGGTCTTTCACTGACCATCACCGACATCACCGTGACACCCATAAAGGACAAAGGCCATGCCCGGCACATGTGTCTACAGCAACTCCGGTAGGACTGTTGCCATACCGCTTCCATTCACCACGGTGATCTGGTTTGGGAGCCTGGAGTTCATGTCGCTCGATCGTGGCTTTGACATGATCCTACTCCCGCACAGAGACTCAGGTAGCAGTGACCACAAGCTCTCTCGATCAAGGGGAGCCACGCGTCGGTCCCGCTGTTCTCATCGCGTGTCCGTGGCCAAGAGTCGGTGTGATCAGCGCAAGCACCATGGCCTTCTTGCGGGCGAAGTGGCATCCAGTAGGGCTACCTCACTTCTGACCGGCGATGCGGGCCTCCTCTCGGAGCGTCTGTCTAACCTACGTTTGGATGCAGAGGGTGGGCCGGAAGGACACGACGATGACCCGTCGTTTAACTTCACGATGCGCCCGCTAGAGCGACCAGGCGTGGTCTCTCTGGCAGGCATGACCGCGATGCCCCACCACTCGCTCCCCTTCAGGCTGCACAACAAGGCCAAGACGTACTCCTCCTCGGCGAGTACCAACATGAGTGCGTACGAGGAACTTCCGGGGCACCTCCTGCATGCCACCATTGACTTGGTGACATCTACACCGGCCTTTGAGTACACGGAGTCCTCGAAGACTCCTAGTCTGGAGCGATGGACTGTCGGTACATTCCGCCATCGGCTAGAGGAGGAGCACCATAGGACATCTCCGTTCCCACACCCATGCACCTACTACCTCGGCTACCTCGACTCCGATTCCGCCAACGACAGCTATGTTCTGACTCGTAAGTGCTTCCACCTTGAAGGAGCGGAGGCCGAAGCAGCGGTGGCAGGGGGAGGGAACGCCACGCCACCATGGGACGAGCTTAACAGAGGCCAGCCTCCAGTAGCAGACCACGCCGCCCAGCTCACACAACTCCGCGAGATGCAGAAGAGGTTCAACGATGAGCGAGAGCAACTACACCTGCTCGGAGAGACCCTCGAGCAGGAGCGTTTGACATACGCGTGTTTTGGTGAATGTTTATTTCTACATAGAGTTATCAGGAAATGCCCAAGGAGACCCACATGTCAGATTTACATAGAGAGAAATAACCCTACCTGTAAAAAAGAATAATCTAGAAGACTCTGGAAGGCAGCACCCCGAAGGGGAGGGCCCACCTGCCAGGTGGCTTGGCGGCCGCCCACCCCCTTGGGCGCCCGGCCCTGCACCTCCACCAATGAGAGAAGCAGTGGTTCTATGCCAATAAAGAAGACATCAACACATGGGCGAAGTGTCCCAAGGCTTTTCTAGCAAAATTCTTCCCAATAGGCAAGACAAATGCCTTAAGAGGAAAGATTACCAATTTCCAATGGCAGAAGACAGAAACCATTTCAGAAGCATGGGAGTGTTTGCAAGGATACATCCAAGATTGTCCTTATCATGGAATGGAAGAATGGTTACTCATGCAAGGCTTTTATCATGGACTAACCCAGAAGATGCGTGAGCGCCTAGATGCAACTACTGAAGGATCATTATTATCACTCACTCTTGGCAAAGCTAAGAAGCTTATGGAGAAGATAGCAGACAATCAAAGCTGGTCCCAAGACAACATCCAATATTTTCATCGAAGTGAAGAAGCAATTGAAGAAGTGAATGCACTGTCTACCAAGATGGATGACTTGCTCAACTGGCTTGACCAGAGGGCCAAGTACAAGGAAGACCAGAGGGCGATTGAAGCAACACATAAACAGAGCTCAAGTCCCTCCGTTAGGAAGGTTCCACATCAATCAAATTGGAGACAGCAGCACAATAGCCAAGGTACAAATTCAAGTAATTTTACAAAACAACCTACTTTAAGAGAATTAGTTATGCAGCAATCTAAAATAAATCTAGACATTAAAGCTAGGCTTGCTGTTAATGATAAAACCTTGGAAGATATAAATGTTAAAATGGATAGTTTCTCATATTCCATTAATAATCAACTTGAGTATAATAAAAAGATAGAAGCAAAGATAGCATAGTTAGCTGCTGCGTTGCCTGTGGCTACTAACCCTGAGTAGGTAAGATCCATTACTACAAGAGGAGGGAGATCCACCAAGGATCCTCCCTATCAAAAAGGTGCAAGAAGGCCAGCAGTAGTGCCACCAGTGGTAGAAGAAGAGAACAGCATTCCCGAAGAAGTATTACCAGAACCAGTACAAGATCAAGAGATGATACAGAATTTTCAAGACACAAACTAGCTACCATTTCCTCGTAGAAATAGAAGATCACAACAATCAGATGAGCAGTTTGGTAAGTTTGTGGAGGTAATTCAAAAATTATATATCAATATACCTCTGCTAGACGCCATACAGTTCCCCACATATGCCAAGTACATCAGAGATATTCTCAACAAGAAGAGACCACTACCATCCACTGAAGTGATCAAGCTAACAGAAGAGTGCAATGCGGCCATCCTCAACAAATTACCAGAAAAGAAGAAAGATCCAGGATGTCTGACCATTGATTGTACAATTGGAGATCAATATTTCAACAAAGCACTCTGTGACCTTGGAGCAGTCAATCAGTTCGATATCTACTAGGCATTGCCGAGAATATTCCAGTCAAGATAAGAGAGTTCTTCGTGCCAGTAGACTTTGTGGTACTGGATATGCATCCAGACTCAAAGGTGTCACTCATCCTTGGGAGACCCTTTTTGAGCACCGGCAATGCTCACATCGATGTCGGAAAAGGAGAAATCAAGTTCACCATACATGGACAAGAAGAGCAATTTGCATTCAAGTCAAAACAAGAACTCAACTCCTCCGCAAAGATGGTAGATCAAGACAAGATAGAAGAATCACCCGAGTCACCGACTCTGGGAACATCAACAGACTAAATAATTTGGAAGGTCCAGTTCGGAGGACTTTAAAAATTTGAACCCTCGCCAGAAGCTAACTCGGTATTTACCCGCATTTAATTTCGTGATTCATTTAATTTTTTCTTAAGCATATTTACTTTACAGCATTGTATTATAAAAATTCTATGCCCCATATAAATAATTTTTCCAGTGTGTAACAACCCGTTAAAAATATTTATCATGGTGGCACAAAAATATTTTAGTCCATACATTTATATATATTTATATTAGTTCATTCACTATATATAATTATATATTTGATGCATGGTGGGCCCACCACCATGGGTCCCACATGTCATAGACTTAACCTCACTTACATCACATCATATTATTTCATCCACTTTCACTCACCTGCTCCATCTTCTCTTTTCCACCATCCAATCCAACATCTCTTCTCTTTCCTAGACTTAACCAGGAAGCAAGGTGGGTAGGTAAAAATCTCAGCCAAGGTGGAGCCAGGAGGTGGGTGGCCGCCCCCATCACTTGGGCGCCTGCCCAGCCACCTCCTCCCCTATAAATACCCTTCCTCCTTTCACTTCCAAGCAGCACAAGCATTCAGTTTTTGTAGCCAGCAAGGGTGCTCTCGACTTCGAATATTCCTAGGAGAGTTTGAGAGAGAAGGAAAGAGTAGGAAGAGTAGATAAGAGAGTGCTAAGCAAGCAGTGTGAGCAAGAGCTCAAGAGCTAGTGCAGAGGATGGGTGGTGTTGCAAGGATCTCATAGAAAAATTAGTGGAGATGTTGTCCAAATAAGGATTAAGAATTTTAAAATTTGGGGGAGGTTCTGTCGAAATCCAACTAGAAACTAGAATTAATCTTGGAAAGATGACTAACCTTTGAACCGTTGATTCTGGACGGCTAACCACTAACTCTTAACTAACCCCTTGCACTAGTATTGTTTGTAAGAATTTTTGCAGGATGAAGAAGTGGGCCAAGGGAGTTGTCGGAACGGTCAAGAACATAGGGACAAGGAGCGCATCTCATTAAGCTTCATCAAGGGCCGGCTCCGCCATGAGTACCGATCCTCCAGTCATCCCCCAGCCAGCATCTTCTTCTGCACCCCAGATGATCCTCCTCAAGGCATCTCATCTTGCCCTGAGAGACTCTCAGGAGAAGGCCATCTACAAGAAACTCAAGGATAGGAGCTACGCACACATGTCAGTCCTCAATGAAACACTTCTGTATGAGGCAGTATGACCGATGAACTTGACACCATTTTATAGTTTATTGGTTGGACTTCTTTCGCAAACATCACTAAGTTAGGGTCAAGGCTCTTGACCATAAAATTTCTTTGCACCCTCCAACTCACAGACTCAAGAGTCTATTTTAGGCTCTTCACCCAAGATTTCTCCCTCACCTAGAGAAACCTTAGTGATCTCCTAGGCTTCCCCTCAGATGCACCCATAGACATAGAAGGAGCCTTAGGCGATTACGACACACGCCCATAGACATAGAAGGAGCCTTAGGCGATTACGACACACATAGGTTTTGGATCGACATTTCTAGAGAGCAGTACTTTCATGCACACCGTACAGGGGACATAGAGCACCCCACACTTAGGTTCCTACACAAATGGTTGGGTACAGCCTTCTTTCCCCGTGATGACACAAGCAAGGTTAGAATAGTGGACTTATAGCTGATGTATGCAGCTATAAAGAAAGTTAAGGTATCACCTGTTCGTGCTTTAGTTGATCACTGGTTGGGTGTCCCCAGCTACAAGATAGGGGACGTATCCATTTGCTCTATTGTCACCCGCTTAGCCATGAATCTGACCATGATAGACGGTGCCTCTCTTGAGTTCATAGAAGAACATAGAGATATTTATGGTTATGAACATTTTAATCATGCTCACTTACTGAAGAGGATAAGAGGTGATCTATTCATGATATATGGAGAGGCCACACTCTGGTTACCTAACCTGGATGGCTTTGTATTCTGTCCAATCTTTTAATGTTGAGCCGCAGGCAAGGCCAGTCAATGCAAGGGCGCCTTAGAGGACAACCTCTGAGAGATTCGCACGTGAGCACGAGCCAGTTTGGCACGGAGCTGATCCCACTATAGAGGAGTGGGCACACGCCAGTTATGACGACTAGCAGGCACGCCATCACCACGCGCTGAACCCAGGGGTGTACCCTCACTACTATCCAAACCAGCCACCCTATGGGTACTACCAGCCGCCGCCATTCATCCCCACAGGAAAGGGAACTTCAAGCGGAGGACCAAGGCATTCATTTGATACCTTTGGTGTGAGGACAGAAGAAGAAGAACCGCACCAGAACTTCAAGCGATGACACAGGTCTGATGTCACTGGGTTTCACTATACCCAGCAGCATTATGATGAACAAGTGGCGTTCCAGCAATGCACCGACACTTCCCTTGCTCTCAATGAGCAGCAGTGGACTGATCAGCGCCGGTGGAACCAAGACACCACGCGGACCTTGGACACCATCCAGGAGGGACAAGACCAAACCAACAGCACCCTGCAGAACATCTTCACGTTCGTGCAGACTCCAAAATGACCGACCGCACCAAGAACCAGCTTGGGGGAGGACCCCCGTTATCGAGGTAAGTTTTCTTTCCCTCTATTTTAGTTTGTTTCCTTTCTTTATTTTCGTATTTAAAATATATATATTTGTTGTTTAATTTATCAAGCTTGATGTTTAAGTTTCTGCTTAATTTGTTGTTTGCTATTTAGTTTGCCATTCAAGTTTTAAGTTTGTCTAAAAATGAAAACCAAAATAAAAAGAGTGTGTAATATAAGTTTGCTTTAATTTTGATTTAAGTTTGCTATAAATAAAATATGTAGACTTGAAGAATGCATGATGAAAATGATGAATAGTTACTCTGTTATAATTCTTTTTAAGTACCTAGTTTTAAACTTGAGTTCTTCCAAGGATTGGATACTTTGTTTGACAACTGAATTTACTCTACACTTTAAACCTGTGGGAGCATGTGCTTAAGCTAATTCTAGGTAGTTGACGGACATGATATGATATAGTCTGAGCTACTGTTTATTTTGTTCCTAGTGCCGCTAAATTCTGAAGATTTGTTTATGAAAGTTTAAAAAGTTTTATAATGAGTTCCTTATATGACAGAGAGTATAAATTCCTACCACAGCTATAATTGAATATTTATTAGAATAGGAAACCTCCACATATTATAGTTCTTGTGTTTGCTCGAGCTGTGTTGACCCCTAGGGACTCATCATATGGCTAAATCCTAGTATCACACACTCATGTTCACCCCTTGCTACTTCTACTCTGGAAGTATGCACCACATATATATTCCATCTTTACCTATTCAAAAATGTTCCACTCTTACACTGAGAGTGAACACCAAAAATATTTTCCCTGTTCACTTGCTAGCCAATTACCTCAAGTTCAATGCTCCAAGTTTCATCCTTCATTCCTCTACAAAGTTTTATTTGCAAAAAACTTTTGGGCTGCAAAAAGAATTGGACAAAAGTCCTAAAAAAAGAAGAGAAGAAGAGATAAGAAGAAAAGAAAGATTTATGAGCCCCAGTTTTTCAGTTGTTCTCCAAGTTCAGAATTAGAGGAATCATTTTTCAAATAAAGGAGCATTAGAATTACTTTGTTCCCCTTCTCCTTCCACAAATATTTTTCTGTTCCATCATCCACATATGAAACCACACATGCACAACCCATTGGTTATATGATGAATTCCTCTGGATCCATAGTTCGATCGGGCCCAATGCATTAGATACCTTCACACCTATGAGCTCCACATAAGCCTTACTAGAAATAGGGTGAGAGAGTGAACGCACATGTATAGATGCCTTATGCTACAAATACCACATACTCTGAGTGCATGAGAGAAGTCATCATTCCTTTCAATGCCTTAGAAAGGATCCAAAAATACCACATATTGAGAGACTTAAAAGGGTCATACTAAGGAACTCTGAGTTTTATCTTGAAAATCTTATAAAGACTCCAGAAAAGAGGTGGAACAACAGAGCATGAGACAATGGTGCTTGAATTAATTGTTCTGTCTTTCAACCGCTCAAGACCCAAGTACAGGTAAAAGCCCCATGGTCGAAAGAAACATGAGTAAGTTTGGGAGTTATGATAGTCCACTCTAGTCTGGGGATGAACTTTTGTTTCAAGCATGTGCACTTGTGAAGAGTGAAAGCATTCTAGCTACTCCTGATCCATTTCATATAACTGTTTGCTCAGGGATGAGCAAAAGGTAATCCTAGGGGAGTTGTTGATGGTTGTTAACCATCAATTTTATATGTCAATTAAAGAGAGAAAAGGAGGCATAAAATGAACATCACCATAGACTTAGGGCTTTCACTGACAATTTCTATGAGTTTTGGTGAATGCCTGTTTGTACAGGGGGTTACCAGGAAATGCCCAAGGAGACCCACATGTCGGATTTACATAGAGAGAAACAACCCTACGTGTAAAAAAGAACAATCTAGAAGTCTTGGGAAGGCAGCACCCCGAAGGGGAGGGCCCACCTACCAGGTGGCTTGGAGGCTGCCCACCCCCTTGGGCGCCCGCCCCTGCACCTCCACCAATGAGGTGCAGGCTCACGAATCCTGCCTTCACCAACCTTGAAGAGCAATCCTAGCCACCTATTTAGGTCAGTTTGATCAAAGGGCTGTGGGCATCCTAGGGGGCTATATAATCAGGGCCCCTGGCCCTTGGAGAAACCTTAATTTATTGTCTAGTTCATTTGAGAATTCATAAGTTGAGGCAGCCATCAGCAGAGCTAGGGTTTAGAGATCTCTCCACCAGAGAATTAGAATAGCTACTCTAATTCTTCAAGTTCTACATAGGTTTAGACTAGATAGAGGAAGAGTCGGGCGCTTCTGCTCCGAATTCCAGATCTCCATCATCAAGGATTGGTATTATCTTGTAGCTTTTCTTGAGACTTTATTCTAATATCATTATGTTTCTATTTATTATGTTCCTAGTTTATTTTAGTTCTACATTTGATATGGTTATAATTGATAATGAGTTTATGTATATGTTTGCAAAGCGCTTAGCTCTCTTCGCGGGAGGGTTAGGTGGTAGATTTCATGTAAGCATGGTGTTTAGATGCCGTTTACCTACAAATGCACCCTATTGGCAGTGTCGTATGATAGATCATGGAAGTGACAGTTCCATTGAGTCCTTTGTATTCCATCCCCCGTTGATAGGACTAGCAGAACCAAAGTTGCGTAGGAAGTCTTGCTATGTCTTGGCTTTTTATAGCAATGATCCTTATACATAGATGAAGAGTCTTTTGTGCTATATATGATAGTGTAGCGTTAGAGTAGATGAATGTGTAGCGTTAGAGTAGATGAATGACTTAGTAAATTAGAACCTACCTAGAAATTCTACCTCTTGAACTAGTCAAACGTTGACCTACTTTATGCTGAGTAGTCTATCTCTAATCTCTGCATGATTTATTCCCTGAGCTTTATAATTCATATTATTTATCTATCATGGTTTACCCCTTGCCAGAGTAGGTGACTGTGCAATCAATCACTCATAAGTAGACATGTTTTTCAAGTTTATCTCATTGTTCAAGTCCTTAGTTCTTTCCCTTGAGCTAAATATAAATAACGATACCTGGAATACTTCCCGGTGAAGTGCTGCAATGGTATTTAATCTGTACGCTTGCGGATTCTATATTTATTAGAGGAGCAGTTTTTATACCAACACTTTTGGCACCATGTTAGGGATGACAACTTAGCTTAAGTGATGTTAGAAGTGTCAACAAGGATCCCTACCCTTATCAAAAGGGGCCGGTAAACCACAACCTCGAAGACTGCAGGATGCTCCGCAAGTACTTCAATAGCCTGCTGCTCAAGAAGGGAGACGAGAAGGAGGGCCCCAAAGACAAAGGTGGCGACAAAAATGACAAGTTCCCCGATGTCCGAGACTGCTTCATGATCTACAGAGGACCCTCGACCCGCCACACTCCTCGACAGCGCAAACGTGAGCATCGAGAGGTCTTCACCGTGGGACTCTCAACCCCCCTCTTCCTCAACTGGTCAGAGTCGGCTATCATGTTGGACCATGATGACCACCCTGAGCATGTCCCCAATCCACCCTGAGCATGTCCCTAATCTAGGGGTGTACCCGCTCATCGTCAACCCCATCATCGCCAACACACGCCTCACCAAAGTGCTCATGGACAGAGATGGCAGCCTCAACATCATCAACACCGAGACCCTTGACCTCCTTGAGATCCTATGCACACAACTTTGACCCAGTGCCAGGGGCTTCCATGGAGTCATGCCCGGGAAGCAGGCGATGTCCATCGGGTGCATCGACCTGCCCATTTGCTTTGGCACCCCTACGAAATTCAGGAAGGAAACCGTCACCTTCGAGGTGGTCGGGTTTCATGGAACCTACCACGCCATCCTCGGGCGCCCCTACTACGTCAAGTTCCTGGCGGTCCCTAACTACACCTACCTAAAGCTCAAGATGCCAAGCCCTAAGGGGGTCATCATCATGGGGCCCTCACACGAGCACATCTACGAGTGCAATGTCAAGTGCGTGGAGAATGGTGAAGCCGTCCTGGAGTCGCTGGCCCTGGCCGTGACCCTTGAGGACTTCACCAAGGATGTACCCAACCCGAAGAGACAAGTCGGCAACTTCAAGCCTACAGAAGACACCAAGTTCGTGCTCCTCGACCCCAGTAGTTCTAACGGGAAGGCGGTGAAGATCCGACCGCCCTCAACCCCAAATATGAAGCAGTGCTCGCCAACTTTCTCCACTCAAATGCTAAAATTTTTTGCATGGAGTCCTTCGGATATGCCAAGCATACCAAGGGAAGTCACCGAGCATGCCTTGGAGATCCGGGCTGGCTCCAACCCGGTGAAACAACGCTTGTGCTACTTCGACAAGGAGAAGCACGAGATCATCGGGAAGGAGATCTAGAAGCTTCTAAAGGCCAGTTCATCAAGGAGATTCATCACCCCAAGTGGCTAGCTAATCCTGTATTAGTTGGAGGATGTGTGTAGACTATACTAGTTTAGATAAAGCATGTCCGAAAGTTCCTTTCCCTTTGCCACGAATTGATCAAATTGTTGATTCCACTGTGGGTTGTGAAACTCTTTTTTTCCATGATGCTTATTTCGATTACCACCAGATCAAGATGAAGGAGTCCGATTAGCTCGCGACTTCCTTTATTACCCCGTTTGGTATGAACTGTTACGTCACCATGCCCTTCGGCCTTCGAAATGCCGGAGGGACATACCAGCGATACATGCAACATGTCTTTGGGGAACACATTGGGCCGACCGTTGAGGCTTATGTAGATGACATCATGGTTAAATCCAGATAGGCCGACAACCTGATCGATGACCTCAAAATTGCATTCAAATGCTTTAAAGCTAACAACATCAAACTCAACCTCGAGATGCGTTTTTGACGTCCCTTGAGGGATGCTCTTGGGGTTCATCATCTCCGAACGCAGCATCAAGGCCAATCTGAAGAAGGTTTCAGCCATCACCAAAATGGGATCAATCCATGATCTAAAGGGCATACAGAGGGTCACGGGCTGCCTCACAGCCCTCAGTCATTTTATCTCTCGTCCTGGAGAAAAGGCACTGCCTCTATATCGTCTCCTGAAGAAATCGAAGCACTTTTCATGGACCCTTGAGGCCAAGGAGGCCCTCGCTAAGCTTGAAGCCTTGCTAGCTAATCCACCCATCCTCATACCTCCAACCAAGGGTGAGCAACTCCTTCTCTATGTCACCGCACCTACTCAGGTGGTTAGTGCGGCCATAGTCATGGAGAGAGCAGAGGAATGGCATGCCTTGCCCGTGCAATGACCCATTTACTTCATCAGCGAGGTGCTCTCAGAGACCAAGGTCCGATACCCCTAGATCCAGAAGCTGCTATATGCCATTGAACTAACACGACGCAAACTCTGACACTACTTCCTTGGCCACTCAGTAACCGTGGTATCGTCTTTCCCCCTCAAAGAGATAATCCAAAGCCAAGAAGCCACGGGGAGGAATAGCTAACTGGGTGGTCGAGCTCATGGGCGAAACCCTCTCATTTGCATCGCGCAAAGCCATCAAGTCCCAGGTACTAGTAGATTTCATTGCAGAATGGACCGACACTCAGCTACCTCCAGCTCAGATCCAGGTGGAGTTGTGGACGATGTACTACGATGTACTTCAAGCGGACACGGGTCTACTCTTCATCTCACCTCTTGGGGTCCACATGCGCTATGGCATTCAACTCCACTTCACCGCCTCCAACAATGTCACCGAGTACGAGGCCCTTGTCAATGGTCTACGCATCACCATTGAGCTCGGGATCTGATGCCTTGACGTTTGTGGTGACTCACAGCTCATGATTGACCAAGTCATGAAGCACTCGAGCTGCCACGACCCAAGATGGAGGCCTATTGCAAAGAAGTCCGGCGCCTTGAGGATAAGTTCCATGGCCTTGAGCTCAACCACATTGTGCGAAGATACAATGAAGCCACTGACGAGCTAGCCAAGATCGCATCAAGTCAAGGCACGGTTCCACCCAACATCTTCTCTAAGGACCTGCTCAAGCCGTCCGTCGACCTAGGGTCAACAGAAGGGGTCAAGGAGCAATCAGTCGACTCCCCACCTACGACTAAGGCCCCCTCGACCAAGGCCAAGGCTATGCAGATCGATGGGTCACCCTCTTCGCCAAGCCCTGAGCCTAATTAACGTATCCCATACCTTGACTGCCTCATTTGAGAGGAGCTAGCCAAGGATAAAGCCAACGCTCAGTGGATCGCTCATCGGGTCAAAACCTATGTGCTCTATGATGATGACAAGGAGCTCTATCAACGCAGCCCCACTGGCATACTACAATAATGCATCCTAGTTGAGGAGGGCAGGAAGCTGCTTGGGGATTTGCACTTAGGGGCTTGTGATCACCATGCAGCGCCATGGACCCTCGTCAGAAACATGTTTCAGTAGGGTTTCTACTGGCCAACCGTGGTCCCGATGCCATCAAGCTTGTCTGCTCATGCGAGGGGTGCCAATTCTATGCCAAGCAAACCCATCTCCCCACTCACACACTGCAGACCATCCCCATCACTTGGCCGTTTGCCGTCTGGGGGCTTGATATGATCGATCCGCTGAGGAAGACAACCGGGGGCTACACCCACCTTCTCATTGCCATCGACAAGTTCTCCAAGTGGATCGAGGCCCACCCCATAACCAACATCCACTCCGAACAAGTAGTTTTGTTCTTCACTGATATCATCCACCGCTTCAGGGTTCCCAACGTCATCATGACCGACAATGACACCTAGTTCACCGGCAAGAAGTTCCTCGATTTTTGTGATGATAATCACATCCGGGTGAACTGGTCCACCGTGGCCCACCCCAAGACAAATGGCCAAGTAGAGCGCGCCAATGGCATGATCCTGCAGGGCCTCAAGCCAAGAATCTTCAATCGATTGAACAAGCACAGCAAGAAATGGGTAGCTGAGCTACCCTCTGTTCTTTAGAGCCTAAGGACAACCCCGAGTTGAGCCATGGGCTTTACCCCTTTTTCCCTGGTCTATGGGTCTAAGGCTGTCCTCTCCACCGACCTCGAGTACGGGTCCTCGAGGCTCAAGGCATACAATGAGCAAAGCAACGACGTGGCCCAAGAAAATGCCCTCAATCAGCTCGAGGAAGCTCGATACATGGCGCTCCTACACAACGCACGCTACCAGCAAAGCCTTCGACACTACCATGACAAGCACGTGCACAATCGAGACCTCCAAGTCGATGACCTCATACTCCGGCGAAGGCAGAGCAACAAGGGGTGACACAAGCTCACTCCACCGTGGGAAGGCCCCTTCCTCGTCACAGAAGTATTGAAGCCTAGAACCTACAAGCTAGCCAATGGCAAAGGCAAAACTTTCACCAACGCATGGAACATCAAGCAGCTATGTCACTTTTACCCTTAGTACATTTTCCATTTCATGAATGAATGAATAAAAAGTGCTTTCGATTCTAGTACATTTTGTTCACAGGTAGACTCGACCCTGCCTCACTAGAGTTGAGCCTCCCTCAAAGGCTACAGGAGGGGAACCCCCTAAGTTCCTAAAAGATCGCATGTTTTTTCAAAACTCGAAGCCCGAACTTTCTTGTATACCTCGACACCCATTCTTACTTAGTCAAAAACGCCACAAAAATGTCCCAAGGGTCGAGGGCTATTGAGCTGAGAGATCACCCATGCCCTATGCTACGATACCTCTACTCACTACCCCCTCGAGGGGCACGACCGTGCATTGAACTCACTAAGTGAAGGCATAATTAGGTCAATAAGAAAGAAAAGGACATAAAACATTCACGATATGCATACATCACATAATATTTTAAGGCCCTCGAGGCCACACCAACATGAATTCATCACAAAACTAACTTATTACATGTCCCTTCATGCCCAAATCTGGCTCATAGGCCCTCTTCACCATCATCACCGGCAGGAGGAGGGAGCACCTCGGCCTCAAACAGCTTTAGAGCTCACCACCAGGCACCTCGGCTGCTTCAATCAGCCCCAGGCAGATGGCCTGATTCTCCTGCTCAGACTTGTAGGGGTCAGAGAAGAAGCCACGGGCGACAAGGCTCATATCATACCAGAAGCCCAAATGAACAACCGCCAGGGCCCTCTTCACGCCATGATGAAGCGCACCCTGTATCTGATCCTGCACGACGTTGTCAAGGTTGGCCATTCGGTGCAAGAAGGAGCTCCCAGGCAAGTCGCCCGCAATGTCATTTTCAGGGTCGACCCCCCACGCTATCGCAGACCAAAGTAATAGCCCCTCGGAGCCGGCCGTTCAATTCCGTCTCGGCCGAATGAAGACCCTGAAGCATCGTGGCGTTCCCCTGGGCCTCACGCAGCTGCTCGTCAAGGTCTAAAACATGAAGCAGAACCAGTTAGAATGTACAGAGCCAGCAAGCAGAAAAACAGATATGAAGAAAGAAAAAAATTACCCTTGGCGTGAGTCTCCCAGGTCACGATCTCGTCCCGTAGGGTAGCGATCGTCTTGTTGGCCTCTGCCAGGGTGTCGGTCTTATCATGGACCGTAGCCCTCAACTCCTCGATCACCTTGCCGGTGCCTTCGAGGGCCTCCTCCTTCTACCGGATGACCCCCTTCAGCGATGTGATCTCTTGAGCCTGGTTCTGCACACGGGAGGATGCCTCCCCAACCTGCATGTTGAGGGAGTTGCACTGGCTAGTGGTCTAGGCAAGGCCCTCCTTGAGTTTTTTGATGTGATCCACCATCGAGGCAAAATCCTCATCCAGGGCCTTGACCGCGTCTTCCTTGGCCGAGGACGTCTCGTCCTTAGACCGAGCTATCTTCTCTCGAGCCATAGCGGCATCCTCCTTGGCCTCGACAGCCTCCTCTTCGGCCTTGGCCACCTTCTCCTGGGCCTTGCTTGCCTTGGCCTGGGTGTCCTCAAGTTGTGCCTAGAGCAAAGGAACCTGCACCCACCCTCCGCGCGTCAAGTGAATAAATTGCGACTTGGTGTGGGAGCGTCCCTTCAGATCCTAGGAACAATAAGCATGACCCCAAAGATTAGACGATGAACGTACGAACTAAGCTCGTTCTTAAAGGAAAAGCCACATGCCTTGAAGGCCTTGAATAGGTCCTTAGAGCAACTCCAACACTACTACCAAAAACACACTACCTAAATCCTTGTTTTGGTAGCCTCCTATTTTTTACTACCTATTTTTTCCTTCAACTCCAGCAGCACTACCTACACCACACTACCTAAAATCATTTGTGGAGTGAATGACAAGTGGGACCATGATGTCATCTTCTCACTCTTCTGTATGCTAGCCAGAGAAGAGGACGACCATGACAGCGGACGAGCTCCTACGCACCATGATTTGTCGTGTGGGGAGGACGGCACGTCGTGATTCGTTGCATGGGGAGGAGCTCATGCCGTGATTCGTCGCCGCCAGCCTGCCACCGCCCGCGCACCAGGAAGAGGCCACATCGGGGAGCTGGCCCGTAGCCGCCCGAGTGCCGGGGAAACAAGGAAAGGGCCACCATTGGCCATGGGGAGTAGTAGGGCTAGCGGACCTCACGCGTTGGGGGAGGAGCCGCACCATCGAGCCGCGCGTGGGGAAGCGCCGCCACCAAAGCTACCCACGCTGGCAGCATCACGCGGCCAAGATGCCGTCATGGAGGCATGCTGGGGAGGGCCGCCGCTGTCGTGGGGGCACACTGGGGAGGGTCACCACCATCGGGGAGCATGCTAGGGAGGGGCGCTGCCGGCCCGCAGCCGTCGGGGATGGCCATTCGTGCCGAGGAGGTGAGTGCCGGCGGTGGAGTCCACCGATTTCGAGCGTGAGGAGAGGAGAGAGAGTAGCATCAGAGGAGAGAGAGCGGCGTCAGAGGTGGAGCACCTCGTTCCTTCACCAACCGCTCACGCACTGCGGCCATAATGCCCTCCCCATGGACATCAACCCGTCGGCGTGGAGCACCTGCTCGGCTAAGGTGGGGAAGGTCGAGCTTCCCTTGCCTCCCGACGTCGTCATGTCCTCCTCCTTCTGCTTCCCCTTATCGGTAGGGGAATCCACAGAAGAAACGACGATCGGCCCCAGGGTGTATAGGGGCCCTCAACTGGTCAATGCCCCTGCTCGCTCATCAAGACCGAGTGCAGTCCCCTCACCCTCTTTCTCTCCCACCGGCCCTCCAATGGGATTTTCCGCTGCTGCTGCTGCGAGGGCAGCACCTCCCTCTCTGCTCCCCCTACTGGCTCTACCGATGGGACCACCTCCATCACCACCTGCAGCCCCGGCTACTCCATCGCTCTCCCCGCCTTTGGGAGGACATCCCCGGCCACCGGCTCCTCTAGCTAGCTCAAGGTTTGCGGCTCCGGCCGCTCATCCTCTTGCTCTGTGTCCAGCGGGGCCTTCTCCTATTGCTGTTGCAAGCTGCTGTAGGTGCTTTTGCTGTTTCTCTTACCACAGCCACAGCTCCCACTGCTACAACCCCTCCGGCCACTGTCATTGTTGCTTTAGTGGCAGCTGACGTCGCTCCATCTCTGCCTCCTACGAGCGCTCGTCCATCTCCTCCATGTCGTGAGTGGAGGTCTCATCCTTCCTGCCCTCGAGGACTTCCCCATCGAACCTAGCTTGGGGCCGGCGAGGGCACCCTCCTCGAGCTCGAAAAAGCCGAGAATCACCTCGGACCCCTCAGGGAGACTATCAGAGCAGAGCCCGGGCCTCCGTCATCGTCGCCTGTCTGGACACTCGACCCCGCGCCAACAGTAGCGCCCGTCTTCCTGTCCAGGCCCAAGGCAGCCTAAGATTTCTCGAGCCAAGCCGCCTCTGCTGCTATCACTGCCTTCTGGATGATGGCACTTCCCAAGGCCCGCATCCACGCGGCGGCCTCGGCCTTGAGCAACTTAGCGGGCATGGGGACCGCCTCCTTCGCCTTACGCTTTATCCTGAGTCAACATAGATGAACAAAGGTTAGCGCCACAAATACGACAAGAAACGACTCAAAAAGCACAAAGCAGGACGCTCACCCGGACATCAAAATGATGGGCGCCCTCGCCGGTACCCTCGACACGCTTGGGGGCTTCTGAGACCCCTCCAGACGAGCCCTTGATGGACCCGGGGCCTCCTGAGGCCTTGGTTGATGAGGCCCCAGGGGTCTTTTGCACCTCCGAGGTCAGTTGGCCCCTAGTCTTTACGCCCACCACCGGGGTCCTGGTCCCGGGCGGCAGCGTTTTGGATTCGCCCCTCGATAGAGGCGGTGGCGACTTCCTACGCACACGACGTGACACCAAACCCTCCTGGGTTGATGGCTCGGTGAACCTCCTCCCGTGGGGCCTCTCGAGGGCCTTCTCCTGTGTCTCCTCCTCCCCAGTGGGATCTGAGGTGGCCCTCGAGGCCTGAGAGGTCGACCCTCCTCCCACGGTCTCCTGTAGGGACCCCACATCAAAAAGATGAGCAAAAACAGTACGGTGTCATACCGTGACCAAACTTCATCATCGTTGTCGTCATCGCCCCCTCCTCCGAGGACATCTTAGGAGGAGACTCCTCCTCAGGGAGCCCCTTATGCCTTTGACGCGCACGGCGCTGCTCCAGCGCCTGACGTTGGAAATTCTTCTTCTTCTTCCCCTCGGCATTATTATCTTTCTTCTCCTGAGCAGCTGTAAAGCGTCTTACCTAGCTTTCCACATGGTCTTCCTTGATTGGAGGGAGTGACGTCCAGACGTCAGGCAGATCCTACGTGAAGGAAAATCGATGGGCAGCATCAGAAGCAGGAAAACAGAGAGAAAGGAGGAATTATTGGTCAGCGACTCAAAAACACACCAGGAGTATATGGCCATGGTTTGGGCACATCAGAATGTGATTCACCATCTCCGTCCCAAAGCTTCCGCTCACCACCCCCTCACCCTCTTGGCGATGGCCTCGAGGGTGAGGGTCTCATCCGACATCTGGGACCCTTCAAACGACGCCCCCACCACCATCTCGCCCATGCGCAGGCGATGGTGCATTAGGGGTAGGACCCTCCACTTATGGAACACGGAGACAAAGATCCTCGCAGTAAGGTCTCACTCCTGCAGCGTCCTCAATGCATTCAAAAGTGGGTCGAGCCTCAACTGCACGTACCGCACAACGAATGGTGTAGCGCGGTAGCAGGTACCGAGGGCGCTCCTCAGTCACATGAATGGTGTAGCGCGGTAGCAGATACCCATCATTCCTTAGGTAGAACCACCTGCTGTGCCACCTGATGTACAGCTCTAGCCTCTTCAATGCGAAGGTGCAGCACTCGACGTGGACGGTCCTCCACATTTCCGCCACCACCGACTTACCAAAGTGCTCTGCCTTGTAGAGGTGGAGACACAAATCCCAATGGGGCTCGATCCGTAGGTACCCCTCGCAGACGGCAACGAAGATTGTCACGTGCAAGATGGCATTAGGGGAGAAGTGATGCAGCTCCACCCCATAATGATGGGTCAGTGTCTGCATGAAGCGGCTCGGCAGCGACCCGAACCCGGCCTTGTGGAAAGCGTTAAAGCTCATGACATACCCCTCCGGCGGATGTGGCTCCAGATGGCTCCTCGACGGCACCCTCCACTCGGGACTCTCACGCAAAGTATTGGGGCAGAGGAGGCCGTCGCTCACAAGCTTCTGCAGCTGCTCCACCATCATAGATGAGGCGAGCCAATCATCCGCCAGGAGCATCGTCACACCACCCATGGAGGAATGTTGGATCTGTGTCAGCGACAAGCAAACAGCAAGATCCCCTTTTTCTCCTTCTTCTCCTTCACTTGCAAACTGACTAGTTTTGGGCTCTCGGTGGCGACGGTGGCGGCGAAGGCAAGATAGGGAACGAGCAAAACCCTGGACCCCGTATTTATACCATAGCACAGGAGCAACAGACGGATCCAACGAAGAGGCAAGTAAATCCCCGCATTTAATATGCTTACCTAACCGATCCCTCAAAACCTGGGTACAGGGACACGCGCAGCCCACACCATCCATTACCGCATCGTTTTGGCTTTCGCCTAAAAAGATGTGCCCAATGGGTGGGAACGGATACGCATGCATGATATCTTCCACGAGAAGGAACACGGGCCCGGCCCCACATTAAAGCCTTAAGGATCGAGGCTGGCCCTCGGTCAGGGTTTGACAGCCGCCCTCGAGCAACCCGAGTCAAGGATGACCGTGGGGGAGCCTGCACGTGGCCCGAGCTTGAGGTTCATCTTTAAGACCCCCTCGAACATATTGAAGGCAAAACTAGAAGGACAGCAGTGGAATCCCCTCGAGGGGAGGCATCGAGCCACCGAACCCCATCGAATGGGACGGGATCCCCGCATCCACCAGTTTGCACCACAGAGAGCACCTCGAGGCTACTAATTGACCCCCATTGAACGGGGCATG
This sequence comes from Bothriochloa decipiens, assembly GCA_023333625.1. Classification (NCBI taxonomy): domain Eukaryota; kingdom Viridiplantae; phylum Streptophyta; class Magnoliopsida; order Poales; family Poaceae; genus Bothriochloa; species Bothriochloa decipiens. The sequence continues at coordinate 26,839,988 of CM041646.1, forward strand.
AGCCCTCACTTGAATCCCTCGATCGTAGCTCACTGGGGATCACTGAACCTCGCCCAGACGAGGGTAGAACGATGATCACCACCACTCCTCCCGACGAAAAGGAGCGCAGGGGTCAACAGACAAAGACAAGCTTGCCTTTTATTGACCTCGACGAAAGAGGCTCGGGGGCTCGCCTGCAACCGGATAGCCTTGACGAAAGAGGAGCCAACCACCCGGGGGCTTGAACTCCCAACACCCCTCGATGAAAACACATTTTTAGCCCTCGGAGGAGTCCTTTACTCCTCTGAGGCCTCGGGGGCTACACCCAGTGGGTGCCCTCCAGAGGACAACAATACTACGACTCCAGTTCATGAGTCCTTGCCCGAGTGTCAAGCACTCGCACAAAGACTAAGGGGCTACTATCAGGTATCTAGATCAGGGATACCCCAACACACCGATTAAAAGCAACTAATTCCCGAGAAATCCAAGGCCCACAAAACACCATCACGCCAAGCCTGGCAATCAGCCCACATCAGCATGGCCCACAGACATATCTCTCGAGACAAGGACCCCTCGATGGCACCCCCCACGAGTGACAGAGAAATACCCAAGTGAACAACCCCCGGTCGATAGACTTGAACCCCTCGATCTACCTGCTCTGGTACGGGAAGAGCGCAGCATTTAATGCCCAAATCGCCTCCCGCCTAACACCATGGCTATAGATGCACCAACAGGAGCTGGGTACTGAGGTCAAATCCTCCTTTTACTGCCCATCCCTAGACGTGTGGTGATTTAACCAGCACTGTTACACCATACCGCGTATTGTGCCTCGCTCGAGGCCCCCTCCAGATACAATACGACAGCATCCAAAACTGGATTTTCGGGAGCTCGATCTTATCCATGGGTCCTCGACCCCCTCAATTACCCCTCGAACTCATCCTACGATGCCTTCAGTCAACACCCCAACAACTCCTGTACGACTCCAACAGGGATCCGCACGTACATAACAGGGACGCAGGTCTTTCACCGACCATCACCGACACCACCATGACACCCATAAAAGACGAAGGCCATGCCCAGCACACGCGTCTACAGCAACTCCGACAGATCCGTCACCATACCCTCGACTTCATCAGCTACATCAGCCCTACCAGAGACGAATCCTAGGGTTTTTCTATACCTCCTGTGCTTCCTCTTGGCCTATAAAAGGGGATGCCAGGGGCTAGTTTCAGGGCATCGGAACACACATCCAAGTATCAAGGCATAGGGCTAGCACTCTAGACTTAGGCCAAGTATCAAGGCATAGGGCTAGCACTCTATACTTAGGCCTTTAGCTTCATCCCCACTTTCACTCGCCCGCTTGTGATCCCCTCTATACAAGCATTTTGGTGCAAGGCAATACAAGAACAACTCCCCCCGCTGGACATAGGGCCTTCTCTTGCCCGAACCAGGGTAAACCTTGTGTCTTGTATTGCATTACCATCCGGATTACGGTACACGCAGCATCATTACTTGTTGGGTTCCTATCCGCGGGACAGAACACCGACACTTCTGCTCAACATTTCTCTTTTATTGAGTCTGTCAACTAGCAGTAGCCAAGCAAAAAGTTTGATTTTTTAGCATGCATTTAGATTTCCATATCCATTTGAATGGAGCCGGTGGTGAGATATTCCTAAAATGATGCTGATACAACTTTTTTGATGTGTACAATCCACTATTCCATTGATATATCCATATATCATCTTGTTCATTTTCTCCTCAATAAATTTGAGACCACTTTGAAATAGTAGATATTCATTGTAAGATGCTCTAGACATGGGCAGTCTAAAGAGGTTAATCAGGTCGGTAGTTTGCAAGCATCGTTTCAGCGATAGATATTTATGTTGGACATATGAATATAGTGCAGGATATTTATTTGAGAAAGGTATCTACATTAGATGATCTTCCCAAACTCTCACTGTGGCACTAGATCTAGGTAAACAATGTGTTACTTCCTTGCAATTACCTGTTAAGTTAAGTATACCAAAATGATCCTCTAGGAGGAGTTAGATGAGACACTTTATCTTGGTAATAAGCACTCCATATTAGCTGCACCAATGGAACATTTATCTTGTTATAAAATTTGTGGAGCTATTTTGTAAGTAGAGCCTCATTTTGGAGTTATAGATCCTTGATCCCAAGTCCTACCTTATCTTTTGGTTGTGTGACCATTTCCCAAACTGCTAGATTATAACCTTTTGCATTTATATCTGATCCCCTCCGGAGGTATTGTTTCCTAAATTTACCAATCTTCTCAATCATAGTTTTTGGCAACTTAAGAGTACACATGAAATATGTGGGTATGGATGAAATCACTGAATTGATGAGTTGTAGTCTTCCAGAGTAATTGAGGTACATGAAGCTGGCTAAAAGTTTTCTCTCAATTCTGCACACAAGTGGATTATAATCTCTTACCAATGGTTTGGTGGTGCCTAGTGGTAATCCCATGTAAGTGAAGGGTAATCTTCCTTGTATGCAGCCAAGGACACTGATTAGGTGAAGAACTTTGTGGCTTGGAACATTAATAGGAACTAAGAAAGATTTTTGAAAATTGACTTTCAATCCAGTGGAAATAGCAAAACTTTGCAGAACCTTTTAAACAGAACAATTGTCTAGCATCATCTTGCATAATGAGTAAAGTATCATCAGCATACTGCACAATTGGGAAATGATCTACATCTCTATTTGGAATTGGAAGATGAAAAAGACCTTGCTGGTAAGCTTTATTGACAATGCTTTGCAAGAGATCTGCTGCCAGAACAAATAATAATAGAGATAATGGATCCCCTTGTCTCACCCCCTTTTGCAATGGAATCTTTGCCTGAGACTCCATTAAGAAGAACTGAAGATGTCCCTGTGCTTAGAATTTGCTTGATCCAGACATGCTATTTTCCTGGAAATCCTTTTGCTTCTAATATGCTTATGATGGCAACATGTTCAATCATATCAAAAGCTTTCTCAAAGTCTAGTTTCAAGATAACAATTTCCTTTTTAGAAGCATGACATTGATGTAGATACTCAAAAAGCCCAACCAAGCAATCTTGTATAGTTCTTCGATGTATAAACCATATTGATTTCTATGTATAACTTGAAGGATTGTTTTTGCAACCTATTTGCTAGTAGCTTTGTGACAAATTTCACGCTGAAACTTAGGAGGGAGATTGGCCTGAAATATGTTACCTTTTCTGGATTTGCCTTTTTTGGTACCAAAGTAATATATGAACAATTGATACTTTGTAAAGCTGCTGTATTATCATGAAACTCATTGCACAGCCTGTAGAAATCAAACTTTATGAAGTTCCAAAATTTTTTAATGAAGTACCAATTGAAACCATCTCGCCCTGGTGCTTTGTCCACTGGAAATTCTTTTGCAATCATATCTATTTCTTCAGTTGTGAAAGGTTTCACTAAAGCTTCTAGATTATGTTGTGGTAGCAATTGATCAAGCTGAAATAACATTTGAGTATTGATTGAAACACCCATTCTATTCTTAAATTTATTCCAGAATAGGGTTGCCTTCTCTGAATGATCTGTTACTAATATCCCATCTTTAGCTGTGATTTGAGATATGACATTAAACCTGAATCTTTCGGTTGCTCTGGCATGAAAGAACTTTGTGTTTTCATCTCCCAATTTTACAAGGTTCTCTATATATCTCTGCTTCCAGTACATTTGCTGACAAAGTAACAGTTTTCTTAACTGAGCTTGAATGATTGATCTGAATTTTTTTCTCTGTATTATGCAAACCTCTAGTGTCCTTTATATCATCCATAAAGGCAATGACAATGTTCCAGTGTTGAATCAGGATAGATAGACTTGATCTAGATATGTTTCAGAGTTTGAGTGCAGCTCTCAAAGCTTTGAACTTGATGGATATGCTTCTAGTTGCATTACTATGTGAGCAGGAGAACCAGGCAGTAGAAGTTGTGCTATAAAAGTTAGGTAGCTGTGTCCAGTAGTTTTCAAATCAAAAAAGAGATGCTTTGGGTATGTGAGTGCCAATCTGGACTTTACAAGGTGTGTGAGCTGAGTATTCTTTGCTAGAGGTATGACTAATGTATTTGTATATGCCAATGTCCAGGCTGGTGAGGTGAAAAATCAGTTCAATTGTTGCATGAGTGGCTGATCTTGCATATTACTCCAACTGTAGCTTTGGCCTTTAATTGGTAATTCAGTAAGCCTTAGGTGGTGTATGATATCATTGAAGAGCATCATATCATTTGTGTTTCCACCTGGTCTATTCCTGTTAGCTACTGAATTAAAATCTCCCAATAATGCAATTGTCATCATAAGCAATATCTAAGCTATACATAACCAGGAAACAAAGTATGTTCTTTCAGGCTCCCTTGTCGGACCATGCACAGTGATCAAATTCCACTCAGTTAGATCATGAACAGATGTGACTTGCATTCTCATGACAAAAAATTGTGAATCAATGACTAGCACAGAAAAGATTTTAGAACTCCATGCAACTAGGATCCCACCAGATGCTCCATCTGATGGATAATACCCAAAACTATCAAATCTCTTAGGTGCAAACTTTCTTAAAAAGATTGTGTCTGTGTCCTCTTGTTTTGTCTCCTAGAAGCAAAATAAAGAACACGGGCTTTCTTCTAACTTATTTCGAATAAGATCCCATTTATCAGGTTCATTTAAACCTCGCACATTCCAACCTAACAAGTTCCAAGTACGATTATGATCCATAGGTACTGAGGAGAAGGAAGATAAGACAGTGGGTGCACAGCCACCACTGGCATAGAAGTACAAAAGACCATAAGAGTTCCAGCAAAACAAATTAAATAGTGATCTGCAATGTAGTCCAGCAGCACTTGAAAGTGGAGATAAGTCTTCTATTCATTGTCTTTCTTGTTGGAGAGCAGCTTGGCTTCAGTGACATCCTCAGGATCCACTTCACAGTATGTAATTGCCAGGTTCTGCGTAAATGGTACAGATAGTGCATTTGTTTCCTGCTCAGCTTGCTCACACTGACTTAAATTTTCTTTTCCTGCAGTTGCCACTTCCTCAAAAGCTTGCTGGAGTCTCTGTTGCATCATGCTTGTATTTTTTTATTCAACTTCCTTGGCTTTGATTTTTCATCCAAATACATGTGCTCAAAGTCGGGTTGGTTGTTCAGCTTTACACTTCTCCTAACCTCATCATCTATAATAGGTGTAGGCCTTTTCCTAGGCCTTTTTGGCCATGCAGGTATGATCATAGCCTTTGTTGGAGTTGCTGCTGATTGGTTAACATAGACAGTCTGTAGTGGCTGGACATCTATCATGAGTTGTAACGAAGGTTCCGAGGAATCTTGAGTCCCATACTGATGGACAACATCTGGTTGTAAAACTAGCTGCAGGTCTTCCAGACCAAGTTGACAAATGCTCGAGATTGATGAGGTCACCACACCGTCTTGCCCTACCCGTGTGAGGATCTTCGAGATCAAGTTGACAGATCCTCGAGATTAATGAAGTCACCACACCTTCTCACGGAATACCACAGCCATCAATTTAACCTCCCCAAAATAGAAGAATCTGTTTTTCTTATGACACTTGGCTAACGCTCTCCTCCGAAAAAATCAAGGAGAGAAGCGAGAACCTGGAGTCTCGCGGGCCATTTGAGTTAGACTATAATTTGTTGCGGTTAATTCAATATATTATAGTTAATTCAATATAGCAGTTTTCGGTCAAAAAATTCAATATAGCAGTTGATACTTTATGCAAATTACTGCAATAAGGTTAACATGTGGGCCTCACATTAAAAATCCAAAACTAAAACAAACTTTGTATTATATATCCACCCATTTCTACAAATAGATGATTAATTGAAATAAAAACTACCGGATTCGGGTTCTTTGCCGAATGTCTCGGACACTCGGCAAAGGCTGAATAACACTCGGCAAAGGCTTTGCCGAGTGTAACACTCGGCAAAGGACACTCGGCAACAAATTGGTCGGCAAAGGCGTCTTTGCCGAGTGTCTTTTATCGGGCACTCGGCAAAGGCTTTGCCAAGTGTCCTAGACACTCGGCAAAGGCCGGCACTCGGCGAAATTAAAAATCCAAAAAAACCCAAAAATAATAGGAAAAAAAATTTTAAACCCGAGGAGGGACCCACCGCCATGCGCCCGCTTTTTTAAACCCAAGTCGCAGCACTTTTCGCGCGAAAATAGCGCTTCGTGTCCGGTGGGATTCAAACTCGTAACCTCTCTCTCGCATGTCTCCTGCCTTAACCACTACACTATTCTGTCACATGTGTCTATAATTAGTTTTATTTCCTCATATCCTATACTAAACCGAGAGTAATTAGCTTGTTTGAGGGTCTAAATGAATTCAAATCCAAAAGTAGTCAACTACAATATTTCATAACTTTTCGAGATTTATACTTTTTGTTTAGTAAGTTTTTTCATCCGAGGTCTTTTATGAAATTTAAATTTCAAATTTAAGATATTCACACATAGGTTTAGCATGGCAAGATGAACTAAAATAAAAAAGTTTTATAACTTTTCGAGATCTACAAACTTTGTTTTGGGTGTTTTTTCATCCGAGGTCGTTTACGAAATTTGAATTTTGAATTTTGAAATTCACGAGTAGGTTTAGCATGGCAAGATGAACTCAAATGAAAAAAATTTAAACTATAACATTTCATAACTTATCAAGATCTATAAACTTTGTTTTGGTTGTTTGATCACTTGTTCATCCGATGTGGTGGTTCTAACATAGTTCACAATTCTTATATATCTTCTCTAATAGTTTATGAAACTATTAGTGAGATATAGGTTTTATAAACAACATTATTATCGATTTGTCAAATAAAAAATGACCAATATAAACTTTATAGATCCTAAAAATTTATACAACTTTGTAGTAGAAATTTTTTCATTTGAGTTTATTTAGTGCCTCAAAATATAATATTAAAAACATCTTTGTCGAGTGCCAACAGGAAGACACTCGGCAAAGTCTACTCTTTGTCGAGTGTCGAGTGCCAACAGGAAGACACTCGCAAAGAGCTCTTTGCCGAGTGCCTGAATTTTGACACTCGGCAAACGGGTCTTTGCCGAGTGCCTTCCTGTTGGCACTCGACAAAGAGCAGACTTTGTCGAGTGTCTTACTGTTGGCACTCGGCAAAGAGTCTTTGCCAAGTGCCCGACATTTTCCCACTCGGCAAAGTTTGCGGCACTCGGCAAAGCCCCCGTTTTCCGTAACCATTCGTGAGTCATGTAATAGTAAAACTATTGAAGAGCCGCCTGCGAGAGTGCGAGTGAATGCTGATATCTGAACTACTGTATAAATGTGTTCACAGCAATGTTATCTCTGTTAGTGACACTATAATAACAAAATTCATCAATAGTAAAACTGACAGTGATAAATCAAATCACCATGGCTTGAATAATAATATTGATTTAATTACATATACATGTCGGTGTTTCGAATAACGACCGGCAATAATCCTAACGAGAAACGCTTTTAGGCTAACAGATGGTAGAGCTAGGCGGACACGATGGATTATACTGGTTCAGGCAAAATGTCCCTACGTCCAGTTTTAAGCTTGTGTGTTGCCCGCTCTCTTTGGTGGAGCTTGTAAATGGGTTATAAACTTTGATCGAGAGAGAGCTTATAAGGAAAGCTCAAGTCTATGGGAGAGAGTAGAGAGAAAGAGAAGTAAGAATAGTAGAAAATAAGTTCTCTATTATACGGTTGGAAAAGAGCTTGCCCGAGGGTTCAGACCCTTCCCCTTTTATAGATCAAGGAGGAAAGCCTCAAGTTACACGGTCAAGAGGCATCGAGGACCAGCATCCTCGCTCAATATAAGCGAGATAAAAAAAAGGCCTGCACCTAAAGCTTTTAGAGATCATGGGGTTGTAGGCTTAGATCCGTTTCCTTGGCCGCCAAGAGACTTGGACCAGTCCCCCACCTCACTCCGCCGCCGAAGGTATGCTTGTAGTACCGCAACGCCTACCAGATGCTCTCGGACCATCTCGTCGCCTCGTTCGGTGAGGCTTTGGGTACGAGCTACTCCATGTCGTGGCCCTGTACATGACCTAGGTGTTGTGGTATCGATTGATCCGATTATGTCGTGCATGGACGCCCTGGTGATGCCTGGACGCATCCTCAGGCCGCTCAAGTTGTTCCTTTCCACCATCCCTCTATGGATGCGCAAAGTACGATGGCTCCGCGTGTTGCAACCCGCATAACCATTAGCACCCCCTCCCCCCCTCACGGGGAAATTAGATTTGCCCAATCATGGTTCCGCTAGAGCCATCGGGCAAACCACAATCTGGAACTGGCGGGAAGGATCGGTTATGTGGGTCTAGTGAACCGGATCCCTTCGTCGAAGAGAAGGGGTCGCGCGAGATGTTCTTCCCTCATGGTTCGCTCCCAATTGGGTCGTTCGCCCACTAGGATTCATCTCGTCCATTTCCTCGTGGGCCTCCAGCAGTCAAGGTTGATGGCGTCCTTCTCCACCATCATGGGATAGGTGATGAGAAACCTTGATAAGGGAGATCGGGCGAACCACATTTTGGGACTAGCGGGAAGGGTCGGTTGTGTGGGTCTGGTGAATCAGATATCTTCATCGAAGAGAAGGGGTCGGGTGAGATGTTCTTCCCTCAGGGCTCGCTCCCAATTGGGCCGTTCGCCCTCTAGGATTCATCTCGGCCATTTTCTCGTGGGCCTCCAGCAGTCAAGGCTGATGGTGTCCTTCGTCCACCATCATCGGGACGGGTGATGAGGAACCTTGATAAGAGAGACTAAATATTGGAACCCGATAATACCTTTGTTAAGTACTGTAATCTTCCGTAACCATTCGTGAGTCACGTAACAGTACAACTATTGAAGAGCTGTCTGCGAGTGAATGCTGAAACGTGTATGTGGACTGCTGTATAAATGTGTTCACGGCAATGTTATTTCTGATTGTAATACTGTAATAACAGAATTCATCAATAGTAAAACTGACTGTAATAATTCAAATCACCAAGGCTTCAAGATATGAACCGACAACAATTGTATTATTGATACTGTTTATTCATGTATTGAACCAAAAGTAATAATAGGTAGAACCGGCAGTGATTTGACTAGATTGCGACTGCACATGTTTATTGTCAGTTTAAAACAAGCACAAGCTGACAGTGCTATATAAGTAGCACAAGCTAAGATTTCTCCATGACAACACCACAAAACATCACTTAGCAAAATTACAGATATTATTCTCAAAAAAGTGTGGCGACAATTGCATCAACGTCGCCAAAAAAAACACTGAAATCCACTCTAGTTACATTTCTCATTAAGCCCTAGTTACAGTTGCATTGGCTCTGTGCACTACAAAACTCTTTCATAGCTGCTCTTATTAGACCAGCCACAAAGAAGAGGGAGGACCTATATCTTAAAAGGTACAGTCAAAAACAAAAGGAAACTTCTAGTTCCTCCTTGTATTGTATAACCTTCTATCTCCTCGTATTATACACCTTCTATCTCCATGTATTGTATACACCAACTCTACCATTGCAGTTTACGTCTGTGCAACGGGATTTCTCAACAGAGACGATATGCTTGGTATCAAAGGATACAAAATGGGTTAGCCTTGTGAGATGAGGGCAGCAGGACTGGATGGAGTATCAGGAGGATAAACGTAGTGCTATCTCGTGGAGAAGCAATCTCTTCTGAGAGGCGTCAATCACACCATTGCACTCTGCATTGACAAGGACCTCACTCATGATTGCGGCGGCATGGCCAGTAGGCTCTTCAGATGTCCTCCGCAGCATGAACATCTGCACAACATTAGGACAGTCCATTAAGCTGATTTATTAAATATCTAGTCTACTCAAGGAGGGATAGAGTCCGGAACGATGATATTCGGGATAGGGTTGGAGTGACACCAATTGAGAAAAAATTGATTCAACACCGGTTGAGATGGTTTGGCCATGTCCAACGGAGGCCTCCTGAGGCATCGGTGCATAGTAGGGTTCTAAAGCGGGTCGATAATGTAAAGAGAGGTAGAGGTCGACCTAAACTGACTTGGGACGAGTCGATTAAGAGAGACCTTAAGGAGTGGAATATCCCTAAGGATTTAGCTATGGATAGGAGTGCTTGGAGACTAGCAATTAACGTGCCTGAACCGTAATCTTTTTCTTGTACCATTTATGTGTTCTTTGTTTTCATGCCTCTTTTGGGTTTCATCTCTAGCCTACCCCAACTTGCTTGGGATAAAAGGCTATGTTGTTATTGTCCTCAAATGTAGAAAGCAGGGTGCTGAAATTGCAAAGAAGTCTGTTGGTCCGTTGTCCAGTTTCTACCTCGATCATACTTTGATTAGCCAACCAAGTTAAACAAAACATAGATCATTGAAGGTCACACTAACATGTTTATTTCATTAATCATTACACCGGAAGCACTTGAAAACTCTACCTTGCATATCAGTTGTGCATAGAGAGACAAATTACCTGTCCTCGATGAGATATCTCAAGGCACCCAGGTGGTTGGATCCATGGTTCACCATCAACCTGGACAGGGAATGAACTGTGGAGGTGCAATCTTATAACTTTTCCTTGGGCTAACCGGTGTGCCCTTGAAAGTCCGACCTATCAACCACAAAAAAATGATTGTAAGATGCTACTTCCGCTTCATCACTACATATCGGAAGGAAAAGCACCAGATTTGAAAATTAATGACTCTAACTGAAAGATTTAGAGGAAGCAGACTATCTCTACCTGCAGTTTGCCTAGATGCCATGTTCCCGATATACAAACCACCTCAAGTATTTTGTCATGGATTGATTGCAAACTGAAATCATCATCGTGGTCATTGTCGTTTTGCCACAGATCAACACCACCCATGTAGCTAGGGATATTCATTACAATCACACCTTCTGCATCCTGATGAGAATACCAGATAAGAAAGAATACTCCAAAGATAAATCACAAAGTTGTGACACACAAAAGCTGTAAAGAAGGCTACCTCAGGAATTTCAATGTTCTCCCCATCAACTTCAAGGCTAACATGCCATGGTAAATCAGAACATGACCTATCCATCATATCCTTCGCACCCTCTCTAGCATATATCAGCTTGTTGACAAACTGCATGGATAAAAGTATGCATTTAATTTTCTGCCAACGTATATAGTAAGCATTTGTGCAGGGTTCAAGCCCCAGCTTCTGCACATTTGTGCAGGGATGGCTGCTGGCTATTTTCCCTTCCCCAGACCTCGCAGTGCGGGAGCCTACGGCACTGGGTACGCCCCTTTGTATATAGTAAGCATTAAGCAAAGAAGGTAATATATGATCACGACTGTTTATAATGCAGTGAAGGTTTCCAGGAATCGAAACGAAACTGTTGATTTCCTAGAAATATATTAGGACATTGCCACATCCTAAGAATAAACTGTAAAATAAAAATAATAAAAATACATCCCTACCTGACTGCAGAATTTATCTGGTTTTTCCTCCCTAGTAGTGTGGAAGTCATAAGCAACCTTTGCATCACATCCAATACCTACAGGCCAAAACAAATAATATATTTTTAGCACATTATGAGTTACAACTGAAGTAATGTATTTCAGTTAGAAATATACCAAACTGTTGAGTAAGATGGTGGAAGCTTAATTGACAAAACTTACCTAAATAATTAGTCATAAATTTTACTTGCTTGGTATATTGACCTTCTGTTCCATTCTTCTCTTTGATGGCTACATTCCAGCGATCAAGCACTGTAACAGCTGCATGGTCAACATCATTTAAAAGTGCATATATGCCTCCTTGTCGTTCAACAGAAGATAAACCCCCTCCCCAGCGCATAACACGTGATAGATCATTTCCAGTTCCGAGAGGAAGAATGGAGACAGGGGGAGGAGATTCGTAGTTCTGCTTTTCAATGGCATCAAGAACCCAGGCTACAGTTCCATCACCACCACAAACAAGGATTCTGAAGTGTTTCACATTGTGGAATAGTTGTAATCCAACTTCAGGTCCCTGAGAAGCACTTACCTCAAATATCTGAAACAAGGATTGTAGTTGTTAGGTCAAGCTAAGAGTATTAAATCGGTTGCAATCAGGACTGCCAATTAAACGAATTAAGGAATCATATTTTAACTACAACACTCATGGACAGATTTCAGTGCCTATTAAAATGCAAGCACGTACAAAAGAGAAAACATAAAGCACGATTACTACAGCAGAGCAGTGTTAAATGGTGGCAGGTCGTTCAGTAGTTATATCAGGTAGGACAATTGGACTACATCTGTACATCAACAATTCTAGAATGACCTAAGGTAAAACTATTGTTCAAAATGTTTCAAAGGGTTATTCATAAAAAAACTACAAAAAAGGTTTATTTGACTCAGCAGCTGACAGGAATGAATTTACTTTTTTTTTCCTAACTAGGAAATAAGAATATTGATTACCTGTATAGGATTCAACAACATGTTCAGCCTTCTTCTAAGAGAAGGTCCATTTCGGCCTCCACTCTTGCTGTTGATGAATACCAGCAGTGGTCTTGAATCTTGCGGCAAATCAACTAGTTCATACTTTCTCACTTGTCCATTAGGAATACCAGATGGATATGTTTGCTTTAGAGAATATTGAGATAAAGGCTTTGCCAGTGCATACTTTCCATCCAGGCCCTTCAATCTAGCAAATCGTTCAAGCACTGAATCCAGGACTGAGCCTTTTGCAGGAGTGGAATTTGTCTTGCCACCAGGATGGTTATTCACGTGTTTCTTGTTGCGAGGCCTCCTATGACTCCCAGCTGTTGAATTGGCAAACCCATCCTTGATTGAGTTGAGCATTCCACTAATTCCGGAACCTTGACCAACTTCTTTCACTGACTGGGGAGGAACAATAAGCCTCCTAAGAAGGCCAAGATCACAAGTGTTCGTGGTTTCCTTCAACAGCTTCGCATGACAATCAACGTGGATCTGCCGCTGGCACCACAGGCAGCGCCATATAGGAGAGACGCCAAGGAAAGGCACGCCGCACGGCTCATCGCAGTAGTAGCAGAAGGACGATATCTCCGGGTTGTCGTCCAGCTCCACCCACCTCTCAGACCAGTGATGCAGCAAGGGCGAAGCGCCAGCCTGCGCGACGCACTTGCAGTCCTCCTCGGCCTGGGGAGAGCAGCCCGAGTGCGCAGCCACGCCGCAGACAGAGCATCGGTGAACCACGTCGTCGCCGCCGCCCTGCGCGGCGGAGCTGCCAAGGGACAACAGGCAAACGCAGCACGTCGACGGCTGGCCCCCGTGGAAGCGGTCCTCGGACCACGAGTGGCACGAGCTCGGGCACCGCGACCTCCTCCACGCCGCGCGCTTCTCCCTGGCCGCCTTGGTCCAGTACAGCACCGCCTCGCGCTGCAGCCTGAGGAGCAAGTAGATGAGCGCGGCGAGGCCGATGGAGCCCGCGGTGATGAGCCAGCCCAAGAAGTGGAACCCGGAAGGGTCAAGCAGACGAGCCATGCTCACGAGCAAGGATCCCACCAGGTCCATAGCAGTTGTTCGCCAGGCTTGTCACGCTGAGAAGAGAAGCAGAGCCTGCAGCACCTGCAGCAAGAACAACGACACGTGAGTCGCCAGCTCGTTAGCAAGAAGAAGAATATCGCACCGCTGGCGAACAAAAGTACTACAGTAGCGTCCTAGAGATAGAGCTGCAAAATGCGTGCGGCGGTACCCCACGCAACCACGGGGCTCGACGATTTCTCCTGATCTTGGAGACCACGGATTTCTCCCGATCTGGAGACGAAAGGAAGGCATGTGTAAATGGAAAGCAATCAAGCCCCTTCCGTTTCACCGCGTTCCCCCGCCGCAAGGCCGACGCCTCAAAACAGGAACAAAATCCAGCCTCCGCAGGCGAACAATCAATTGTTTCCCCCGATTGCAGCGCAAGAAACCATCCTCCGCCTGCACCGGAATCGTCGTTCGTCGGTCGGCCCAGAGGAGAAGGAACAAGGCGCAACAAACCGAACAAAATCGCAACAGAAACGGCCGGCGAGCCGACGCGGTTGCTAAAAGCGCACAAGCAGCGCGGCGGCGGCGGGGGGCATGGATCCAACGCGCCCGCACGGGATCCTGCATTCCCCGCCCGTCGTGCCCCCGAGGATTCCATTTGAACAACAACAACCAACCCCGCGCCGAATCCCAGAATCCCAACCCCCATGCGCGCAGGCGCAGCAGCAGATTCGGTAGGATCGCGAGCGCTCACCTCGTCCGCGCGCCGAGGAGCAAACCCTTGCTCCGCTCCGCTTGGCTTGGCTTGACGAACCCTCCTCCCTCGGCCACCGCTTCGCAGCCCGCTTGCCGTGCCGTTGGGGTTCGGTCGGCGCTGCAGAGGAGGGGGCAGCGGAGGGGAAGGCGGAGGGAGAGGGGGAGGAGAATTCGAAGGGCGTCGTGGGTGGGGGCCGACGGGCGTCGTGGCGTGCGTTTAAAAAGAGAAAGCGAGGTGTGGGAGGGCTCGGGTTCGGGGTACAGCAAGCGGAAGCGCGTCGTGTGCACTGATGACAAGGATGGGTCGTGGGTTTCCCAGGGACCCGGAGCACACGTCACTTGTAAACATTTCCCCTTTTTGTTTTATAAAATAATAAATCTTGCATATCCATATCCATTAGCTGGAGTATGATATCAAGCTTCTTCTTCTGATGATGATATTCTTCGTCGGAGCAACTCCACCAGATAAGGAAAATGACGATCTTCAGTTGTAAAAAAAAAAGAGGAAAATGATCTTCTTCATCTAAAAAACTATCACATGTGGGAATATGGTGCCAAAAAAAATGCTATAGCGGATCTTCTTTCTCAGTCCTCCCTCCCTGTATCTTTTATCAATCCTTGAAATCTCTCCTTAATCCCTCAAATAAAATGGAGCAAGAAGCTTTCTTCATCAATCCTCTTTTCTTTTTCAATTTGTTGGAGCACAGTTCCCCTATAATCCAAAAGTATGTTTTTCTCTTGCTACTATTTTTTTCTCAACCCTCAAAACCTCTCCTCAATCCCTCAAATAGAATGCAATCCCCTTTTCTTTTTCAATTTGCTAGAGCGTAGTTCCCCTATAAGCTAAAAGAATGTTTTTTCTCAATCCTTTTGAGCTGCATATATGAAATTGGATTTCTCCATTCTTGCGAAATGCTCATGAAATGGTTCTGGACACAAAGAACTTCAAAGACAAACTACTCCCTCCATTCCAAATTATAGGTTACTTTGACTTTTTTGGTTCGCTCACTTTGCTACGTATTTAGATAATGTCTAGATACACAGCAAAGTGAACGAACCAAAAAAATCAAAGTGACCTATAGTTTAAAACGGAGGGAGTACAAAGATAAGAATTACGAGTGAAAGTACTAAAAGGATAAGAAATTTTTATAATAGATAGCAGAAGACATTTGAAAAGATACCTTAGTAAATACACCCTTGTTTCTCAATATTAGGACCGAGCAAGGAGCAGCACGGAGTTGATGTTGTAAAGTTGGGTTGGTACAGTTTAAACCGAAAAGAACAAAGTAAGACAGACCAAACTCGTTAGTTTTCTATTCTAAAAACAACTGAACGGTCATTGATTCTCCAACTTAGCTAACTATAGCACCACGTAATAATCGAAAGAATGTCCAAAAGTCAGCTTGGGCTAGGAGTGCACAGATGGCTAATCCGTTGAGTCTTTCCACCGCGGCAGGCGGACCAACGGGGCGGCCGGCCGGCGGCCGAGTCTTCCGCCGCACAGCGCCTAGCCAAGCCACCAGTGACCCGCTGCCGCTTCTGGCTCGCTCTCGCGACATGTTTTTGTTTCTTGTGCGCCGTCTTGTCCGTCTTTTTCTTTTGGTGACGACGATGACTTGTCAATTTCGGCGTGCAGTACTGGCTCAATCAGCTGGGCTGCCGCTGGCGTCTCGTAATCGTCGTCGCCGTCGCGTGGTTAGCGTGGCCGTTTCGATGGGATCTAGGAGGGGGACTAGCTAGTGCCTGATGCTGTGTAATTAATGAGAGGTAGCGCGCGGACAGGTGTTTTGGTTAGCGGTTGCGTGGTGCGATCAAGCCCATACCCATAGTCATGCATGGAGTCTGTGGTTGTGGACTTGTGGGAGTTTGTGGTTGTGGGCTTGTGGCGGTAGAAATAAAGAGCAGGGTCCTCTATCAGGCAGTTTGTTGCAACGCTTGTCACCTCCTTGTGACGTGCTGATTCTCTTGGGTCTGACATCGACTCGCTTTACTTTGACTGTCCTCGTCCCAAAATAAGTGGTGTGCTTTACTTTAGATATCTTATTTGTCTGCTTGTCATATTCCAAAAATATATAAATATTTATATATTCTAATATTGTATAACTTATTTTATTATTAGAGATATATTCATAATAATTTATTTATTTTATATAATTTGCATAAAAAGTTGAATAAGACAAATGGTTAGACATGGCTAAAAGATAAAAGTCAAAACGTCATTTATTTTGAGATGGAGTAATGAATTACTAGCTCTTTTTTTACATGAGTATAGCTGTCTTTTCGTTTTTGTTTTGAGTGGTTTCTTTTCCAGCTTTACCTGGAAAATGGATCTTTTATCCTTTTTCTTTCTTTGTTTCTAGTTCTTTTATTTACTTTGCTTCTTACAGTATAAATATGCTTTCCTTGCAAAAAAAAATGGTGAAATTCAAGCCCGATCGAGGACTGCAGGATAATCAATAATCCTCGCTGTTTACATGCATGGACGTACCAACAAAATTAAAGACCGGGGAAAGCCACCACCAAGGTACGTATCCCTATTCTTCTCGTTTTTCATCTTAATTTTGAAGAAAGTTTGAAGCGTGCATCACGGCCGAAATTAAGTGCGCTTCCAAGAAAGCACTGCTGTATGCGTACAGACCCTGTATCTAGCTTCTACAGTCGTACTAGCATTTTACAAAATTAAATGATTAATTAATCAAAGCCGCTGCCGCAGCACCCAGTGGCTCTTTATCAATCACTTTGTCCTTCTGGCCTCATCTTTCCTGCCAGAATCTTAAATCTATCTCCCATGGGGATCTCATGGCCCTCAATGTTAATTCCCGATTCCCAAGCAAATCCCAGTGCGTGAAGAAAGCCAACTTTCGAGTTGGAAAGCGTACGGCAGCGGTGCACTCTTAGTCCCTAAGACTTCGGACTCCACGATTCCTTCTTCCCAGCAAGCGGCTCAGGTAAGCAGATCCCCTACCAGTCAAGTCAAAATAATTCTTCTTCTTTTTTTAATGAGAAAGCCAAAAAGGTTAACTTCAATCCCTTTGTGTTTCGCCAACACGCTTGCTTTTGTTATCAGGCGTAGTGGATATTTCACCTCCGAATTCCGAAAAGATCAAGACGGAGCTGCCGTGTCATGGCAAATTAGCAAGCTAATAAACTTCTCGCTAATGTCAACATCATCAATTCATGTTGTCCAAGTACTCCCTTCGTCTCAAATTGTAAGTCATTTTAATAATCTTTGAGAGTCAATCTATTTTAAGTTTGATCAAGATTATAGAAAGAATTATAAAAATTTATGATATCAAATAAGTATATTATAAAAATATAGTTAACGAATAATCTAATAATACTTATTTGATATCCTAAATATTATTATATTATCGTAGTAATTGGTCAAAGTTAAGATGCTTTGACTCTTCATGATTCTTGAAATGAATTACAATTTAGGACGGATGGAGTACTTCACGATATAGCAAGTATTACCTTATCAACTTGAGCACACATCTGTCTAACTGCACAGTGGGCCCATGCCAACCCCACGTTGCAAAAGAGACCCAGATACTTCCAGAGTCATCTAGACAGGGGATCGGAGGCACTGACCATGTCTCACGTGCCAATTAATCTGACGTGGCCCCTAATGAACCAACCAATTGTGCCGCTAAACACACTTCCACCAGGCACGGGTCCAGCGTGTCGCTGTCCACGTACCTGATGACTTTCCATCCGCCCGGTCGCATTTCCGGAATCCGATCCCAACCGTCGGCACGCATCTGTCCCAACTGTCCAGTGGGCCCACACCGACCACGGGCCCCACTTCATGTGCGAGATATTTCCGGGGGCTTTCACTTTCGCTGCAGGTGGGCGACGCTGGGTGTCGGCAACGGAGCAGGCATGGTTCCTCCACATGCGGATCGCTGGGATTCCCTCCATTTCATGTTTGAGACTGCAGCCTACAAGTGTGTGGATCCAATGGAGCATGGAGATGGAGGCTTTACTTTTCCGATTATTACTCCATCCTATTTATTCTACAAAACATAAATATTATATTTTTATGCATGTTGTCCGTGCTTTTACATGTGATTAAAGATTTTCTATTTCAAATGCTTTTTTGTCCAACCCGATTTAATATATGCAACTTATTGCATTAATGTCTGCAATTTCCACCACTTCCACTAGAGGTTAACATTGTTTTTGTACCCTAATATTCATTAATTATAACAACGTATATACTACTATATATATGAATAAAAAAATCTTTGTGTGCACTATTTATGTCTTCTTGTTTCTTTATTTTCTTTTTACGGACTCATTTTGTTATGTACGGACCCCAACCTACCTAGCTTTGTACGGTCAAATAAAGTGTGTAATTTTCTATTTCCTATACCTGTATATAGGATTTCTAAAAAAATCTTTTTAAAATTTATTATCTAATTCATCATTTGGAGTGTTATTTGAGTAAAGTAATTTTCTTTACTTTTGTACCCTCTTACAGCTTTTCTACTTGCACTCTAGGGAGTAATCCACACTCTCTATCTTTGGGTACCAACTCTAGAGAGCAATCCTCGCTCTCTCTCTATCTTTAGACAGCAAGAAATAAGAAATAGAGGATGTCTATTAAAGAAGTTGTTGCAAAGTATTTTTTTTCTCCTAAAATTTTTATAAAGGATATAAAGAATCTAGTGACAATGCTCTAAAAATTCATCTAATTTCAACACAATCCATAACCACACGGGAATACGTGTTACATATGCATTATTGAGAGGAGAAGTGGGAGTGGGGATGTGGCATGTAGATCAACCTCCAACCGTGTCCATCACCTTGCGATGCGCGACACTAGCATGATGAGCATGCACGGGTCCTCTCCTTCGATCCCATGTGACGGCGTCACGGGACGCGGAACCATGTACGAGATCGAGCGTTCTTTTAATAATTGATATATATATATATATATATAACTAAAACAACACTTTTTAAGAGATACTATATGAACAGACTATAAGAGATATGAAGTATTTCATAGGTTTTTATGGCTAAAGACGCTAAACAATAGAGACACTGTGCCTTAAAAAAAAGAACTCATATGAGAAGTGTCTTATTGCAGTAACGATATAGTAGGGACGTCAGACCACACGGCACTCGTAAAGGTTTCTAACACTACGCCCATAAGGCACAGCAGGGGCAGCTGATAAGGCACAGTAGGGGCGACTGGGCGAGACGCTCTATAACACCTTAAAATTTATGTTTTGGATTATTATTAGAAAGTGCTAAATAAATTTGCTTTTCTATATTCTTTTTTAGAAAATATTTGAATGGGTTTGTGCTTGGTGCTTTGCTTGGTTTTGCTGGTGTGAAAAAGAATTTCTAAACCTCAAGCAAGTCACGTCTTGATTTTCTTCGAATTTGAAAATAAAGCTTCGAAAACCCAAGTTTGCCTCAAGAAGGTTTTGGAAAAACGTTTTCAGAAAAATCCTTTCTCTTGCTTAGAGAGAGAGAGTTTTCATTTACCTCTATAGTGTTGGCCATTGCTCTAGCTAGACACCATCCCCTACTTAGCTTCAGTCCACCCTGGCTTGCCCCAGCCTATCCTGACCTGACCTAGCTTGCTCTAGCCTCTCCTAGCCTTAACTGGCCAGCTCTAACCAGTCCTGGCCAGCCCTACCCGGCCATGTTCACCCCGGCTAGGCTAGCAGTAGCCGCAGCCGGCCACCAGTGGCCAAACTTGGCCATCAGCAGCATAGCAAGGCCAGCAGTAGTCCGGTCTAAGAACCCTTTGCCATCCTCAAGACATCCTAGCTTACTTTTGCCAGCTCCTACCTAGCTTGGGGCACTCCTGGCCTCACCTAGCTTCATCTGGCCAACTTTGGCCAGCAACAGCAACCTGTGGCCACTCTCAGCTGGCCACGGTCAACTTCGGCCGGCCATAGCCAGCACTAGCTTGGCCACAGCGGCCACAAGCAACCATAGCCTTCCACGGCCACCTTGAGCCCTCTCTGGCCATCCCTGGCCAACTCTGGCCACTCCCAGCCGGTAATGGCCAGCCATGACCAGCGGCAGCCGGCCAGCAGTGACCAAACCTGGCCACCAGCAGCAGCAGCCGGCCCAACGGGCCAAGTCCAGCGGCTTCAGCCCCACCGGTTCCCCATCGGCCTATAAATAGCCAGCCCCAGCGCACCGTAGCCCCTTGGCAAACCCTAGCCGCGCGCAGCCGGCCACAGCAAGCCACCGTTGGCCACGGTCGGCCGCCGCCGGCCACGGTCGGCCGCCGCCGGCCGACCGAGTCCCGGCCGAGGGCCGTGGTCCTCCCTCTCCCGCGCGCCGCTGCTGGCCGCCGTCGGCCGTACCTTGCCGCATCTGGCCGCCGCAGCTGGTCGTAGCAGGCCGTAGCCGGCCGTCGCCGGCCGTAGCAGGCCGCAGCAGGCCAAGGCCAAGGCCCCTTCCCCCGGCGCGAGCTGTAGCCTGGCTGCCATGGCCATGACCTGGAGAGGAAGATGGACAGAGGTAGAAGATGAGGTATTTACGACTTTGCCACCAAGCGATTTATTTACAGTTTTGCCACTGATCGTATAATCTCCGCCGTTTCACCGTTTTAACTCCGAATCGAGCGATTCCAGTTGCGTTAGTTTCGTGTCATCGCGATCTACGTAGTAGTGCTAGTGGTTTTCATGTCATTTAGTTGTAAATTTATTTATTGATTTAAATATTAATTAGATTAATAATTATTTAATAGTTTTATAAATAAAAGTAAACAAGGGTTTCTATTTTCGATCTCTTTGTGCTATGAACGTGTCAACCTTAGGTTTTGTGTGAAATATGATCTTCATGATGTCATATGTCTGTGCATTTAATCTTGTTCACTTGTGTAATAATTAGTTGATGCTCAACTAAATAAAAGCAACCTAGGGCTATGGTTTCGTTGTCCTTGTGTTGCGATCATGTCAACGTATGTTGCTTGTTATCAATAATGTTTGTCACATCATGTGTTATGTAAGTAATCTTGTTTGTTAATTAATGTGTGCTCTCTTGTATAAAAGTAATTTAGGTTTGTACCTTGAGTTTTCATACATGCCTGTCAATATGACTAGTACAAACTTAAATGCTTCTTTATTAATTATGACTTGTTTAGAGTTACCTTGGAAACATGTCATGCTTCGTTAAGTGTTCTCACATGTTATATCATATTAACCTGGTTAATAATGACTCAATGTCCTTTATAATTTATAAAAGTAACTTAGTTTATATTCACATCGATCTTTAATGCTAATGTGATTAATTTTCGCATTAATGCCTTTTCGTTAATGGCATGCTTAGTTCAACCTTGAATCATAAATGCTCTATGTTTAATATCAACATGTCTTGTCATTTATGTCCTGCTTAGATTAATCTTTAAGCATATGATGTTCTTTAATGCACTCGCATGTTCTATGCTTTATAAATTATGAATGTTTAATTGGCTTAGATAATGTAATTGCTTATAAATAGAGTATGACTAATGTTTAACCTTGCTTTACATTTCAGCATCATCCAACTGATTTGACTTTATGTCTTTCTTATATGTTCCGCATCTTGCTTTAGTAAATGTATCAATCTTAAAGTTTGTCTCTATGCTTGTTGCAAGTACCTCGATAGCCGTGTTTTCTTTAACGATAGATCCGTCGTTCGTCGTTCTTGCGCTCTTACGATCGTAGCACCGAGTTTGGCCATTTAGACCATTCTGTTTTTTAGTTTCTCTTTTGATTGGTGTATTGTTCTTAGTCTTGTATTTTTTGTGTGTTTGTTCGTGTTGTTTGGTTGCTGCGACTAGACGAAGAGCGGTTTGTTAACGCTGAAGACTAAGCTGAGGACCAACAAGTGCAGCTGAAGCTGGAGGCCAGAAGAGCAGCTAGACTTTGGATTTAAGGCAAGTGCAGGCACCTTTGATCATATTGTGCCTATTCACTTTTAATTAATACATTGCATGTGTCTTAGATCGGCAAACCATAGGAATGACTAGCCACTTTATCCATATATCACCTATGGGGGTTTTAGTTGATAGGTTAATAGGTTGCTAGTGCTCTACCTCACCTTTCACCTGCCTAATGAAGATAAAACTTGCTTCTTAAAATATGTTGGAGCCATGGGCTCTTGGCTTCGGCCATTGGAGAAGTTGATGTTGATCCGCATCGTTGGTTGGCGGTGAAAGACGGGAGAAACGGATGCTACTGGGACTCGTGTTGATGAGGGTATCTGTATCTCCTCCCCTTGTGGACCTTTCGTGGAGCGGCAACCTGGGACTTTTCGTACATCTCTAGGCTAATGGGCTCTAGCTTGGTCTATTAGCAGGATCATCATAGGCAGGAGGGTGGCTTACCGACGGGTAGCATAGCTATGGCGTGAAGGGTGTTACAAGTTCTAGCATGAGAGTTCTGGTTGATCCGTAAACCGAGGCGGCGGCTATGAGTACGTCTCTCATGTGCTTGGGACATCGCGGATCGGGTTACCACTGCCTATGACCCTGTGAAGGACCTCATTGTGACCTCTGCCAGCCTATCTTGGCAATGGGCTAAGAGGCTGATCACCTCGGGCATAAAGAGTAATCACAATCTAGAGTGAAAGTGTACACCTCTGCGCAGAGTTAAAATCGATATATCGTCCATGCTCACGGTCACGAGCAGCCCAGATCCTTGCATGATTTAGCCAAATGGTTTTAAGCTGATAAATCATGGTGATGTTGTTGAGGAGGTGGCTACCTCTGTTCTTGGACAGGATGGCAATCCTGTGTTGCTTGAGATGGCATTCTCAAGGTTGATGCTTAATGATATATGTTTATGTTTATGATGCTAAATGACACATTAATTGCTACTTGAACCTTGATAAAGGGTTGGGTGTTTCAACCAAGTTGATTAGAGAATAGGTTGCAATAAGTTAAAATCTTAATTATTTATATTAAAATGCTACCGCAGTTTACCTTTCAGCTTTACCTTGTACTAGCCTTGCATGTCATTACTTTTCGTCTGTACTTGCTGAGTTTCGACATGGAACTCACCCTTGCTATAGTTTTTAGTAAGGTGCTGCTCAAAAGAAGGACAAAGATTGCCGTGGAGTTTTCTGGAAGTGGGTTAGCAGTGTTTGGCGTACGGAGCCCCCAGTCAACTGTCCCTGAGAAGAATGAAGACTAAAGAGAAGTCTTAGCCAATGTTCCGCGTTACTCTGATTGCGTAAGTGTTAAATACATATGTTTTCACTATATAATACATTGTTTTTCTGATATTACCATTTTCTGTTGTATGTGTGGACTTTCTGGGCACACATACGATGACCTCTGGTCTTCTTTGGAGACCAGGGTGTGACACGCTCTTTCTAAACCGCATTTACAGTGGATTCCACTGTAAGGGCGGTTGAAAACACCAGCCGCCCTTGTAGTGCCCCATTAGTAAGGGTGGCTGGTGTTTCCAGCCACCCTTACAGTGGAAAACCAAAAAATATAAAAAGGAAAAAAAAAGCCCACATGGGCTTTGATCTGGGCTGCCATGGAGCTAGATCTCGCCGCCGACGTCGATCCTCCATCGCTGGCCGGATCCGGCCTCACCGTTGCTGGAGAACGCGCCGCCACGGCCTTGCTCCACCATCATCGTCATCTGGGAGGAGGGAAGGGAGGAGGCTGCCTTCGTTGTGGGAGGAAGAGGCCTCACGCCGTCACGGCCTTGCTCCGCTGGCGCCATCCATCAGGTCAAGCACGCTGACGCCACCTCGCTCGCAAATCTATGAGGGAGGTAGAGTTAGGGGTGGATCAAGAGGGAAGAGAGTGAGAGCAGAGGGGAAGAGAGAGTTGTACCAGCGGAGGAAGGAGCTCGAGATAGGGGCCCCGAGCCGCGTCATGGCCGCCTCGCGCGCAGCACCACCTCCGCCATGGCCGCCTCGCACGCGCCACCACCTCTGCCTTAGCTACCTCGCGCGCAGCTCGTCCTCGCACGACGCGCCACCGGCGGTGAGGGAGGCAGAGGGATCTCGTCCTCGAGAGCAGCGCCGCCGGTGAGGGAGGGAGGAGGAGGACGCGGGGTGCTGCGTGTATACAGGAGAAGTAGGAAAGAAAGGAGTTAGAGTTTGGGGAGGCAACCGGCTTCATTTTTAACTAGCCAAGGTGAATCCTCCACCGTCCGATCGAGGATCGGACGACCACGATTGCGCCACGGCCAAATAGGGCTGCTATGGGCCGCCGAGCGCCGCGTGCACGGCCGCGGGAGCTGGCCGTGTGCCATTTTCGCGACCGAGCCAAATGGTTTACCCTCGGCCTGGTATGAACAGTGTGATTTTTGAATTTTTTTCTTTAATTTTTCAGAAACTTATTTATAGTATATTTGAATGAATTTGACTAGTGTTTATTAATACTTTCTTAAATCTAAAAACGACCTATGTATCGAACGTAAATCTTGATGAGCTATACAAACATGGTATTCAAAATATTTTCATTTGAGGTCATTTAGTCGCTCAATTGACCAAGTTTGACCAAGTCAAACCTAGATTTTTAAAAAATAACAATTAGACTGTAGTTTTTAAAGCTCTAGATGGTCTCAAATCAAAAAGTCATGAATATATTTGATACGTAGGCCGTTTTTGTATTTGGTAAGGTGTTAGCAAAGTATAGTTCTAAATCCACAAGTCTCACATATAGTTTCATAAAGCCTGTGTGAGATTTAAGATTTTATGACTAGTGTTTACTAACACTTTATCAAATGCAAAAATGACATATGTATCAAATATAGATCTTGATGAGGTGTACAATCTTGGTATTCAAAAGTTTTTCAGCTGAGGTCATTTAATGTCTCATTTGATCTTTTATCGAAACCCATTGTAAGGACGGCTCCAAAGCCAGAATCCCCGCAGTGAAAGAGGAGGCGCTCTCTCTGTGTAATTTTCACGTAGTGTAAAAACAACGCAGATGCAAATAGGATAATCACGTCGTCACCTACACTCAACATCAGCATTCGACGAGGTGAATGCACCCGGCCGGTCATCGTCGGCACGGCATGCCGCGCCGCCCTGGGCATGGGAGCAAGCGCCCTGCAGATGTCGCGGTGAGTTGCCAATGCCATACGTACTCTACTCCGTTGCCTGCGCTGCCGACTGGCAGTGCATGTGCATGGCCTTCAATAACGTGGCGGCACGTGTGGAGGCTCTACGTGATTCGAGGATGGACGGACGGACGAATCAATGGTGCATCGAGTAAAGCGCGTTGACTACCTGACCCCTTGGTTCCATCCCGTGCCCGTGCTGGGCCAATGGAGGAGGGCATGCATGAGGTACGGGCGCTGGCACGTGAGGCCAAGCTCCGACGGCCGAGCCCGTTCGCGCACGCACGCACGCACGCAGGCGAGCTGGCTGGTCGGGGCTCCATCCGCGCCTCTGCCGCCAGTGCCCAGCTGCATCTGCATGCCATGTGCGCGCCACGCCAGTTAAGTCACTTTCACGATTACATCATGCATAGTCGTTGCATCACACGTAACAGGCGCTCAAAATCAAATTCCATCATCTGTCGCCCATTGCGTGATCGATGCGCGTGGACGCGTGGTGTGTGCTAGCTTTGCCGCTGCCCACTGCCCGCCGACGCTGGCTATGGCAACTGAATCTGACTCACTCTAGGTAATAAGGGTCTTCTCACCGGCCCACCGCTTTAATTTCTCTGCGTACGAGACCGAGTCTGGAGTGGACTGTGAGGATCATTGCAATTGTACGCGTGACCGAGACTATGTTTGATCGACCTGACCAAAACGCCTACTTTATTTATCATCAATCAAGAAGAAAAAAACAGTAAGACCTACCCTCTGAACCAACGACGACAACAAACCACATTAATAATAACGGGATTAGAAGAGGCTGTCAAACGACTGCTTATTATATAAGTACGCCCGTAGCAGCCGTAGATGACCGGTCTATCAGTTCGCGGCGCCAGGACCAGTGACCCCTGACCATAGACCCTTTCGTTTCTACCAGCAGTTATGTGAAGACTGGACTGTAATATTTGAAACACGTACTCCCTCCCAGTCACGTACGTCGGGCTGGAGACTGGACTTTCATTCCTGATCCGTCCATGACTCGTCGCATAATAATAACAATGCACACTATGTAACAGGTCAGATATCATGGACGACGCGCGCGGCTATATGTGGTTGGAGTATGGTCAGTCAGTGTGACACACACCAAGGTTCTGATATAAACGACGCCCGCATAATTATTTACGGCCTCCTCCCTTTCTTCCAACCGGACTGTACGTATTTCCATGCATGGAACTGGAAAGATTGTAGAGAGAAAGATGCTTATCCGTGAACGTTTGTCTTTTGTAGGCGACAGGCCGACAGTCAGTGACACCCCTCACCTGTTCTCCGTGCTGTGCATTGTGCAAGAGCAAGCGCCGCTTCAGTTTTTTCTGTCCACCCCTTCTCTTCTTCTGGTCCCTGCCCACGGCCCATCGTCAGCTACACATTTCAGCCCGTTAACCAAGCTAGCTCTTTCACGGAAAAGGTCCACTTTTCCTCTGCTCAATTTTAGCGAAAGTCCGATTGTCTTCCCTAAATGACAAACCGGGTAAACATCTCCGTCAGCTTTTCTATTTACCTCCCGGCCTCAAGCGGTTTTGAATGTAGTTTTGTCATTTTCTTTTCTATTTATCTTAGCTGAATCTTTAAAAAATCATAATAAATTATAAAATATAAAATAAAAAAATCTAATTTTGTTAGATTCTACGTGAGTAGATCTATACAGTGAATATATAATATATTAAGTTTTAGTGCAAAATTTTTATTCTAGATTTGGATCTATGATTTTCTGTATTTAATTAGAATTTCATGATGGCCTAACTATTGTATGCATGAACCATAATAAAAAAAATTCATACTCGTTGGTCTAAATATAACTTAGTTATATATTTATTTAGATTTATGCTTGTTAAATCTAAAATTCTCATACTCATTGATATACTTATTGAGGTTTATGCGTGTATGCATCTATTTATTTTGGCTGAATCTTCAAAAAATCATAATAAATCATAGTAAATCACAAAATAGAAAAATCTAGTTTTGTTGGATTCCACGTGAGTAGATCTACATAGTGAATATATAATATACCAGGAGCATACCCCGCACGTTGCTGCAGGAAGTGCTAATTTAGAATGAGATTAAACTATTTATATAATTTTTAGAAATTGATTAACTATTAGAAACTGATGGATAACATGGCATACTGATGTGATATCTAATAGAATGTTGGTGGATATCATAATTGTTTGTGCCAGTAAACTTTAATTAAAAGTGTTAGTAGGCTGTTGAAGTGGATAATTTGGATGTCGAGATGAATAGGTAGTGGAGTTTATCTTTATAGGAGTATGAGATTAAACTATTTATGCAATTCTTAGAAATGGATTAACCATTAGAAAATGATGGATAACATGGTATGCTAATATGAATAGCTAATAGAATGTTAGTGGATATCATAATTATTTATGCTAGTAAACTTTAGTTAAAAGTGTTAGTGGGCTGCTGAAGTGGACAGTTTATATGTGAAGATAAATATGTAGCGGAGTTTATTTTTACATGAGTATAAAATTAAGCTTTAGTGTAAAGTTTTTATTGTAGATTTGGATCTATGATTTTCTATAATTATTTAGAATAACTTATAAATATAACTAGGTGAATGCCCCGCGCGTTGCTGAGGGAATAGAGATGTTATATAAGAACTTTATATAAAGCACAAAGAATTTACGGTTAAAGAGCCTTCAAAACGTGTGAATGTATAATATATTGCCCCGCACATTGCTATGGAGATCATAAGTGAAATTATACAATTTATATTTACTATATATATGAATGAATAAATATTATAATGTATGTATTTTGGTGTAGATAACTAAATATATATAAGTAATTGATATAGTTTGCTAATGTGAATAGCTTGAATAAAGACATAATAGACGTGGATGCATGAAGTGATAGTGCATATGCTAAATAGTGCTAGATAGTGGAGTGTTCTAGTGGATGCTGACGTAGACACTTTGAATGATAAGAGAATTACTTAGTAGGTTTTATCTATGTAGGAGATATAGATTTTTATAGTCCGTTTGTGTTGAAAATTTCATGATGGCCTAACTACTGTATGCATGAACCATAGTAAAAAATTCATATTCATTGGTTTAAATATAACTTAGTTATATATTTATTTAGGTTTATGCTTGTTAAATCTAAAATTTTCATATTCATTGATATATTTACTTAGGTTTATGGGTGTATGCATTTTGATTATTCTAGGAACACTACAGTTAGGCCATTGTCCCAATGTGTCGTTATTCAGTATATGGACCATTTTTTTTTGAAAATTACACAGTCAATACAAATGCTTGTACATACGCACACTCACCCGTATAGAATATTACTCTATCCTAGGTACATGAGAGGTTAAGAAGAGAAAGAAGTTAGTTACTAGAAAGAGAAAAGGGATAGTTATTTTTTTGAAAAATTGGCTCTGACGTGGCAGGTTTTAAACCTTTGGTGTGCATCGGCAATAGCTCAGGGACCAGATAGTCGGTTTCATAGATGGAGGACCTAGATGAGAAGAGGCCAATAGTTTAGGTACCCTGAGTGCATTTTACTCTAAAATAAATTAAATGACACATTCAATAGTTGGGAGTTCGATTACGCACACATAGATATATTTACATGTGTAATTGAACTCCGACTATATCCGTAAGAGTTTGTTTCAATGGGTTAAAAAGCCGAGAGAGCTAGGACGTCGACTAAAACTAGCCATTGGTTGTAGATGATGGCCCAAGATGACCTAGTTACTAGCCTAAACATACCCTCCTTACCTAGGTTAAACATTGTATAGAAAAACAAACATACACACAATGTGAATTGCATGATCTCAATATTTGTCTAGCGATCGAACAACAGGCCACACGGCTAGGTGGAATAATTCAGACCCATCACCAACAGAGCAACACGGGCAAGCAGTGTTGTGCGAATCAATCCCGTCAACGCACGCTTGCTCTGGTCACATGCCTTGTGCGTGACATGCCAGGTAAGTCCGTTGCATGATTACATCATGCCCTTTATATTCATCCTCAGTTCCTCACATCACATGTACAGACGCTCAAAGTCCATGCCCGTTACGCATTGGCTCAACTCTGGTTTCGCTAGATTTATTTCCGAGTCTCTCTCATATACTAGCGATCGTATTTTTTTTTCTACCTATTATTTTTAAATTTAAATGGTTTTATAAGGGGTCTAATCGCCGATGACATGTAGCGGGTGAAAGGTCCTTGTGTGGTTTTGGTAATTGAGCGACAATTTAGGTGGACTAACATGTGTTATGATTAAGATACATAGGGGTTAGTTTACAAGATCATGTGTGTGGGCAACATATGCCATGGAGGGCTTGATGTTGTTACATTGCTCATATATGTGATGATGAAGGAGCTTTATTGCATATGTGACATGACATAAAGTCATGTGACTAAGTTGGTGAAGATCAAGATGAGGCTTGGCTCGATGGACCGGTGGATGTGTGAAGGACAAGTCAAGGCTTTGAAGCGATGGACCATGAGACGGTGAAGTTTGAGCAAGACTTGGTGCCGATGGATCATGAGACGGTAAAGAGCAAGTGAGATCAAGATCAATGGACCAGGAAGGTTGCATGATGATATGAAATGGATCACATCATTTGATGATCGTGTTGGTGCATGTGTTGCACTTGCACATTTGGAGGCGATGGAGGAAATGGAAAAGCACAAGGCAAAGGTATAACCTAGGGCTTTTCATTTCACCGGTCTAAGGTTGAGTAGAGAAGAGCTTGACTGGATTTAGGATAGATAGCCGTACTATCAAGAGGGGCAAATTGGTTTGCATATCGGTCATCTA
Source organism: Bothriochloa decipiens (assembly GCA_023333625.1). Classification (NCBI taxonomy): domain Eukaryota; kingdom Viridiplantae; phylum Streptophyta; class Magnoliopsida; order Poales; family Poaceae; genus Bothriochloa; species Bothriochloa decipiens. The sequence goes on from CM041646.1 coordinate 26,870,057, forward strand.
GTGCCACTTGAGCGATCTAACATTGTGACATGCTAGGATCGAGTGGCGTTGTGAGATGAAGAGAAAATCTTTTGAAAATGATTGTGAAAATGCTAACACACATGCATATGGTGATGTACACTTGATGGTGGTTAGCACATTTGCAAAGGCGGAGGTGTTTGCAGGGTTGAGTTGGGTTTGGTAACCGCTCATCCTCCCCAAGCAAGCTCGGGGGGATTTGGCGCTTTTAGGAAAACTAGAGAGCTATTTTTTATAGCACCGGATGCAAGTTGGTTGGTGAAAACATGATAATTCTAGTGCACAAGGTGGTATTCTTATTGATTAGCATGTATGATAAAAGGTAGCGAAGTTTGGCGTCGATGCGGGCTTGGAAGTGTAAACATTCCAAGCGCCAGACGCTGGCGTACGGAGCGCCGGACGCAGCCCTGACGCGTCCGGCGCGTGAAAAGTGAAACAGGCAGACTGGCGCGTGCGCTGGACGGTCCAACGCTGGCGTCCGGCGTGACGGCCCCAAGCGAGGTACGCACTGTGTAGCGTTCGGCGCTCGGCGGACGTGTCTGGCGCCGTTGCGCGTGGCACGAAGAGTGAACGCACCGGACCCTGAACAGTGGAGGGGCAGCGTCCAGCGCTTAGTGGAGCTGCAGCGTCCGGTGTGGCCTAACGGCCAGACGCGCGGATGGTGAGCGCACCGGACGCGTCCGGTGGTTCCATCAGACGCGTCCGGCGCGTTAATCTGAGCCGTTTCGAGAAGTAGCCGTTGGGAGGCAACGGTCGACTTTGAATGCGGGCGACACGTGGCGCAAGATGAAGCGCCGGACGCGTCCGGCGGTCCCATCAGACGCGTCCGGCGCTTATGGTTAAGGTGCCCGAGGGGGCAACAACTAGTTTGAGTTGTTGGGCTATAAATAGAGATGGTGGCCGGCCTTGGGCATAGGCTGAGCACCTTGGGGACTTTGGGTCTTCATTGGAGAGTGCTTGGAGAGCCCTCTACTTACTTGAGCTTGATAGTGTTCATCCGATCAAGTGAGTGAGCGATTCTAGTGCGTTGCATAGAGAGATTTACATCGTGTGGCACTAGGTGTTCGTGTTGCAAGCCGGTGGGCTTGTTACTCTTGGAGGTTGCCACCTCCTAGATGGCTTGGTGGCAAGAGACTCCGTCGAAGCACGCAAGGAGATTGTGCGGTGCTCCGGAGAAGAGATTGTGAGGGGTTCTTGAGCCTTCCCCGTGGGAGTCACGAATTGGCTACTCTAGTTTAGCTCGTGGATTGGAGGATCCCCATCTTGTGTTGATTCATCGCACCTGAGGTTGTGGGTTTGGCTAGGTGACGCCAATTAGTGAGTGAATCTCCAAGTGGGTGCATTGCCACAAGAGGATGTAGCTTGGTGGCAACCAAGTGAACCTTGATAAAAATCGCCGTGTCATCTTGTGTCCACACTTCGCGGTGGTTTGCAATCTCTTTCACAAGCTTATATTTATATTCATATATATTGTGCTTGTGTTGTTGCTCTTGCAATTAGTTGGCTTGTGTAGCTTGTTAAACACCTTCTTGCTTGTGTAGCTAGAAGTAGTTCCTTTGCTTTGCTTATCTTGTGTAGATTAAGTAAAGTTGCGCTCTTAGGTTCGGTTTGTGTAACCTTGTCCTTGAGCATCTAGTGAGCTCAGGTTGGCTTTGTGCTTTTGCTCATTAGAATTGTGTAGATGCTCCCTTGCTTGATAAAGTACTAGTTGCTTAGGTTTGTGTGACCTTGCAAGCTAGACTTGATTAGGAGGGCACTAGTTAGTTTGGCACCTTGCTTTCTTGTGTAGGATCTTTTACAAGGTGCACTAGAGTTATAGTTAGAGAGGTAAAGTCTTGGCTAGACCGATAGTTTTAATTTCGGATTTATTTCGGTTAGCCGGTGCGATAAGTTTTAGAAAGGACTATTCACCCTCCTCTAGTCCGCCATCTCGACCTTTCAGCGGGGTGAGAGCGAGGCCGAAGGGGGACGCATGGTGGCGTGGCGGCACTAGGGCGCATGGCCTAGGGCTGCGTGCACCTGGCGGCTGCGGTTGCGCAGGGTAGGGATCGAATGACCGTGGCGTGTGGAAGGTCTAGATGGCTAGACCGGGGGGTGTGAATAGCCTAATAAAATTTTCTTCAAAAGCCACTAAAATAATTTGATCAATATAACAAATGGCGTAATGCGGTTTGCTTATCCTACAAGGATGAAAGCCAGGCATCTATTTAATTCACAATTTTACTAAAGCACACAACAGCCAATAAGAAACAAAGCTGGAGCTACTTAAGCCAAACAAGCTACCACAACAAGCTAGCAAGCAAATAGAAGAATGTAAAGCAAGAAATGCTAAAAAGAGGAAGATATTGTTATACCGACGTTGACGAGATGAGATAGCCAATCAAGATGATCAATGACAAAGAATATCAATCACCGGATGAATATCAATATCAATCACAATATGAGACGTTCACGTGCTTATCGGCACACTAGTCCCCGTTATGTCCCTCTACACCACGTGGATCGGTGGCTAATCGATATGACACACTGAGCCTCTCAAAGGCGCCACAAGAACCTACCAAAATGGTGAGAAGTTGTAATGACACGAGCAATTTACTAGTGCTACCTTAGGCGCTCTGCCAGGAAAGGTGCAAACCCCTCACAAGATCATCGGAGCCAGCCACGAACAATCACCAAGACGTGCTGGACCTCCATTGCTCCTCCAAGCCATCTAGGTGGCGACAACCACCAAGAGTAACAAGAAAACCCGTGGCAAATCAATCCCCCAAGTACCTCTAGATGCAAAACAATGATCAATGCACTTGAATCACTCAATCTTACTCGAATGTTGCAATCGAAAGCAAGAAAATGAGTAGGGATGAGTGTGAGGACATTGGCTCAGCTCAAGAGTCACAAGAGTGTAAGAATGGCGAGAGAGAGCCACCCATGTTCGGGCAACCTCTTATTTATAGCCCCACACACAAAACTAGCCATTTGCTACAAGTCCAGCTGTGCACGGGGTTGCAGGACGTGTCCTACACGTTCAAATATAGCATGGGAAACACTTTGATTCAACAAACCAACCTCCGGACACGTTCTGTGCAGAGCTCCGGACTCGGACAAAACACTGTAGCGTGTCCTGCGTGTGTATCTCAGTTCAAAAGTGAAGTCGACCGTTGGAGCCCCGGACGCGTCCAGCGCTTCGGCCCAGCTTTCGGCGTTCAGAGTACAACTCTTGGGGTATGACGCGGTGCTCTCTGAGTTGCGTCCGGGGCTCTCCGAACACGTCCAGAGTTCCTCATCCGGCGCGTTGAAATTTTAGGCCACCAGCAGCTGTGAAAGCCCTCGAGAAAATGAACTGTCTGGACGCGTCCAAGGCCAGCATCCGGAGCTCAGGACGCGTCCAGAGCTCAGTGTCCAGAAGTTGAAGTCTCGTGCTAAAATGGGCATATCTTTTAGCTCCAAACTCCGTTTTCGATGATCTTGGACTCTTTGGAAAGCCTATTCAGAGGACTACACATTCCACTAAACATCTTGATCCAAATTGCTAAGGATCAAAGTAGTTTTCCAATCCAAGATCCATCAACTCTCTTTTCAACATATATCTTGATTGCCTTGATCATGTATGAGCTATTCCAAGTATGTGTAATATTCAAGCACATATTTTAGCTCATTTTCAATTTAAGCATAGAAGGCGAAGAAGATGCGCTCTATCCAAATGCATATGCTCAAAGAATGACACCTAGAGTCACGTTTAGGATTCAGTTGCAACGTGAAATCCCCTCTTTATAGTACGGCTATGTATCCTAAGTCATCCACACCCTCTATGGTGTCTTGGATGCAAACCAAAAAGCCCTACCATATACATTTGTCTTGAGTTTCAAGAGTTGGCATTGCATTGCATTTTCATCCACCTTGATCACGATGAGCACTTTATCGCATTCATCCTTCTTGATTCTTGCTCCACCATGTCTCCTAAGCCAATCACCATATAGCTACAACCATGCTAGACCAAGGTGATTAGCTCTATGCAGTCACTAATTACCAACACCAAACATCGGAATTTCAATCTCCCCCTTGTTGGTAATTGGTGACAACACTTTCATAAAGATATTGTGATAAAATTTGATTGACTTCATGTCATCTTGCCCAAATATATTACCATGTGTAAGAAATATGGACAAGTGATCATGAACTCAAGTTGGTAGTAAAGGCTTCCCCTTCATGTATGCTATATGTTTGGATTTAGGAAGCATACATGTCTAGATTAGGAAAAATAGGAGCATTGACTACTAATTGGTGCTAAGTGTTAAGATTATAGACCTTTGAAGCGTGATACCATCAGAGTAGTGGAAAATACCATCTTAGCACCATGTTTGTTAGATGTCACTTGCTAGAAACAACATAAACTTGATGCCTTGTGAGATCAACAATAGAGAGAAAGGTATCAAAGAGAAGCTTACAACTATGATCATTCATCAATCATATTTATGTCTAGCAAGTCACCACACAAGCAGTAAATTTGAGAAAAGAAAATGCATTATAATGCATCAAACATATGAAATTCACATAGAGATGCAAACAATCATGCTTAGGAGCTTGCTCCCCCTGCTTGTGTGCTCAAAATTTTAGTTGACCTCTCTATCTTTGTGAACAACATTTTCTCCCCCTTTGTCACCAAAGACCACAAGGGATAAAATTTAGATAAATTATCATGTTGTTTTATAGGTGAGAGTCAAGTTGTGGTTCAACCTAGATTGCTTGCATAAGTAATATACTTCGATTTGATCCAAGGAAAAGCTTCTTCGCACCTCACTAGAAGGGTTGTCATGCATAGTTATTAGATCAAACACTTAGGATCACAAGCTCCCAAACTAGTTATATGCTACCACTAGATCATACAAATCAAAGAAGCAATAGTGGCACCATATAAACTCCAAATTTATTTATTTTTCATGAAAAAGCCTAGAACAAGAGTATTATGACTAGATGCACTATGTCCTTAGCCTAAAATGTATGACATGTCAACCAATTATACCTTGTTTTGTTTGAAGGAGAGGCATGACAAATATGGGGTGCATCAATTCATGTTGGAGAAGTCAAGTATGTTCAACTCATTCTTGAGCTTGTGAAATCTCTTCTCATCTAGTGGCTTGGTGAAAATGTCAGCTAATTGATCTTCGGTGCGCACACTTTCAATTGTAATGTCACCCTTTTGTTGATGATCTCTTATGAAGTGATGACAAACATCAGTGTGCTTTGTTCTTTTTTTAATGTGATTCCATAGTCCTTAATGTTGCCTTCATCAACAAGAGTTGTGCACAACAACTACCCACTGCAATGTATTCGGCTTCGGCGGTAGAGAGTGCAACACTATTTTGCTTCTTGGATGACCATGAAACTAGTGATCTTCCCAACAATTGACATGTTTCGGAGGTGCTCTTTCTTTCAACTTTGTCACCGGCATAATCGGAATCCGAATATCCAATTAGCTCAAAGTTTGCACCTTTTGGATACCACAATCCAACATCTTGTGTATGCTTCAAATACCTCAATATTCTTTTTGTTGCTTTCAAATGACTTTCTCTTGGTGAGGCTTGAAATCTCGCGCACATACATACACTAAACATCACATCAGGCCTTGATACCGTCACATAGAGTAGGCTACCAATCATTGATCTATATAGCTTTTGATCTACCATGTTGCCACTCTTGTCAATGTCCAAGCTTTCATTTGTGCCCATTGGAGTTGTATGCCCTTTGCATCTTCCATGCTAAATTTCTTGAGCATATCTTTGATGTACTTAGTTTGACTCACAAATGTTCCTTCTTTTATTTGCTTGATTTGAAGTCCAAGAAAGAAACTAAGTTCTCCAATCATTGACATTTCAAACTCTTTTGCCATCATCTTTCCAAATTTATCACAAAAGTCTTGGTTAGTTGAGCCAAAAATGATGTAATCAACATAAATTTGCATCACAAATATGTCCTTGCCAATCTTCTTGGTGAAAAGAGTAGTGTCTACTTTACCCATGACAAATTCTTTGGATAGCAAGAAATCTCTCAACCTTTCATACCATGCTCTTGGTGCTTGTTTCAACCCATATAAAAGCCTTCCTCAACTTGTATACATGATTGAGTTTCTTGTCATCTTTAAAACCAGGAGGTTGCTCCACATATACCTCCTCTTGAATGTACCTATTGAGAAATGCACTTTTGACATCCATTTGATAGAGCTTGATATTGTGAGTAGAAGCATAAGCAAGTAAGATTCTAATTGCTTCTAATTTGGCAACCGGGGCATAAGTTTTACCAAAGTCAAGACCTTCTATTTGTGTGTAACCTTGAGCCACTAGTCTTGCTTTATTCCTTACTACTATCCCATCTTGATCTTGTTTGTTGTGAAAGACCCATCTTGTTCCAATAACATTGTGATCCTTTGGTCTCTTAACTAGTTCCCAAACTTCATTGCTCTTGAAATTGTTGAGCTCTTCATGCACGGCATTTACCCAATCTAGATATCTCAAAGCTTTATCAATGTCTTTTAGTTCTTCCATTGATACAAAAGAGAAGTGAGCACAAAATGATGCTAATTTTGATCTAGTTTGAACTCCCTTTTCTATGTCACCAATGATGGAGTCTAATGGGTGGTCTCTTGCAATGTGTGTTGGTTGAAGCATTTGGACTTGATTGCTTGAATCTTGATGTTGATCATGAGTAGGAGATGAAGAACTAGTCATGTGTTGATCTTGTTGCACTTGACATGATGTACTAGCTTGATTTTGCACTTCAGAACCATTGGCTTGTACTTGATCTTTGTTTTAACCAAATCAATCACTTGCCTTGGTCTAATGTCACCAATGTCCATCTCTTTCATTGCATTAGTCAATTGAGTTCCTCTCACATCATCCAAGTTATTTTACTCATCTTGAGAGCCATTTATTTCATCAAACTCATCATCATGAACTTCTTCGAGTGTGCCACTAGCCAAATTCCAAACTCTATAAGCTTTGCTTGAGGTGGAGTAACCAAGTAGGAAGCCTTCATCATATTTCTTTTCAAACTTGTTCAATCTAGTGCCCTTCTTCAAGATATAGCATTTGCAACCAAAAACTCTAAAATATGCAATATTTTGCTCTCTTCCATTCAAGATCTCATATGGTGTCTTTTCTAAGAATTTGTGGCAATAGAGTCGATTACTATAGAAACATGCCGTGTTGATTGCTTCACTCCAAAACTTTTTGCTAACATTGTATTTACTAAGTATTGTTCTTGCCATGTCAATCAAGGTTCTATTCTTCCTCTCAACTAGCCTATTTGATTGAGGTGTATACTTAGCCAAGAATTGATGTTTGATTCCAAGCTCATCACATAAATCATCCATTCTTGTGTTCTTGAATTCACTTCCATTGTCACTTCTCACTTTCTTGATTGTGGTTTCAAATTCATTTTGAACTCTCTTGATGAACTTCTTGAATATATCATATACATCACTCTTGTCCACAAGAAAGAATACCCATATGTATCTTGTGAAATCATCCACAATCACAAAGCCATACTTGTTGCCACCAATGCTTGTATATGTAGTTGTCCAAATAAGTCCATGTGCAACAACTCAAATGCCTTAGATGTACTCATGATACTCTTCAATGGATGGGTGTTGCCCACTTGCTTTCCGGCTTGACATGCACTACATAGCTTATCCTTCTCAAATGTGACATATTTCAAGCCTCTAACTAAGTCATGCTTTACTAACTTGTTCAATTGCTTCATGCCAACATGACCGAGTCTTCTATGCCATAACCAACCCATAGTAGATTTAGAGAATAAGCATGTTGAGAGTTGAGTGTCATTTGCATTGAAATCAACCAAGTATAGATTCTCATATCTAAAACCCTTGAAGATCAAATTGGAGCCATCAACACTAACTATCTCCACATCATCAATACCAAAGATGCACTTGAAGCCAAGATCACATAATTGAGCAATCGAGAGAAGATTGAAGTTCAACTTTTCAACTAGGAGCACATTGGAAATGCTATGATCAATTGAGATTGCAATTCTTCCAAGCCCTTTCACATCACCCTTGCTATTGTCACCAAATGTGATACTTTCAATGCCACTAGTATTGGGTTTGATGGAGTTGAACATTCTTGAATCACCGGTCATATGTTGAGTGCACCCACTATCCAGCACCCAATGCCTTCCTCTGGCCATGTAATTCACCTACAAAAGGAAATCAAAATGCTTTTAGGTACCCAATTTTGTTTGGTCCTTGGAGGTTAGCTACTAAGCTCTTTGGCACCCAAATAGCCTTCTTCTTTGAGCTCATCCATGGTGCATCAATGAACTTAGCCTTCACACCATTAGTACCCTTAACAATAACATAGAATGAATCAACTTTAATTGAGGATACTAAGGCTTATGCTTTCTTTTTGGTACAAGCATGCTCTAAGTGACCAACTTGCTTGCAACTAGATCAATAGCTACCATTGTTCCTCACAAAACTAGTCATGTGAGTAGCAAAGGCAGCCTTGCCTTTTTTGGGAGTATAGCCAAGTCCCTCTTTGTAGAGAGAAGCTCTTTGGCTACCCAAGCACAAAAGCAAGCGGTCCTCACCACCATAGGCTTTGCCTAAGGCAGGGTTGAGCTCATCCACCTCCTTCTTGAGGGTCTCATTCTCAACTAATAGTGAGGTATCACAAGTGAAACCATCACTAATCGTAGAGGTAGAAGTGGAAGCGCTACAAGAGGGGTTAGTGGACTCAACAATAATAGAATCATTAATAATATCACATGTTAGTCCAATATCACAAGTCACAATGGCTTGCTCCTTCACGGACTTCTTTTTGAGCTTCTCTAGCATGATGTCCTTCTCCTTCACAAGCTCAAGTAGAGTAGAGTGGGCTTCCTTAAGCCTAGAGTGAGCAATTTCAAGACCCTCGTGGTCTTCCTTTAGACACTCACGATATGCTTGAATCTCATCAAAGAATTTTCTAAGAGCTTTGAGCTCTTGTTCAAGTCCTTTGCACTCCTTACTCTTCTTAAGGTTCTCAAGATCTTCCACCAAGGCCTTGTTCTCATTGTTCTTCTCATTATGCTCTCTTTGCAACATCTTGAATTTCTTGTTGAGCTTTTTGTATCCTTCACTCATTTGGTCAATGAAGTTCATGAGATCATCCTTAGAGTAGTCCTCATCATCATCATCATAACTCCTACAACCATCACTAGCACAAGGTTCATCATCACTATCATATTGTACCTTAGTGGGCTTTGCCATAAGGCATGTCGATGTAGTGTCGAAGAGTGAGGGCTTGTTGGAGATGGCGATGCTTGCAATGTCATCATCATCATCATCATCGGAAGCATCACTATCCCAAGTGACTACAAAGCCACCTCCCTTCTTCTTCTTGTTGATGGTGAACTTTCTCTTCTCCTTCTTTTCTTCTTTGTCCTTCTTGTTCTTATTCAACTTCAAATCCCCATTATTTAATCTTTTATCTTCATAGGGGCACTCCGCCACCACATGATCGGGGTTCTCGCAATTGTAACATGTAGTCTCTTTGCTCTTCATGTGGTCTCTTCTCTTCCTTGAGCCATACCCTCTCTTCTTCATGAATCGACCCATCTTTTGCACTAGAAGGGCCTCTCATCATCAACCACACTCTTACCCTTTGAAGAGGAAGCTTTGAATGTAATGGTCTTCTGTTGCTTGACCTTGCTCTCCTTATTCTCATCCTCATCAACCTCATATTGGTCATCGGTCATGATATCACCAAGCACTTGGTTTGGAGTAACCTTGTCTAAACCTTCTCTTAGAATCATCTTCTTCAACATGGCAAACTTCTTGGGTAGAGTTAGCAAGAACTTATGTGAGAAGTCCTTGTCCTTGACATCCTCTCCTAGGCTCTTGAGATCATTGACAATGACTTGGAGCCTATAGAACATCTCCGATATTGACTCATCTTCCTTCATCTTGAAGTTTGCAAACTTGTCCTTGAGCATATAGAGCTTGGCGGTCTTTACCATTGAAGACCCCTCATATGTTTCTTACAATCTTGTCCATACCTCACTTGCCATTTCAAGATCCTTGATTTGTTCAAAGACCTTTGCATCAATAGCACTATAGAGAGTGTTGAGAGCCATTGTATTGCATTGGTTGTTGATGTGATCCTTGTCGGTGAGGTGATCGGGATCAAGAATAGCATAGTTCTTACATGTCACTTCCCACACCTTCTCATGAATAGAACCAAGATATCTCCTCATCTTTCTTTTCCAATGATCAAATGATGTAACACCATCAAAGAATGGAGGCTTGCCCCTACATGGTTGAACACAACTTGTGCCATCTTACACCGAGGTTGTTAAGCCTTGTAAACAGTGACCACAGTTCCGATACCACGTGGAAGGTCTAGATGGCTAGAAGGGGGTGAATAGCCTAATAAAATTTCCTTCAAAAGCCACTAAAACAATTTGATCAATATAACAAATGGCGTAATGCGGTTTGCTTATCCTACAAGGGTGAAAGCCAGGCACCTATTTAATTCACAATTCTACTAAAGCACACAACCGCCAACAAGAAACAAGGCTGGAGCTACTTAAGCTAAACAAGATACCACAACAAGCTAGCAAGCTAATAGAAGAATCTAAAGCAAGAAATGCTAAAAAGAGGAAGATATTGTTATACCGACATTGACGAGATGAGATAGCCAATCAAGATGATCAATCACCAGATGAATATCAATATCAATCACAATATGAGATAATCCAATTTTTCACCTGAGGTTCACGTGCTTGTCGGCACACTAGTCCCCGTTGTGTCCCTCTACACCACGTGGTTCGGTGGCTAATCGGTATGACACACCGAGCCTCTCAAAGGCGCCACAAGAACCTGCCAAAATGGTGAGAAGTTGCAATGACACGAGCAATTTACTAGTGCTACCTTAGGCACTCCGCCGGGGAAGGTGTAAACCCCTCACAAGATCACCGGAGCCGGCCATGAACAATCACCAACACGTGCCGGACCTCCACTGCTGCTCCAAGCCATCTAGGTGGCGACAACCACCAAGAGTAACAAGAAAACCCACATCAAATCAATCTCCCAAGTGCCTCTAGAAGCAAAATAATGATCAATGCACTTGAATCACTCAATCTCACTCAAATGTTGCAATCAAAAGCAAGGAGATGAGTTGAGATGAGTGTGAGGACATTGGCTCAGCTCAAGAGAGTCACAAGAGTGTTAGAATGGCGAGAGAGAGCCTCCCGTGGCCGGACAACCTCTTATTTATAGCCCCACACGCAAAACTAGCCGTTTGCTACAAGTCCAGCTGTGCACGGGGTTGCAGGACATGTCCTGCGCTGACCCCCGGACGCGTCCTGTGCTAACCCCCGGACGCGTCCTGCGCGTTCAAATATAGCACGGGAAACACTTTGATTCAAAAAACCAACCTTCGGACACGTCCTGCGCATAGCTCTGGACTCAGATGAAACACTGTAACGCATCCTGCATGTGTATCTCAGTTCAAATGCGAAGTCGACCGTTGGAGCCCCAGACGCGTCCGGCGCTCCGGCCCAGCGTCCGGCGCTCGGGGTATGATGCGGTGCTCTCTGAGTCGCGTCCGGGGCTCTCCGGATGCTTCCGGAGCTCCGCGTCCGGCGCGTTGAAATTTTAGGCCACCAGCAGCTGTGAATGCCCTCAAGAAAATGAACTGTCTGGACGCGTCCAAGGCCAGCGTCCGAAGCTCAACACACGTCCAGAGCTCAGCGTCCAGATAGTTGAAGTCTCGCGCTAAAATGTGCATATCTCTTAGCTCCAAACTCCATTTTCGATGATCTTGGACTCTTTGAAAAGCTTATTCAGAGGACTACATATTCCACTAAACATCTTGATCCAAATTGCTAATGATCAAAGCAGTTTTTCAATCCAAGATCCATCAGCTCTCTTTTCAACATATATCTTGATTGCCTTGATCATGTATGAGCTATTCCAAGTATGTGTAATATTCAAGCACATATTTTAGCTCATTTTCAAGTTAAGCATAGAAGGTGAAGAAGATGCGCTCTATCCAAATGCATATGCTCAAAGAATGACACCTAGAGGCACGTTTGGGATTTAGTTGCAACGTGAAATCCCCTCTTTATAGTACGGCTATGTATCCTAAGTCATCCACACCCTCTATGATGTCTTGGATGCAAACCAAAAAGCCCTACCATATACCTTTGCCTTGAGTTTCAAGAGTTGACATTGCATTGCATCTTCATCCACCTTGATCATGATGAGCACTTGATCGCATTCATCCTTCTTGATTCTTGCTCCACCATGTCTCCTAAGCCAATCACCATATAGCTACAACCATGCTAGACCAAGGTGATTAGCTCTAGGCATTGTCACTAATTACCAACACAAAACATAGGACTTTCAGCGTGGCGTGTAAGAAAGGAGAGAGAGAGCTGAGAGCTAGGGGGTTTACCCAATTCCCTTATTGATTGAAACGAGTACATGGGGGATTATATTTATAGTCTTTGCAGGACTTGGCGCCTAAGCAACCGGTGATCTTGCGAATCTGTCGCTTTCTATTTTATTTATCTCTATTTTTCTAATTTATCTAGATGACGTGGCAGACTCTATATATAGACGGCGGCGGCGGCGCCGGGGCTGCGACCCCGGCTCCTCCTCTTTTGGACCTGAGTTGGCCCAACTTTTTCTATGATTTACTGGGCCGTCGTTGTACGTGTTACATGCTTCCTTACAACAAAATTTAAATGCGTTGTATTCAAGTTATTCTTTGCCCACAAAAGTTATTATTTTTTGAAAGCATATTTTATTTATATAATTATTATGAAAAAGCATAGTCTTCTAGTGAAAATCTAGCCTACCAGCCAAACAATTTAATAAAGTGATTTTGATTATCATCTAAAATGTTTGTCGAAAAATCATAAACTAATCGTTTACATAAGAATGTAGATCCCTAATCAATGGGCCCTTAATCTTTACTGTTTGAGATGACTTCTTCTCAAGTGCTTGTTTTGAGAATCTATAAATTGCAACTTTTCTCTAGAAAAATACAAAAAGCTCTTTATCATTCACTAGAAAATATGTTTCTTGAACCTATCAACTTAGCTCATCGGCATGTTATATTATTTTTCTCACAACAAAACATCATCGACCAACTTATCAACCATAGAAACCATGAGCTAAACAACTTTAAAGTGTTTAGTACTACTCCTCCACAGAAGCCGTTGTTGGAGCTAGAGGGGAGCCTTGCTGTACTGAAAAACTAGGTTGAAAAATATTGTTAATTAATTTGTTGTGAGAAAAAAATATTATACCATTATAAGCCAAACCGATCAACTTAAGCAAACAGTGACAAATTGTAAACAACAAACGGCCATGTGTGAATCACTTGTAATTCCGTATAGCCATATGCTCCAAAAGAAAATAAACCATATTAAAACGAGATAATATAGCAAAATCAAAAGGGTGGTGGTATCCTTAGCTTATGTCTGTAGCGAATCCAATCTTTGAAGTGGTAAACAGAGGAAGTCCAATCCTTAAATCGGTAATTAGCAAAAATCTCGTAATTATCAGAAGACATGCGAATAATTGGTTGTTAAATTCATCGAGGCACGCGAACTGAAATGAAACCCAAATTATGAGATCTTTCCTTAAACGGTAAGCTTGGCTGGCGGAGCTCGATTCGATGCGTTGCTGAGCCCTGGTAATCGGTTCGTGCTGGGCGGTGGCGCGGTCGGAGGGATCTGAACCCTAGCGCCGTCCGGATCTGGAACCCGCGCCGGCGAGCTGCTCGGCCTCGGCGGCATGAGTGGCTGGAAAGCGGGGGAGAGAAGCAGCGGAGACATGAACGGCGGCGGCGGCGGGGACGAGTTCGGGCGTGCGGTGGCGCGTGCCGCGGTGGCGCAGGCGCTGCAGGCCGCGGGGTTCGACTGCGCGCACCGCTCCGCGGTGGACGCGGTCGTCGACATCGTCCTGCGTTACATCACCCACCTGGGCCGGTCCGCCGCCTCCCACGCCAACCTCGCCGGCCGCGCGCTCGTCAACGAGCTCGACGTCATCCAGGCGCTCGAGGAGATCGGCGCCGATACGGTCGGTTTCGCGGGCGCCGCGGCCACGGGCCACTGCGTCGTCGGCTCCGGCGTCGTCAGGGACCTCGTGGCGTTTGTCGATTCCAAGGACGAGGTGCCGTTCGCGCGGCCGCTGCCTAGGTTCCCCATCCAGCGCGCGGAGCCGCAGCCCTGTGCCAGCTTCGCCGCGACGGGGCGGGAGACGGGGATGAGGCACGTGCCGGAGTGGCTACCCGCGTTCCCAGATCCGCACACCTATGTCAGGACGGAGGTGTGGGTCGAGCCGCCGGCGACCAAGGACAGGGTTGACAAGGTGGAGCAGGTGCGGCAACGGAGGAAAGCTGAGAAGTCCCTGCTCAGCCTGCAGCGAAGACTGGCCATGGCTGGTGCGGAAGGGTTTCGTCCAGCTGTTGCAGTGGCACAGGATAGCGTGGAGAAGGGGAAGGAGATACAGGCAGCTGGGACGAAGAGGAATCCATTTCTGGAGCCAGCATTGTTGCCTGGAGAGAAGGATGTATCCGAGGTTGATCTGCCTCCTGAAAAGAAGAAACTCTCTGTCCTTGAGGCATTTGCGCCAGCTATTCAAGCTAGAACCGTCAGGGAGATTGATGCTGGTGCAGGATTGGATCAAAATCAAAGGAGCATTGTTCCAAAAGAGAGGGCTCCAGTGCATCTTAAGATTGGATTAAATAAGAAGCCATTAGCAGCAGCTCTGAGTTCAAGAGCCCTGGACCTGAGGGAAGATCCTTCCTTCTTGAAAGAGGAAGCAAAGGATGATAAGAAGCGGAGAGCGGGAATGATATTAAGGGCATCAATGGAGAACCCACAAGAACTTCCTCAGCTCTAACGTTGGTTGTGGAGAAAGTGTGGTACTAAGAGTGGAGTCGCATCATGGTGTGATCGTAGAACTTCTATCCCAGAATCTTGAGGTAAACATTTTTCTTGTTATAACTCATTGGTCCAGACTGTCAATTGCTCTAGAGGTCCATGCGAATGAAACCCATGTAGTTGAAGATCCTGTGTGCATCAAAATGGTGTAACATTTTGCCAAATTTGGCCAGGCAATGTATTAGTGTATTTTGTCGAATTTTTTTTTCACTTATTATGTAGGACAATGATGCAGAGTTCAACAAAACATCTATGCATCTATCTGTTAGCTGTAGCCACTTTGACTAGTCTTGGATGGTAGAAAATCTGGGAAGTTAAAACTTACCTTTTAGGTAGGCTTGCTCTCCTCAGTATTATTAGCAATTGAACTGCATTTGAGCAATAATGATACATGGTTTTGTGCCTATTAGCTTTCTATTTAAGAGAGAACAGATTTTACTTCAGACATTCATTATTTCATATAAGCAATGGATAGTGATGAGGATATACTAGTTTCGTGTTAGGACTCATAACAGGATTTTAAATCTGGATGTGCACCGAAAAGAGAGAATAGTTTGATTAATAAAGTACTTGGAGTTAGGCTATCAGTCTAGAAAAAGGAATTGTGCAAGTATGGTATATGGCTATCCTGCACACACCCCTCCAACCTAGTGCCTAGGCCTATGACCTTATTACTGTTTATGGTATGCTGAAGATATGAAAACACGACCAGAAGTTTGCTTGTAAAGTAGTACATACTATAGGACACTTCCTTGGTCTTTTCACATGCTTGCAACAGATTTCTACTTTTGTGCCCACTGGATTATCCCTAGTTGAGCAACTCTGCATTATGGCTTCATATGTTGCTCCTGTAGATACAGTAACTTTGTTTGGTGGGAATGCCTATTTTGGACATTGGTTACCTACTTTCATTGTTTCCCATGTGGGATGGTAACATAGGTATCTTTTCTCTCCAAATAACAGAAACAATATACAGTATTTGGCTACCTTGTTTTGTAAGCCATACTTTGACATAGGTATGCTTTTTTTTTCCCCTTTATAGAAGAAATGAGATATAGTTGGATAAGATGTTAGAGATAATAGTATGCCACCACATGGATTCTCTATTATGTTTTTTGGTGCCCCCTTAAAAAGTATGCAGGATTCAAGAATCCATGCTACCAGTTTAGTTGTAATGGCTCCAGGGCATTTCCAAACATTGCTGATTTGTTAACATAAGAGAATAATTTAACTTTCCATGAAGACAAGATAATATATCTAATATAGCATCATTCCTTAAAAGTAGAATTCTCTCTGATGCAAAAGTAATACATCATATTGATCACTGACAACTATAGTTAACTCTATATGGGTGCCATGTTTTCTTTTAAAGTAGATATAGCACCTGTGGTGCAGCATTTAGTAGTCTACTGCAGTAGTAAAAAGGCCCAAAGCTAAGTAGTCCACGACAGATCTAGTAATAGTTGGGCACACTAAATCAATACACCATCATACTGTTATTGCCTTTTCACGTGTCCAGAGTCAAGACCTGAAGTTTACTTCACTGAATGGATCTACATTCTAGTAGGAATTATTTATTTTTTGGTGACATTCTGTTCTTTAATATTGTGGTAAATTAGCATGTCAAATAAATTATTATCCTGACTTGAGGTTTGGTGATTTCTATAGGCCATGTGTCCGTGATAGGACCTTCCTCAGAAGTCATCCATCTCCGGATTCCACCTACCATTTTCCTAGAATCACCAGGTGCTGATAATTCTGCAGCGCTGTAACTGAAGTTCCACTATTTCACTGCATTGAACTTGCTTCTGCTGGTATTTCACTTTAACTGTAAGTGGGTTGGTTCAAAAGGAGCTGATTTGTGAGGCCGTGGTTGTTCTCCCCAGACATGGCGTCCAAAAGAATGATGCTCCTGAGTAACTTTCTGTAGCTGTATTCCTTTGTAGAATTAGGGAGAGATGTTTGTACAAAAGCTAACCTGATTCTTCTGACCTAGACTCACCACAAACAGGGGTTTGTTGACTTGATGTACTTAGTCGGTTACTCTTGAGAGCCAAATAGTGCAGTATGCTGGGCTAATAGTGCAGTATATGGCCTCCCAGGCCACTGCTGTATTTGGGACAAAAACACTTTCCTGATACCTGATGGACTCGACTACAGGATTGATTGATTCTAGTTGGTGAGTTGATGTAATGCTTCATAGCTGGAGACTGGGACTGTGACAACAGTGTACCATATGATTCTTTCGCCTTTTTTAAGTCGAACCTGAGCATTCTGGGTTGAACTTGCAGAGATTTTAGAAGGAAGCATGTTGAAATGTGTCTGGAGTTTGTACATTTGTGTGGTTGTTTGTGTGAACTATGAAGATCTTGGGAGGTAGCCTGCTGGTATGTGTGTATGGAGCTTGTGCATTCCGTGGATGTTTGTGCCGATGTGTTTCTGGATCTGTAGGGCTTGAAACGGTCGAAAACGATTGGCAGGAGGTCAAATCATTTTCGGTTTCATATTATTTTCTCAAAAACGAAATCGATACGGTATTGTCGGAAGTGGCAACGGTATCGATATTCCGATGCATACGGAAACGAATTTATTCGGTCAAAAATGCATCGATAACGATCGAAAATCATGAAAGCGATATCTACGGTAAAAAAAAAACACCAATCTGCATAATGTGAATCACAGACTTAATTAATACAGTAGTGACTGAAATACTTAGGTCTCAAGCACACAAATAACACAAACGTAGTCACAAGCTCACAAACTCAAAAGTACCAGTACAGTAGTGACTGAAATAATAAACCAAGCTCTCGGCAGTTAGAACTTTACTAAGGATAGGACGTAGAATGGATGCTAGAAATGATTCATGATTGACTGGTAGTAGTTCACAGGAGGCTGGATCCTATAGCTGAACCTCCGATACGTGAACAGAGTACACCAGTAGGCCTACTCACGAGAGGATGAAGACGTGAGACCTGGTTGGGGCGCCTAGCAGGCTTGGGCGCTTGGCCAATGGGCCTGGGGTGCTCAGCGGATATGGGAGGGTAGGCCATCAGCCATAATCCTGGCTCGTGGGCTTGCTCTCTCGGTAAATCTCGACGGTAATTACCGGCTAAAATTCGGTAGTTTTCAAAAACGATCGGAACATAGGTGAATCGTTTTCGTTTTCATTATCGGATTCTTCTACCGCTCTCGTTTCCATTTTATCGGTTAGCGTAGCCATTTCCGTTTAGGAGGAAAACTCGAAAATTTCTCGAAAACGATTGCCGGTGACCGAGAATTACCGTTTTCGTTTTCAGCCCTAATCTTGTGCACTTGTCTGTCTGTGAGTAAACATGGCTAGGTCAGTGAAAATAGAGAGCACAAGAAAGAGGCAGGACGAGTTGTAGATCTTGTGTTCTTCTAAAATCTGCATGGTATTGGTTGTCGTCTTCAGAAATGGTGGACCTTGATGGTTGTCAATAAGGTGTATCACTTCGCAGAGGGCACAGATGTGTGAAGTCGTTATAACGGTGCTGTTGAGGTCGTCAAGAGCACACGTACAGAACTTGTATGTTTGTACACACGAATCAAGAAAAATCTCTGATTTTTGGTGGCGATGGGTAGGGATTGACCATCTTGGCTCTAACTGAATCTCCCCGTCGCAATGAACTGTGACTGTAGCACGATTATGTTGGGAAACCTTGCATTTTTATGATGAAACCGTTGCACAGTTTTGTCAGGAGTCAAAAGACGGGAAAACACGATTGATCACGCCTTTGTTGCTTGCTTCCAAAACGAAACGTTCTATCTTCGTATACTCAACTTTTACTATTTTCCAGCTGACTCTTTATGTCACTCCTAATTGTTAGAAACCAAGTTTCGCTAGGCGGTGGGCGGATTCTAGGCGGTGACCCTCTGTCTAGCGTCTAGGCGGGAGTAATCGCGCCTAGACGTTTTAGGTGTTTTTCATGGCGTTTTGGCAATATAGCCAATAACTTATATATATTATGTATATATAGCAATAATTCTGAATATATAGGTTACAATAAATACAAAAGAGGGCTAGTAGACATACCTGATTCCTTGGTGGCTTATTCTTACATATTCCTAGCTCCTATAATATATTTTAACAGCTGGTAAATACTAGATATTCAATAGACAACAAGCTGTTCATAAAAAAAATAGAATACACCAAGTTGCCACTTATCTGAATGATTTCAGCAACCTCCCAACCATTAGCAAACCATATCAACAGCTAGTAATCACAAATTTAAAGCATAAACAAGTGGATAGGAGTATAGGACAACAATACAATACAAGTGCACAACATAACTTTAAAATAAAGAACAACACAAGCACATAGTTCTTAGTTCTCAGTTCTCACAAAGTCACAGGCCAAACCAAAAGAAGGCACACAGCCACACACAAACAAAGTCACAGCTGCAGTTCTTAAAAGATAACACCATGACCATGACATGGTATAAAAGGCTTCACTACCACATCATATTTCTTCTTCAATAGGGTTCTGCATAACTATCATCCTCATCCTCATCAAACTCTTCTTCTTCAGACTCAAACTCTTCTCCTTCATAGAGCTCCCTCACTCTTGCACTTCGACGTGGCTGAAGTGCTTCTTCTACTCCCACTGCCTCATCAATAACAGCCCAAGGTATCCCTGTACCTTCCATCTGATCCTCATCTTCCTCATCTCTAAAGACAACTAATGCACAATCATCTCCACCCTCTTGGAGAAATTCTTGAGCTTCAGTTGTATCACTAGACAAGAGAACATCAGTGATTTTCTTTGACTTGATCTTTTCTCTTCTGTTAAGCAGCCTGTTGTTGAATTAAATGTAGACCAACTTTTCAAGGTGAGCTATAGGGAGCCTATTTCTCTTCTTAGTGTGTATCTATAAATAAAAATAAACAACATTCTTTGTTCTACAATTGAATTATAATGTTGCTGAAATGTTAATAATAGATAGGTACTAACCCCGTCAAACCCACTTCAATTTCTTTCACAACCAGAAGAGCTTGAACACAAGGATAAGATCCTTGTAACCATCTTCTGGAAAGTTGGTGTTTCAGTTCCATACAGCCGCCACCATGATGCTGAAATAGAATAAAACCCCCTCTATTAGTATATTAGATGTTAAATGAAAACACAAAACAGCCATGTTACTATATTAGATGAAAACAGGAAACAACCATGTAATAACAAGTACCTCTACCTGGGTTGTAATCAAAGTTTTGAGAAGTCCTTGCAAGCTTCTTATCAAATGGTCCTTCTCTATTCTGAAACTTTTTAGTTCAATGTTTGCATCCTGATCTTGCATGTCCTCATCATAGTAATAAAATTTCTCAACACAAGCTATAAACCCTTCTGTTATTTTAGGCTCATCAAAGATGGATGGGTTACTATAGCTATAGTGTGGATTCAGCAAATAAGCTGTCAAATGCAATGGACAATCAAGTCTTCCACTCATCTTCTTCTCAATAACAGCTATTACATTCTTGAATTGGGTCTCAATATTTCCTAAGGACTCTTTGATCTCTCTCTTTGCCTTCAATAGTTCTCCATAACAAAACCCATGGACGGCTTCACATCCCCATCCACCAAACGAAGGACTTTGACCAATGGCTCAAAAACAGCCAATGTTAGCTTCACATCCCTCCAAAAGGCTGCACTCAATATAGTTGCTGTTGCCTCTTTTCCTTTCTTTGATTTCACTTCCTTCAATGAGTCCCACCAACTATTAACCACCATCTTCCTTAACTGGTCCTTCTTCTCTTGCATACTGTTTAAATGAGAAAGTTGGATGCAAACCTAGTCACTCCTGGCCTCACTACCTCTCTCCCCTCTGTGAAGTATCTCAAGCACTCCAATGTTCTTGTGTGGTTATAGACAAATATGGTAAATGCCTTTGCTTTGTCAACCACTTTCTTATACTGAGGCATGTTGCCAATTCCTTGCAGCATCAAGTTGATTGTGTGAGCTGCACAAGAGGTCCAAAATATATTTGGTCTCTTCTTCTCCAATAGCTTCTTTGCTCCCATGTTGTTAGAGGCATTGTCAATCACTACTTGCACCACATTTTTTGGACCAATGTCTTCAATTGCCTTGTCCACTAATTCAAAGATGACTTCACTTGTGTGTGACACAGCTGACATCTCTTTTGAGCTAATGAAGGCGGTTCCATCAGCACAATTAGTGCACAGATTCATTATGCTTCTTATCTTCTTATCTGACCAAGCATCAATCATAATGGAGCACCCATTTTTTATTTCTCAGCCTCACGTTCCTGCACAAACTCTTGGTTCTTGCATATTCTTCTTCCAGCAATCTCTCTCGCAGTGAATTTTGAGTTGGAGGTACAAGTCCTGGACCAACTGTCCAATTGCTTCACACATTTGCATGAACTCATCATTGTCACATGCATTGAAAGGTATTGCTGCCAATGTTAAAAGAAAATAAAGATTAATTAGTGTTCAGTACAGGAATAACATCATCTTGCAATATAGACTGAGAATTGTATACTAGCATTTACTATGATTATAGGCCCATCTTGCAATATACTTATACACCTCATGTGATCTTTCTTTATAAAATTCCTTGTTCAGCTGCTGTTGCTTGAAAGATTCAGCCTTGCTAGCTTTAGGATCAATAGCATGAGTCCATTTGTCAAGGGGACCTAACTTGTGAGGCTCCGAACTCCCAACACAAGTGACTTCCTCTGACCCTCCAACCCTAGATACATCAACTTCCTGTCTAAGTTCTATCTCACGGACAGTCTTCTCCTCCCTATTCCTTTTTGCTTCATCTATAGCCTCCAAAGCCTGCGGTGTTCTTGCCGGGCATGACTTCACATTCTTAGTGATGTGAGCCACATGCTCCTTCAACCTTTGAATCCCTCCACTCATCTCCTTCTTACAAAACTTGCACCTCACCTTGTCCTTGTTGTTAGGATTAATAAGAACACCATACTGCCATCCAATATCATCTGAATTCCTTTTCAGGAGATTCTCCCCCTCAGCGGTTGCTCCGTCAACTTGTGCAGCCTCTGTTGTCGACATCCTACAAGACAATGAGCATGCTTCATAAGTTCAGCTAGCAATCAGGCATTAACAGTTCAGAAACAGGTGAGAAACATTCATGTATAGTAGAGGCAGTCATGTAATCTGGGAGGCATTCATGTATATATAATGTATTCAGATTCAGAGAAACATTCATGTATACATTCATGTAATCTGGGAGGCATTGATGTATACAGGCCATGCAATCACATATTTAGATTCAGACATTCAGTTAATAGGACATTCAGTTAACAGGACTATTCAGTTAACAGGAGCAAAGCAGGGAAGGGGAGCTGTGCATGGAGGGGAGAGGAACAGGGGAGGGAAAGGAGCAGAGCAGGGAGGGGTGTTGCTGTCGGAGGGGAGAGGAGCAGATGAGGGAAACTTACCTTGGGGATTTGGAGACAAGCAGGTTCCAGCGGGTAGGAGTGGCTGGCGGGGACGAGCAGCTTCCAGCGGGGACCGGGGAGAAGTGGCCGAGGGGGATGAGGTCTAGCAGCTTCCGACAGGGAGGTGCTCGTCCGGCAGGATTACGGGAAGGAGCTTCCGGCGGGGAGGAGCTTCCGGCGGGATGGAGCTTCTGGCGGGGAGGAGCTCGTCCGGTGGGAGGAGCTGGTCCGGCCTCCGGCGGCGACGAGGTCGAAAGGCGGGGAGGAGCAAATGCCAGGCGGGAAGTGCTGCCTCTCCCTCTTATCCTTCCCGCGATTTTGCGTCGCGCAGCTGCCGACGCGCCCAATCCGTGCGGGAAACCGACTCGAGGTCGCGCCATTTTTTCCGTGGGGCCAAAATTTTTGCGGCTCGCAGCGCGCGTCTGCCTCCGCGCAGCCTAGAACCGCCTCCACGCCGCCCATAACCGATTCCTCGCCGCCCAGAACCGCCTAGCGCCGTGACGCCCGACTACCCCCTAGTCGCGGCGAAGGCCGTTGCCTACCAACTACTCCCGACTAGGCGCCCACCTAGCTCCGCCCAGCGGAACTTGGGTTAGGAATAGAATTCTGAGAAACACCCTTCAACATCTTCTTTAATTGGTTATCAAAATATAGTGATGCTCTATTCCAAGTTTCTCGCTAACAAAAGATATATAACAAGAAATCTGGCTGTCTAGAGTATGTAGAAGATAGAAACGTTGTTGGAGAATGAGAAGATATAGAAATCTTATGCAAATGACTCTAAATGATGATTTACAGAGTGAATTTTGGAAAGACTCTTGGAGATATTCTAGACAGTTTAAAACAACCATGGCACAATTTTTTACGATGTTCTGATGTGTTTCTTGTGATTTTATGGATATTTTAATTTCTATAAATTAATATTTTTTAAAATATATCCATGTGTGATCTTATTTTAATGGATTTATGCAACGATTTCAAGTGTAATTAGAATTCAATTTGGATTTTTAGTTTGATAGTTATAGTTTTTTAATTAATTCAAAATTTGTAGATGAGGTGGGCCCCAGCCCCCGCTAGATCCATGCGCGTCCCGCGAGCGCTACGGCTGTTGCCGGCATGGGGTCCCATGTCGTACGACCGGACCCCAAGCCCCCATGGGTTTTAGGTAGATTGTTAGAGAAGTGGTTGATGAGAATAGAAAGTTCAACATTTTATATGTGGGAATGTAATTGTACAACCACTAATATTCTAATTTGAAGTGATTTATACCCTATATGTCACATTACCAACTAGATTTTATGAAATTTATTTAAATGCTAAGAATTTTGGGGGCATGGGTTTAAGTTGATTATTAGAGAGGTGGACGAAGAGAATGGAAAGTTGAACATGTGGGCTCAACATGAGCGGTCCTACAATTTATTGTGGCAAACCACACGTGTATTTGCCTTTCATCCGAAAAACTTGGTCTATATCCTGAATTTTCTCCAAAGCTTCTCTCTTGTAGCAAACTCAAATCGCCATAGTGATAACAAGACTATCGGAATTTACAAAAAGGGAATATTCCAGATTTGAGAAAGGAGAACAAGAAATTGATCTTTCGATTAAGACTTTATGATCTATGATTACAAAGCACTCCTAGCGGATCTCAAAACTATGAATGACACTCAAATTAAAAGAGTGTCTCTCCTCTATCTCTATTTCTACCCCTAACCAAAAAGTTTCGATTAAACAAAGGAGAACCAAGTCTTCAAGGGGCTTGGCTAACAATCAGTGAGGCACTTGGGTATTTCCTATGAAAAACCTTATAGTAAGTACTCCTTCTGTTCTATGATAGTGGATGTTTTGCCATTCAAAAAAGTTTCACAAAGGGAGACGTTTTAGCTTGTACGGCGGGTACCAGCCTATGCTATAGTAGGAAACTAGTCCATGCATCAGCTCTTGTCGGCCACTTGTAGGAATAGAAAAATATAAAAAAAAGACCATGGGAGACTTCCGTGAGAGAGGCCATCCTGCATTCCAGATGTAGGAGGAGAGAGAATAAGGCGAGGGAATACCGGAGCAGGGGTATATAGGTATTTTGTCATCAGTCTCGGTAGTTGTGTCCAGTCCCAAAACGTCAAGTATTTTGGAACAGAGGGAGTATTCATCATAAGTACCCCAAGAGGTAAATGAGCACTTGATCTTATCAGCCATAGTATTTTTCTCTCACAACAAATCAGTATCAGCCGACTTATCACCCGTGGAAATAGTCAGCCGAGCAACCCTAAAATCTTATAAGTTTTTCACCATTTATCTAACAGACAATGCCTTCTCGACTTCGTTTCATCTCTAACACAAGGACGACCGAGATTTCCAGTATTACATGAATGATCTTGCGAGACACTATCCAGGCATTCTCCGCTAATGGCTAGCTGCCCTGGGATAAGTGTCCGCCTCTGTTAAAGTGCTATTAACATAGGAGCTGGAACGAGGCGGACACCCTACCCGCCTCCATTTACCCATTTCGACAACCCAAGAAAACTTGTAGAGCAGTAGTGTTCACTACCTGTCCGCCGATCTGCCACTCATATCCTCCAAACCACCAAGCTATGATTTGAGGACTAAGATGTCAACACGTGCTTAATCTGTGCCAACCTCTGACATCTTTGCCTTCCTTCTTAACTTGACCGATGCTATCTCACCATTCCAGACGTAGATGCATTTCCACCTGCCATCAAATTACCACATACTATGTATTGTTGTCCTCCTTGACTAAGTTGACGCCATCTTCATCGCTTATATATATAGTCTTGCTCTTCATGTCCCAATGTTAGGTGCACACATGCTTAGTTCATCGCCATTTTGCGGGTTTCAGTCCCTTGTCCCTTCACCGCACTGTTTAGTTCATCGCGTACGGCCGGGCCGGATACGCACATAACCTTTTTTTCATCACCATTGACTATTTTGGGGGCACCAAACATTTGCACATTCACAAGAAAAGAGACCAACAAGGAAAACCTCAAGCCAGCTGGCCTATAAACTTTTGGGTCAATCATTCATCAGTCGTTGCACATAGACGAGATCAATGAACTTTTCAACTTATCTTTTAACTTCAAAAAATATTTAGATAGTACAATAATTCTATGTGCACATTGTCATCTTGCATTGGCACATCGTACACTCCCAACTACCGTGTTTAGCAAGAATGTTATGGAGAAAGATACGTCTAGCTACCTACCGTACCACGCACCGAATGGAACGCAGTAATACATTCCAATTTCCAATCGTACGTGTATGTGAAGCAGCGTGTATCACGTTGGATCTAAACACTATAAATACCACCAAGCTACAAGCATCTCTCCTCACTCCAAAGCCATCAAAACATCTAAGATATATATAGCATCATTTTCGTTTGATTACCCAGTCCGGCCGAAGCCATGGGTACTAATGCTAGAGCAGACATTTCTCTAGTATTCTTCCTTGTGTGCGTGACTAGCTGCTCCAGCTTGGGTAGCAGTAGCACCGAAGCCGTGGTTGAGCTGCAAAGCCGCCGAATAGTCCCATCGATCTATGTGTTTGGTGATTCGTTGGTCGATGTCGGAAATAACAATTTCCTGCCGCCGCCTGCGCCCCGTGCGCGACCTCCGTACGGCATCGACTTCCCCGGCACCGGCATGACAGGGCGATTCACGAATGGCTACAACCTTGCCGATTTAGTCGGTATATATATTTCACACTATATATATATATATGCATGTTTATGTTTTTTTGTTATATCAATATTCTTTATTTACATATATGATGCTAATAAAACCATTCTCATGGCTTTTAAACTCGAGGCTTCAACCATTTTTTATATTTTTATGATTTGTAGAAACACCACTTTTTGAACACATCATGCAATATATATCTTCGATATATATAGGTATCTTGACTGTTATATTTTCATATGTACGGACGTTCAGCTAACACTCCTATTGTACATTTGACTTCACATAGATCCAAGCCACAAGAAAGTAAAAGATTCACATTTACATTCTCTGATTTAAAATACAACAAACACATCTACACACGGCCTCTATAAATGGTCAGGCAACCTGCAGACAAATATTTTCTTCAGTTAGTTATTTTAGAGGCAGATATTTATGGTAATCATAAGGGTGAGTGTGCGTGTGTGTTGTAAGCATCTGCGTTATACTGTGTAATTCTAAAAAAATGTTAATCGACTATTAGAAGGGATGAGTGTTCTAAGATGTTTGTCTCTGTTAATTGATTAATAGAGACGTCTAAAAATAACTATTGTCTTGATTGTTATTTTCATATGTAGAGATGTTTAGGTAATTCTGCAGTAGTGCATTTGACTTCACAGATCCATGACACAACAATGCGAAAGAATCACATATATATTCTTAGATTAATAGAGATGGATACATAAATGGCAGACAACCTTCAGACAAATGTCTTCCTCACTTAATCATTTCAAAAGGCAAGTATTTTAAGGTGACCACCGTATCTATTGAGAGCCTATTAACAGAGACTTGTGCCCTAAAATGTCTACCTCTATCGAATTGATTAACAGAGGTGGTTGAAAATAAGTACTAATTAATAGAGATGGGCATTCTAAGAATCTGCCTCTAGAAATTAAATCAATTTAGTAGAAATATTTGAATAAAAACTAATTCATAGCTTTTCCATATTAATAAGTTCGGCAAAGAAAAACATTGTATGGAAATTGTACTTCTTGATGTGATTTATAAAATGTTTCAAGTGCTAAAACTAAATGTTGTTTTAAGTTCTCATATGTTAATTTTTTTAAACAACTTCAAATGTTGACATCGTCTATAACAAAGCTCTAGTTCTCAATACAGTCTATAAATATGTAATTGAAAAGTTTTTATTTTGAGTTGTTAAGAGTCTTAAATGTGTTTTGTGTTCTTAGATTTTGAAATTCAAAATTAGAATTTTCAAAAAACTTTGAACATTCACATGGTTAATACCTAATTTGTAGTGGCCGACCTGATCTACAAGTTTGTTGTTAACACATTTTTGAGTAAAAGTTGTTTAGAGTCTCCAATAGTTGTTTTATATTCACATATTTTGAAATTCATATTTTTTGAAATTCTCAAATGATCTTGGATGGAGACTTGTCCTATACCAAATGTTTTATGAAAAGATTTAAAACTTTGTAGTTGAAACAATTTTATTTGAGGTTTTTAGTACCTAAAATATTCAATAAAAAGATTTAAAACGTTGACACAAAATATAGCATCCTATATATACTTACAAAAGATGCAGAGGTGTTGTTGCAAGTATGAGTGTTGAGAGGCACATATATTTTTTTTGCGCTGAAAATATTTATCATAGCCAAAGACGATATATAAGTTATTGTAATATTGATGGCTATTACAACAAATTTGGATATTTGTGGGTATACATGGTTAATTAGCTCCTATACTTCTATACAGTTGCCATGCATGAGCCCATGAGCAATGGTATAGCAATTCATCAATGTTTTTATATTTACAGCGCGACGTCTGGGGTTCATGAAGAGTCCACCTGCTTACCTCTCGTTGACACCGTTAACAAACCATGACCTATTGAAGTGCCGAGTTGGTGCCAAATACGCTTCTGGCGGATCCGGCATTCTCAACACCACGGTATATATGCCCACATATATAAGTTGTTTTTTTAGATTATGCTGCTCATATGCTGTTTATACATTACACATACTGCTTCTCATGTTGAGTACACAAATATATGTATCCCGATCAGTCAGATTACCACACTAGCTAATAATTGAAGAGCTTCAGCCATACATTATTGTTAAACAGCCTATAATACATGTAGATGCAGTAACAAAACGATTATTGACCTGATGCTCTATCTATAAATATTTGCCTCCTGTTGTCGAATATGTATATGCAGGGAAATGGGACACTCACGCTGCAAAAACAGATCTTGTTGTTCTCCGAAACTAGAGCAAGAATGTGGTGTGGCCAGAAGCGCAACTATATGATATCTGAAACATCCTTAAATCTTCCACGAAGGAAAAATCCACGGAACAGATAATAATGTGAAAATAAAAGACATCACATTATTATACAACAATTGATAACCAAATCCATACATTAAAACTAAATAAAGGACTACCATAATAGAGCTTTCATCATTCATTACATCGCCACATGGCGAATTATCAGAGTACAAACATCTAAAACAGCTGCGGAAGTAGAAGAGCGTTGACGGAAGGATCCTCATCAACAATCTTGAGCGCAGGCACGAGACCTAATCCTCACAAATCTAACATCACTGTGAAGCAAGTAAATCTGTACACCGCCAGATATGTGCAGGCCATGGTCAGCATCGATGAGCTTTAGTGGAAAAGAAAACAAGGGATCTGGCGATCTTATAATTTATGTGGTTTTTCTTATGAATGCAACAAAAATCAAGTTTATAACAATAAGTCAAGTTTTAACATATTCCCATTCCACACGCACATTCAACCACCAACCCATCCATCCCAGATCCATCACCACATCTCCACCGCCATCTTCATCATGACTCACTCTCAGGTCGACCAGGCCAACTCCATCTCAGCCGGTCTCAGCGGCCCGCAGCCCTCAACCTGGCTCACGGCCGGAAACCACTCTCAGGGGAAGGTAGAACACTCCTCTCACTAGCCCGGTGCATCCTCCTTCGAAAAGGTCCATAGCCGATGAATCAGCATATGTATCGATTGATCAACCATACACTCTGCAGAGGTTTCACTAATCCACCAGATAGCCATCATAGGTGCTCTAGATCACCTAGGCAGATTTCGGACGCCTACTGCCATAGAACGATGCCATACTATCTCTTAGCCCTGGAACACCCTTAGAGTGGCTATACTGTGAAGAGTCTATCTCATGATCCCATTCCCGCAGAGCATCATGATTGTCTCGAAAGGGTGTGAGACATCATCATGCTCCTACCTCCCTGACACACGCTCGCCTGATAGTAATGGCATCGATCTATCCAGCGGTTCGGCCGTCTCCCCCCATAGGAAGCGAGTGGATAGCAAGGGATCCCTAAGGTCCAGATACCAGCGCAAAAGTTCCTAAGTGTGACCAAGCCAAGATGTCTTCTCCAGGGTTGGTCTTTAACGTGCTACCACGGCACCTTCGTCTTGGGTTTCACCCCTCAAAGGCTCACACCCGAAGAGCACCATCGCATCATAGTTAGTCCGCCATAGACTGTTCTTCATGGGAATGTCCAGATACATTCCCCGGCAAGACTCTCTCCAAAAGCTCGTCGTAGATCCTGGCTTGATCGACTCAACCCTCACCCTACATCCTACCGTAAGTTTCACCCCAAACCCAGATACAACACCATCAGCTCACATACCCATCTGATCCATCAACACACACCCCAGGCCTGGCTTCCCTACCAAGCCCTCCCAGGGTTCATCACGTCGCATCAAAATGTAAGCGAGTGAAGTAGTATATATAAATATAGCAGACAAGCATGTGGCTAACATAACAGCGGGTAACCAGGTGAAAGGTTATGACAAGGTAGGGCTAACAAGTAAAATTCTACCATGCAAACCTATACCAGGTGTAAGCCTTGCATAAAAGTAAAGCACTAGCAATTCTAGATATTAGCCATGTCTAATAGGATTTCTAAGAGAAGGTGCTGCCATGACACCTGCGCTGTCGAGGTAGTCGTGGTACGAGTTGTCTTCCATCAATATAGTCGTTCAACAAAAACTCCTCCTTGGTGTTCGTAGCCTTCTCCCTCGGATCGCTCCTCGTTCGACTCTGAAATCGAGACGTAATAGTCGCATAAGCGACTCCTATAGAATAGCACAAAGAACGAATAAATATTGAAATGATCCAAATGCACTCAAACATTAGCTCAAGATGTAGAGCCCGATTTATAAAAAATTTGGGCGCTTGTTTCATATTTTTCTGAGTTCGTATGAATTAGTTATGAATTTTCGAAAATTTATATATATTCTGAAAAAGATAAAAAGCTAGGTTAACCAGGGCATGACACGTGTCAGCAGTGGGTCAGGCTGATGTGGCAACTGTAGCTGACGTGGTGGCTGACGCCATCCCTGACAGGTGGGACCATGCTGACGTCACCTGCGGATGTCACTGACGTCACCTGCGGACGTCAGCGTTGACTCGGTCAACAGTCAAACCCTAATGGGCCTTTATTGGGCCGTTAACGGGCCGTTATTGGGCCTACTGGACCGAACATGGGTCGGGCCAGGCCCAACACATGGCAAGCTACGACGCTGCCATGTCGTCCATTTGGATCTCAAAAGGGCCTGTCTACCATATCCTGGTCCACGGTGTACCAACTCCAGCGGGTTCCACCTACAGCGACTCTAGTTCACATGAGCCATGTCCACAACATCGTCCCCTGCTCTGGCTAGCTCACGGATCGGTTTATAGTGCACCATCTCTGGCTGGCCCAACTGGCAGATTCTATAGTTCATGTGGACCGTGTTCATACGCTCCGGCTCGAAGGGATCCCCTTCTCTGTTCTTCCCCGTGCGACGGCGCGGCTTGACGGCGGCAACGGCGTCCTTAATTCCTGTGCTACAGTGGCGCATCGGCTCCATCTTCTAGCGCATCAGCTCCGGGGTGCAACGACGAGCTCGGCGATGCTCTTCAAGGCAGCTCCTTGGCTCCCGGCGGCGTGGCCTTCGGCAGATGGCGGTTCGACGGCGATGGTGCACGGCTACAGCATCTCAGCGGGGTGTTCTGGCTCAATTCAAAGCGCGCGAGTGCAATTGGAGTCCCCTGGCACCTAACGAACGCACCGGCGATGACCATAGTGCATGGTGGAGTCCGCGCGTGCACAACGGCACCCGACAGTGCTCCGGCCGACGGCGGTGTCCGTCAGCGCATCTCGGTAGAGGGCTAGGGGCACCCTTGTCTTCCCGAGCATGACCAGTGCATCGAGGCATCTGTAACTAGCCTGCCGGCAGAGGCCACAAGGCACGGTGGCATTCATCCATGGCAAAGGCGCACGGCGACGCTGACGAGAACAGGGTCGCACGACTTGGGTAGCAAGGCTAAGCCTTTAGGCATCATCAACTTGTTGGCTAGGTGCAGCAGTCCAAGGCGGTGCTCGGCGAGGCGTTCTTGATCCTTGAAACGGCCGGAGGGGTCGGGGAATGGTGCGGCACGGTGACGCTCCGGAGTAGCATGGCAGCGGCATGGTCGCGCGCAGTCGGTCCTCCGGTGCAGCTCCCAGGCAAGTGGCATGTGCAAGACATGCTCCAAAGTAAGGCGATCCCAGATCCAGCGTCGAAGGCTCCAAATGAGGCAGGATAGGGTCGGAAAGGTGCCTCACCGCGGCGGGACATGGCCGCGGCGATAGCCATGGCAGTCGATCCAGACTGGCGTCCTCCTGACACCGTGGTGTTCATTTGGCTAGGACAGACAGCGTGTGTTTGTGCAAGTTCGTGTATCCAGGAGGCCGGCGATGGTCTTGGCCTTCGCACTCCAGAACAGAGCACCATGGCCAGGAAGCAAAGGTCAGGATTGGAAGAGGAGGGTCACGGTGGTGCTCACTAGCATATAAGAGGATATGGAGGTGCGGTTCGGCTTCTCACGGTGGCGTCCCCGGTGTAGGCGAGGCTGTCGAACGTAGACAATGGTGATCTTGCGGTACGGTCATCGAGGAAGTAGCTCGGTGGTAGCAGTGGCTCGGGGGCAGTGTACTTCTTCACCGGCAGCTGCTTCGGCTTGGGTGGCTCCGATCCTCCATGTCCTCCTCCGCTCCTCTTCTCCCTCCTCCCTCCTTCGGCTTGGACGCGTGGTGGCGGGGTCAACGATCGGCTCCTAGCTTCTTCTCCAGTGTGCCCCTTGGCTCCGTCTCCTTCTTCAACTCTGGTGATGGCAGCTTTTCTCCCCGCCTCCTTTCTTCTTCTACCTTTCCTCTCCTCCCTTCTTCTTCCTTCTCTATGTGGGTGGTCTGTGAGGAACCGCAGAGTGGCGGTGGGCTGGGAAACCCTAGAGCGGCGGTGGGCGGTGGGCTTGGCCGTGCTTATATAGGGGAGCGGCGACGGTAGGTGGCTCGGCGGCTGGTCGCGTCCAATTGCAGGGACAAGAGCACTCCACGTCGCTACTTCTAGTGGGGCAAGCTTGTCAGCGGGCGCGGCAGCTGGCTTCGTGGCTAAGGATGAGGGAGCGGCCGGGGAACCTTGGCATGTGTGCCCCGGGTGGTCGTGCGTAGAAGGAAAAAGATCCTCGCGGCCGCGGGTACTTCTTGCCAGGGGCTGTCGGCTCCCGGTCGATCCAGGTGTCATCCATCCGTCCGTTGGCGAGGTAGGTGGCCGGCATGGACGTCGAGGATGAACGCGAATTGACCCGTGATTTCTTGGCGCGCGCGGGAGCTCTGCTCACTCGGGGAAAAAGCAGGGGATGAGGAGGGGACCAAGCATATGACAGGTGGGGGCCAGCGTGGGGTTCGGTCATCAACGTCTGGCTCCTCGATCCCTATCGCTTGATGTAGTTGCTCCGTTGAGTTGCAGCTGTGAATAAGGACTTCTCGTCCTCTCGGTCTTAGTCCCTGATTGTGTATGGTCTGATTTGAAGTTTTTGTGGTTGTTCTGAGTGGTCGCTGTTGCTAAAAGTTCCAATGCATGACTAGCAGGGAAGAAAGATGTAGATCAGATCTTCATATCTGTAAAAGCATGCATTAGGAGCCAGGTTTCAATAATGGGAACCCAGGGTTATGGGTCCACCACGCTTCCGCTATGCTACTTTGATAAGCGTAAATTTCAATTTTTGCCTTCTATCTGAGTGTTGTCTTTACTTCTATATACCAGGGGTCTTGGGGTTATCCAAGAGTGGGTTTCTCAAAAGGGGTTTCACAAGTGTATTTAACTAGAACCCAAGGCTTTATGCAAGCTAGAGGGACATAAAAGAACATGATGCATTAAGTAAACTTGTATCAAAGATCTTGATGCATGGGTCTTATATACCTTTCGCCTTGTTGAGGTTATTCCGGATTGATAATCCTCGACAGATGGATCTGCGAACACTGCGATTTTTATTCCTTCAAGTACCTTCATGGTGTCAATATTGGAGGCATCCATCAGATAAGGGCATTCAATAAGTCTGTGGCCTTCTCTAGAGCATCCATGGCATGTGATCAGCGATTTTCCTTGAGCGGTAGTAGACTTCTCATGGTGGGGCCTTTCTAGGCAGTCTATTAGTTGAGTCACCAACATGCTGCTTTACGAGCACTGTGGTTCATGGTATCTCGAACTTGCTGGTTTTCCTTCTTGGCTGAGCCTTGATTCGGCTTGAACCATACCCCAGCTGGTGTAGGGTTGCAGCTCTTTGGGCAGTTGATAACTTTGTGTCCCTACTGACCACAGCCAAAGCATGCATATCTTACCAAATCTTTCTCATCCTGAGCTTGTTGAAGGACTAGGGCTAGGATGGTTGTTCTTTCAGGGCATTTGATAGCCTTGTGACCCGACTGTCTATGAAGGTAGCATTCGAAAGGTGTTCCGCCTGTGGTAGCAGGTACAATGGTGTTCCGTAGGTCCCGTTCCTTGTCGATGCGTTTATGCTGAAATCTGCTGGCCTCAAGTCGGGGGTATTTAGTGGTGTTGTTACGTCCATCTTGGTCTTGAGTTGGCACATCCGCACAATTAAGGCGGGAAGGTGTAGAGGCTTTCACACCTAACTTCAGAGGTGTTGAACTGAGGGTTGATTCTTCGCGTTGGCACTTCTTCTCGCTTCTGTAGCTTTCTTCATACTCTAGGAGTTCTCTTTTTGCCTCTTTTGTCTTGTTGAACACCTCTTCGATAGTATGGTACGTGCCTCCAATTAGAGCAAGCTGTATCGGAATGTCCAAGCCTTTTCGGAAGTAGTACATCATCTTTTCCTCAGAGTCTTGTACGCTAGGAGCGTATTACAGCATGCGGCAGAAACGAGAAATGTACTCGCAAACGGTCTCAGGTCCTTGCTTTATGTTGCGGAGTGCTTCTATTGAATCATCCAATGCTCCCTTGGGAACATGGTGCTTGCAGAAAGTCTCTGTGAATTCCTTCCAGGAGATGTTGGTAAGATCTTGGTGGGAATTGTGAGAATTGTTCCACCATGCTTGTGCGATTCCTGTGAGGTGGTGAGTTGCAATCTTGACATAGTCTCCTTCAGTGTAGGTAGTTGAGTCCAGTTCTTCAGCTATATCATGTAGCCAATCTATGGCAGTGATAGGGTTCCTATCAAATCCGTCAAAGTAGAAGCTCTAGCAGAGAGAGGTGCTTTTGCAATTGCTGCAGTTCCTTCGCCATAGTCTCTAGTAGTCGAGTCCGTTGAGTCAAGACCTCGGCTAAAAGATGTGGAGGTGGTGTAAGTCCTCCTTCAGCAGGGGTTCCATTGGATAACGAAGTGTGAGGCTCCTTTATCTCAAGGTTGAGTCCCTTGGTTGTCATGTGCTTACCTTGATCTCTATCCATAGTAGCTCTAGGTGAGAACATGGGTTAGACACCCTGTTGCAGGATTCATAAGGGTCAAAGACCAAGTGCAAGTTATATGTATTATTAGCAACTTAATATAGTTTCTTAGATAGCATACTCGATTTAAAACATTCTTAATCTATCCAATACTCAAGCAAAGAAGCAATAAGATCCATAAAAGCACAATAAGATCCAAGTAGTCATTACATCAAGTTATTACACGGCGATGTCCCCAGTTGCTACACTAGAAGACTCGCTAGAAATTTTGCGCTACGCGCAGGTAGGCTACAAGAGGGAGTATTCTACTTTACGACATAGATGAGTCACGTCATGTAGCCATGCAGGGCTCATCATCAGACGATTGTTACTGCATCAATTAGAGATCACATTGAGGAGGTTGATTCGGGTTCCACAATGGAGTAGAAGGGAAATCCCTCTAACTCTTGTTGCTGAGCTTCAGTCGGGTACCACTTCTGCATATGTCCTCGGGCCATTTCCCATTCTGGTGTGGGTTTGATCTCTGGCATGAAGCAAGAATCCATATTGAGGTTGGGAGACTTTATCAGGAACGTTCCAGAGTGAGGTGCTTTGTGAAGGCGGCTAGGTAGCTGAGACTACATCTTTTGATATTCTTCGATGCGACAAGCATCAGATTTCTTCTACTTCTTGTAGAGCTTATTCACTACCTCACGCAGGTATACAGAAATCTTCATGTATTTTGTCAAATGGGTAGTGTTGGGCCAACTCCTCTTCTTCATCTTGGCCATCTCTTCTTCTTGGCCATCTCTTCTTCTTGAGCTTTTATCCTCTCTTCCAGCTCAGAGACCCCACGCTTGTAATGGAGCTTGTCGTGCTCCAACGCTAGGACGTGCTTGTCCTGGATGAGCAAGTGCCTTCCTGCAGCCTTGAGTGCATCGTCATTCTCTTCGGCCCAGGTGTCTTCGGCTTTGATCCATTGCTCCATTGCATTCTTGGAGAGGTCAAGAGCATGAGGTAATAGGCGATATGATCCTATCTTGAGAAGCTCATGAGTGTCTCTCGTCACAATCCGAAGGGTAGAGTGTGCTGCAAGCTGTGCGGCGTCGGCGATGATGGTAGTGTCCATTTCTCTAACTAGGAGGGGTTTCAGTGTAGGCACTGCCTCACAAGAAAGAATCTGAATAGTCACCATGTAGCAGTCCCTCAGTCCATTCGGTCCGATCTTCCTGTGGCAGGCCCAACTACAGTTTTGTTCAGGGACACCAAGCAGTTGGAGCATCTCCCGCAGAACTTGCGCGTAGTCGTCATGGATCTTGTCGAAGAAGGGGACAAGCTCGTAGGTCTCCATCTGCATCCATGTCCAGGAAGCAGAGTCATAACACTGCTTAAGGAGGTATGCCTTGCACGAGGGAGTAAGTAGACAATAATCATGTGAATGCAAGAAAGGTCCTTGTTGTGTTCTAGCTCAAGTAACAAGTAGTTCTATATGAGCAGAAATGTCATCCAACTTTTATCCCGTTGCCCTATGGCACTTAGGAGGCATCAAGAGTGTAGGGCAATAGACGGCAGGGGCCATGCTCGAGAAATTGTGAAAACATTGCATCTCAAGTCAAAATGTAGCAGTTGTGGCGAGTTGTATGATTGCAGGGGTGGTTTCATACATCTCAAAAATGAGATAGACATTCCTTCATTAGGGAGAATCTGCAGGATCATCTTGAAGCAAATTTTGGTTCCTCTAGGCTCTACCTGGTTGTAGCACGTCTATTGTAGCTTTTCTTCAAAGGTACCAAGCTTCTTCAAATCTTCTTGTATGACTTGGGCGTATCCACTCCAGTGCTTGACGAAGAGAAGGTTCGATCTCGAAGGTAGCCATCTTCGTTTGGTCTAGAAAAGGATAGCAAGTCAATTATAAGAGGTAAGCCTCGCATAGAATTGTGCAGGGTCGGTATATAACTGAAAGAACGGCTGGTTCAACCTATTCTATCATCCAAACCTATGGGGCCTCGTCCTAGGGTCAAGCATGGCTCCGATACCAATTGAAACATCCTTAAATCTTCCACGAAGGGAAAATCCACAGAACGGATAATAATGTGAAAATAAAAGACATCACATTATTATACAACCGTTGATAACCAAATCCATACATCAAAAATAAATAAAGGAGTACCATAATAGGCTTCCATCATTCATTACATCGCCACATGGCGAATCATCAGAGTACAAACATCTAGAATAGCTGCAGAAGTAGAAGAGCATTGGCAAAAGGATCCTTATCAACCATCTTGAGCGCAGGCACGAGACCTTCTAATCCTTACAAATCTAACATCACTGTGAAGCAAGTAAATCTGCACACCGCCAGATATGTGCAGGCCATGGTCAGCACCAATGAGCTTTAGTGGAAAAGAAAACAAGGGATCTGGCTATCCTATAATTTGGCTGTAGTTTTTCCTATGCATGCAACAAAAATCAAGTTTATAACAATAAATCAAGTTTTAACACATTCCCATCCCACACACATTCAACCACCAACCCATCCATCCCAGATCCATCACCACATCTCCACCACCATCTCCATCATGACTCACTCATAGGTCGACCAGGCCAACTCCATCTCGGTCGGTCTCAGCGGCCCGCAGCCCTCAACCTGGCTCACGACCGAAAACCACTCTCACGGGAAAGTAGAACACTCCTCTCACTAGCCCCGTGCATCCTCCTTCGGAAAGGTCCATAGCTGATGAATCGGCATATGTATCGATCAATCAACCGTACACTCTGCAGAGGTTTCACTAATCCACCAGATAGCCATCATAGGTGCTCTAGATCACCTAGGCAGATTCTGGGCGGCTACTGCCATAGAACGATACCATCCTACCTCTCATCCCTAGAACACCATTAGAGTGGCTGATACTATGAAGAGTCTATCTCATGATCCCATTCCCACAGAGCATCATGATCGTCTCGAAAGGATGTGAGACATCATCATGCTCCTACCTCCCTGACACACGCTCGTGTGATAGTAATGGCATCGATCTATCTAGCGGTTTGGCCATCTTCCCACCATAGGAAGCGAGTGGATAGCAAGGGATCCCTAAGGTCCGGATACCAGCGCAAAAGTTCCTAAGTGTGACCAAGCCAAGATGTCTTCTCTAGGGTTGATCTTTAACGTGCTACCACGACACCTTCGTCCTAGGTTCTACCCCTCAGAGGCTCACACCCGAAGACCACCATCGCATCATAGTTAGTCCGCCACAGATTGTTCTTCATAGGAATGTCCAGATACATTCCCCGGCAAGACTCGCTCCAAAAGCTCATCGTAGATCCTGGCTCGATCGACTCAACCCTCACCCTACACCCTACCGTAAGTTTCACCCCAAACCCAGATACAACACCATCAGCTCACATACCCATCTGATCCATCATCACACACCCCAAGCCTGGCTTCCCTACGAAGCCCTCCCAGGGTTTATCACGTCGCATCAAAATGTAAGCGAGTGAAGTAGTATAAATATATATAAATATAGCAGACAAGCATGTGGCTAACATAACAGTGGGTAAGCAGGTGAAAGGTTACGACAAGGTAGGGCTAACAAGTAAAATTCTACCATGCAAACCTATTCCAGGTGTAAGCCTTTCATAAAAGTAAAGCACTAGCAATTCTAGATATTAGCCATGTCTAATAGGATTTCTAAGAGAAGGTGCTGCCATGACACCTATGTTGTCGAGGTAGTCATGGTATGAGTCGTCTTTCGTCAATGTAGTCGTTCAGCGGAAACTCCTCCTTGGTGTTCGTAGCCTTCTCCCTTGGATCGCTCCTCGTTTGACTTTGAAATCGAGAAGTAATAGTCGCATAAGCGACTCCTATAGAATAGCACAAAGAACGAATAAATATCGAAAAGATCCAAATGTACTCAACTCAAGACGTATAGCTCGATTTATAAAAAATTTGGGCGCTTGTTTCATATTTTTCTGAGTTCGTATGAATTAGTTATGAATTTCCAAAAATTTATATATATTCTGAAAAAGATAAAAGGCTGGGTTAACCAGGCGTGACACGTGTCAGCCAGGGATAGGTCCATGTGGCAGCAGTGGGTCAGGCTGATGTGGCAACTGTAGCTGACGTGGCGGCTGATGTCATCCCTGATAAGTGGGACCGTGTTGACGTCACCTGCTGACGTCAGCGTTGACTCGGTGAACAGTCAAACCCTAATGGGCCTTTATTGGGCTGTTAACAGGCCGTTATTGGGCCTGCGGGGCCAGACATGGGCCAGGCCGGGCCCAACACATCGCAAGCTATGACGCTACCACGTCGTCTATTTGGATCTCAAAAGGGCCCGTCTACCACATCCCGGTCCACGATGCACCAACTCCAGCGGGTTCCACCTGCAGCGACTCTGGTTCACATGAGCCACGTCCACAACATCGTCCCCTACTCTGGCTAGCTCATGGACCAATTCATGGTGCACCGTCTCTCGTTGGCCCAACTGGCAGATTCTCGAGTTCATGTGGACCGTGTCCATACGCTCCGGCTCCAAGGGATCCCCTTCTCTATTCTTCCCCGCGCGGCGGCGTGGCTAGACTGTGGTGACGGCGTCCTTAATTCCGGTGCTGCAGCGGCACATAGGCTCCATCTTCTGGCGCGTCGGCTCCGGGGTGCTACGGTGAGCTCGGCGATGCCCTTCAAGGTAGCTCCTTGGCTCTCGACGGCGTGGCCTTTGGCAGACGATGGTTCGACGGTGATAGTACATGGCTATAGCATCTCAGCGGGGTGTTCTGGCTCAATTCAAAGCGCGCAGGTGTGATTGGAGTCCCCTGCCACCTATCGAACGCACCGGCGGCGACAATAGTGCACGGCGGAGTCCTCGCGTGGACAACGGCACCCAACGGTGGTCCGGCCGGCGGCGGTGTCCGTCAGCGCATCACGGTAGAGGGCTAGGGGCACCCTCATCTTCTCGGGCATGACCAGTGCGTCGAGGCATTCCTAACTAGCCTGCCGGTGGTGGCCATAAGGCACGGTGGCGGTCGTCCGTGGCAAGGGTGCACGGCGACGCCGACGAGCACAGGGTCGCACGGCTCGGGCAGCAAGGCTAAGTCTTTAGGCTTCATCAACTTGTTGGCTAGGTGCAGCAGTCCAAGGCCGTGCTCGGCGAGGCATTCTTGATACTTGAAAGGGCCGGAGGCGTCGGGGAATGGTGCGGCATGACGGCGCTCTAGAGTGGCATGGCAGCGGCATGGTCACGCGCAGTCGATCCTCCAGTGCAGCTCCCAGGCAGGTAGTGTGCGCAAGACGTGCTCCAAAGTAAGGCGATCCCAGATCCGACGTCGAAGGCTCCAAACAAGGCAGGACAGGGTCAGAAAGGTGCCTCGCCGCGGCGGGACATGGCCGCGGCGACAGCCATGGCAATCGATCCAGATTGGCGTCCTCCTGACGCCGTGTTGTCCGTTTGGCTAGGCCAGACAGCGTGTGTGTGTGCAAGTTCATGTGTCCAGGAGGCCGGCGACGGTCTTGGCCTTCGCGCTCCGGTACGGAGCGCCATGGCTAGGAAGCAAAGGTTAGGATTGGAAGAGGGGGGTCACGATGGTGCTCACCGGCATATAAGAGGATATGGAGGTGCGGTTCAACTTCTCACGGTGGCGTCCTCGATGTAGGCGAGGCAGTCGGACGTAGACGACAGTGATCTTGCAGTACGGTCATTGAGGAAGTAGCTCGGTGGTAGCAGTGGCTCCGGGGCGGTGTACTTCTTCATCGGTGGCTACTTCGGCTTGGGCAGCTCCGGTCCTCCGCGTCCTCCTCCGCTCCTCTTCTCCCTCCTCCATCCTTCGGCTTGGACACGTGGTGGCGGGGTCAACGATCGGCTCCTAGCTTCTTCTCTAGTGTGCTCCTTGGCTCCGTCTCCTTCTTCAACTCTGGCGACGACAACTTTTCTCCCCTGCCTCCTTTCTTCTTCTTCCTTTCCTCTCCTCCCTTCTTCTTCCTTCTCTGCGTGGGTGGTCTGTGAGGAACCGTAGAGCGGTGGCGGGCTGGGAAACCCTAGAGGGGGCTTGGCCGTGCTTATATAGGGGAGCGGCAGCGGTAGGTGGCTCAGCGGTCGGGTGCGTCCAATTGTGGGGACGAGAGTGCTCCACGTCGCTCCTTCTAGTGGGGCAAGCTTGTTAGCGGGTGCGACAGCTAGCTTCACGGCTAAGGATGAGGGAGCGGCCGGGGAACCTTGGCATGTGCGCCCCGGGTGGTCACGCGCGGGAGGAAAAAGATCCTCGCGGCCGCGGGTACTTCTTGCCAAGGGCTGTTGGCTCCCGGTCGGTTCAGGTGTCGTCCATCCGTCCGTTGGCATGGTAGGTGGCCGGCACAGACGTCGAGGATGAACGCGAATTGACCTGGGATTCCTTGGCGTGCGCGAGAGCTCTACTCGGTCGGGGCAAAAGCAGGGGATGAGGAAGGGACCAGGCATATGACAAGTGGGGGTCAGCATGGGGTCCGGTCGTTAGCGCCTGGTTCCTCTTCTATCGTAACGCGGAGAGGGCCGGTTCATGCTGGGCCGTCGTGGGCCGTTGCGGCCGGGAGAGAAAGAGAGGGAGAAAAGAGAGGCAGGCCGGGCCGGGGTGGTTGGGCCAGAACGGCTTTCTTCTTTTCCCTTTTTATTTCTTTTTCTTTTCTTTTCTGTTTTTCAAAATAACTTGTATATACACACACATATATATACATGTATGTGATATGCCATTTGTAAATAATCAAGTAGTGGGCATACAAGGCCCTTGTATTGTTGGGGTATTATTCCCCTAATACTTATTTATGAAGTAAATAGATATTTTTGTTCCTTTTTAATTGGCATCACATAATAACCTCATATAAAATCCAAATCACATGTGAAATTATAATGCATCGTGCATGCTTGTCTATTGCAACATGAAGACTCAACTAGAGAGATATTGAGCTATAAGATGCAGCTGATACAAGGTTCCACTGAGGGACCTAGAGCAGGATGTGGAGAGTTGATAAATATGATGGGTAAATTAGAGAAGGGAGAAGCTCTAGGGGTAGTCCCATGAATTATATGTACAAGGAAACACCTGGGTGATTGTCTAAAATAGTAAATAGAATCACCTAGTGAAACATAGATATGAGACATAGATAGGAAATCAAGAGGTGCATTGGGTATGATCCCAATGTAACAAGGATGAAAGATCTTAGAGGGGCCTGATGGGGAAATTAACAAGAGAGGAGTTTAAGAGTCTAGTCTCATGTAGCTTGAATACGAAGGTGCATCATAGGAAGTTACATGGGCAACATATGTACTTGACTTATGAATATAAGGTGCTAGACAAGGTGCTATCACATGTGGCTTAAGATTATATTAAGGCACATGTGATGATGGTGATACTTGGTGTGGCACTAACATGTGTGCCTAGCGTAAAAAGGATAGTGTTCCTACATGACAAGTACTTCCTCCGTCCTAAAAAGAATGCAACTACATGTTGCGTGTCAGTTAAAATGGTTCAAATTTGACCAAATTTTTACTAAATGATTATCACATTTATGACTCCAAATTAATTTATTATAAAAATATATTTTGTAAACAATCTCATGGTACTAATTTGATATCATAAATATTTATACTTTTAAATCTATAATTGATCAAACTTAAAACACAAAAATAAGATACTATGCTAGAATTGCATCCTTTTTAGGACGGAGGAAGTAACAAATATGGACATGTTTAGAAAAAATGTTGTTGGTTGTATTTTTCGGTGTTTGTAATTTTTAGGGTTGTTACGATATCAAATTCGTTCTTCCTTGTTAGCGCCGGAGGCAATGACTTCTCTGCCTTCAGTGAAATGGGCA
Organism: Bothriochloa decipiens; assembly: GCA_023333625.1. Classification (NCBI taxonomy): domain Eukaryota; kingdom Viridiplantae; phylum Streptophyta; class Magnoliopsida; order Poales; family Poaceae; genus Bothriochloa; species Bothriochloa decipiens. Next base: position 26,912,730 of record CM041646.1, read on the forward strand.
TGGGCGAAGCAGATGCCCCAGCCTACATCAGTAGCATGGTCTCAACTGTGGAGCATATCAACGTATGTACGGGAGGGACCGTATATGATATATGTTATATTTCATTGTGCATCAAAAGAATGCAAGAAAAAATAAATTATAAATTAAATATGTTGTTATAAAACAAAATCAATAGTTTTAAAAAGTATACAACAATGACGTACATGGCTACATTCTTTCTAAATAAACCGTGCGTGAATTCAGGCGTTGTACAAGTTGGGAGCACGGAGGTTGGGGATCCTAGACGTGCCACCAATCGGTTGTACTCCAGGTTCGAGAGTCCCCATGGCCGGTGGATGCAACGAGGCTGCCAACTCCATGGCACGGAACTTCAACAAACTCTTAAGGGTTGAGGTGGCAAAAGCCGTCGCAGTCTCCATGCCCGGCATGAAATACTCCATAGCAAGCACCTACAATTTTCTCACTGACTTGATGGGCAATCATCTCATGGCTGGTATGTGTGTTCTCAAGGCCATCGTTTGTGCAAATATCTTTAGCTAGGTTGTTTATGAATTCATCAAGATCAATTATTTAGTACTAGTATTTTGCAGTAACAAATGAACTGTTCTTAACATTAACACAACTAGTTGTGCATTGCTACGAGCATTCAGGGATCCCGGTGGTCTATACGGCATGCTGCGGATCAGGAAAGTGGAAAGCGGAGGTGATGTGCAGCAAGCCAAATACGACTTATTGTCTGGACCGCAATGACTTCATGTTCTGGGATATGTTACATCCTACACAGGCTACATATGAACGAGGGGTGGTTGCAATCTTCTACGGCCCGCACGAGTATGCGGATCCCATCAACCTTGCACGATTGGTCGGCGGCCTCGCCACATATATAAATACTACTATGACCCCAGGCGTCTCTGCCATATATTAAACTTCTATTTCGGCCTGCAACTGCATCACTACCAGAATACCATCAGCTTTTGGCAGGCCTTATTCGAGAACAAATAATTCAGTCTAAATAATGTAATGTACGTCGTTGTGTGTTTCAGCGATTTCTCCCTCTATATGTGTGGGTAAATAAGGACAAGGCAAACAAGTGTTGGATAGCTGCATGCATGGAAAGGAGTTGGTGTTAGAGGCTTGCCACAGCTGAAGAATGCGGCACTGTGTTTCTTCGACGGTCTTTTACTTCCAGAGTCGAGTTTTGAGTCGGTTTTGTTTTGTAAGCTCGTTCTTGCAGTCATCGTGGAGTTATTATTGTAATAAAGTGGTCTGATTCCTCTTCTTTGAGGATGAAAAAAAGCCGGATGTTCTAGTTCTTATTATAAGTAGACTCCCTACTGCTTGCAGCTTGGGCTTTTGTATTCCACATACTCCCTCCCATTTTTTACATACCATATATAAGCTGTCTTAAGTCTTTAACTATTAAAATATGGAGGTATATATTACTAAGGAAACCAATTAAGAATGAAAGTCTAGATCACCTAAAACTTAAAAACGAGCGCAAAAAAGGATGTGAGAGAGCGTACTGACCTCCTGCAGTGCCCTCCTTCAAAGAATCCAAGAGCAAAGCTCCTACACTAAAGCGATGGCTTCGGACTTTGGTTAAAATTAGGCAATCCTAACTTTGGTCTGCAGTAACTTTGATGTTATATAACAATCACCAATCCTCCATGTGAGATGGAGGCGTTCCCCAATTATTCAAGCCGCCTAACATGGGCACGCGAAGCCGCCTCCGGGTGCTGGGCCAAGAAGGTTCCGGCGCTGCAGGACGGCGCCTTCACAAATCACAATGGGCGGCCCTGCAGGACAGGCCGAACTTGTGAGATCACGTGGTAGGTGCAGGTGCAGCCCTTCACAATGTTGGTACAGTCAAAACAGATGGCACATTTCGGCTAATGTCTTGTGGAAATAAGAGTTGGCATATTGGCAAACTTTGTAGTACCGGAGCGACCATATAGAAAATATATAATAATATTTTTTTGCAACGTATATAATAATATATATTTACGTTCATGCCACTCATAAATGAGATTCTAATTATGTTATTAGAGATTATTTTCCATTAACAATTGATCGTAAACATCACTAAACAAGAAAATCAACATCACCTTCATCTTGTGCCAAAATATCTCTTCAAGCTTGCAACTATCTATCAAAGAATAGGGATGTGCATATAAAAAACTTGATTGTTTTGCTCTTTCCCAACACCCAATTTTTTCTTCCTATGTTCTTCTTCCTCACAATGCCCCGCCGCCGGTAGAGTCTCACGGATCTTTCTCGCTGCAACGCGGCCGTGGAGCTCTAGTGAGATCCTACCGTGTCCGTGGCGGCCCCGTTCTCGCCCATCCCCCCTATTGTGATGGCCATGGGCCCCCCTACCCTAACCTGGTGTCAACACATGGTTTTTACATAACCATTGTGGAGCACCCTTATTGTTGTGAAAGCGATTGTGAACATACCAACACTTTGGTGTGTGGTTGGTTCGGTGGTTCTTCTAATCCCCTGGCACAGGGTTATGTCTCGAAACGTGTGTCTTGGCTAGTGATGTGCAGGTGTGGAGTCCGGATGCAGTGAAAACGGTCGGACAAGATCAAGGAGGGCGTGCTGTGCCGACGGACCGGTGCGGTCAAGGACGGACGCGAGGCTTGACTGACAGACCAGACGGCCGGGTGACTAGCGCAAGTGTACATGACGGGGGACGCGTACGCTTGGGACATCGACAGTGTACATGGTGGGGGACGCGTACGCGGTACGCTATTCGCGAGGAGGTTTTGTGGTTTGTCCTTAAAACCATCGGCGGGGGACGCGTACGCGGTACGCTACTTGCAGGCGGTTTGGTGGTTTGTCCTCAAAACCATCGGCGACGGTTTGGTGGTATCGCCTCAAAACCACCGACGGCGGGTTTCGCGGGTTTGGGCCTCAAAACCTAGACGGAGGTCCCGATGCGGACGGACGGCACGTGACGGCATAAGGGAGATGGCGTCGAAGCAAGGCTACCAGTGAGAAGACGCGGTGGCCATCGGATCAAGAAAACCTAGAGTTGAACTACAACGCCCTGTGGTGAAATGATTTGGCTCAAAATACCTAGGGGCAAAATGAGGATACGTAATAGCTCTGTTAAATAGATGAAAGAGTCCCCAACTCTCTCCACCTCTGTTATTTTCGTTTTTTTCTTTCCCCTTCCTGCAGTGTTTTTGTTAGAGGTCTAAGAACAAAAAATTATACTTGTTTTTATGGAAATTTGTGAGTGAAAAGAGGAGGCCCAATCCCTCCTCGTGCCCTCCGGGGTTCGTCAAAATGGTGTCGTGATTTTTGTTTGGTCTCCTGGCTCTGTTCGTGTTCTTGCTGTCCCCTTTTTCATGTATGGGGCTGATCTCGATTTCCTGGTGTTCTAGTTCATGTCAGGCAATGGTTTTGGGATAATAGTTTCGTTCCTAGTTGAATTACACCTGTGCCAAATTTGAGCTCAAGAGCTTTTGATTCGAAGGAGATCCACTCGATTTTTGGCTGCTCATTTTCTGTTCGTATTTGCAGCTTCCCTGTTCGTCCTGTGGAGGTGCGCTCCGATAGGGCTCTGCAGCAGCGCTACAAACGCCGGTGGTCAGCCGCCGTGTGTGCTCACCAAAGCGGCGCTTGCTTTTGGCCCTTGAGTCTTGCCGACGTTCAGAGTTGCAGTGAGGGGGAACCAACAGCAGTGCTCCAGCGCCAAGCGCCTCCCAGCCCGTGCCAGTGCTTTTCTGAAGCCGCTCGTTCTTCTGGCTGACAGGGACAGCAGGAGCTGCTGGCCAGCAGTTCGTGAGTTCAGATTGTTGCTAGCTTTTTCTCTCCACCCATTTGCTAGCAGCATGTTCTTTATTAATTTGAGCTGATTTCTCCATTTGTCCATGAATTGATTCGGTGATTGCAGACCCACGCCAGCTTCCTTTTCTGGTGGATATTGTTTGCAGGTGCAAGAGAAACAGCAGTGCTGCAGTACCTTGCGTTGGTGCGTTGCTAGCAGGGAGCTGATCCTCCGTTCGTTTGTCTGGTGCCTTCGTGCCCAGTTCGTTTGGATGCAGGTTATGCTTGGAGGAAGTTACGTGCTTGAATTTGCTTAGTGAAAAGCTAGATCCTTGTTTCCTAGAAATCATTTTCAATTGTTGCCGTAATTCTTTTTGGAAGGTTTCTGTTCTCGGGGTACAGCGTCATCAGCCAGAGCATCTCGTGCAGTCCCTAGGGTCAAGTGGTCCTTTCAGTTTGGCTGAGTTGGTGAAGTGGATGAACATATTTCCTGTTGTTTTTCTGGAGATTTTTCGCTAGCCCTGATTTTATGTTTTATGTGCAGTTTTGTCATTCGTGCTCTAATTCGCATTTTGTCTGTTGCGTTGGGTTTCTATCGCTTCAAAGAATTTATCTAAGTACTCCCATCACCAGTTTATGTGAGTATTTTAGTTTTGGAGATTTCTCACGTTTGGTGATGAACTTGGAACAGCGACCTAATAGTTTCGAGAGAAATTTTGAGGCTTCCATTCACCCCTCTGGTCACCATATCCGGTCCTTCAATTGGTATCAGTGCCGATTAAGGATCTGTGATCCACAGAAGGCGACATGGCTTTGTAACACCGTTTGGGTAAGCCGCCCTAATTCAATGGGGAGAACTGCTCGTACTGAAAGATCCGAATGCAAGCACATCTACAGGGGATTGATTTGCGTGTTTGGGAGATCATTGAGAACACTGACTACCAGATGCTTGACGCACGAATCAATCAAGAGCAGATCGACCAACACAATGCGAACAACATTGCCCGTGCTGAGATTTATGCTGCTCTTTTGATTTCTGAGTTTCATCGTGTTTTCGATTGTCGTACTGCTCGAGAGATCTAGAGGAGGCTTCAAAGCTTCCATGAGGGTACAGCCCATGGAAAAGGTGCTGCGTCACCTATTTTGGGCCAACTTGGCCATGTATCGAGTCGGGCCTTGAGCCCAAGTTGTGGGCGCCCAACCCCTGGCCGCCTCCAACCCTAGGACGTCTATCTTATATATTCCACGCAGCCGTCACTGTTGAGACTCGGGTTTTGTTTAGAGTTTAGTTTTCTATCGAGAAACTAAATCATTCATTATAACTGTGGTGACAAATCCTTTTGCAGTGAATCAGGGCCCCTGTTCTTGATCTCCTCCACTGTGTCGATTAGTCCTTTGGAACCGAGTTCTTGAACCCTCTATTGATATTCGCTTCATTCATATTTGCAATTCAGATTGCGTGTCTACACTTTCTTGCTTGTGTTCTTCGATTCGCTTGCAGGAAAAAGCCTTCTTGGCGAGGTCAATCAAGTTGTGCTTGGTTGATAACCAGCGGAGCAGTGGTGTAACGGTTGCAGGGTTCGAATCATGCTGATTTGAAGCCGGATCGCCAACGTCGAGATCTCCACAAGTCGAATTTACCACATACCTCACAGAAGATCGGGCCAGTGCTCATCAATTGGTATCAGATTTCAGGTTTCCCGCGAGGTATAATCTCGTTTGCCTTTAGATTCATATTTGTTCATTACCTAGAGTCCACAAAAAGCCCAAAAATATTTCAATTTCCGCTGTCCTATCACCCTTTGTGCCTTGCAATTTCGTTTCAGATTCGCTTTGTTGAGTTTGTGTCCGTGGTCGAGTCTTGTTGCTGGTTTAGGATTGTGTTCGTGGTCGTAGTTCAATAGCCCGTCGCTATGATTTGTTTGTTTTCCGCCGCTATCCCATCCACCGTTCCAAACAACAAGTCGAAGCCACCACGTTACTCGACTTGCCCCGCTAGCCGCCTTGTGTAACCTCTCGTTGCCGCGCAAACCCTAGATAGGTTGCCAGCCGCTAATTTTTGCCTGCTTCGCTGTCCTCCTTACGTCATCAGGCGAATACCTAGTGCTGTTCGTCACAGGAACGATTCATCCTGTGATCGGTGTTTGAGTTTAGGGACGCTTTGCCCTAACTGTCGCTGCCGTGTTGTGTCTTCCCGAAACATAACTTGAGATACCTTCGGTGAAACAGGCATAACTTTTCGCTCGTTTATCAGAAAAATCTGAAATTTTTATAGCAGCTTCTTGACTCCATTTGGAGCCGACCCAAACTAACCTTCGGCCTGTTTGGTCCAGTCAGAATTGCTAAAAAAATTCGGCAAAATAAAGAAAAAATTGACAAGGTTCTTGCACGCTTTTCAGAGAACGTGCTGATTTTCTGTAGACCACATCTCACCTCAGTTGTCGGTGCCAATTTTTGTGGTTACATCTTTTGTGATCCTTGTTCAGGGAAAAATATAAAAAAATAGTGAAAAAATAAAAAAGTTTGATTCCTACTAGTGCCTGTGGGAAAAATCCGAGAAAAAGACAAAATCCGAGCTATTTGCTTGTTCAGTGAATTTTTTTCCATCTTCCTTTGTTTTCACCTTGTTGCACTACGTCTCGACACGTCTTAGCCAGCAATTGTGATTTGTGCTTCGAATACTTGTTCAACTTTGCTGAATCTGCATTCGTGAATTGCTAATCCTTGCTGCTAACAGTGTGCCTTCCCAAAGCTCCACATATACTTTTGTCAGCACAGGTTCATCTTGCAACTGTTCCCACGCTCAACAACAGATTGTTTCATCAATTTGGTTTTGCTCCTGTTTGCTGTTGGTAAGAACACTTGTGAGACGGTGGTCAGCTGCTTCTGATTTTGTTTTCCTCTTTCCCCACCACCACCACTTGGTTCCTTTTAGTTGATAGGGATAATACTTTTGTGTTGTCTTTTTCTATCTTCTAACCATGGCAGAACCTCCGACGGACTTCAATGATTGCGTGTCAAAGGGCGAGCTTACTACGTTCATGAATGACCAGCGTAATCTCATGAACGATCTGACGCGTAGCCTCAACAATCTGGTCACCCGCATTGAACAGATTGAGCAACGCCGTTCACCTCCTCGTGATGATGAGGATGCAGATGCTTTTGCTGATGCGGATGCTGATGGTGATGCACGCGACCGTCACTGCTACAACTTCAATCGTCGTGGTATGGGAGGTAATAATGGTAATAATGATCCTTTTGCTAAAATTAAATTTAGCCTACCTCCTTTTGCTGGTAATGTTGATCCTGAGGCATATTTAGATTGAGAACTTGCTGTTCAACAAAAATTTGATTCTCATCAGGTTCCTGCTGAGCATAGAGTTAGACTTGCTACTAGTGAGTTTACTAGTTTTGCTTTGTTCTGGTGGAGTGATCTTTGCAGTGCTAATAATGCTGCTGCTGTGCCTCAAACGTGGAATGCTTTAAAGCAACGCATGACATCTCATTTTGTTCCTCCTTATTACTAACGTGATTTAGATCTGAAACTACAAAAGTTAGAACAAGGAAATAAGGGAGTAGAAGCATACTATCAAGAATTGATTATTGGTTTAGCACGTTGTGGTGTAAATGAAGATGATGTTGATGCTAGTGCTAGATTCTTTGGTGGTTTAAATCGTGAAATATAGGACCTTCTTGATTACAAAGAATGGCGTAATTTTTCCTAATTTTATCATCTTGCTATTAAGGCAGAACGCGAAGTACAAGGACGCAAACAAGACCAACCTTTTAGGTCTTACACTGGGAAGAATTTTCAGCCCCGTTCCGAGCCAGTGACGCCCAAGATTCCTGCTGCACAGCAGTCACCCACACCTTCATCTTCTTCCGGGGTAAGTAAATTGTCTAATGTCCAGAAAGGTGGATTTCGAGGTGCTTCTCCTAGCTCTTCTTCACCCATCTCTCAAATCATTTGCCACCGATGCAAAGGGATGGGACATGTCATGAAGGAGTGCCCCAGTCGTCGTGCTTTCATTGCTACCGAGGATGGATATGTAAGTACTAGTGATGTTGAAGATGATTTAGTCCTTGCTGCTAACATTGATGCAGATTCCACCGAGGCCGATCAGGACAAGGACACCATCAAAATTGACTCAGTGGCTGCCACCAAAGGCTATGAAAGCCTTCTTGTGCAGCTTGTGTTGAGTTCACGTGTGGGACATGAAGAAGAGATGAAGATCCAGCGCCACAATTTGTTCCACATGTATCTCATTGTGCAGGGTTGTCGTGTTCTCACCATCATTGATAGCGGGAGTTGCAACAACTTGGTGAGTTCAGATTTGGTTGACAAACTTGGTTTGCCTACACGACAACATTCATATCCATATAAACTTCAATGGTTCAATAATAGTGGTACAGCTAAGGTAACTAAATCAGCACGCATTAGCTTTTTCATAGGCATTTATCATGATACTACTGATTTTGATGTTGTTCCTATGCAAGCTTGTTCAATTTTGTTAGGACGCCCATGGGAATTTGATAATGATGCTTTACACCATGGTAGAACTAATACATACACTTTCATGCATAAGGAAAAGAACATTACTTTGCTTCCTTTGTCGCCTACAGCTATTGTTAAACATGCTAAGGAAATTAAAAATAAACCTCCCTCCACTAGCCAATGCTAAACATGATGGGATTAAGTTAAAAGGAGGTGCCTTTCTTGCTACAACTTCTAGTACTGCTGAGTTATGTGATAATCCTGATGCACCATGTTATACTATGCTTTGTAAACCTATTATGTCGGGTGTATTGCCTGCTGTCACTAACCTTTTGCAGGAGTTTGTTCATGATGGGATGGAGTCACGGACGACTCCAATTCTAGAAGGAGGGGATGATGAGGACATCGCCAAGATGGAGTCGAGGACGACTCCAATTCAAGAAGGGGAGGATGATGAGGACATCGCCATGCTGGACACACCGACGCCATGGTCTTCCCCAAGTTGCAATTCGTCTCCAACTCAGCTGCCACGTCGCTCTCGGATTCAGCATACATGTCGTCGCTGTTTCGGTCATAATTTCCTCATACGACATCGAAACAGGGCGATCTTAGACTCGTTGGAAAGGGGACGACGACGCCGTCATTTTGGATCTGGTCCCAGCTCTAGATCTTTCGTGGATCATTTTGTGTGATCATGAAAAGGTGCTGTGTCACCTATTTTGGGCCAACTTGGCCATGTATTGAGTCGGGCCTTGAGCCCAAGTTGTGGGCGCCCAACCCCTGGCTGCCTCCAACCCTAGGACGTCTATCTTATATATTCCATGCAGCCGTCACTGTTGAGACTTGGGTTTTGTTTAGAGTTTAGTTTTCTATCGAGAAACTAAATCATTCATTGTAACTATGGTGACAAATCCTTTTGAAGTGAATCAGGGCCCCTGTTCTTGATCTCCTCCACTGTGTCGATTAGTCCTTTGGAACCGAGTTCTTGAACCCTCTATTGATATTCGCTTCATTCATATTTGCAATTCAGATTGCGTGTCTACACTTTCTTGCTTGTGTTCTTCGATTCGCTTGCAGGAAAAAGCCTTCTTGGCGAGGTCAATCAAGTTGTGCTTGGTTGATAACCAGCGGAGCAGTGGTGTAACGGTTGCAGGGTTTGAATCATGCTGATTTGAAGCCGGATCGCCAACGTCGAGATCTCCACAAGTCGAATTTACCACATACCTCACGGAAGATCGGGCCAGTGCTCATCAGAGGAGCAGGATGATGCCGATTGGGGTGCTCTCGAGCCGACCCATCGGCTGCCCCTGTCGACCCTGTGATGACTACATCGGTTCGTGGCCCCAATCCCTCTTTTTCGACTTCATGGGGGCCGAGCGACCAGCTTTCCTCTCTTGCACCTGAGGGAGCTCCAGCATGGTTGAGGGGGAGGCTACTTCATCAAGAGCGGCGCCCATACACATTCAGCACCGCCATCCTCCGGAAACCATGATCGGTAACCTCAACTAGCGTGTCACTCGCAACAAATCTTATGAAATCTCTCATTTCGCACATTCTATTTTTGTTACCGATTTTGAGCCTGAAGATATTGGACATGCACTATCTAATGCAGATTGGGTCAATGCCATGCATGAGGAGCTTGAGAACTTTGAGAGAAACCAAGTTTGGTCCTAGTTCCTCCACCTCCACAGTGTCATCCCATAGGTACCAAGTGGGTGTTCAAGAACAAGCAGAGTGCTTAGGGTTTTGTTAGAAAGAAGGGATAGACTTTGAGGAAACCTTTGCTCCTGTTGCCTGTTTAGAAGCCATTAGGATACTTTTAGCCTTTACAGCTTTTAAAGGGTTCAAACTATATTAGATGGATGTCAAGAGCGCTTTTCTTAATGGATACATAGAGGAGGAAGTGTATGTGAGGCAACCCCTGGCTTTAAAAATCCTAAGCACCCAGACCATGTCTACAAACTCTACAAAGCCTTGTATGGTCTCAAACAAGCCCCTAGAGCATGGTATGCGAGGTTAAAGTCCTTTTTGTTTGGAAAGGGTTTTACCACGGGCTCTGTTGATAAGACTTTGTTTCTCCTCAAGCAAGGCAAAGACATTCTCATTATGCAGATATACGTGGATGATATAATCTTTGGTGGCTCTTCACATGCCCTTGTGCCAAGGTTTTCTGATTTGATAAGTAGGGAGTTCGAGATGAGCATGATGGATGAGTTGATATTCTTTTCTCGGGTTGCAAATCAAGCAAACTTGGGAAGGGACGTTTGTGCACCAAGGCAAGTACACCAAGGACTTGTTGAAGAAGTTCGACATGGGCGAGGCCAAGCCTCTTTCGGCGCTCATGGCGACTACCATTGCCTTGGATGATGATGTTGAGGGAGAAGCTGTGGACCAGAAGGAGTACCGCAGCATGATCGGGTCATTGTTGTACCTGACGGCGACGAGACCGAACATCCAGTCATCTTTGTGCGCGCTTTCAATCTTCACCGCGCACGTCTCATCGTCAAGCGGTCAAGCAGATCATGAGGTATATTCATTTCACTCCTAAGTTCGGTCTTTGGTACTCGACCGCTTCCACTCTCTCTCTGGTTATTCCGATGCTGATTATGCTGGCTGTCGTGTTAAGAGAAAGTCAACTTCTGGTACTTGTCAATTCTTGGGTTCATCTCTTATTTCTTGGTTCTCTCACAAGTAGTCTTTCATAGCTCAATCCACTTGTGAGGCTGAGTATGTTGCTGCTTCTGCTTGTTGCTCTCAGCTGCTTTGGATAGTTGCTACCTTGAGATACTTTGGCATAGACTTCACCCGAGTGCCACTTTACTGTGACAGCACCAATGCCATAAGTGTAGCCAAAAACCCAGTGCTCCATGTCAAAACCAAGCACATTGAGGTGAGGTACCACTTCCTGAGAGACAACCAAGAGAAAGGAACCATAAACTTGAGACATATCCGCACCGAGCACCAGCTAGCTGACATTTTCACCAAACCTCTCGACCAAGCCCAGTTTGCACACTTGCGAGGGAAGTTGGGTGTTTGCTTCCCATTTTAGTTGTGGGATGTTGTGTATCTTGTATAGTTGCCTTTCTTTCTTTTTCTTTTACTTTTGTCTTTGTATCATATTGCATTGCATCTCATTATGTATCATATCTCATATGCTTAGCTTCACTTGTATAACTTGTTGATTGAGATTATGCTCTTGTTGATATGTCTTATGGATACATGATGGATATAGAAGCTTAGGCTCCTTTTGATCATCTAGATACATGTTATGAGCTAAGCTTGTTTTATAAATGTGAACTTGCTTAATGAATGATGAAATCTGAAAAATTATTCACCTCTGAGATGGCAACTAGCATGTGTAGGATGTGTTGAGATCCATGTGCTTTTATATGTATGCTTTAGTTGCTATGTCTCATGTTTCTTGAATCATACACTTAGCTCGGATCTCTTGATATTCTTGTGCTAAAACTTGATGTCTAAGCTAAGTAATGATAAAAATGCTTTGTAGTTGGATCTTTACTATCCCACGGCAATGTCACAAGACTGCTTCTCATTCTCACGAGTGAGATGAACTTGGGCATTGTAGTGCTAGTCCACAACCACTCGTGACGAGATAGCTTTCCACTTGCACATAGGGATGAACTTGGTGTGATTGAAAAAACATGATAAAAATAATAAAATTTTTGGCGAACAGTTTGATCCTCTTACATACACATGTCTAAAAATAACCTTGTAAAAACCGCTGTAAACTCTGATCAATGTTGAAGCTACAAGTGTTAAGTGCTTCCTTAAGACATGATGTATGATCGTTATATGGGGTAGTTCACTTTTGTATACATGTGTTAGCACTAGCTTGATCTCCTGCTTACATCTGCTATGTGCTATCCTCTTTGGTGAACACCTTTTATGAGATATGCTTAAACTGGTCAAAATGCTTATGATTCATATTCCATTTTATTTGATCAGTTTGAGCATTGGCCTTGTCTTGTGCCTGTTATAATACATATGCCATACCAACTTGAGCATAGTTTTAATCCACTTGCTATACTCCTGAAGCTTTATATGTTCTCATTGTGCATCTTGTGCATTTCATAGCATGATTTTAGGGGAAGTTACTATCTTGTCCACTTGATAAGTGCTTTTGTCAACGAGGGAGAGAATGATTCCACAAATCCATAGTGTACATATATGTGCATTTGTGAGGTTGATGCACTTGTCAAGGGGGAGTTGCACATTTGCTTTGCTAGACGTGTCGAGCCGTTTGCCTCTGTCTTGAGGGTCTAGTCGCTCTCAGGTGCTTTGAGCTTCTTTTGCTTAGTTGCGTCGAGACGTTGCCCATGTTGGGACCAAGTTGTTGTTCTTGCTTTGCTCATGGCAAATGACCGTTTTGAAATTTTGTTTGTCTTTTGGTCATTTGAGTGAGTTTTCTCTGGCTTTGTGTTGGTGTTGACAATGCACTCATCAAGGGGGAGATTGTGAACACATGGTTTTTACATAACCATTGTGGAGCCCTCTTGTTGTTGCGATGAGCAATTGTCAATATGCCAACACTTTAGTGTATGGTTGTCGGTAGTTCTTCTGATCCCCTGGCACAGGCACAGGGTTATGTGTCGAAACGTGTCTCTTGGCTAGTGATGTACAGGTGTGGAGTCCGGATACGGTCGCAACGGTCGGGAGAAGGTCAAGGAGGGCGTGCCGTGCCGACGGACCGGTGCGGTGAAAGGCGGACGCGAGGCTTGGACCAACGGACCAGACTGCCGGGTGCCCAGCCGCGGTGACTGACACTTGGGACATCGACAAGCGCAAGTGTATATGGCGGGGATGCATACGTGGTATGCTACTTGCGAGGAGGTTTTATAGTTTGTCCTCAAAACCATCGGCTAGGGACGCATACGTGGTACGCTACTCGCGGACGGTTTGGTGGTTTGTCCTCAAAACCATCGGCAACGGCTTGGTGGTATTGCCTCAAGACCATCGGCGGCGAGTTTCGCGGGTTTGGACCTCAAAACCCGGGTGGAGGTCCCGATGTGTACGGACGGCATGTGGCGGCATCGGGGAGATTGCATCGAAGCAAGACTACCGGTGATAAGACGCGGTGACCGTCGGATAAAAAAACCTAGAGTTGGACTATAACGTCCTCCGATGAAGTGGTTTGGACTATAACACCTGTGCCAAATTTGAACTCAAGAGCTTTTGATTCGAAGGAGATCCACTCGATTTTTGGCTGCTCCTATTTTCTGTTCGTATTTGCAGCTTCCCTGTTCGTCCTGTGGAGGTGTGCTCCGATAGGGCTCTGCAGCAGCGCTACAAACGCCGGTGGTCAGCCGGCGTGTGTGCTCACCAAAGCGGCTCTTGCTTTTGGCCCTGGAGTCTTGCCGACGTTCAGAGGTGCGGTGAGGGGGAACCAACAGCAGTGCTGCAGCGCCAAGCGCCTCCCAGCCCGTGCCAGTGCTTTTCTGAAGCCGCTCGTTCTTCAGGCTGACAGGGACAGCAGGAGCTGCTGGCCAGCAGTTCGTGAGTTCAGATTGTTGCTAGCTTTTTCTCTCCACCCATTTGCTAGCAGCATGTTCTTTATTAATTTGAGCTGATTTCTCCATTTGTCCATGAATTGATTCGGTGAGTGCAGACCCACGCCAGCTTCCTTTTCTGGTGGATATTGTTCGCAGGTGCAAGAGAAACAGCAGTGCTGCAGCACCTTGCGTTGGTGCGTTGCTAGCAGGGAGCTGATCCTCCGTTCGTTTGTCTGGTGCCTTCGTGCCCAGTTCGTTTGGATGCAGGTTATGTTTGGAGGAAGTTACGTGCTTGAATTTGCTTAGTGAAAAGCTAGCTCCTTGTTTCCTAGAAATCATTTTTAATTGTTGCCGTAATTCTTCTTGGAAGGTTTCTGTTCTCTGGGTACAGCGCCATCAGCCAGAGCATCTCGTGCAATCCCTAGGCCCAAGTGGACCTTTCAGTTTGGCTGAGTTGGTGAAGTGGATGAACATATTTCCTCTTGTTTTTCTGGAGATTTTTCACTAGCCCTGATTTCATGTTTTATGCGTAGTTTTGTCGTTCTTGCTCTGATTCACATTTCGTCTGTTGCGTTGGGTTTCTATCGTTTCAAAGAATTTATATAGGTACTTCCGTCACCAGTTAACGTGAGTATTTTAGTTTTGGAGATTTCTCGCGTTTGGTGGTGAACTTGGGACAGCGGCCTAATAGTTTCGAGCGAAATTTTAAGGCTCCTATTTAACCCCCTCTGGTCGCCATATCCGGTCCTTCACCTGGCTTAGCTACCTCCTCCATTGTCGGAACTCTAGCACCACCCTCCCGCTCTCCCCACCGTTTGGTCTGCCTGCTTTCCCTAAGCGACTTCTAAGGGTGATGGATTTGTAGAAGAAGAGAGAGGGAGGCACGAGATTCAAGTGTTGGATTGCTACAAGCCCTCGGTTGTTCTATATAGTGTCTCTAAAACTGTGTGTTTCAATCATTGAATATATAATCAAAATTCTGAATATAGAAAAATAGATGAGATAAATGGATAATAATCGAATTCATATTTAGATGGACAATTTGACTTACTTTTGTTCTTTTTTTTTTCTTTTTTTGTGGATCTACATCCATGGTGTTGGCGATTTGTGTCGGGCCAGCGGGCACTGGCCGACATGGAGAGGCAAAGACGCGAAAGTGCTAACTTAGCGGTCGGGCCATCTACTATTGGGCAGGAGGAGGGAGATGATGGAGAGCATGTCGAAAACCGTTTGTCTTCTCTACAGTCCGGTACTCATCGTCAAGACCCAAATACTGAAAAGGTTCATCTGATAGCCCTGTTCTCATCGAGTCATCATGTTCATCGAAAAACAGAAACAGAGAAGAACAAGATCACCACCGCAGCACATGGAGAGCTAAGATCACTTTAGGGGAGGAAGGGGGTTCACCGACGGAGAGGTTCGGCAGCCGCAGTTATCATATTGGTGGATCTGCACCTGAGCATATATATTATATTAGAGTACGTGTCATGGAGCAGTTTCACTCTTTTTTTTTTTTTGACGAAAAGCTTCACTCTTAAATTTCAGCTCACAGCACCACACTGGAGCTGATGGGCTTGCTAGCAGCTTCGTATGGAGCCTGACTGTAGCTTCAGAGATTGCAGGGTTTGCTGGAAAACGTCTAACATGCCCCCTGGATTATGTCTATTGTCTGTTTTGATTTTTGTAAACTTATTATGTCATTTGTAGTTGCTACTAATTTAGTTAAAAAATCACATATGACGGTAACAGAAACAAGCAAACACGTACGTCTTTTCATAGGACCATAGATCATAACATTTTAATTTAACAAAAGGATAATATTTTCGAAAAAGAATGAAAAAATGTTGTATATAACGATTCTATACAATACAATTTTCAGCACCAGGATTAAACACAAAGGGCATCTGTATAGTGAAATTTTCTTGTGGTACGTCATCCTTTTATTTGACCATTTGAAATTAATACAGAGTCCTGCTAAGAAAAAAAATTCCCCAAACTACAACAGAAATAGAAATATTCATAATATAGCACATA
Organism: Bothriochloa decipiens; assembly: GCA_023333625.1. Lineage (NCBI taxonomy): Eukaryota > Viridiplantae > Streptophyta > Magnoliopsida > Poales > Poaceae > Bothriochloa > Bothriochloa decipiens. The sequence goes on from CM041646.1 coordinate 26,928,546, forward strand.
TCTCAATTATTTAAATACTAAAATACAAAAGTAGCTGATATCGAAATGAAAATTATGGAATTGGTAAGCGTTAGAGAAAAAAATAGGAATTTCAATGTGACTAATTAGACCCTAAAAAATGACCTACGTTCACTTAATTTTGATTGCAATCTTCTTTTATGATAAGATTTTGGGTGGTCATTTCGAACTACGGTGATACAGGCTGATATGGCAATTTATGTGCCGACAAACACTACATACGTCAAAATCTTGGTTACTACACACACTGCAGATATTTCACCTGCGTAAAGGCTCTTGATTTGCACCAAACAAGAATAACTGTCTAATCCTTTGGCACACGAATTACAATAGCAACCAATACCAATAAATACTCAATTTGTGAGACCGCCAAGTCTGTCATTTATTGATTGATCTTTGAAGGTCCTGCCTGCGTCCCAAATTTTAAATATTTAAACTTTTGGTGAGTTAAAAGACATTACGTTTGACCAAATTTATAATAAAATAATAATATTTATGATACCAACTAAGTATAGTCAGATTCTTCACTAATTATGTTTTCATAGTACATATACCTATTTGATGTAATGAATCTTTATAAATCTCTCTATAATTCTAGTAAAACTTGGGATTTTTGAATCTCTAAGAAAGTTAAAATGATGATTTACAACTTGGCATTGAAGGAGTATTAATTAGTCTTGGTTATTACTCAATTTGCATATCTAGAAAGTTGCTATACCTATTACGACGACAACTAGTACATGCATGGCGATAGTCTGTTTTGATGATTTGATCCATCAGAATCCATCATACGCTGCGTTTGGATCCCACCCATATTGCTGAAGCTAGCTTCTAAAACCCAGATTCCTATAAGTTGGATTATAAAAGCTGAAATGAGAGGTTGTTTGGATTCATAGCTTTGGAAAGCTGGTGTATAGAATTGTGCATAGAAAAATTACCAAAATGCGCTTACAGAGGAAGATCAAATCATTTTTTTTGGGTAAAAATAGGGAAGGCTAGAATTTTCTTTGTAACATCCGAAAGTTACAACAAGCTTGGTTGGGTCAGCTTGCCAGATTGTAACAATCTCAAGTCTCTAGATTTTATAAGCTGGTTAAAAAGCTAGGATGTTTGGATGCTCTTGTAGATTCTAAAACCTAGATTGCACAATCTGGATCAACCGATCCAAATGGAGTTTCGGGATTTGTTCAAAATAGTTGGGGCCAATGATGTCCTTATTTTTCGGTGAGTGGGCCAAAAAGTGAGGGGCAGATTGATCAAGTTGAATCTATAGCTGATAGATTATAGAATCCATAGGCTACAACACTGAAAATTAGATGGAAAGGGAACTGTTGGGTCTTTTTGGATCCCTAGCTGGCTTCTAGAAGCTAACTTCTACAACTTGGTGGAATCCAAACAGACCTGTAGAAGCAACCGAATGATGTGTGGCCCTTGTTCAAGCAATATTTACACCTGTTACAGTTTACATAGCCTGCCTTAGTTTTGAAGTGTACTGCACACAACTTGCTGGATCCTCTACAGATCGATCAACACGCCAAGGCATTTTCTTCATACGGAATTTCCATGGATAGCAAGGCTTTGCTTCTCCTGGCTGCAGCTACGGCTGCGGCAGCCACGATGCACAACTGCACAGAAACTTTACTGTAACTGTGTCTTGAGCACAGCCGACCATCACTACTGGAATCTCAGACTTTGCCGAGTGGTATCATAAGACGAATAAATTATTTTCCTTGATTTATTTATCAAAGAACAAATAGCATAAGCTGATCCAAGAATGTTGTATATGTCATGCTCCCACACTGCTTACAGCCTCGACTCATGCGTGCTATACAAACTTGCAATGTTACATGTATACCTTTTAAACAACGCCAAATAAATTGCGTTTGTATGTACTATCAGTATGTGCATGCTTTGTTCCTTATTATTGTCTTTCTTATGCATGCCTTCATGTATGTATATATATATAGAAGAATATATATATTGTCTCCGATCCGTATGTTATTATTTATAGGTAGTTGACTCATCATGCGACCGGGTAGGAGGCTTGCTGGGCGACACCGCAGGCGTTTGTGCCCCTCTCGAGCCTGAGGTATCCTCCCTCTCCCCAGTTCTGCCCCCACTGGTTCTTGAGCAGCCAGTACGGGGTTCCATCCTCCGCCGTGCCGTAGCCTATCGCCGTGACGGCGTGGTTGATGTTGGGCGTTCCGCAGCTGGCCGCGGTCATCACCCCGCCACCGTAGAACTGGAAGCTATGCGCGTCGACACCCACGGCCACCGGCTGGTTGGCGACGGCTGCGGCGAGCGCTGCCTCGTCGCCGCTTGGCACGTCCTGCAAGCTGCTGATGGTGACCGCCGGCTGGAGCGACGACGGGCACGTGCCCTGCGCAGCGGTGTAGGGGTACGCGTCCTCGGTGGCGAGCCCGCCGTTGCTGATGATGTACTGGAAGGCGTTGTCAATGAAGCCGCCGTTGCAGCCGTTGTTCCCGTCGGTGTCGCAGTCCAGCACCTGCTCCTCCGATAGCGACACCAAGTAACCAGTCTTGATCTGGTGGATGCCCTCCACGGCCGCCACTGCAGCGAAAGCCCAGCAACAACCTGCAGATGCATATATGCAGGCATTTTATTTGCAGTAAGGACGATATGCGATGATCGATATATGTGATGTACTACTGTATCTTATGAAATTATATATAGTTACCACATTGGCCCTGGTTCTTGATACCGGTGACAGCGCCTTTCTGCCTCCAGTCAACCTCGACGTCTGAAAGAGTAAGGTTCTCGTACTTAAACCCGGACGTCTTCTTTGCCCCTGCCCGCACTGGTTTGAGCCCAGTGTACATGGCCACGAACTCGTCGTTGGTCATGTCAGCGAACTCATTGATCGCCAGCTGATAGCTCTTGCCGCCTGTGGCATTGGACTTGTCAACATAATCGGCGTTCGCCTTGAATACCTGGAACCGGCGCGCCTTCTCGGCCTCGTCCTTGTAGGTGCGCCCATGCTCCGCCATCCACTGCTGGTGCCTCACTTTCATGGCCTCCTCGCCATAGCCACTGGTGGAGGTGGACAGGCCTTGGGCCTCGACCACCATCATGGTTGTCACAGCAAGAATCATCAGGGCCGCCGCTGTGAAAATGATCATGGTTTTGTTGGCAATGTAGGACGCCATGATAGCTAGATGCTAATACCAGACGTGTGTACTCGCAGTACCTGGCTGGCTGTCTCTATGGAATGTAATGTGTTTGGTATGTAGTAGATTGTGCCAAGCTAGCTAGCTAGAGCACTGCTTGTGTGAAGTCCTAAGGGCACCAAGACGGGGTTTATATAGAGAGATTGATGAGCAGCGATGAACTAACCAATTGAGAAGCCGGAACTCCTTTCTATACCCCGGTCATCTTCAGGTCACTGGTACTAACTTATACGTCAGTTCATGTCCATGCCAATCGTCAACGATCTTCAAATCGAAAGTGTCCATCCAACGTATGCGTCCGTTAATGTTGGCATCAGTTGTGTCCAGCAGATTCTGCAGCTCTCACGAGTGTTATTATTACATAACTTTAGCCTTGCTACGTACCGTCTCTGTGTCAAAATAGATGTTATTCTCGTTTTCGGAGAAGTCAAACTTTTCAGCATAGACTAATCATATATTAAAAAATAATAATCATTATAATGTGTAATTAGTATTATTAGATAGATCCTTCAATATATTTTCATAATAAACCTGTTTGGAGATGTAGATGTTGTACGAATTTTTTAAAAATTTAGTCAAAATTAAGAAAGTTTGACCAGCACGTATCCCATAACGTCATCTATTTGAGATGGAGGAAGTACCGGTAGATAGCTAGTTTATAATTTATATCCAATTATCCTACTATGTACTTTCTCCATATAGGAAAATGAAATCATTTTGAATAAGATTTGGGTCAAACATTGGGAACACAAATCATGAATAACTTTTAAGTTGTTGAGTTTTAAATGTGAAAACCATATGAATAACCATATGAATAGACTTATCTTAAAGAATACTTTCATAAAAGTATAAATATATCACTTTGTGATGAGTATTTTTATAAAAATATGAAGTTAAAGTCACTGTCCTAAATGGCTTCTAAATCATATACAGAGTGAGTACATATACATAATGCAGTTTAAGATTGAAACATATTTTCTTTGAACATATTGATGAAAAGACAAAAGGCCCATTTCTTTCTTTTTTTTTGAAAGGAAAGAGCTTATATTAAGATAATGGATCATGTTACAATTATGTACGTACTAGAACTGCCGACGCGCAGGTGGAACACCTTCAGACATAAAAACAAAAGAAAACTTTTTTCTACCAAATTGTCCCAATTCATACGCCACACCATATTAGCATTTTGGTGGCATTTAGAAACTTTGAACTGCTAGAAGAGGTGGAAAATTCTCTTTGTTTCTTCTATGATGTAGGAGTTCATAGAACGGTTTAAACTATTGTTTGTGAGAGCTTGGACAACATTTATGTAATCTGATTCTAAACAAATAGGCACCAATAAGGATAGATGAGCTTTGCGAATTCCGGACAGCGCCGCTAAGCATTCTGCCTCTTTGACCGATCTACAGGAGTTGTCACAGCACCACAATTTAGCGGTTTCTGGCGACAAAACCTATCACTTCATGTCCTTTGATATGATAAAAGCTGGCGTCCATATTTAGTTTTAACCATCGAGGGGGTGATGATGGTAACCAAGGGGTGCTTGTAGTGTTTCATAGGTACAAGGAGATTTGCCTGTAGATACATTTGCCCCACCTGGGTTTAGGGAGACCAAATAATTTTCTAAAAAAACCACCGATATAGACTTTTGAATCATCTTTCATTTCTATGGTGCTAGTTTCTCCAGAAAAGAAGCATAATTTTTATTTTCAGGTCTTTGGTGACACTATTCAGCAAAACAATCAGCCAATCTGGTCCAAGAAGACCCATTTGTCACTTAGGGCACCTCCAATAATAACGTCATAGAAGAGAGAGAAACTATCTCTTGATCAAAAACTAGTCATCACATACTTAAAGGCAACTCCAGTGTCAAGATCGAATTGAACCGACAAAGTTCGATTCGTTCGAACTTTCAGTGCTAAAGACCTACGTCGGGAAAAAAAAAGCTCTGTTCTCACCTCTATTTGTCTGTGCTTCATTGGACAGAACTTGCGTGAAGCGTCCTTTGTAATCTGACAACCATGGTTCACTCCTTCTAGTGGTTAGGGTTCCATTTATGTTGCCCATGGTTAAGTTCTTTCTTCACACTAGAGGTGCTCTAATCACATAGATTTCAAGATTTTTTTTTGAAAAAAGACATAGATTTCAAGATTATGTAAGTGTATCATATGGTCCTATTAATATTACGAGTTATATACAAAATGTTATTGTAATTGAAGAAGTTGTTTTGTTAGATGTAGGAATTAGCTCATACTACTGAGAGTAGACTTATTACAGTTTGTTTGTTCTAGATTGGAGTGGGCACTACATTAAGACGCGGTTTGGCAAACTGCCTTGGATAGTCTCACACGGTATCAAGTGGATTCTGATCCTGGCAAACGGCCGCGACTCCACATTATTTTTCAGGCTTTTTCTTCTGTTGTTTTCGATGTTTCTGCTGACCAATAGATACTACATCTATTATTAGTATTTGGCCAACTGAAAGAGTAACTACCTTTTCTCAAGCCCTAAAATTACCACATTTAATCATAAAAAATAACATAAAAATACCCAGACATATATATAAATTACTACCACCATTTATTATTATTAAGAAAAGCTTGAAGCCCATAGAAAAGAATAAAGAACATGAGGCCCTAGTAGCCAACCATATATGTACGTTATAATAAAACACGCCTCCACACCGGCCAGTCTTTCTTATAAGACCTATAAATCAAAACACTAAGCGGAGAAAATAAAACGTTCAAATGGTAGTTGGAAAAGACCCTTCAACTTGCCTCCTGCCTGCAGTATACAGTCGATCGATTAGTGTTCGCGTCAGACAGTAACGAAACTATAGCCTACGAAAGTAGTACCGTTAAGATAAGGATCTGTTTACGTACGTGTGCAGATGTTTTTCTTCTCATACGGAAATGAAAAATCAGAAGGCCCATTCCTCCCATATACAGTTAGTTCTACATTGGAGTGTGTGCTGCATTAAGGAACAGCTGACCATCTCACACGGTATCTCAAGTGGGAGTCTACTCCGTCATGCATGCCCTCACCAAAGATGACTCCCATTAATTTTCAACTTTTTCTTCCTCTGTTTTGGGTGCTACTTTGTGTTGAGCAATGGACACGGATTCTTGAAAGAACCTCTTAGGTTTCATGTTCCCAACAGTATCCACTGGTTTGAGTTAAGCACTACAGGAAGAAACAATGCACATATCCACCTTTTCCTTAGTTAAGCATCATAGAAAGAACACATGTTAAATCATCATTGCACATATCCACCTTTGCTTCAGTTAAGCATTAGAAAGAAACATAGGGTAAAACGAATCCACGTTTGCCTCCAATTAGGCTTCATTTCAAGCATCATAGTTAAGAATCATTTTTGGTTGAATTGGGAAAAATAAGCTCCAAGGGCCAGGAGCATCACAAATATTGAAATAAGTACTTTTCAACAAATTTATTACAATGGATTTAATCACAAGCATCCAAACAAATCAAGTTTTATAGTAAAGTTTTCAACAGCAATGCAAGCATTAGAAGTACCAGACAACGTTGATCACTAAGATGCTTCTAAGCTTGTCTGGAAGAAACTTTTCACGTCTTAGAAGTACCAGACAACGCCGATCATATAAGCATTAGAAGTACCACATCGAAACCATTGGCAAAGCCTAATAAACATGACAACGCCGATCATAAGCATTAGAAAATAGCATTAGTAAGTTCTAGTTTGCCACGTTGATTGACAAATGTAGAAATGCTAACTAATCTTCTTTCACAACAAGACTAGTGGCAGAAAATCAACAACAACTTAGAGCTTGGTCAGGCTTAAAGGTAAACCCAGATGAGTAAGTGACAAAGATCCCTTTGAACATCATAAAGTGGTTGCCAAATTATTGAACTTAGCATCGAGGACATTAATAGGATCTTTCATTGATTTACAAAAAATTCACTTTTAGACCCGTAGATTCAGCAAGATGAGCAAGTCTTTTAGGTATCTCAACTGTTCAACATGCTCTTGCATAGAAATGAGGGTTGCCTATTACAAGATGCGGAAGACTTAGTCTCTCTACAGAGGAATTGGAATATGCAAATGGCCATGGTTGTCAGGTTCAGTAAAGTTTGAAGGAAGTCAGCAACCAACACAAAAGATAGAGGTGAGAGTGGATGTCCTTGTTAAAACTCCTCTGCTACAATGAAAAACTTTACCAGGCACCCCATCGAGTAGGATATCTGTTGTCCATGATTGAAAAATAAGTTTCATCCAAGTTATTAGTCATTTAGGTGGTAGTCCCTTGCTTCATGTAGTTTGCGGAATTTAGTTCATCCTAAACTTTGTCAAAAGCCTTTTCAAAATCAAAGCTTAAGGATGATTAATTCTTTCATCTTGGATGGTTCTTTGTTTTATGGAACCATATTTTGGTTCTTATGAATCAGGGAAGGTATTACCATATGAAGTCCATTGGCTATAATCTTGCTAATTATTCTTAATGATGGTGTTGAGCAATGAGATAGGTTCGAAATCTGAAACCTTTGTTCCATCATCTTTCTTGGTAATAAAAGTGATATGAGATCCATTTATGTGATAAAGATAGACATTCCCAGAGAAGCGACAACTTTTTAGCCATGGAAAGGCAACAATAGATTAACTTTCAATGTGCTGCACTTATGAAGAAATTATTGGGAGCAGTTATAACACAAGCAGCAAGATGGGGGAGGAAATGCAGTCATGTCAAGTGCGAATTGGCCTTTTCCTT
>CM041646.1:26946496-26987904 GCA_023333625.1 Bothriochloa decipiens
AACACCAGGGGGAGAAATAGAAGGACTCCTCTCACTACTCCCGAGAAACGTGGGTCTTAGGAAAAAGCCATACCAGTGGCTCGCGGACTATATATATAGATTCATAAACTCTGCAGAGCATGTACTCCCGTAACCACAAGATCACTATCATTGGCGGTGCCCCGCCTAAGCTGATTCCAGCTGCTTTCTAACCGATGCGATGCCACCCTACCACTCAGTACAGGGACATCCCGTATAGGTACCACCGGCACACTGAGACTGTGAGACATAGTACCGGGCCTCCGAGATCACTATGTTGTCTAAGGAGGGTGTGGGTCTCCACGCCCGTACCTTCCGACACTATCTGCTAACCACCTAGTAGTAGTGGCACCGTCCTAGCTAGTCAGACATCCGTCCCGCGCCTATACAAGAGCGAGTGGTGAGCACGTAAGTCCCAAGGTTCCGGTCCTCAAGAGATATCAGGTCCTAGGGGGGATCAGACAGGATTATCTTCCCTTATGGACTACAACAGTCCGTGCTACAACAGCACCTCTTACCCGGGGCTTCGCTCCACGAAGGTTCTCACCCCCGGGATCTCCTTATACCTCACATTGTGCCCGCCACAAGCACCTCACACGGAAATGCCCAGAACACATTCCCCGACAAGACTCGCCCACATGGCTCGTCGTAGAATCCTATCCGATCGACTCAACCCTCACCACACACCCAAGACGCACGCAGCACTCTCCCCGAGTAAAGTGGCACCACGTGCCTTAACCATGTAACCATGCTCTCCACCACGCACCACATCACACAGATATCGGCGTAGAAGAAGTAAAGCATCATAAGTAAATAAGCAAGCGTCTAGCCTATCAGCAGGTGTGCAGGAGTATGGTTGCGACAAGGTAAAGGCTCATCAAGCAGTTCTATCATGCAACCTATCATCAGGTGATATTCATAATTAGAGCACTAACAACTAGATATTATGCCATGCGTAATAGGATCTACGAGGTTGGGTGGGGTGTGGCACCTGCGAAGTCGTCACCGAGCTCTTCCTTGTACTCGTAGTCGTCCTCCTCAAGCTGCTCCTCCTCTGAAACGAGACATAATAGCCGCGTTAGCGGCTCCTATAGAGTCAACACAAAGAAGCAATAAAATTCAAAAACTCCAAATGCACTCATACACAAGCCTATGACGTAGAGCTCATTTTTATGAAAATTTGGACACTTGGTTCATATTTTTCGGAGTTCGTATGAAGAAGTTATGAATTTCTAAAGTTTATTCTATTTTTTTGAAAAAGAAAAAGGGCAGATTAACCTAGTGCTGACACATGGCGGCTCCTGATTAGGCCACGTGGCGTGCGAGAACAGTGCAACCGGGGCTGTGCTGACGTCAGCACTGACGCGAGGGTTGAGGCTGTATGACATCATTCTGACGTCATGCTGACGTCAGCATTGACGGGGACCCAGTCAGTGGTTGACATGTGGGGCCCGCGGATCTGGTCACTAACAGGTGGGGCTAGGTCAACGGTCAACGTTGACCGGTCAACGGTCAACGTTGACCGGTCAACGGTCAACGCCGACCGGGCCTCGACCGGGCCTCGGTGGGCCTGGGTAGGGCTGGATCTGGGCCGGGTTGGGCCGGCCCGGCCCGGACACGTGTCGAGCAGGGAGATAGGCCGCGTGGCGCATCTGGGCCCTTAATGGGCCAAGTCCACAGTCGGTTCTGACTGGTGCCGCATGGACTCAGTCCATGGTGGACCGTGGACACAGAGGCTGAGTGGCTCACGGTGACAGGTCCAGCTGGGTCCACGTGGCCGTGTGGACCCGGTCCACTCAGGCGCGGGAAGGTTCCCCTCCCTTCTCTGCCTCGCGCGGCGATCGGCGCGGCACGTCGCCGGTGACGTGCAGGCGAGCAGCAGCTGCGAGCGGTCCGGGCAAGGCGGTGCAGCAGCTAGGCGAGCGCGGTGGTTAGGCGGGTGCGGCCGCGGGGCGCAGGCAGGCTGGGGGTGTCTCTGTTCGCCGGCACTCGTGTCCCGGCGGTGGCCGGCGGCGAGGCTGCGGCTGCGGGGTGCAGTGGAGGCTAAGGGAATGCTTCGACTTGTGCAACGCATTTGTGAGGTCCATGCAAAGGTGACAGGCCGGGTTAATTCGGTCGCGGGGCTCCTGGCACGACGAGCGACAACGGCGACCCGACGGCGGCAATGGAGGCTCACCGGTCGAATTCACCGGCGTCGCTGGACATGGGCCTCCATCTTCACCTCCATTCCTCGATTGGAGCAGCTAGGAGCTCCCTAACCTCTCTACCATGGTGTGTGGTGGCTCGGCAGAGGCGCACGAGGCGTGTTGGCCGCGGCGGCGCTCTGGGCGGCCGGAGTCCGGGAAGACCGAAGGCAGCAAAGCAGCGTGCCCTCGCTGTAGTCTACGCCGGCTCCCTAAACCTTGCCAAAACTGCGTCCTAGACTAGCGTGGACACTCTGGCCAAGCTGATGAGGGGAGAGGGGAGTCGGGTGTGCGGGAAAACGACGGCGCTCTGGGCGGCGGCCATGGCAGGCCAAGGCAAGAGCGGGGAAGCTCACCTGTGCGGGGCTGTCCCGGCGGCTCATGGCTGAGGTCGAAGTGACGGCCTGGTGGGGGAGTAGCAGTGCCGCAGTGTCGGAGGGGTAAGTCAGGGCCGAGCGGTCCGTCGGGCTTCTCCGGCGCACGGATGCGGACGACGGAGGTGGCGCTCTGCTCTGGTCCGGCTCCTCCCCGCCTTCTTCACCCCTCCCTCTTCGACTCCTTCAACGCCGACGGGTGTGTGCAGGATGGTCAGCAAGGCGACTGGGCATGGAGGAAACCCTAGCGTGCCGGGCTTCTCCTTAAATAGGCACGGCGGCCGGCCATGGACAGCGGGGGCGGAAGATGCCCATCGGGTGGCTGTGCGCGGCCACGATTAGGGTTAGGATTTGGCTCAGGCGTGGTGCAAGTGGGCAGGCGAGATGGACGGCTCGGCGCGCGGCCGGACGTGGGTGGACGGCGGAGCTTCGCTGTTCTACTTCTGGAACGGCGGACGCGACGGGCGGGTGGCCTGAAGTGGAAGCTGACAGGCGGGCCCCGCCTGTCAGCGAGAGGAAGGGGAGAGGCGCGGGTGCAAACGGCGACAGGCCCTTGATGGGCCGCCTTGTTGGGCCGGATGGCCTTGCTGGGCCTAGCAGCGCGGCGAGCGGGCGGGCGACGAGCGGGCGAGGCAAGCCGGGTGTGGGCGCGCGCGAGCGGGCCGGCCACACGGGCGAGCGTGGCGCAGGCGGGCTGCCTTGTTGGGCCAGCAGGCCACGGCAGGTGCGGGCGGCGCACGAGCGGCCGGGCCGTTGACGCAGGAGAGAGGCAGGCAGGGCGGACAGGCCGGTTGGGCCGCCGGGCTAGTTTCTCGTTTTCATTTTTCTTTTTATTTTCAAAACCTTTTCTATTTCTATTTCTTGCAAAGCAACTAATTTAGCCACAACCCTAGGTTAGTGAGGTTAATGACCATGATGTATACACCATGGTGTGTCCACTAGGGTCTCTAGGTCATGATGGATCCATTTCCGGAGTTAGCGGGCATATATATACATGCGATAAAAGGTTATTCGATTTTATTAACATCACATAAAATCAAATAAGAGGCGAATCAAACTCTGGTTATTTAAATGCAATGCTCGGGCTATCGTCAGGTGTTATTTCTGCATCTGTTGGCGGGTTTCCTACATGACATCCATCATACACTGGTAAACTTTAGAAAAAATTTTAAAAGTCCGTATTTTTGGTGACCGGATTTCTAGGGTGTTACAGTCCTACCCCCTTATGAGAATCTCGTCCTCGAGATTCAAGAGTGTAACTTACTCTTCAAAAAGGTAGGGGTAGAGCTTCCTCATTTCTGACTCCTTCTCCCAAGTTGCTCCCCGTTCTGTGTGATTGCTCCACTGAATCTTCAGATATGGCGTGCTAGAGTTTCTGGTTTCCTTGGTGGTTCTACCCATAATGCGGACGGGGTGCTCTCTGTACTCCAAAGTGTCCTGGATATCGAGTGCCTCTGCGGGTATCAGATGCTCTGGCGGTTACAAACACTTGCGCAGTTGCGACACATGGAACACTGGGTGTACTCCTGCCAGTTGTGGGGCAACTCTATTCTGTAGGCAAGCTTGCCATCCTTTCACTGATTCTGTACGGTCCTACATACTTTGGTGCTAGCTTTCCCTTCACATGGAACCTGATGGTCCCTCGAAGCGGGGAGACCTTGGGGTAGACATAGTCTCCTACCTCAAACTTGAGGTCTCTGCGCCTCTTGTCAGCATAACTCTTTTGACGGCTTTAGGCAATTTTCAGATTCTCTCGCACCTGGGCGACTCCTTCCTCGGCCTCCTTAATGGTGGCCGGGCCAAAGAACGATCTTTCACCTATTTCGGACCACATCAATGGTGTTCTGCATGGCCTTCCGTAATAGCCTCAAAGGGTGACATCTTGAGGCTAGCCTGGTAACTGTTATTGTAGGAGAACTCTGCAAAGGGCAAGCTCTTCTCCCAATCAGTCCCATATTTTAGAACACAAGCTCGAAGCATATTCTCAAGTATCTGGTTCACTCTTTCTGTCTGTCCATCTGTCTGAGGGTGGTATGCGGTACTGTAATCTAGCTTGCTCCCTATTGACTTGTTCAGGGCTTTCCAGAACTTGGACGTATACTGCGGCCCATGATCGGATATTATGCTCTTAGGGGCTCCATGTAGCTTGAGAATGTTCTCGACATACAGATCTGCTAGCTGGCCAATTCGGGCATCAGTCTTGACGGCTAGGAAGTGAGCTACCTTAGTCAAGCGATCGACTATCACCCATATGGCATCATGGCCCTTCGGGGTTCGAGGCAAACCCACAATGAAGTCCATAGAAATACTATCCCACTTCCATTCAGGTATATCCAGTGGCTTTAACAGCCCTGCAGGTCTCTTGTGCTCAGCTTTGACGCGTTTGCAAATGTCACATTTAGCAACATGCTCCGCTATGTCTGACTTCATGTTCTTCCACCAGAATTTCCCCTTCAAATCAGCATACATCTTAGTACTGCCTGGGTGGATACAATACTTGGAGTCATGACCTTCTGATAGGATTTCGTTACGGATAGCTGGGTCGGCAGGCACACAAATTTTGTCCTTGTACCAGTAAGTGCCTAGCTCATCCTCACTGAACTCTGGGCACTTGCCTTGTGTCAGGAGCTCGTGTATCTCCCAAATTTTTGGGCAATGGCATTGGGCTTCACGGATCCTATCCATGAGGGTGTAGTGCACGCGAAGCTCATTCAATAGGCCATGAGGTATCACCTCCATCTGTAACCCATCAATGCCCTCTTGCAACTCCGTGGGCAAGGTAGTGGTAAACAAGGCATGACAATGACTTTTGCGGCTAAGAGCGTCAGCGACCACATTGGCCTTCCTAGGGTGATAGAGAATCTCCACGTCGTAGTCATTAATCAACTCGAGCCAATGACATTGTCTCATGTTAAGATTTTCCTGGGTGAAAAAGTACTTCAAACTCTTGTGATCGGTGTAGATCTCGCACTTGTTCCCAATCAGGTAGTGCCTCCAAATCTTCAAGGCATGGATCACAGCTGCAAGCTTGAGATCATGGGTGGGGTAACGCTGTTCGTGCTCCTTAAGCTGGCGGGAAGCATAGGCAATGACTTTCCCATTCTGCATTAGAACACAACCAAGCCCGTGGCGAGATGCATCGCAATAGACCACAAAGTCCTGGTGGATATCGGGCAAGGCTAGAACAGGCGTTGTGGTGAGCTTCTCCTTTAGGGTCTGGAAACTTTGTCTGCATTTGGGTGTCCATTCAATCTCCTTGGTCTTCTTCAGGAGGTTGGTCATGGGGTGAGCTATCTTGGAAAAGTTCTCGATGAATCGGCGATAGTAACCAGCCAATCCCAAGAAACTTCTCACATCAGTCACATTCTGTGGCTCCCATCCCTTCACTGTCTCAATCTTGGACGGATCGACAGCCACTCCATCAGCATTGAGCACATGTCCTAGGAAAGCGACCTCCTCAAGCCAGAACTCACACTTGTTGAACTTGGCATAGAGCTGATGTTTTCTCAGTTTCTCTAACACCATCTTCAGATGTTGCTCGTGCGCTTCGGCGGTGGCAGAATAGACAAGAATGTCATCAATGAAGACCACCATGAACTTATCCAGCTCCTACATGAACACTTTATTCATCATGTTCATAAAATAAGCCGGCGCGTTCGTAAGACCGAAGGACACGACGGTGTACTCATACTGCCCATATCTGGTGACAAATGCTGTCTTGGGAATGTCCTCCTCTCTGATCTTCATCTGATGGTAGCCTGATCTGAGGTCGATCTTGGAGAAGTACTTGGCATTGCGGAGCTGATCAAGCAGGTCATCTATCCTCGACAAAGGGTACTTGTTCTTTATAGTTACGACATTCAGGTTCTGGTAATCAACGCACATCCTCTGAGTTCCATCCTTCTTCTTAACAAACAGAACAGGGGATCCCTAGGGCGAGGCACTGGGCCTAATGAACCCTTTCTCTGATAGCTCCTCAAGCTATTTCTTAAGCTCCTTAAGCTCGTCAACTGCCATACGGTAGGGCCGCTTGGAAATCGGACTCGTACCAGGCATTAGGTTGATCACGAACTCAACATCTCTGTCTGGTGGCATTCTTGGTAGCTCTTCCAGAAAGACATCCGGGTACTCACAAACTATGGGCACTTCCTCAAGTGGCTTCTCTTCCAAGGCACACAGCATGGATATATCTGTCCCTTTGTTTGGCTCACATCTGATCTGACGACCACTTGGATGGGTAATATCCACAAATCTGGGTGAGCAAGATATCACTCCTTTGTTCTGGGTTAACCAATCCATCCCTAGAATGACGTCTAGGCCTTCGAAGGGTAGTAAGGTAAGATTAGCAAGAAAGGTAAGACCCTCGATGGTGATACTCACTCCCTTACATATTTTGGTACAACAAATGTTGCCCAGAGGTGAACTGGTGCATAAGGCTTCTTTTCATGGAGTGACAGGTATAAGGTGCTCCCGTGCAAACTTGGAGGATATATATGAACATGTAGCGCCTGAATCAAATAGCACGGATGCCTTAACTCCATGCACTAAAAACATACTGTACACCACGTCAGGGGCACTCTGGGCAGCCTCTGCTGAGATGTGGGTGAGGCGGCCACGGGATGCTCCGGATGGCACCTGCTTGTGCGGGGTGCCCTGGTTTTGCCTGGTGGGCGCTGGCGTAGCAGGCGCAGCCTTGTTTGGGCACTCAGCGGCCTTGTGACCTGGCTGGCCACAAGCGAAGCAAGTGTAGGTCACGCCGCCTGTGGGGGTTGGTGCGGTGGACCTCCACGTGCTACCTCCAAGTGCGGCACGAGCGTATGCTTGGCGGTCCTGAGCAGGGCGGGGGTAGTTGCTGGTGTGGGCACCACCGCCCCGGCTAGAACCGTGAGCCGCTCCCTGGGCGAAGCGAGAGCGAGGAGGCTGAGAGGTCTCACCACGTGACCTCTGTGGGGCAGGTGCGCAGGAGGTGCCCTCAGTACGACGCTTCTTGTTCTTGCCAAGCGCCTCCCTCTCCGCGAAAACCTCATCACGGTCCTTCTCAATCTCCATGCACCTGTCAATCAGGTCACACAGGGTGTGGCTCTTGGTGCCTGAGAGAGAGAGCCTGATGCGGCTAGACAAGCCCTTGCGGTAGTAGTACATCTTCTCCTTCTCAGAGTTCACCACTGAGACGGGTGCATAGCGCAGCAGGTTTGTGAAGCGGGCGGTGTACTCATGCACCTTGTCAGCTCCCATGGAGATGCTGCGGAACTCATTCTCCTTCTTCTCCAGCGCACCTTCACGGATGAAGAATGCGTGAAACTCGTCCACAAATTCATCCCAGGAGATATTGGTGGGGTCCCGGTGGGTTTCGCAGAGGCTGTCCCACCAAGATCGCCCAGCACCCACAAGCTGGTGAGCTGCCAAGCCAACACACTCCTCGTCAGTGCAAGTGGTCAAGTCCAGCTTCTTCTCAATCTCCTTAAGCCAATCATCAGCAGCGATAGGGTCGATGCTGGTGCCATCGAACGTCGGGGGCCTCAGCTTGAGAAAGAACTCCAGCTTCTTGTAGAAATCATCACGGGGCTCCCGGTGCTGGGGGTGCAGCACGTTCTCAGCCAAGACTCGAAGAAGCTCGGTCTGCTGGGCCATCACATCTGCCAAGAGTGGCACAGGGGGTGGTGGTGGAGCTGCATCTCCTCCTGCGGCAGGCTCGGGCTCGGGCTCAGCAGCAGGCTGTGGCTGTCCCCCAGCCGCACCTCCGGCAGCTGGTTCTGGCTCAACAACCGGCGGTGGCGGTGGGTGTGCAGGCCGTGGGGTGGCAGCGCGGGGTGGCTCCTCAAGGTCGAGGGGTATGCGACCAACGCGTGCACGACCACTTCTGCGTCCGCGGCCCCTGGCGGGCAAGGGTGAAGGAGAGCGATTGCTCAGGCGGCTGGCACGACGAGTGGACATCCTGCTCAACATAAACCTCAGATTAGGGCATACGCGCTTAATATAACTTTGATATTAAAGACATACTTATTTTGAAATAATTAAAACATTACTAATTTATCCAACACTCAGACGAAGAAGCATGAAGATCCAATAAGATGTGATAAAAACCAAATCATTCATTACATAGGGGGTACATGGCGATGTCTTTAGCGGCTACGCTTGGAGACTCGTGAGAAACGTACTACACGCAGGTAGTCTAGCAAAAAGGGGTGGACAACTACTCAGCATCATGGTGAGTCTGGTCACTTGGCCATACAGGGCCCATCATCTCCTGACCTGATATTACTCTAGACCATTTCTAGAGGCTGGTCCAAACTGTAAGCTATGGGAGGTATACCGATGCTAGAAGCCTGGATCTGCTCGTCAGTCATCTAAAGGCGAGAGATGTAGCGACGGGCCTCCTCGAGCTGAGGGGTGGACACTGCCTGTCCACTAAGTCCAGTGGTGGGACATCCACTCAAGTTGAGGCGAGATTGCCCCAGCTCAAATGTCTCAACCCTGATCCTCTTACGGGCACGTAAGGGAAGCTCGTCCTGCAACTCCTCGTACTCTCTAACCCTCTTGTGATCCGACCTCTTCCAAGCTTCCATAGTGCGTTTGAGCTTATCCATGAGGTATGCCGTCTTATGGACATAGTTGATCAGGTGTCCCTGGTTGTAACTAGCAAGAGTGTACTCCTGCAGCAGCTTCTCACGTTGAGCCTTGCACTGCTCGCAGAGTTTGTCCCTGTAGGCAGCATCTTGACTCTTCTCCTAGAATCTCTTTGCAATGTCTTCGTTCTTCTCAGCCATAGTGGCCTTAAGCTCCCAGATATTCTTGTTGAGACGGCTGTTGTGTATTTGAAGCTTATCCATCTCGTTCATCAGACTAGTGATCCGATCCCGGTGAGTGTGCTCTTTGCGTGCTATCTCACGCTCTAGGTCCACAATCCTTTGCTTCCATGCTGCCTCCTTACCTTCCGAACTGTGGATCCTCTCGTCAACTTCCATCAGGTAGCGACGATCACGGCGTCCCTTCCGCTCCAACTCAGCAATGTACATTTCCTGGCACTGCATGTACATCATAGAGGCGCGGTGGCAGGGGTTGCGGTCGACTCTGGTATTCTGCTTGATGTAGATGTCCTCTCCCCAAGTACCCTGCTGATCATCGAGGGCACGAGGAAGCAGACGAAAGCGACTTTCCTTTAGATAGTCAGCTCTGTTGCGCAACACAGTACGGAGTGCCTGGCGCGAAACGGTCTGAACACACATGCCGGTGTCGTTGTCGAAGGCGAAGTCAGTGAAGGCGGTAACTTTGGGCAGGTTCATGCTTGCAGGCACGTTGATGTGGACTGCCTTATAGTCCTCGATGCCTCCTCCAAGGGTGGGCTTGCCGCAGCAAAGATACTTGACGTTCTCCACGGGAACACCCAGCTCGGTGAGAACCTCGCGAAGCACATGAGCATAGCCTCCATGCTCCGTTCCGTCGAGTCTGAACTCAACGACATCCATTGGTGGTAACGGACCAAGCGGCAAGTTGGGGTCCATCTACAGGTGACACGAGAAAGGAGTTAGAAAAGTTGCAGAGAGAGGTAAGCCATGCATAAAAGCGTATGCAGTGGTCGGTGTATAACCGAGAGATTTCAAGATTTTCCTAATTCTATCGTCCAATCCTATGGGTCTCGTCCTAGGGTCAAGCATGGCTCTGGTACCAACTGAAACATCCTCAATTTTCCACGAAGGGAAAATACACAGAATGACGAATAATTCAATAGTTTAAAGCTCAAACCATCATATCATCCAGCGTTAGTTGATACAGTAATCCATACTTCGAACAAAAGAATACATTTAGAAGGGATTACATAAATAGTTCATCGCCACATTGGCGGGATCATCAGAGTAGCTACAGCGTCTGGAATAGCTGCGGAAGGCGGAAGTACAATAATTCTCCAAAAGAAGCCTGAGCGTAGGAACGAGACGTCTATTCCTCCTCATCGTCATAGTCGTAGTCAGGCTCGCCTGCCAAATAATTTTCAGTATGGTTTGTACTGGCCACATCTCCCACCCTATGCTTTGCTTTTGCTATGTATATTTGGTGGGATGCAAAGGATGTAATCAATTCAACCTAATATGTGGCTGTAGTTTCCTATGCAACAGGGACCAATATCATATAATATAATTCATCAAGTTTTAACCCTCTCGCACTCAGTCGACAGGTCCAACTCCCTCTCGGAGCCTGTCTCAGCGGCTCACAGCCGGAAGGGTAACACCAGGGGGAGAAATAGAAGGACTCCTCTCACTACTCCCGAGAAGCGTGGGTCTTAGGAAAAAGCCATACCAGTGGCTCGCGGACTATATATATAGATTCATAAACTCTACAGAGCGTGTACTCCCGTAACCACAAGATCACTATCATTGGCGGTGCCCCGCCTAAGCTGATTCCGGCTGCTTTCTAACCGGTGCGATGCCACCCTACCACTCAGTACTGGGACATCCCGGATAGGTACCACCGGCACACTGAGACTGTGAGACATAGTACCGGGCCTCCGAGGTCACTATGTTGTCTAAGGAGGGTGTGGGTCTCCACGCCCGTACCTCCCGACACTATCTGCTAACCACCTAGTAGTAGTGGCACCGTCCTAGCTAGTCAGACATCCGTCCCCCGCCCATACAAGAGCGAGTGGTGAGCACGTAAGTCCCAAGGTTCCGGTCCTCAAGAGATATCAGGTCCTAGGAGGGATCAGACACGATTATCTTCCCTTATGGACTACAACAGTCCGTGCTACAATAACACCTCCTACCCGGGGCTTCGCTCCACGAAGGTTCTCACCCCCGGGATCTCCTTATACCTCACATTGTGCCCGCCACAAGCACCTCACACGGAAATGCCCAGAACACATTCCTCGGCAAGACTCGCCTACATGGCTCGTCGTAGAATCCTGTCCGATCGACTCAACCCTCACCACACACCCAAGACGCACGCAGCACTCTCCCCGAGTAAAGTGGCACCACGTGCCTTAACCATGTAACCATGCTCTCCACCACGCACCACATCACACAGATATCGGCGTAGAAGAAGTAAAGCATCATAAGTAAATAAGCAAGCGTCTAGCCTATCAGTAGGTGTGCAGGAGTATGGTTGCGACAAGGTAAAGGCTCATCAAGCAGTTCTATCATGCAACCTATCATCAGGTGATATTCATAATTAGAGCACTAACAACTAGATATTATGCCATGCGTAATAGGATCTACGAGGTTGGGTGGGGTGTGGCACCTGCGAAGTCATCACCGAGCTCCTCCTCGTACTCGTAGTCGTCCTCCTCAAGCTGCTCCTCCTCTAAAACGAGACATAATAGCCACGTTAGCGGCTCCTATAGAGTCAACACAAAGAAGCAATAAAATTCAGTAACTCCAAATGCACTCATACACAAGCCTATGACGTAGAGCTCATTTTTATGAAAATTTGGACACTTGGTTCATATTTTTCGAAGTTCGTATGAAGAAGTTATGAATTTTTGAAGTTTATTCTATTTTTTTGAAAAAGAAAAAGGGCAGATTAACCTGGTGCTGACACGTGGTGGCTCCTGATTGGGCCACGCGGCGTGCGGAACAGTGCAATCGGGGCTGTGCTGACGTCATTCTGACGTCATGCTGACGTCAGCACTGACGCGGGGGTTGAGGCTGGCTGACGTCATTCTGACATCATGCTGACGTCAGCATTGACGGGACCCAGTCAGTGGCTGACAGGTGGGGCCCACGGATCTGGTCACTGACAGGTGGGGCCAGGTCAACAGTTAACGTTGACCGGTCAACGCCGACCGGGCCTCGACCGGGCCTCGACGGGCCTGGGTAGGGCTGGATCTGGGCCGGGTTGGGCCGGTTCGGCCCGGACACGTGTCGAGCAGGGAGATAGGCCGCGTGGCGCGTCTGGGCCCTTAATGGGCCAAGTCCACGGCCGGTTCTGACTGGTGCCGCATGGACTCAGTGCATGGTGGACTGTGGACACAGAAGCTGAGTGGCTCACGGTGACTGGTCCAGCTGGGTCCATGTGGCCGTGTGGACCCGGTCCACTCAGGCGCGGGAAGGTTCCCCTCCCTTCTCTGCCTAGCGCGGCGATCGGCGCGGCACGTCGCCGGCGACGTGCAGGCGACAGCGGCTGCGAGCGATCAGGGCAAGGTGGTGCAGCGGCTAGGCGAGCGCGGTGGTTAGGCGGGTGCGGCCGCGGGGCGCAAGCAGGCTGGGGGTGTCTCTGTTCGTCGGCGCTCGTGTCCCGGCGGTGGCCGGCGGCGAGGCTGCGGCTGCGGTGTACAGTGGAGGCTAAGGGAACGCTTCGACTTGTGCAACGTGTTTGTGAGGTCCAGGCAAAGGTGATAGGCCGGGTTAATTTGGTCGCGGGGCTCCTGGCACGACGAGCGACAACGGCGACCCGGCGTTGGCAATGGAGGCTCACCGGTCGAATTCGCCGGCGTCGCTGGACATGGGCCTCCATCTTCACCTCCATTCCTCGATTGGAGCAGCTAGGAGCTCCCTGACCTCTCTACCATGGCGTGTGGTGGCTCGGTAGAGGCGCACGAGGCGTGTTGGCCGCGGCGGCGCTCTGGGCGGCCGGAGTCCGGGAAGACCGAAGGCAGCAAAGCAGCGTGCCCTCGCTATAGTCTACGCCGGCTCCCTAAACCTTGCCAAAACTACGTCCTAGACTAGCGCGGACACTCTGGCCAAGCTGATGAGGGGAGAGGGGAGCCGGGTGTGCGAGAAAACGACGGCGCTCTGGGCGGCGGCCATGGCAGGCCAGGGCAAAGCGGAGAAGCTCACCTGCGTGGGGTTGTCCCGACGGCTCACGGCTGAGGTCGAAGTGACGGCCTGGTGGGGGAGTAGCAGTGCCGCAGCGTCGGAGGGGTAAGTCGGGGCCGAGCGGTCCGTCGGGCTTCTCCGGCGCACGGACGTGGACGGCGGAGGTGGCGCTCTGCTCTGGTCCGTCTCCTCCCCGCCTTCTTCACCCCTCCCTCTTCGACTCCTTCAACGCCGACGGGTGTGTGCAGGATGGTCAGCAAGGCGACCGGGTATGGAGGAAACCCTAGCGTGCCGGGCTTCTCCTGAAATAGGCACGGCGGTCGGCCATGGACGGCGGGGGTGGAAGATGCCCATCGGGCGGCTGTGCGCAGCCACGATTAGGGTTAGGGTTTGGCTGAGGCGTGGTGCAAGCGGGCGGGCAAGATGGACGGCTCGGCGCGTGGCCGGACGCGGGTGGACGGCGAAGCTTCGCCGTTCTACTTCTGGAACGGCGGACACGACGGGCGGGTGGCCTGAAGTGGAAGCTGACAGGCGGGCCCCGCCTGTCGGCGAGAGGAAGGGGAGAGGCGTGGGCGCAAACGGCGGCAGGCCCTTGATGGGCCGCCTTGTTGGGCCGGCTGGCCTTGCTGGGCCTGGCAGCGCGGCGAGCGGGCGGGCGACGCGCGGGCGAGGCAGGCCAGGTGCGGGCGCACGCGAGCGGGCCGGCCACACGGGCGAGCGTGGCGCAGGCGGGCTGCCTTGTTGGGCCAGCAGGCCGCGGCAGGCGCGAGCGGCCGGGCCGTTGGCGCGGGAGGGAGGCAGGCAGGCCGGACAGGCCGGTTGGGCCGCCGGGCTGGTTTCTCTTTTTCATTTTTCTTTTTATTTTCAAAACCTTTTCTATTTCTATTTCTTGCAAAGCAACTAATTTAGCCACAACCCTAGGTTAGTGAGGTTAGTGACCATGATGTATACACCATGGTGGGTCCACTAGGGTCTCTAGGTCATGATGGATCCATTTTCGGAGTTAGCGGGCATATATATATACATGCGATAAAAGGTTATTCAATTTTATTAATATCACATAAAATCGAATAAGAGGCGAATCAAACTCTGGTTATTTAAATGCAATGCTCGGGCTATCGTCAGGTGTTATTTGTGCATCTGTTGGCGGGTTTCCTACATGACATCCATCATACACTGGTAAGCTCTAGAAAAAAAAATTTTGAAAGCCCGTATTTTTGGTGACCGGATTTTTAGGGTTGTTACAAAGGTGATAACATCATTGCATACATGGAGGTAAGGACAATAAACCAAACATGTTAGAACATTAGCTTAGCATTCTTTTGAACTAGGATCTTTGGAAGGACTTGTAGCATCTTCCAAATATTTAACAAACAGTAACATAACATGAAGCCACAACAGGTAATCTACAATTTTGAATGTGTCAGAAAATACAAAACCAGCCCGTAGTCTGAACTGTTGCCAAAGAACCACAGCCATGCTTGATATTTACCATAGCATAGGTATACACTATTTTTTCTTCATAATCCAGTGCCAGTCATCTAGTTCTACTAAAAACACCACCTTTCTATTCTAAATGTTATTTCTAAACCACAGGTGAGGCATGTTCAATGCGCAACATGCTCGTGCAGAAATCTGCATGTATGTAGTCCAGGAGACATGATTAATTTAGGGAAAATTCAGGTTTCTATATTGGTTAGCTGCATTTTGCTCATACCAAGATGAAAGCAAAACTACCTAATCAATACAGTGCCACATGTCATTGCGCTACTAAAGTGAATCGGAACCTTTTGCTGCTACTGAGCAAAATTTCCAATCAATAAACAGAAAAAACAAAAATAGAAGGTTCGTGAGCTACATCATCAGGTTGTGCCTTGCACCGCTTCTTGCTCTTCCGCTTCACATCACGTACACTTCTCGGTGTCCGAAATTCACTGCCTGAACTCTGTACTTGATCCATTTCCTGTCTCCCAACACAGTCCAACAATCAGGCAGGCAAGATTGGCGCCAGAAGCTCCTTCCCACAGCAAGAGCTACTGATGGACCATTCAAAACCTCAACTTGTCTTCCTCTGCCTTTGAAATACCCTGATCAACGACAATAAATTTCTGTTAACTGAATATATAAGATTCAAGAATCAAGAGAACTAGCCATAAACAAAATGCACCCGCATCAGCTTAGCTACGGTCAGTCAATGGCTGCATGTTGCACCAGCGCTGAAGGCGACGGCCGGCCCTAATTGAAAACCCCAACCGAGACGAAGAATTGGGTACCTAATCGAAAACCCCAAACATGACGAAGAATTCCAGCACTAACTGATGGGGAGCAAGGAAGAATTGGACTCGGTCGCTCACTGCCAAGAACCGGCCAAGCAGATTAGGGGTCCTCACCAGACGGAAGGAATCAAGATTCTGGAAGCATCTCCATTTTTGGGCCAGTCCAAACGATGGCTATTGAGAGTTGAGATGAAGAGATTCGTCTGCCAGCGCTGGTTTCTGAAACGCCGCTTGTTCTGTGACTGTAGAGATGTCCTGGACATCATTGGTCCTGGACCTTGACGAGGGCCAGTCTGGTGTTTGGGGCATGGAGATTCGGTAAAAACTTTGGTTTTTCTGAGAATTTAAGCCATGACTGCCCCCAAATCCAGCATGACAGGGCAGATCCAACTATTATTTTAAACTCAAATTTTGTTAAAAAACTATTTACTATTTTAACCATTGTTTCCTAATACATCTTGCTTTTCCTGATACATATTTTTCTTTTTCCAATACATCTATATCTCTACTCTATCTATCTGTCTTCTTTTTATTTTCTATGCACCACATTTTTTTCACTCCACAATTCTCATGCCCAGACCTATAAGATCATCTATTTCGAGATGAAAATATATGTTTCTTTAGTTGGTTCCCTAATTTTATGCAAAGAACATGTTAATTTTTATTGAGCGAACAAAGAACAGATTAGTAGGATGCATAATATTTTCTTGAATCTACTACCATCAATTTTTCGTTTACGTAGTAGCTAAGTAGTGGAGTAGAGTGCGCTAGAGAGGAGGCCACCTGTCAATACAAGCGTTTGACAAAGAGGCCTACTTTGTAAGCAGCAGTCCGTGTGCACCGGAGGGACCCCGGTGACCCCCTGAATGACTACATCGGCGCAGCAGCACCCCCGCTTCCCCTCGCGCACCTTCCCCAAGCCCCCGCCATCACCAGCTCGCCACGCGCAGGTAAGCCGCCCTGTTCCATGGCCGCCGCCAGTACACCACCGCGTTCCCGCTCTCTCCGGCCACCTCTCCCTTCATAAGCTCCATGAGTAGGTGCGCCGCATCGCTGAACGCGTAGCTGACATGGTTAGGGAGCCGGCATGGACCACTGATGGGGCCTAGCACCTTTGCCGGCCTCGGTCTCCCCGGGCTCCAGCCGCCGGAGCGCCACCGCAGCCAACCCGCCGTACACGCCTCCGCCGTGCCTCCGTTAGGCCCTAGGTGGGACATTGAGCTCTGAGCTACTCAGAACGGGAGAAGATGGAGGAGGAGATGACGCACCACTGGCGAATTTGACCGAGCACTGCCGTCCGCCGCCGCCGAGCACCTCGCCATCGGCCGCTTGCTAGGAAACTGTTTTCCCCAAATTGAAGCACCCAGCCCGCTCGCCTCGGTCCTGCGAGTCCAATGCGCTAGCCCAAGTCGCCTCCCATGCGCCCCACCGCCTTGCTGCCATGCCCACGCCGCTCGGCGCCGCCGCTGCACGTGTGCCGGCGAGCAGGAGCCCACGCGCGCCCGCTTTAGCCCCTGGCCACGCTAGCCTAACCTACGCGGAGCCTCTGCCGCTGCCCTGGCCACCCAAGCCGATCGGGGGCGCAGCGCCGCCTGTCGCCGGTCGACCGCCGCCATGGTCGCGCGTGTGTGAAGATGAAGGTGGAGAATTTTCCCTGTCGACATGGACCGAGTCCACCACGTGGACCCACCTGGACCAACCGCGTAGCGCCACCTAGCCACCCTGTCTCCAGTGCACCGTGAGCCGGGTACATGGACCAGTCGCCGTGGACCGAGCCCAATACTAGCCCGCAGTGCCACGTGGCCAGCTGATGTACCGACACGTGTCCGGGCCGGGCCGGCCCAAGCCGGCCCAGATCCAGCCCTACCCAGGCCCGCCGAGGCCCGGTCGAGGCCCGGTCAGCGTTGACCGTTGACCGATCAACGTTGACCGTCGACCTGGCCCCACATGTCAGTGACCAGACCCGTGGGCCCCACATGTCAGCCGCTGACCGAGTCCACTGTCAGTGCTGACGTCAGCATGACGTCAGCATGACATCATCCAGCCGCTAGACCCCGCGTCAGTGCTGACGTCAGCATGACGTCAGCGCTGCGCCACCACTGCTGACCTACGTGCCACGTGGACCAATCAGAAGCCGCGACGTGTCAGCCTCTGGTTAATTTGCCCTTTTTTATTTTAGAAAATAGAATAAACTTCAGAAATTCATAACTAATTCATACGAACTCTGAAAAATAAGAACCAAGTGTCCAAATTTTCATAAAAATGAGTTCTACATCATAGGCTTATGTATGAGTGCATTTGGAGTTATTGAATTTTATTGCTTCTTTGTGTTGACTCTATAGGAGCCGCTAACGCGGCTATTATGTTTCGTTTTGTTGATGCAAAAAGGCGTTGGATCTGCAAACACACCGGGCTAATACCCAAGTTCGATATCAAGGCGTGCCAGTCGATTTGACCTGTTAATCGACAAGGATGATAAATTTGAATAAAACCCGAATGAGACGACAGCGATACGCCCGGATGTCAAAGCTCAGAGGATATTCGATAATTGTTGAACAGATCAGACGAGACGACAGCGATACGCCCGGACGTCAAAGCCTGAATCGTGCTCGGTAGACGCGGAACCTGCAAGGTCGCCGGAGATCAAGTTGATGCAGCCCGTCGATTCTTGAAAGAACTCGTTAAAAAGGAAAAGGTACTGGTGACGAAGTCGTTGAAAAGTAGATTGCTTGAAAAGTAGATAAAAGTAATAGATTTGTTGTATTTGATTGATTCTTTTTTCTACATTGCCTCTCTGTACATATTTATACCCTGGTACTATGAGTCCTAAACAGACACGACAAAGTATTACCTAAACAAGTCTTATCTCTAAGGAATAAAAAATAATGACTTGTACCAAGGTCGGACTCAAAAGTAAACTATTAAAATATTGGTATAAATATTGCCAGTTTCCTTATCCATTGCTTTACGATGAAACCTCTATCGGCACGCTCCTCATCTCTGTAGATTCCATCAGCAAAACCCATCGATAATGATTCAGCTCTGCTTTCCACGTTCTTCAGCTCTGCTTTCCATCGGCAACTCAGAAGCAATACTGGAGAATAACCACCTTCTTGCCGATTTAGTTTAGTCTCCCGATCCTTATTGACACATACCGAAAAACGGTGTCAACACATGCCCCCTAATTTTGGAGTATAAAATACTTTATGCGCCGAAATTTCTTCTGAGCTATGATTACCTCCTGTCAAAATTACCTGTACAACTTCTCGATTATTGCGCGCATAGGCACCATACCTATCCCGGCGCTTCGATTCACCCGCTGGTAATGAAGAACAAGTCTGAAATACCCCTTTTTTCCTGCATTTACGCATCCATCCAAATACTGGGGTAATATTTCTTTAAATATTTTCTATTTAATGCTCTGGGAAATATAACTCCTTCGAGGGTTTCTAAGATGTATGCATTACCAGGAGCAGACTGATTTATCCGATAAGGACCTTCCCAATTAGGGGACCACTTGCCGAATTTTGAACTCTTAGTCCCAATCGGCAAAACCAATTTCTAGACTAAATCTCCATTTGTAAATTCTTTTATTTTCACCTTTTTATCATACCACCTAGCAACCCTCTTTTTATTTTCTTCGATGCTAATTAAAGCCTTTAGCCGATGACCTGCTAAATCTTCTAATTCATCTCTCATAAGCGTATCATACTCATCGGCTGTCAACTGATCCTGAGAAAATACACGCCTAGAACCAGTCTTAATTTCCCAAGGCAAAACTGCATCATGCCCATATACCAACTGATATGGTGAAACCTTAGTTGCACCATGACACGCCATCCGATATGACCATAAGGCTTCATTTAAAAGAGTATGCCATCTCCTAGGATTTTCCTCAATTTTCCGTTTAATAAGCTTGATTATTCCTTTATTAGATGCCTCAGCCTGACCGTTAGCTTGAGCATAATAAGGGGAGGAATTTAGAATTTTAATCCCCATACTGATGGCAAAGTCATCAAATTCTCCCGATGTGAACATAGTTCCTTGATCGGTAGTAATAGTCTGAGGAATACCAAATCGGTAAATAATATACTCTTTCACGAAATCAATCATATTTGCCGATGACACTTTCTTTAAAGGAATCGCTTCAAACCACTTTATGAAATAATCGGTAGCAACAAGTATGAATTTGTGTCCTTTACTCGATGGCGGGTAAATCTGACCGATGAGATCAATAGCTCATCCTCTAAACGGCCAAGGTTTGATTGTAGGATTCATTACCGATGCAGGTGCTCTTTGAACATTACCGAATTTCTGACATGACTAGCACCCTTTGAAATATTTAAAACAATCCTCAAGAATTGTCGGCCAATAATACCCATTCCTCCTAATCATCCATTTCATTTTAAATGCTGATTGATGTGCCCCACACACTCCTTCATGAATCTCACCCATTAGACTTTTCGATTCCTCTTCACTAAGGCATTTGAGTAAAACCCCATCTAAAGTGCGATAATATAATTCAGTATCAAGGAGCACATACTTGGTAGCTTGAAACCTTATACGTCTCTCTACTTTTTTAGACGGATCTTTTAAATAATCGACAATATCTCTTCTCCAGTCATCGGCATCAATTACCGATGTCAGCACTTCTCGGATCAATTGATATCCCGAAGCATGCTGTGCTAGCCTATTAGCTTCTTCATTGTGCAATCTGGGAATGTGTTCAAGGCGAAAATATTTAAACTCCTTTAATATTTGCAAGCACTTTTCATGATAAGTAATCAAAACTTTACTTCGGCATTCATATGTTCCGATCAATTGATTAATGACTAGCATGGAATCCCCAAAGACTTCAACTGTATCAGCACGTATTTCTCTGAGCAATTCTAACCCTTTCAGTAAAGCTTGATATTCAGCCTGATTGTTTGTTGAAGTGCCAGCAATCGGCAATGAAAATTTATATTTCTTTCCTCGAGGCGAGATTAACATAATACCGATTCCTGCTCCTTCGCCACAAGTAGATCCATCAAAGAAAAGTGTCCATGGAGCAATTTCAGCATAATCTACCACACTGCAATGTTGAGTAACAAAATCGGCCATTACCTGTCCTTTAACCGCTTTAGCCGATTCATGACGCAAATCAAATTCTGATAATGCTAAGATCCACTTGCCGATCCTTCCTTTCAAAATTGGCATCGACAACATATGCTTAACCACATCGTCTTTGCATATAACAGTGCATTCAGCCGATAACAAATAATGTCTTAACTTTGTGCAAGAGAAATATAAACACAAACATAATTTCTCAATGGCCGAATACCTGGTCTCAGCGTCTATCAGTCTTCTGCTCAAATAATATATCACACGTTCTTCCCCTTCAAACTCTTGAATTAATACTGATCCGATAACATTATCATCGGCAGACAAGTACAACTTGAAAGGTTTCCCGTATTGAGGTGGAACCAATACTGGAGGGTTTACCAAATATTTTTTAATTTCTTCTAAGGCTAATTGCTGCTCTGTTCCCCATACAAATTCCTGATCGGCTTTTAATTTTAATAAAGGACTAAAGGCTTTAATTTTTCCCGATAGATTAGATATAAATCTTCGAATAAAATTAATCTTGCCGATCAAGGATTGCAACTCAGTCTTATCGACAGGAGCAACAACCTTATTAATTGCATCAATAGATTTCCTGCTGATTTCAACACCTCTTTGATGTATCATGAAGCCTAAGAATTGACCTGCCGATACACCAAATGCACACTTAGTAGGATTCATCTTTAAACCATGCTTTCTGGTGCACTTCAAGATTTTTCGCAGATCAACAAGATGACTTTCAAAACCTTCAGATTTGACTACCACATCATCTATGTAGATTTCAACCAATGTGCCGATGTATTTATGGAAGATAAAATTCATAGCCCTTTGATAGGTAGCACCGGCATTTTTCAAGCCGAAGGTCATGACAATCCATTCAAATAAACCCACATGACCTGGACACCTAAAAGCAGTCTTGGAAATATCCTCTTTAGCCATGAAAATTTGGTTATAACCGGCATTACCATCCATGAAGCTGATGATCCGATGTCCAGCCGCAGCATCAATCAATAAATCGGCAACAGGCACTGGATAGCCATCCATCGGTGTAGCTTTATTAAGATTCCTGAAATCAATACACACACGAAGTTTTCCATTTTTCTTATAAACAGGAACCACATTAGAAATCCATTCGGCATATCGACATTGCCGAATAAAGCCAGCTTCAATTAACTTTGTGATTTCGGCCTTAATATCAGGTAACACTTTAGGATTACATCGGCGTGCGGGCTGCTGATGAGGCCGAAATCCTGGCTTAATAGGCAACCGATGCTTAACTATTGACCGATCTAGTCCAGGCATCTCTGTATAATCCCAAGCAAAACAGTCTTTATATTCCCTCAAAATATTAATCATTTGCTGTTTACATTGAGAATCTAACTTAGCACTAATAAAAGTTGGCCTCGGCCTATCACCGTTGCCAATATCTATTTCTACTAAATCATCAGCCGATGTGAACCCATGACCAAGTTTTCCACCATCGGCAAACCGATCCATTAAAATTCATCTTCAGAACCGACTGCTTGGATTGGTGTAAGTTCATAATCGGCAACCCTAAGAAATTTCGTATCCCATGCTTCTCCCGATATGCATTTTGTCCGTTCATAGGTCTCAGAATCAGCCGATGCGATTATATAAGAAGAATCACCAGGGATAACCTCAACCTTGTCTCCAACCCACTGTACAAGGCATTGATGCATCGTAGAAGGAACACAGCAGTTGGCATGGATCCAATCCCTTCCTAGGAGCAAATTATAGTTACCTTTGCCGCTAACGATGAAGAAGGTGGTTGGCAAAGTCTTGCTGTCGATAGTCAACTCAACACATAATGCCCCTTTAGCCGGAGACACATTGCCTTCAAAGTCTTTAAGCATCATATCCGTCTTGGTTAAATCCTGGTCCCTTTTTCCAAGTCTTCGGAACATGACATACGGCATAATATTAATTGCCGCTCCTCCATCTATGAGTATTTTTGACACTGGTTGTCCATCAACCCTGCCTTTAACAAACAAAGCTTTGAGGTGTTGCCTTTCATCATCGGCAGGCTTTTCAAACACAGCCATCATTGGATCCAGAGTTAGTTGAGCTGTTAGTGAGATGAGTCCTATTCTCCCCCTAGGGTTACCCCTCCGGCTGTGAGCCGCTGAGACAGGCTCCGAAAGGGAGTTGGACCTGTCGACTGAGTGCGAGAGGGTGAGATATGTGTGATGGTGATGGAATGGGATGGGTATGTGGATGAGATAGGTTAAAACTTGATGAATTATGTTATATAATATTGGTCACTACTTGCATAGGAAACCACAGCCATATATTAGGTCGCTTTGATTATATCCTTTGCATCCCACCAAATACTACATAGCAAAAGCAAAGCATAGGGTGGGAGATGTGGCCAGTACAAACCGTACTGAAAATTATTTGGCAGGTGAGCCCGACTATGACTATGATAATGAGGAGGAGTAGACGTCTCGTTCCTACGCTCAGGCTTCTTTTTGGAGATTTATTGTACTTCTGTCTTCCGCAGCTGTTTCAAAAGCTGCTACTACTTTGATGATTTCATTAGTATGGCGATGAACTATTTATGTAATTCCCCCTAATTATACTTTTTTGTTCGAAGTATGGATTTGTGTATCAACTATTGCTGAATAATGTAATGATTTGAGCTTTAAACTATTGTATTATTTCGTTATTCCGTGTATTTTTTTGTTCGTGAAAAATTAAGCATGTTTCACGTGGCCAGTCCGCTAGGCTGCCACTCGACAGGAGCCCAGGATCCCCGTCGCCGGAGGAGCCCCGCGCCTCCGCCACCTGGCTGTAGGTTTAGGGACGGATGGGGACAGCCAGACTGCGGATTGGAGGCGGCGACCGTCCGCACTGGACTACTGGAGAGTCAGGCTTGGCAGCCATCCGTACTCCAGAAACTCGGTGTTTTTTTTTGGCAAGATCGAGAGACTTTTGTATTTAAGGAAAATTCCAGAGACTCAGGATTTTTTTTTGAGAACATAGACTCAGGAGGTGCGCGTCGGCGGACTGGGGCCTTATGACCCGGCCTGGGATTTTTTTTCCAGGGCATGTTTGAAATGCAAAAAAAAATCTTGAGTATGCCAAAGATTCACGTATCTTTGTATCTAATAATAATAAGAATTTTTTATATCGGCGTCGTAATGTGGTTGAGAGGTTTAGATATGGACTATTTTAGTTAAATTCCTGTGTTCTAAACGTAACCAAGTAGAGGAAAGGATTTGTCCCACGGAAAATCATGGATGATCTAAGCATATCTTCAAATCCTCGCAGACTAGTCCAATGCAATGTAGGTTGATCTGACTGTTGAGTATGTTGCCAACCGGTCCGGGTACATTGCAAGTTCAAGAAGTGCATGAGAATTAAGAAATAGAATCTCGCATGACCTTGAAGATTGATATATTGGATTGAGTAACTTGGATAGTAACACGTCTTAATTAACTTGGGTAGCAACACGTCTTAATCTCTATAGAGAAGAAAAAAAGGAAGGAATGCAAGCCTATGCATAGAATTTTGGCAAGTTAAGGCGCTGTTATGTACAATTCGGTGACCGATGCAAAAATGGGTCTATGGTTCAGTAATGATGGCCATCCCCAAAAATCATATTTCTAGGGACACTTCTTTTAACTAAACCACCCTCTAGAAACCTTATCCTTACCTAATTAATATATATATATATACCCTAATACTTAATTGGCAAAATTTTGTCTGTCTTTGATCACCTTTTTTTCTGTCCGCTAGCCCTGTTGACCAAATTTTTGGCGGACTGCTAATCCCATCCTTTTCCGTCCGTAGTCCAAAACCGGCACCTGTGCAGATCGCTTAGGCTGGGCCAGCTGGTACTTGGGCCTGTGCGCACGCAATACTTGATGCCTAGCAGGCCTTGGCTGCTAGCCGAACGGCATGTGGGTAGAAAAGGGCCCAACCAGCTCAAGACCCATATATATGTACGTAATTTTTTTTTGTTGTATTTTATTCCATGCAAATAATTATATTTTAGTAAAAAGTCTACATCACCCCCAACTATGGGGTGGTGACCATTTAACCCCTAAATTATAAAACGGTCTAATTTACCCTTTAAACTATTCAAAACCGTTTAAACTACCCCCTAAACTATCCAAAACCGTTTAAACTACCCCTGGGCGGTTTTCGACGGTGTTATGGCTACAGTAACAGTAGTTTGCTACAGTACCATGGCTTCACTTTTTTTTATTCTCGCTGAATCTTTAAAAAATCATCGCAAATCATAAAAAAGTCATAAAATGAAAAATCTAAATTTTTTACTTCACATGAGTAGATCTACACAGTGAATATATAATATGATATACTTTAGTAAAATTTTTTTTGTAGCTTCAAATTAGTCAGAAAATCAAATTTGTCTATAATTAATTAAAATAATTCATAGCTACCGCTTCTATGGTCCAATTATGGTGAAATTTTTATGGTATGGTTATTATTATATGTTTAAACTATAGTAAAAATTTCATACTCATAGATCATGTATAACTTAGTTATAGATTTATTTATATTTAATAAGCAAAAACCTAAATAAATTCATAATTAAGTTATACATGATCCAATGAGTATAAATTTTTTACTATAGTTTAAGCATATAATAATAATCCCACCATAAAAATTTCACCATAATTGGACTATAGAAGCTACAATAATTATTCCAATTAATTAAAGAGAAATTTGATTTTTTTAACTAATTTAAAGCTACAAAAAAGTTTATTTTAAAGCATACCATATTATATATTCACTATGTAGATCTACTCATATGGAGTCCAATAAAATTAGATTTTTTATTTTATGATTTTTCTATGATTTACTATATTTTTTCAAAAATTCAGCGAAAATAAATAAAAAAGAAAAAAAGGCAAAACCGTGGTTACTATAGTGAACTCACTGTTATTGTAGCAAAACCGCTGTCGAAAACCGCCCAGGGGGTAGTTTGAACAGTTTTGATAGTTCAAGGAGTAAATTAGACCGTTTTATAGTTTGAGGGTTAAGTGGTCATCACCTCAAGTTGGAGGGGTGATGTAGACTTTTTTCTTATATTTTATGCAAATAAATCATGTCATATCATGTTGCTCGTACAACTGTACAGTGATGTAACTAATAATCAAATCAAAATCCATCACTAAATTAGCACATCAAATTCATCGCTAAATTAGCAAGGCTCAACCTAATAAAAATGATCATATATCAATCTTTGAAGTATGAAAATGGTCTAAACAAAGAAATAATCTATTATGTACTTGCAAATGGTATGGATATTTTCTGAACATTTTCGAGACGGAATGCGTAGGTCTATCCATATCCGAGTCAGACTACTCAACATCCGATATTATATCCATATCATAATACTCAATTAGCATATACGGTATTGACATCCGAACATATCATTTTAGACATAACTGACACAATCTATATTCAAATCTAAATCCAGATAGAAGAAAGTATACACCTCCGTCGCAACGCACGGACATATTTGCCAGTTTTACCCCATATACTTAATTGTGAAAATTTCCGTCAGACTAATCTGTCCGCCCGCCCAATCTGTCTTGCCCTGCACTGTTTTTTCTTCGGCCACCGTTTTTCCTGCTTCCACGTGAAGAATAGGAACCGGACCACCGCAAATAGAAAACAAAAAAACACGCCACCGTTTTTCCTGCTTCCACGTGAAAAATAGGAATCGAACCATCGCAAATAGAAACAAAAAGAACACGAACTCCGGCAGGGCGGGCAGGCCCATAGCTGATTCATCAAATCAAAAAAGAGAGAAGAAGAAGATCGAACAAAGGAAGACAGATTTCTTTGTTCGCCTAGATGCGTCAAGCACGGTTGCTGCCGCTCCGCCACCCTGGCACAGCCACGCTCCCCACACTGACCTTCCATGGCCGTGACCGCGCCATCCAGCCACCCTGCCGCTGCCACCAACTCACACATGGCCGCGGACGCGACATCCATATAACTGGCCGTTGTAGCCCTGCGGCTATCGATGGCTCGATGCTGATCAGCTGATGCCAGTGGTTAGGGTCCGGGCAGGAGATGAGGATGAGGGCTGGTGGCTGAGTGATGCTGACGCGCTTAGGCTGTTAGCGGCAATCGGCAGCCGGCGACCACTTAGGTGTGTTAAATGAAACCAACTCGCTGTCGTTACATCAAAACCTCGTGCTTGTGTTTCTCCTTGCTGATAAGCCCATCAAAGATACCAATCTGTATAGGATGTGCATGCTTGCTCCTTAGGGACACGTAGGGCGACAAGACCAGCCACGATCTGCACGTAGTCGAGACGTGGCCCTACGCCCCTACCTGCGGCGTTGAAGATGCCAAAGCCATGATCTGCACGTAGTCAAGACGTGGCCCTACGCCCCTACCTACGACGTTGAAGATGCCAAAGCCACTGACACCAACAAGTGTCACGAATAGAGCGTGGCTTTGAGGAATCTCTCTCGAGGGAGGAGGTCATCTGATGCCTATGTGCACCTTTGTTATCTCCAGGACCGGGTCGAGGACCTCGCCACGATCGATGATGACATCACGAGAGAGATCATGGAGGGTCCGACAAATGACTTCCAGTTCCTTCTTCCTATGCATCATATTGGCATTATGGTCGAGCAACGGGTAAACGGCGCACGCCAAGAACTTTGACCATGGTGGTGACCATGAATGCGCAAGGTCCTCCCTAGAAGCACATAAATGATTGAGATTGCCAAGCTTAAAGAACATCGTAGTGTCATCCCTAGGGACACCAACGAGACTGGGAGGCAGCCTTGCCGCTGAGAAAAAAAGAAAAGAAACCAAAAGTCCCTACTCATAAAAAGAAACCGTTGACATCCAAAAATGTCCAAGAGAGCATAATAGGCTTTGTCATCATATTTCTGACATCAAGAAGACCAGAGAGCATACTCGGATCATCGCGTTTGATATTTAGACGAAGAAAAGAGTATTTTGGTTGTTGAACCACCTCGAGTCGGCTAGGCCGACCTCCTAAGTCGGCTAAGCTGACTTGACAAAAGTGCTCAAATGTAAGAAATGACTTCACCATTGCGCTCCTCTTGTTGAGCTGATCAAAAAGTATATATGGTTTTCCCCATTTGGAGTCTGGATGAATTAATTGCGAATTTTACAAGATTTCATCTGGAATTTCTGGCAGCCAGTCGGCTTAGCCGGGTTAGCCACCCGGCCTAGCCGACTTGGGCGGTTTTCAGCCTAGAAACAGTGCCTCCGGCCTGACAAAACCGGCTAAGCCGACTGGGGAGTCGGCTAAGCCGATTCGGGGCTATTTTCTAAGATGATTTAGCATCTTAAGTCGGTTTTGGACATATTTGGACGTGGAAAACTTAGAGACCATGTATGGAAATTGTTTCCTATTGGGATAAGACCACCCCCCTCTATATATTTGAGAGGATCATGGCCGATTGATCCCATCCAATCAATCGAAACACAAATACCAATTACCTCTCTTTTTACCCCAATGCTCACCTCAACCCCTCTACCTGCTGTTCGGTGCTTCTCTCCATGAGATTCATTAGTATCCTAGGTGGCCTTGCTGGTCCTAGGAGATCCTCCACGTGCTTTCTCCTAACGGATCCTTCCGGAGGTGGTTCGGGAGCTTTTTCAGCCATCAACAAGCTCTACATCGGCCCTATCAATCTCTAGATCAGTTTGGCCGGTTACGCTACGTTGTTGCTGCGTTGTAGGTTGATCAAGCAACCTCTTTGGGCATCCAAGGCCCGCTGATGTATTGGCACAGATCAGATTCGTTATCAACATATTTTGGCGACTCCGCTGGGGAAGGCAAGCGTCAACTCTAATTTCCATCTATCACCAGTGTCATGGGGAACGGTGGATCGTCAATCAGTGATGAGGACATGACGGAGATCAGCAACGAGAAAATCTTGTGTCCTTAGAACAAGGATGAGTTACCCTCAGAGCTCCAAGAGAAGCTTCAGAGCCAACTCGATGCTGTTTACAAGGATTTCTTTGAGAGCTACTCCAAGGATCGGTACGACAAGGTGAAATAATTCATGGAGCCCAACTTGCACAAGCTTTGGCTGCTGCATCTACAAACAATGAGGTGAATCTTGATGAATAGCCCAAGTTTGATGACATTTCATCCCCTACTCATGCCAAAT
This sequence comes from Bothriochloa decipiens, assembly GCA_023333625.1. Taxonomy (NCBI): domain Eukaryota; kingdom Viridiplantae; phylum Streptophyta; class Magnoliopsida; order Poales; family Poaceae; genus Bothriochloa; species Bothriochloa decipiens. The sequence goes on from CM041646.1 coordinate 26,975,358, forward strand.
ATGCTGCTATACCTCCTGGTATGAAATTATCCTACTGTTATTTTGATCAAGATGGCAAAATTATCACTAAGAAACAACCTGTATTGGTCCCTTCGATGCCTAAAACCGATAAAACCAATTCAGGGAAAGATAATACTGTACCTCCTGGTATGAATTTATCCTATTGTTATTTTGATCAACATGGCAATATTGTACATAGGAAGCAACCTGTATTGGTCCCTTCGGCACCTGAAACTGATAAAGCCAATTCAGGAGAAGATACACATCGATGGCATGAAGTGCAATCGATGCGACAAAGGATGGCTAGGCCGACTTCACCAGTCGGCCAGGCCGATTCCAGCTCTATCTTGCCAGAGCCGGCTAAGCTGATTGCCACAATCGACCAGGCCAGGTCAGCCCAATCGGCTAGGCCAACTTCACCAGTCAGCCAGGCCGATTCCAGCTCTGTCCAACCAGAACCGGCTAAGCCGACTACCACAGTCAGCCAGGCCGGGTCAGCCCAATCAGCAAAGCCGACTTCCCAAGTCGGCCGGGCCGATTCTCACACTGTTTTAGCCAAATCGGCTAAGCTGACTATTCAAACCAGCCTAGCCGATTCCTAGACTTCCAACAGCTATGCTTCTTCCGATACTCAGGTTTCACGTACATCCATTCAGCACAAGCCAGAAGTTCGAATTTGGAAGATCAAGGAGGAAAGCGAGAAATTGGTGGTCAAGAAAAAGAGAGAGTCTACGCCACCAAAGCATGAAGAGAAGAAGAAAAGGCAGTTGGTTACGACTCCACCACCAAGTTCTCATTCACAGCCAGCAAAGAAACAAGATGCAGATCCTAAAGATGTTGCTAGAAAGAAGGAGAAGCCGCCAAGAGATCCAAGATACACTCAACCCAAGTGGTGTCCACAAGGATTGGATAAAACTCAGAAGCGGAAGTTACAGTGTGCCCGAAACATAAAACTGAAGAGAGAAGCTCTCGGGATCATAGAAAATCAAGTTCTACCAGAGAATTCCCAAGAAACTCTACCGAGGATCATTGAAGTGGCCGCTACCCATGCTGAGCCGGCTCAGCCGACTTCACAATCGGCTAAGCTGACTATCAATGTAGAACCGGCTAAGCCGACTGCTGAGTCGGCTAAGCCGGCCTGTCCTGTTGCTTTTGGCCAACCAGACCAGGAGTCAGCTAAGCCGGCTATTACTGCTGCTTATGCCCTGACAAGCTTTGAATTGGCTGCAGTGTTTCCCAAGACAATCAAGTCGATTCTTGCAGGTTCTGATGCTCTTAAGGATCCTCCAAAAGACTTTTTCACTACTATTGCTGCTATGATGGGCATGGAGTTTCCATAGGTGTCTGGTGAAGAATGGGTTGATTATGAACCTTCTATGGAGCATGGTGGTGTGCGGCCAGTTGAAAATCGGCTCAACATTATCATGTAAGCAAATTTGGCAACAGCCAATACATGTATCGCCCTTAGAACAAAATGGCCGATGTATATATCGCCCTTAGACACTGACCAGTCGATGTGATGGGTATCGTCGCTGGTTGGTTGTGTTTCTACAGGTGTTTTCAGGTTCAATGCATCATTCATCTGAAAACAGGGGGGCATATGTTGACATCCAAAAATGTCCAAGAGAGCATAATAGGATTTGTCATCATATTTCTGATATCAAGAAGACCAGAGAGCATACTCGGATCATCGCGTTTGACGTTTGGACAAGAAAAGGGTATTTTGGCTGTGGAACCAGCTAGAGTCGGCTAGGTCGGCCTCCTAAGTCGGCTAAGCCAACTTAAACAAAGTGCTTAAATGCAAAAAAAGGACTTAACCATTATGTTTCTCTCATCGAGCTGATCAAAAAGCATATATGGTTTGCCCCATTTGGAGTCCGGATAAATTAATTATGAATTTTGGAAGATTTCATCTAGAATTTCTGGCAGCCAGTCAGCTTAGCCGGGTCAGCCACCCGGCCTAGCCGACTTGGGCTGTTTTCTGCCTAGAAATAGTGCCTCCGGCCCAACAAAACCGGCTAAGCGGACTGGGGAGTCGGCTAAGCCGATTCGGGGTTGTTTTCCAAGACGATTTAGCATCTTAAGTCGGTTTTGGACATATTTGGATGTGGAAAACATGGAGATCACGTACGAGAGTTATTTTCTATTGGGATAAGACCACCCCCTTTATATATTCGAGAGGATCATGGCCGATTGATCCCATTCAATCAATCAAAACGTAAACACCAATTACCTCTCTTTTTACCCCAATGCTCTCCTCAACCCCTCTACCTGTTGTCTGGTGTTTCTCTTCATGAGATTCATTGGCATCCTAGGTGACCTTACTGGTCCTAGGAGATCCTCCACGTGCTTTCTCCTGACGGATCCTTCCGAAGGTGGTCCAGGAGGTTTTTCAGCCATCAACGAGCTCTACATCGGCCCTATCGATCTCTAAATTGGTTTGGCCGTTTATGCTACGTTGTTGCTGCATTGTAGAATGATCAAGTAACCTCTTTGGGCGTCCAAGGCCCGCTAGTGTGTTGGCACGGATTATATTCGTCGTCAATAGAAACAAATTGTCCCTATTCATAAAAAATAGAAGGCCTTTACCGAGAGGCACTTTTATTTACGTAAATTATCTTGGTGGCATATACAATTTTGTTTCTTCTCATATTTAAGGCACCCATTTAATAGTTTTCTCTTGCAATATACGACCGACTAAGCTCAAGTGCATGTGGGTTGCGACTTGGTGTGCTTTTCCTATTTATCGGTGTCTGAGGCTGGGGAGAGGATAACGAGAGAGGGATGAGAAAAAATAATAAATAAATAGATAAACAGATGGAAAATGATAAGGTGGGTGTGGTGGATGGGGACAGAGAGAGAATTGGAAAATAAAATAGTGAGAAAAATTAAGAAAACAAAAAAGGATAAAAACATTCATTTAACACCTGTCTTTTTGCATCCATACAAAATTTGCTTAATAGTTTAACGCATTTTCATTAACATGAATTATTAAGGTGTCATATACACTTTTGTTTCTTCTTACGTTTATGATACACTTCGCAAAAAAAAATGTTTATGATACAGTGTCATGTACTCACCAGCGGAGTCCAAGTTGATATGCGTGTGGTTTGCTATTCATATTTGTGAACCTCTGACATTAATACTTTATTGCACATGCATTTACTTAATATTAAATTGAAATAAGATTGGCCAATTAAAATAAAATCAAACAAATATAGCTAACTTTAGATGACCACGCAATAAACGTCCTATTGCAAGACATCGACATATTTGCTATTGGCATGAGTATTGAACAAGAAATTGAATGTCCCGATACAATATATGGGCATTCCGTTGCGAGGTAAGGAAACATTTACTATTAGCATAAGTACCAAACAGTAAACTGTATCTCCGATGTAACGTACGGGTGTGTTTTGCTAGTCTTATCTTATATCTTATATTAGTATAATAGAATGAATTTTGCACCATAAAATCTTGCCTCTCCTTCTACCACGTGTCTCATTTCCTAATCCCCATCATTCAAGCTAGCTTATTACCTTGTCCTTGCCACGTTTATAGCTCTCTACAAAAGGCCACGTACTCAGCTCTTCACAAGCTTGCATAGATCAAGCCATGCTTCTAGAAAGTACAAGAGCTTTAAACATTTTCCCCTGCACCCTGCCATGTTTCTAGAGAATATGAGAGCACCAAGATTAAAGAAATTCGCAAATTACACTAATGCCCCTATAAAGTTGCCTGGCACTTTACCGGATTGTTTGGGGCACTCAGAGAGCACAATTTTAAAATGAAAAAAACTCAGTAGTACTAGTAGAACAAGCTAGATTCTAGGCAATTTATAGACCAGCGACGTGGCAATACAATAGACAAGCTCATGGCCACGTAATCCAGCTGGAATGTTCCAGTACCACACAAGTCTGGCGCCATAGTGCCCAAATTTTAAATTTTTCCACACTATAAAAATCCTCCACCTATTCCAGATCAACCCAACGAAAGGCTCAGCAAGCTTCAAGTACCCCCAAACTCAAACAACCTGCAATCCAATCCATATTTAGACATGGCCATAGATCTCAACATAGTACCAAATGAAGAAGATGGAGAGTTGAGCATAAATCTCAACACTATGCCAGATGAAGGAGATGGAGAGTTGGTATAGATCTCAACATAGTGTCAGATGGAGAGTTGATCATAAATCTAAACACCTAAATGCAGAACCTGCACATGTGGAAGGCGTTGGAACTCATCATCCTCATGATCAAGATCAAGTCTCTGTCCTCCAACAGGAAGGTAATGTCTCTTAATTGCATCATTTCAACAAGCACATGGTCAAATGTGTAAATACAAGTTCAAAACAGGAATTACCCACTATGCCTCACCATTTTAGCGGTCCTTGCTGTTGAAGAAGACCTTCAACATGGAGATGTCAGCTTTCATGGTGCATATGAACAAGATGAATTTGGCCTCAACTCAGAACCTTTTGACCGGCAACAAGAGATAGAACAAATGATCAGCTTTCATGGTGCATATGAACAAGATGAATTTGGTCTCAACTCAGAACCTTTTGATCAGCAACAAGAGATAGACCAAATGAGCGGTAAGCCCCACGAACATTTTCAACAATTGTTATTATGAAACATTTAGCACTGATATGTACCACTGCTATAAGAACTCACCAAATGATTTTGTTGCAGACATGATCAAGGACATGCATGACTATGGTGTATACAATGATGCCCTAGACATAGCTTTCGATGTAGAGGAGTTGGAGGACTCAGATGCTGATGAAGATGACCATGCAAATGATAATAATACACATCATCGCACAAATATGACAGATCTTCAAAGACAACAAATATACGAAGCATTGCTTGAGAGAAGCAACCGTGGAAGGTTAGAAGAACACTACATATATAGTTGCTCAGAAGTTCGAGGTCAGTACCAATCAAGTGCGGAGTGTTTGATGGAGAGCAAAGCAATGTCGTGCACAAGGAAGGCCGGTAGATGTTAGATCAAGAAGAAAGAATTGTGGCCGCAAATGGAAACAAATAGACCTATCACATGTTAGCATCCCCTTGTGTAAGAGGAGAACGATACGATCACTAGCTGATGCTCTTGGTGTACACAGCAACACTCTACACAGGTGGTTCAAGGGTTGCTACGACGCCATTCTAGCACATTAAAGCCTCTACTCAGGCCACACGCCTCCGCCTCCTACGTGTCGGATTCTTCTTCTGAGTTGGGGACATATACGTCGCCGTGGGAGTCGATATGTAGGTGTAGGCCGGCCTTCTGGATTCGATGCCCACGCATATAGATGCAGTCATCGCTGGCCGAATCGGCGTTGCTTGGCCGTTGGATCTTGGAGTCGGCACCGCTTGAATCGACGACTTGGCTGAGGCTCGCATTACCGGCGCGCCTACGAAAACCATGGCCACCATGCTTGCCCCTACCATGCGGCTTGATTACAGCGCCACCGATGCCAGGAATCTGGCCGCCTCGGCGCATCCCGCTGCTACGAGGATGGATCTTGCGCCCTCTGGCCATGCACGCACAGGAGAACTGGTCTGGTTAGGGGATCGAACTCGCAGCTGTAGGAGGTGTGAGGTGGGGAAGGGGAAGGATGGGGGACGAGTGCCGGTGCGGTGCACGACCCGATGCGTATGCGGGAGACGGAAAGTAGACCGGCAGGCTGAAGTCACGGGCACCTTCTCGATGCCTCCGTTGATTTTTCTCACCCGTTCTTTTTATGCAGTCATTTTTTTATTTCTTTTTTCTCTGATAATTTCACTGCACAAATGGTATACGTACTGTCATGCTAGGGCCACTAATGGAAAAATTGCCGAATATGATCATTAATGTGAGAAAAAATTTTAATCATAAATACGCTTTTATTTGTGGAACGGAGGGAATACGTATTTTCCCAACTTCGCCTTCCGTGTGCCACCGAGACGACCTCCTGTGCCCGCTCATGGTGCTGTAGCCGTCTCCGCAGCCACCGACACTGCTGCAATTGCCCACATGGTGCCCACGCAGCCAGCAACCATTGCCGCCACCGACGCCGCTGCAACCGCCCACACGACGCCCACGCGGTCAGCAACCATTGCCGCCACAGCCGACCACGCAACGCAAGGAACTCCGACATGCAGCCACGACGACAATGGCGGGGCAGGTTCAGTGTTCACCAAGACCGGGCATCACGCACTCACGCTGGCGCCCTGCGGCTCTGGTGCTGTGCCTTCCAGCCGTCACCAATATAACAGCATGTCAGCAGCACCACAGAGTACGGTAGCTCCCCCTGCAACTGTGCTTTGTGCCTACAAGCCGTTTGATCAAAATGGCACGCCCATGGAAATTTTCATCACGTGGTATGACTTTCATAGCCTTGTATATGTTTTGCAGAACCATTTGTTCAAATTAACTTGCACAGTCTGTGAAGTAATATTCAGAAAAATAAGTTGTGGGTTTCAGATTCAAAACATATACAAGCTGTGAATATTCAGAAAAAAATTAAAGTTGTGGGTTTCAGAGAGTATTTTTTAAAGAAAAATTCATCGAAACTACTAATAAATGAACGTATGTACCTACTACTTGCATCAAGAGGGCATATCCCTAGCAGCGTGGATGTATTCACCACCATGGTGGCTTGTTTTTTATTTTTTTGATTTGATGGGGAGCCTTTTTGTTTAGGCTTACTGACAGACATTGTCTCGTGCTATAATTTGGATCAATATCATGCCATCAAATTAACGGTCACCTTAACATGTGATCAATATTCATGAGATCGATATCTATGTTCCATTCTTTATGTTGGCTTGTTTCCATGTAAAACAACCCACCATTTCATCAATTTAATTGAGCTCCCCAACCAAACATACTCAGGCGAGGCTGCCCCTATAGATAGGTGGAGAAAGAAAAAAAAAAATGAGTGGATGTTTTTGTTGATTAGCAATCCAAGTTCACATCAGTCTTTTGAGTGGTCTAATCGAAGTGATACTGGGATCGGATTGTAATCCTTTGCCTGAAATACTTATCAAGATCAAGGGCATGGATGCCTCGAGGATATTCAAATTAACTACACTACATGGTTAATTAACAGAAAAAAATGGTGTTCTCAAGGAGGGTGCAGTAAAGCCGCACCGAGTTTTCTAGTAGATATGGTTCTAGGGATGATTGAAAATTGATTTATAGCAACTAGCTAGCTACAATGCCTCCCGCTAATGTTCAAAATGGCGTCCTAAGTCAACCATCTTTATTAGAAAATGAAGGCGTATATGTAAAAATCATTTATGTACTAGTGACACTTGTCTGCTTGTCTTATGTGCTGGACAATCAATATAAGAGGCGCACTCAGTGATCATAGACTGGACGGTATGGTATAGTGGAGAAGAAGAGCAGCCACCAGACAAATTGATGAGCATCGGACCATCCATAGGAAGATAAGGGTTTCGGGACCATTGGAACAATTAACAAACCAGACAATCTAGCAGTGAGAAAGAGAGAGAACGCCAACACACCCCAACACACAAACACGCCCCAAATGAACATATGAGAGCTAGCGATCATATCTATAGCTTATCATTGTTCTTAGTTGGCATCTTATCGAATGATTACATCTTAGCAAGAGAGCAAGAGTTTGGTTGCTTGAGTCCCTTGTAATCTGATACACTTAGCGCCTTGGTCCAACCTCTGAGGTGGCACTGACATTCCTCTGAGCTACAACTGAACCACGTGAAAATTATATTTATAAACTGCTTAATAAAACGAAAAATTAAAAAAAAGCATGTAACAACTGAACCATGTGAATTTATCCAGGTAATGATTCGATTCACCAGACAGGCTCAATTAGTGTACCCAACAATTAGTGTACTCAACACAGTTGCATATAGCCATAGTGTTTCAGTTTATTGTGCCGGTCATTCATCGCACTCACTGTTATTGGCGCCAGTGTGTCTTTTTATTAGATGTCTCCCTCTGGTCCAAACTGATTTTTAATTTGTAGCCTTAACTGATTGCAGATGGATTCATACAGCCAAAATGAGAAGTCACATATAATGAAGAACACTACTACAGATTGTTCCATCACTACCCACTGTTGACGGGGAACACTGGAGGTTCCTCAAGAAGACGGAATACGGACGGAGGATCGAAGAACCCGCCGCCTGATTTGAGTACAACACGGAGTAACACGACATGAGAATTACCATATCCTGGACGGATTATAATAGGAAAGAGCATGAAACTTTTAGTTTAGGACTTGATCCTAAAATCCGACTAGGAATCATAGAACCCGCAACCAGCCTCGCCCCATATAAGGCCGTTGCGGGCACCCCTTATAAAAAAGGCAAAGTACACAGCACCACACAATCCCTCATACTCATCAATACAATGCAACAGGCTCACGCCGACTGGACGTAAAGGTTTTTACTCGACACAAGTCGAGGGCCTGAACTAGGATAAAATCATCTGTCTCATCAAGCTTGTTGCCGTAACCGCCGAGTTCCGCAATCTGCTAAGCTCCTCCGAACAAAAACACCCTCCCGGGTACCCCGGTGGTGGGCTATCGGTGATAAAACATCGACAGCTGGCGCGCCAGGTAGGGGCTTTCGGTGGATTGTACACTAAGAGTTCAGTGGACCTCACCTACAAGATGAGTTTCTCGACGGGAACGACGTTCATTTTCGGTTCATGGATCTGCGAGGCCAACAGTGAAGGAAAACTTCAAAGCCGTTTGATCAAGCAGTCAGGGCTCAACGACTTCAAGATCAACACCATGGAAGAATTCCAACTCACCAAGAAACTGGTGAAACTTTCGACTTTGGATTCGGATAGGGATGAGGAAACTGTGAAGCCGACTCGGAGAAGAATTCGAAAGCTGTTTTTAACTCCAACACCTTCAAGAGTTCGACTCGGGATCAATAAGAAGAGGAATATGAAGCCGACTCGGAGAAGAATTCGAAAGCTGTTTTCGACTCCAACACCTTCAAGAGTTCAACTTGGGATCGAGAAGGAATATGAAGCCGACTCAGAGAAGAATTCGAAAGCTGTTTTCAACTCCAACACCTTCAAGAGTTCGACTCGAGATCAAGAAGAAGAGGAATATGAAGCTGACTCAGAAAAGAACTTGAAGACTGTGTCCTGCATCAACAAGTATTCGACTCAGGATAGGGAAAAAGAAGTTTACAAAACCAACTCTGAGAAGAACCTGAATACCGTTTCTAAATTGAAGACGTTCATCAAGATTCCTGGCTCGCTTCCATATGGGTTGCGCAACTCAGCATCGATCATGCAAGAATACCTGAAGAAGTCGCACGAAGGCCACGAATGCCCAATCCATGAGAGAAGAAGGAGGAACAATCTGTTGAGCCAACTACCTCAGTCCACAACTATCGAGACCTGAGAGAAAAGGCGAAATAGATCATAAAGAACTTTGAACCAACCAAAAGGCAGGAAGAATTGTCTACGATCACAACTAAGGAAGATTACGCAACTCACTGGCTAAGTACCTTTTCTACTAACGGGATGCAACCCGATCGCTGCTTTCGAGAGCTACCCTTTTAGGAAGGAAAAGAACTCGCAAGTTTGTCATTCGACGACATTGACTCAGAAGAAGAACTATAAAAATTCTAAGAAGGCTGAGAAGAAGAACTGTCTACATGGCCGACGTAATCGAACTACCCACGTCACCAAGACCGCCAGAAGTGTAATCATCTGATGAGTGAGAAGACAACATATCTGAAGATGAAAGAACCAAAGAAGATGAAAGCAAGGATCGCAAACAATCAAGGCTGGGCAAGAACCATCGCCGATCCAGCAGAAGAACTAAAGCAAAGCGTAAGAAGCAAGCATGGACTAAGTACAGGCAAGACCGCATGATGTACAACAAGATGAAAGCAGAAAAATAAGCAGCCAAGCTTGAAGAACAAGAGAAGATCAACGAAGTAGCTAGACAACTCGAATCTCTCAAGAAGGTGCAAAAAGAGAAAGAAGTCACGCAGAAGAAGACACAAGAACCCAAAAAGGTGGCAAACAAGGCTCAACAGAACGAACAACCCGCTGTTGTTGACCAACAAGGTGGACAACCCCGAAGGTCAATCTTCACTAGAATATGACCAGAAGAAAGCAGCATCGTAAAAGGCAGAATGACCAATCACCAGTTTTCAAGACTACCTCCACCGCCAAGATCTGAAAGAACCCACCCATACCTACCACAAAGAAGGTCGGGACAAAGCAGGATGATAAGCAGGGAAGAAGGATTTGGAGAATCAGAATGCAGATCACGATATAGAGAGCGTAGAAGGTCACTATCACTAGACTATAACAAGAAGGACAACTATGACAGATTTCCATGCTTCGTCAAAAGGCTACAAGACATGAAGCTACCACACAAGTTCAAGCCATCAAATCACTCAAAATATAATGGGAAAGAAGAACCGAAGTAGTGGCTCAGAGTTTATTCACAATCAATCGAGTTGGCTGGAGGAGACGAAGACCTCAAAGCCCTATTTTTTCCAATGGCACTAGAAGCTATGCCGCTGCAATGGTTTAATAAACTACCTGCAGGGTCAACCAGATATTGGAGCTACTTGCAAAGGCAGTTTTGTAGCCTTTTTGCAAGAATTATCATACACCCAATGACCATAGCAGAGTTACAAAGAATCACGTAGAAGCCTGGAGAATCACTTAGAGAATATTACAGAAGATTTAGCGAAGCAAGAGCACAAGTACATGAGATCACTGATAGAGAAGTTATCGATATATTCAGCAACAGAATCATCGCGAGGTGGAAATTCAAAGAATTCAATAGCGAAGACCTAAAGACAAACGAAGAATTCAAGTGAGCTATCGAGAAGCTTATATCCTCAGAAGAAAAGACAAATAGAAAGTTCCCCAGCAATAGGGACAATAACGAAAGAAGAGGAAGGTTCGACTATAGGAACAATGACAAGAGGCCAAGACAAGACAACACGGTGGTAGTAGCCAACAAGAGAACCAACACTTTCCAAAATTTTACACCCCAAGAGAGAGACAGAATCAAAGCAAGACAATTCACAAACTTTGAAGACATGAACTGCCCAATCCACCCAAGGTCAGGACACAAGCTTAAAGATTGCCACAATTTCAATAGCCAGTATAGAAAAGACGCAAGGTACAATAACAACCAACAAAGAAGGGAACAAGAACCAAAAAAGGAAGAGAAAAAGCCCGAGGGAGATTTCTAAGAACCTCAGAAGCAGCTATATGTGATATTCTCTGGAGTACCAGGTGCAAGAAATAAGCAACAACAGAAGTTAGCACATAGAGCCATCATGGCAGTAGAACCCGCTGTCCCAAGATACCTGAACTGGTTAGAATACCCCATTAACTTCACAAGAGAAGATCAATGGATGAGCACACCAATGCAGGTTGTTATCCACTAGTGGTAGCACCAACAATTGCAGGAATCATAGTTCCCAGAGTGCTGATCGATGGTGGAGCCGGCCTAGATATCATATTCACAACATTGAAGAAGATGAGCATCGACTATGAAGGGATGATTACACCAACAAGTACACTATTTTATGGTATAGTACCTGGAACAGCAGCAATACCCTTGGGACAAATCACGTTGCCAGTCACTTTGGGCACCAAAGACAAATATAGAACGAAATTCATCAAGTTTGAAGTAGCAATTTTTGAATCATGCTACCATGCAATCCTGGGGCGACTAGCATTGACCAAGTACATGGTTGTACCTCACTATCCATACCTACTACTCAAGATGCCAACAACCAAAGGGATATTGTCACTACAAGGAGATTTGCAAAAAGCTTATGATTGCGACATACAAGCCATTCAAATAGTAGAAAGACTGTAAGGTGAACAAGGAAGAAGGAAGATTGCCATGATAGCTACAACAATGAACCCGCAGGAGACAGAAATTCCTATAAAAAGGCAAGCAAAAGTTTCACTACTGTTGACGGTAGATAAGTATCAATTTTAACCGTCAACATAACATAAGAAAGGATTAAAACATGAATACCATCTAGTTATAGGGGTTACACTAACAGAATTCTATGAGTTATGGTGAATGTCTATTTCTGTAGGGGTTATCAGAAAAGAACCAAAAGAGGTCCACAGGTTAGATTTACATAGAGATAATATCACATCTAGCAATCAAAGAATACTCTAGAAGACTCGAGGAGGCGACCCTACGAAGAAGGGCCCACCTGGCAGCAGCAGTTGGGCGACCGCCCATAGGCAGGGGCGGCCGCCCAGGCCTCTCCACCAATGGGGAGCAACTTCGTGGAACCTGCCTCCACCGACCTTGAGGATCAATATGAAGCATCTATTTAGGTCGGTTTGATCCAAGGGCTATGGTGCATCCTAGGGGCTATATATTCAGGGCCCCTGGCCCTTGGAGAAACACTAATTCATTCAAGAATTCATTTGGAGAATTCATCCTCATCTCCAGAGAAGCCCTAGAGCCACCGTCTCAATTAGAGCTCCATAGTTTAGTAGCATAGCTATATAGGAATAGATCTAGAGGGAGTCAAGCCTAGCTTGGAGT
>CM041646.1:26987914-27032580 GCA_023333625.1 Bothriochloa decipiens
TAGCTATATAGGAATAGATCTAGAGGGAGTCAAGCCTAGCTTGGAGTCCGGATCTGTCAGCATTCTTGGTAATTTCTTCTACTTTATTATAATATTCATTATTATTCTTGCTACTATGAATAGTACTTTATTCTATTCTACTATATCAGAAATGACTTTGCTCTATTTGGTTATGTTCTCAATTATTTTGTTCTTAGTTTACTTTGATTATATGCTTAGCATAGTTGGATTAAAATTATGTTTATGCATAGGATCATATATCACTTGCTCATTAGATCGATGGATGAGTGGTAAATATTATGTAGGTGTGGTGCCTAGACCGTATTTGTCTACAATTGCACCCTATATTCCGGATCGCGAGGTAGATCACCAGAGTGACAGTCCTGTTGAGTCCTTTGTAGCCCTCCTCCCGAATATAGGACTAGTAGAACACCACTATTACAGGGAAGTAATGGCTCTGTTCTTGATCTTCCCTGATAATATCACTATGCATAGATGTAACCTTTTTCTACCATGATTGCTAGGTGTAATTACACTAATCATTGTATGCTTTGACATTATAGTTAGAATAACTTAGAATTTATTCTTGTAGATCGTCCTAGTCTATGCTAGTGTTATAAACTTAGAGTACTCTATTGAGATGATTATCATTATTTTATGTGGCTATGTGCTCTCATTTATCCTTTGTCACTTATATATATAGTTATTATTTTATATGAAACTTACCCTGTATGAGAAGCTAGATAAAGACATGGTTAAGCTCTCCATTATCACATGCAGTGCTTATTGCTCAATATCCATAAGCATTCCCTTCCCAGTAGTAAAAATATAAATAACGATATGTAGATTACTCTCGGTTAAAATGCTACATCGGTATTATCTGTGCGCTTGCGAATTCCTTATTCCACTATAGAAAATCCTACGTTTTATGACATTCTTCGTGACGGTGCCTAATTTCGTCATATAATGTACCATAATATGACAACAAAATTTGTGTCGTCACAAATAGTGGAGAGCCATTTTTTTATGATCATTTTGTTATGTTGTCACATAAAGTCATCAAATATCGTCACAGATTGTCTTGCGACGTGAGACGTTTGTCTGTTTACTTTTTGTGACGCTAGGACCTATCCCTTTATGACTAATTAGTGTTGTCACGTTTAGTTACTTTAATAATTTACCTGTGCCAATGTTACTCCGTGACCAGATTCTAGAAAATTATAGAGAAGTAATACATGTATATAAATACAACATATTCCGGTATGCTATTACAACCATTTATCCTTTCTCAGCAAACCAGTATCCCACTTCCCTCATTTTCTGTGTAGTGAAAAATTATCCTTTCATCACGTGCCAGCGGAGCTTCACTCACTTCACGATAAGCAGAAACAGCCAATTACCGTGGCACATGTCGGTGTTACATCTCTCCATTTACATATTTCCTTTTCACCTCCAATCAAGTGTCTATTTCAAAGCTAATTCCCCAACAAATTGTAATAACCGGCATAAACTCCAGTTCAGCAGCCGTAAAACATAAAGCAAAAATAAAAAATAAAATAAAAATAGTATAACTTAGTTCTTAATTACATTATATTACAAATTACATATTTGTTTATAAAAATACATGAATATAGGGCATATTTCCGCGCACTGTTCTAGTGAAACTAGGCATGCAAGCACTACCGTGCTCTTATTTTATTTTTTATCAAAAAGAAAGAAAATAGCAAAATAAATGTGGCTTTTAGGGATCGAACCTGCCACCTTCAACACCATTGGGAGTGTTCATACCATAAAGCTAAGCTTGCTTTTCTGATAAATTATGGATTGTTTAATCAATTTAACATTAATTGTTGATTTTTACTAAAAAGAAAGAAAAAGCAAAAACAATAAAGTGATGTAGGTAGGGATTGATCCTACCACCTTCGACACTACAAGGAGCAAGCAAACCACTAGGGTAAGCAAACTTTTCTGCATATTTTCGGATTACTGAGCAATTTAACATAGTTAATCCTGATTTTACCAAAAAAAAAGAAAACATTAAAATTGTTGCCTCAACTAACGGTTGAACCTTAGACCTGTTGAAGAGAATGAGTTGTCATACCACCATGCTATTCGTATTGATGTGCATGAGTGGTTATTTAATTTCTTTTATAATATCAACGTAGATGTTCCACCCAGCATTGAACAAAGCAGAAAAATAAATTGTTTAAATACTGAAAAAATCAAGAATATGAACATAAGGTTTTCTTCTTTTAGTCTATAGTCAAAATTTGTAAATAGTCTTTCTTCCACGTACTAACTCCAAATGCGATGATACTTTTTTCTAAATTTTTCTAAAATTATTATCTATCAAGTTAATGTATTGTTTTTTATTCATTTCATGTGACAAATTTGACCAATTCGAATTTTTAATTTTAAAAAAATAACGACTACAAACCAGAATTTGAATGCCGAAATGATTTCAGCTGAAAAAGTGATAAACATGATGGTCGTACAACTCATTGAGATCTACAAAGTTTATTTAGGCCATTTGTTCATTTGATAAAGTCATAGTAATGTTGTTCATAAATTTTATACATCTCTCTCATAGTTTATGAGAGAGGTGTAAAATATGTGAACAACATTACTATCACTTCGTCGGATGTACAAATGACCAAAATATAGTTTGTAGAGCTCGATGAGATGTACAATCTTGTTGTTGATTACTTTTTCATTTGAAATCATTTAGTAGCCAAAAATTTTGTTCCTAGTTTTAATATTTTGAAATTTAAATTTTAAACTATCTAAACAAACTCATATGAAAAAATGACTAAAATATTCAGGATAGATCTCGATGTGTTGTACAATCTTGTTGTTGACACTTTTTCCATTTGAAATCATTTAATACCCAAAAAATCTATTTGAAAAATCTGTTTGATACGAAAGTCATTTTTGCGCATGCCAGCTGTACAAGTAACTTATCCCATGTGAGGACAATTTTAAACTTTTACGGTAGTTTAGCCCATTTATATATGACCCAACATTATTAGTGTATTTAGCCCATAATTTTGTGACCGTCAGATCAAAACATGGACGGTTGATATGCTAGCGGTCTGTGATAAAACACCGAACCCTACCATGTGCACCATGCCCTCTGCGCCGACGCCCGCTCGCCCCCCGCGACCCGCCGCCGCTCTTCCTTCCCAGTCTTCTCTGCGTTATCACCCCCCTCCATACTCCGGTCCCTCCCTCACAGCCCGGCAGGCCAGATCCGTCTGGACGAGAGGTAGACATTCCCGATGTTGGCGACACGGCTAAGCGATGCGGCCAGCTTTTGATTCGCGGGGTTCGTAGCGGCTGCGGCCCCTTCCCCGGCGCGGCCGCAACCTTTCCGGCGAGGGGTATCCTTCACCACCGGCGGATCCGGCACCCCCTCCGCTTTCTCCCGCGCGGCTCATGGGCGGTGGCCCGAGCGGCCACGGTCCTCGCGTGATAGGGGTTGGGCCGGGGGAGGACTTGCCGGCAGGCGCCGGATGGCAGTGCTTCGCGTTGGGGCATGGGGCTCCCCACGCGGCTCCACCCCACGACGATGGCAAGGCTCTCCCCACGCGGCGATTGGCCTCCCAGCCCAAGACGACGGCGCGGCGGTCTCCTGCAGGCACGCGTCGGTGATGCCTCGTTTCATCTGGTGGCCGTGCTGCATCCCGGCCACATCCCACGGCGGCCCCTCCC
Source organism: Bothriochloa decipiens (assembly GCA_023333625.1). Taxonomy (NCBI): domain Eukaryota; kingdom Viridiplantae; phylum Streptophyta; class Magnoliopsida; order Poales; family Poaceae; genus Bothriochloa; species Bothriochloa decipiens. The sequence goes on from CM041646.1 coordinate 26,991,626, forward strand.
CATCACGGCACCAGATGCAGAGGCCGCCGGGCCTCACCGCTAGCTTCTGAACCTGACCATATATATGCACACTTACTGCGTATTGCAGGTCTGTACTTGGCGAGCGGCAGTGGCACATCGTCTCACCGCCCAAGATTTTGCTTCAAGTAAGTGCTTCTTATCTACTCCATTCGTTCCTAGTTTGATGTCATACTTCTTTAATTTGACATGTTTGATACTGCTGCTGCTACTGCCCCTTGGAACTTATGAATCTGACTGTTTGCTACAAGTTTCTGATCTAGAAAAATGAAATTAAGTCTTGTAGCAGCAGATGACATGCTTGTCTTTTAAATACACAGCCGAGCGCATGATGATAGAAAGGACATTGACCTAAGCAGCATACGTCTAGTTGGATTATTGAACTGCAAGTTGTTAGTCCTTCCTGTCAATTGGTTCTGCGTATTTTCTGTAATAATGTCAGGTTTGTGATTTGTGAATCAATCTATGGAATGAATGAAGCGCCGGCTGCAATGAATAAAAAAAGAATGCATTCACTATATGTCCTGATCAGACGAAGATTTCTTAAAACTATAGATTTTCTCATTTTAGAAATCCTGTCAGTTTAGAAATCTAAACCTACCTGCACATTTAACAGAGTAAATCAACCATGCTACCTGTTCATTCTATATAGGCCCCAGCACATAGGCATCTTACTTGTTTTGTTTTCTGTACAAGAAAAGCGACATTTCTTCCACTGGACAAACTTTTTTAACTTACTACCAGATTGTTAGTTTGTAGTAACCTATTTTAATCATATTCTTTGACGTGGACTACAAGTTGTTAGTCCTTCCTGTCATTTGCTATTGCTGTGCGCCTATGTTGGCTTGGAGTTGAATATTCTGTTTTATCCTTCACTAGCTGCTCTTTTTATCCTTAAATAGTATTTTTTTTCTGAATCAACATTTTTCTCATCTCAGTATTCAGCAACCAACACATGAGCCCACCCAGATGCAGCGATCAACTAGAAGCAGTAGCGAGTGCAGCTGGAGGCCAGAACTATGCTGATTCTTCAGGATATTGGGTATGTATACTAATCTGTACATATCCACCCATCAAGCTTTGTGCGGCTGTGAACTTTCAAGGATGGCAACCATAGTGCATGGCATATTTTGTTTATCTATCTTAATGTGAAGATCACATTGCATAGGCTGTAGTTTTATTGGGTAGGGACACTAGCGACAACAATTTATTTGATTTTCACTAAATATTATTTATCTAAACATATAAATTACTACCTGTAAATGGCCACGTGGTGTAATCCTAACTAGCAAGAAGAGTTCTCTAATCCTTCAACTGCAGATAGTGTGTCAATTAATTCTAAATCAAGTTCCTTGTCAAAGAACGTAGGTGTTGTCAACATATTTTTTTACCTGCTCTAATAGCAGGTCTGTCTATTACTGTTTGTGCAGCTGTGGATTTATCTTTAGCTCTGTTTTTTATAAAACCACCAAGATTTACTCACAAGAAAACGTTCACAGTTCTTTATCTGATATGTGCAACTCTGAATTTGATTCAGCCTATCAGTTCATTCTGGTTGGTTTGTCGAATTTAATTTGGAAAATTATTCCTTTCGCTTGTGTAGTTGGAGACTTTACCTGATAGTGAGATCAGCTACATCACTTACTCTTCAAACTTTACTTGATGTGTGGTGAGGTTTCTTTGAATATCTCATTTTGACCCTGTACAAGATGAAATTGCTTTGTTCTAACTCATTTTGACCCTGCATGTTACTGACAGTATCAAATTTTCCTGAATGCTTGTATTATGAGGCAGTTACTGAATTTGCTAAAACAATATGGCTGTACATCTTTCTCCTATGGCAATAGCATCAATTCCTTGTTTATACTTAGAAAATGAGATTGCCAACTCCCTATGAGTTAGTAGTTCTATTTATATACAATTCCGAAGTATAGTATTAGCAATACTATACTAAATAAACTGAAGAAATTTCTGTCTTTGGTCATCTTTGTCTAGAACAATAACAACAACATAGTCTTTTGTCCCAAGCAAGTTGGGATAGGCTAGAGATAAAACCCAAAAGAGGCATGAAAACAAAGAACATATAAATGGTACAAGAAAAAGATTACGGTTCAGATACGTTAATTGCTAGTCTCCAAGCGCTCCTATCCATAGCTAAATCCTTAGGGATATTCCACTCCTTAAGGTCTCTCTTAACCGACTCATCCCAAGTCAGTTTAGGTCGACCTCTACCTCTCTTTATATTATCGACCCGCTTTAGAACCCCACTACGCACCAGTGCCTCAAGAGGCCTCCATTGGACATGGCCAAACCATCTCAACCGGTGTTGAATCAATTTTTTCTCAATTGGTGCCATCCCAACCCTATCCCGAATATCGTCGTTCCGGACTGTTCCGGACTCTATCCCTCCTTGTGTGCCCACAACACCATCGTAACATACGCATCTCTGCTACACTCAATTGCTGGATATGTCGTCTTTTTGTAGGCTAACATTCAGCACCGTATAACATCGCCGGACGAATCGCTGTCCTATAGAACTTACCTTTTAACTTCTGAGGCACCCTTCTGTCACAGAGGACGCCTGAAGCTTGATGCCATTTCAACCAACCGGCTGAAATTCTATGCCTAACATCTTCATCAATGTCACCATCCTTTTGTAGCATCGATCCTAAATACCGAAAAGTATCCTTCTTGGCCACCACTTGCCCATCGAGGCTAACGTCTCCCTCCTCATTCCTAGTCGCGCTAAAATCGCACCTCATGTACTCGGTCTTAGTCCTACTAAGTCTAAACCCTTTCGACTCTAACGTGTGCCTTCATAGTTCTAACTTCCTATTAACCCCTGTCCTAGTCTCATCCACTAGCACCACATCTTCAGCAAAGAGTATACACCAAGTGATATCACCTTGTATGTCCCTTGTGACCTCATCCATCACCAAAGCAAATAAATAAGGGCTCAATGCCGACCCTTGATGTAGTCCTATTTTAATTGAAAAGTCACTGGTGTCGCCATCACATATTCGGACACACGTCACCACATCCCTGTACATATCCTTGATGAGGGTGATGTACTTAGTTGGGACTTTGTGCTTTTCCAAGGCCCATCACATAACATTTCTCGGTACTTTGTCATATGCCTTCTCGAGGTCAATAAAGACCATGTGCAAGTCCTTCTGCTCCCTATACCTCTCCATCTTTGTCTAGAAATAGGAAATATTTTATAGCTGCCAATAGTTAATAGATGAAATGTAGATTGTTTATCTGATGTTCAATTATTTTTGCTATGAGGTTGCAGGATTCAATGTGAATGGCAGGGAAGTTCAACATCCTATGATGAGGTAGCTAAAAACAGTACCAAATTTTTGTTCTACTTAGCTTTCTCACAAAAGAGTTATACTCGAGCTTTCTCACAAATGAGTTTCTATCGGTTGCTCTAAAATTACTCAATATCCATCGTTCATTCCAAAATTTTGGCAGTGAGTAGTGTCATCTTTGCATTTGATAACCTAATTAATTTTTCAATCGACTGAATTCTAGCATGTTCCGGTGTAGGCATTGGTTGCTGGCTGGAACGTGGCACTAGATGGTGGCTACTGGCTGGAACTTGTTTGGTGCAGGAACTTGGTGCTGGGTGCTGGTTGGAACTTGGCGCTACCTACTAGAAATAAGTTTAGTTGGCTGGACTACATGTTTTTGTTGTACTTCTGCATGGAAACATGTCTTCTGGAACATGCGTCTTGTATGGTCATTATGATATTAATTATGGATTGGTTATATGGTTAATTATTATTGTTTCAATTGGGTCGGTAATTATGATATTAAAGTGTCACATAATATTTATAAGACATGGCCGTCCTCATACCATTTGTGACGATCAAACATAATGTGACGCGTTGACTGTATATTTTGTGACGCCAGCTTCCGTCTTAAAAGGGTACAATATGTGACGACAAAATGGTGTCGTCACAAAAAGTACTGACATTTTGTGATGGTTGACCACAAAATCGTCACGAATACTTTATATGACGATCGTTTTGTGATGACGGGCGTGATGTTAGGAAATCGTCACAAGGATCTTTTTACGACAGTTTTTGTACTTTATATGACAGTTTGGCTTTGTCACACCATCCAAGAATTCTTGTAGTGTTTATTTCTAAAAAGCATATGCATTTAATACCAGCACCTTTGGCGTCACGCTGGGGATGACAACCTAGCTTAAGTGGTGTTAGAGGTGTCAACAACTACCCCAACTGAAGTAAAGACAAAGAAAATCAACCTCGAAACTGGTGATCTCGAGAAGACGGCGACCATCAGTGCAGAACTCAATCCTAAATAGGAACTCGCGCTCACCAAGTTTCTTAGGGACAACAAAGACATCTTTGCCTGAAAACCAGCTAACATGCCAGGAGTCCCAAGAGACTTGGTTGAGCACATTATCGACGTAAACAAGGGACCAAAACCCATCAAGCAGAAGCTACGAAGATTTGCACCGAACAGAAAAGCAGCAATCAAGAAAGAACTCACGAAGCTAATGGCAGCCAGTTTTATCAGGGGAATAATCAACACGGACTGGTTAGCAAACCCAGTGCTTGTGGAGAAGAACTCACCAGACTGGCGCATGTGCATCGATTACACTGACCTCAATAGACACTGCACCAAAGATCCTTATGGTCCCCCAAGAATCGATCAAGTAATAGACTCAACAGTAGGAGCATCACTACTATCATATCTAGATTGCTACTCCGGATATCATCAAATATCTCTCAGAGAAGAAGTCAGAGCAAGACATCCTTCGTAACACCGTTTGGGGCATATTGCTATATATCAATGTCTTTTGGTTTGAAGAACGCATGTGCAACCTACCAACGAGCAGTTCAAACAACCTTGGGAGATCAAATAGGAAGAAACACTGAAGCCTATGTGGACAACATCGTGGTTAAAACAAATGGACCCGACACATTCATAGAAGATTTACAAGAAACTTTCACAAACCTCAAGAAGTGTAGATGGAAGCTCAACCCAAACAAGTGCATTTTCGGAGTCCCAGCTAGACAACTACTCGGCTTTCTAGTCAGTAACAGAGGAATTAAAGCAAGCAAAAAATAGTTCAAGACAATTCTAGATATGGAGCCACCAAAGAAGATAAAAGACGTCCAGAAGCTGACAGGGTGTGTGGCAGCTCTCAACAGATTTATATCACACCTAGGAGAGAAAGGCGTTCCATTTTTCAAATTGCTAAAGAAGACAGGCAAGTTCGAGTGGACAGAAGAAGCAAATGAAGCTTTCCAAAAACTCAAAAATTATCTCTCATCATCACCCATATTGGTGCCACCAAACAAGGAGGACATGCTATTATACATCTCAGCCACAAAGAACGTCATAAGCACAACAGTAGTTGTTGAAAGAGAAGAACTCGGTCATGTCTACAAAGTACAAAGACCAGTCTACTATGTCAGCGAAGTACTAACAGAGTCAAAAGTCAGATATCCTCATGTAACAACCCGAAAATTCAAACTACAAAATTTTTTTGACAAAACCCTGAGTGATGTGGTGCGACATGTCATCATCTACCCCTTACATATGCATCAACCCTAGCATGTCATGCATGGCATTCATATGTTGCAAATTAATTAACATCTCATAACAATGCTCTATGTTCACATGTTACATTTTAATGTTTCAATAGTTCAATCATCATGTTGCATTAAAAGAGTGAGTTGGATTCTTATTTGGTTTATGTGTTGATTATTAAAAATGGCAACATAACATTTATTTTGACAAATAAATATTAAGAGAATAATACCCTAGCCTTATTTGGGCCATGTATGCTCACTATTTTGTTGCACAAATTTAGCACACCACATATATATATAAGTATATATAATAATGTATTTGAAAATGAAAAAGAAAAAGGAAAAAGAAAAAGAAAAGGAAGAAGAAAAGAAGGAACCGGCTCGAGCAGCCCAGCAAGGCGGCCCAACCACGCTTGCCTGCACGATCGCCCGTGCGACCGTGCACTACGTGGCCCAACCAGGCCGATGGCACAGCAAGAGCCGCGCGCGTCCGCGCGCCGCACCGAGCCGCCGCAGCCGCTGACGATGGGGTCCCACAGCGGGACCCACATGTCACCGCGCCCGCTGAGGTCACCCGACCGGCCACGCGTGCTCGCGTCAGCACTGTTCCCTCGCGTCGCCTCGAAGCAACCTGCCTTGACCACTCGATCCCATGTCACCCCGCATCGACGCGCGCCCGCAAGCCACCTGGACCGACCAGCCCGCGCAAAGTGCCCACGGCCACAGGCAAGATTCTCCGCGCGCGCGCGCACCTGCGCTGTCGCCGCAGTGGAACGCTGCCGCCGTAAAGAACTTTGACACCCAGCGCTACCTAGCCCCCTCTCGCTGCTCTCTGGACCCAGATCGAGCCTCAGCTACTGACATGGACATCCCTTCGCCGCTCGATCAAGCAGAAGCCATGATCGGCCGTCCGTCGGCTACCTACCTCCGCGTTCGCCCTATAAAGCAAGCACCCCCGGCACCCTAGGGTTCCCAGGCCGCCGCCACCGCTCTGGTGGAGCTCAATTCCACCATGCCAGCCTCGATTGAAGAAGATCTGAAGGAAGGGGAAGAAAGGAGTCGGGGAAAGAGAAGAAGCCGCCGCCGGAATTGGGGAGGAAGACCGTCGACTCGGAGCCGCCGCTGCTGCATCGGGAGCAGGAAGGTGGAGCAGTACCGTGAGCCGGAGCCGCTTGGACTTGTACCGCACCTCCATCCTCTTCGACCCGTCGATGAGCACCGCCATCGTCGCTTTCTCGAACCCCCCGCCGTGCTGTTGGCCATGGCGCTCCGCCGTGAGCGCGTAGGCCCAGGTCGCTACCGACCTCACTGGACACACCCGCACACACACACGAGACTAGCCGAGCCTCCTTGGACCACGGCATCGGGAGGATGCCGGAACGGAAGCCGCCCAGTTCATCGCCGTGCGCCAAGCGCCGCCGTGGCGAGATCACCCAGCCGCCTTTCCGTTGAGCCTCGACCTCCATTGTTTCCGGATCCGCGCTCGCCTTGATGAGACGGACCCCGTGCGCACCCTAGCTCCGCGTTTGCCTCGCCAGAGCACCGACCCGAACCACCTTGTCGTCGACGTGTCAGTGCGTTGCCGCTCCAGAATGCCGCCATTCACCGTCGTTTCCTGCCACCTCCGACCACCTCGAGGAGCAAGAAGCCGGGAAGCTCCGCCATGATGAGCTGCATCGAGTGGGCAAGGAGATGGAGACCGTGGACCCTCTCGGAGTGCCGTTGCCATGCACCGAGGACCTGTCGAAGCTCCGCCGTGGGAGTTGCTGCCCGCGCGGACTCCGCCGTGTGTTTTGGTCACCGCCGGCACCTCGAGCAGGTGCTGTGTGACTCCAATGGCCCATTTACGCCACCAATTGGAGTTGGAGTGACTCGGTGTGAAGTGTACATCGAGCGCCGTTGCCATCAATCCGCCATCCGCCGTAGAGCTCGTCACCGGAAGCAAAGCTGCCGCCCTGAAGCCCATCAACGTGACCGTCGTGAAGTCCCAAAACCGATGGGCAGATTAATGGCGCCAGAGATCCATTGTGGCACCAGGAATCGAGGGTTTCCCCGCCGCCGATCGTCGAGGAGGAACCCCGCGCTCAAGCTGATCTCGTCCGAGATGGATCACGCGCTCGAACCGACCCTCGAGTTTGACACTTCGACAAACCGACCCTCAAGCACCGAGCACCACCATTCCGTCGAAGAACCGCTGTGGACTTGGCCTTTGCGCGGACTCTGCCGCGTGAATTGGTCACTGCAGGTGCAGTGTAGGAGTGCAAGGCAACCCTAATTGCACTCCTGAGCCCAGCCAAGACTTGGATTCGAGCAGAGACGGGCTGCCCTCGAGACCATACCCCTCGAGACAGTATCCTCGAGAGCATACCCCTCGAGACCTAACCCTCGAGATAGTATCCTCGAGACCACACCCCTCGAGCCATACCCCCTCGAGACCTAACCCTCGAGACCATAACCCTCGAGACAGTATCCTCGAGACCGTACCCCTCGAGAGCATACCCTCGAGAGCATACCCCTCGAGACCTAACCCTCGAGACCGTAACCCTCGAGACCGTAACCCCTTGAGACCATACCCCTCGAGACCATAACCCTTGAGACAGTATCCTCGAGACCGTACCCCTCGAGAGCATACCCTCGAGACCATACCCCTCGAGACCATACCCCTCGAGACCTAACCCTCGAGATAGTATCCTCGAGACCGTACCCCTCGAGAGCATACCCCTCGAGAGCATACCCCTCAAGACCTAACCCTCGAGACCGTAACCCTCGAGACCATACCCCTCGAGACTGTAACCATCGAGACCGTACCCTCGAGCCCTTTTTCTTTTCAGAAAATGGTTAAATCTTTGAAAATTCATAACTAATTCATACGAGCTCAGAAAATTATGATCCACATATCTAAATTTTCTATAAATCGAGCCCTATCTATCTAGGCTATGTTTGAGTGCATTTGGATCTTCTATTTTGTAAGTTGTTCCTTGTGCTAATCTATAGGGGTCGCTTCCGCAACCGTTGAATCTCGTTACAGGCTCGAGCGAGGACAAGCCTGACGACAGTGTCTACCAGGAGAAGTCCAACAGCTACGTCAGTGAAGGTGCCACACACCATCCAACCTCATAGATCCCATTACGCATGGCAATTATAGTATGGCTAGTGCTTTAAATTCATGTTGCTATAATGCTATGCCTATGCTAGGACTGCATGATAGAGTATTTATTTGATGAGCCCTACCTTGTTGTAAACTATCACCTGCTTACCCGCTGTTATGATAGCCACCTGCTTATCTGCTATATTATATTTCTATACTTCACTCGCTTACGTTTTGATGCGACGTGATGAACCCGGGGAAGGCCTGGAGGGTGCCAGGCTGGATGTGTGAGTTGATGTTTCAGATGGGCATGTGAGCTGATGATGTTGTATCCGGGTTTAGGGTGGAGCTTACGGCAGGGAGTAGGGTGAGGGTTGAGTCGATCGAGCCGGGATCTACGACGAGCTTTTGGAGCAAGTCTTGCCAGGGAATGGTTCTGGACATTCCCATGAGAGGAGCCTGTGGCGGGCTAACTGAGATGTGATGGTGGTCCTTGGGTGTGATCCTCTAAGAGGTGGAGCCCGGGATGAAGGTGTCGTGGTAGCACGTTAAAGATAAACCCTAATAAAGATATCCCGGTTTGGTCAAATCTAAGAACTGTTGCGCTGGTATCCGGACCTAGGAATCTCTTGCTTTCCACTCGCTCTCCATGGGGGGAGACGACCGAACCGCTGGATAGGTCGATGCCACTACTGCTAGGCGAGAAGTGATAGGAAGGTATATGCATGGGATGGAGCTAACACCCTACCGAGACGATCATGGCACCCCTTCGGGAGTGGGTACATGACATGGCATCCTCTACGGGAGCGGATACATGCTCTCTTCACAGTTCCAGTGATCCAGTGCTGGATGGTAGAGTGGCATCGCCTATGGCAGTAGGCGCCCGAAATCTGCCTAGGTGCGCGCGTGCATCGATGATGGTTATCTGGTGGATTAGTGAAACCTCTGCAGAGTGTATGGTTGATCGATCGATACATACACTGAATCTTCGGCTATGGACCTTTCCTATGTTTCGCATGCACCGGACTAGTGAGTGGAGTGTTCTACCTTCCTCTGAGTGTGATTTTCGGCCATGAGCCAGTTTGAGGGCTGCGGGCCGCTGAGGCAAGCCAAGAGGGAGTTGGCTTGTCGACCAGAGTCTGAGAGGGTGTTGGGGGAGATGAGATGATGCTACAGATATGGATGGAGATAGATGAAGGGAATGGGTTTGTGTTTAAAACTTGTTTATTATATTTTTGTTTTATATACTTGAACAATTCATAGGAAACCCCAGCCTTATAGGTTCCTTTTGAGATACCCTTATTTTTGCATCCACTTCCACAAAGCAATGCATAGGGTGGGAGTGTGGCCAGTACAAATCGTACTGAAAATTTGGTTTCAGGTTCAAGGAGTGAGTACTCATCTGGGGAGTACAGTGATTGAGGGTTTCGTGTCTACGCTCAAGTTGGAGAGAAGAAGATAGCTTTCGCACCTCAAGCTTTTACTGTTTTGCTGCATGAACTCTGATTCTGCCCTGTGGCGATGTAATAAGTTATTGTAACTCCCTCTATTTGCTCTCTTTTGTTCGATGTATGGATTATGGATTCAACTATTTCGGGTAATGTGATTTAAATGGTCATATTACACTCCGACACTGTGGATTTCCCTTCGCGAAAATCAAGGTTGTTTCAGTAGCGCATTATAATATTTCGTTTATATTTGGTAAAAATTATTCAAATATTGATTAATTAGACTCAAAACGTTTATCTTGTAAAGTACAACCAAACTGTGCAATTAGTTTTTAATTTTATCTATATTTAGTACTTCATGTATGTGTCAGTATTTTGATGTGACGAAGAATCTTCTTTTTGCATAGTAAAATTTGGTCCCAAATTGAGGAACTAAACAAGGCCTATGACATGGTAAAAAAAATTATGAAAGAGAGTATCACTAGCTATTAGCAAATAGTTTATCTATTTCACGTACGTCAAGATCATGTACCATGTGTGGATGCCCTCTGTCTCCGACCGGCACAACCCAAATTAACTATTTGTCAGTTTAGGCCTCCTAAGTAAAAGGATGTGTGATCCATTTACTCACGTCTCTAACAGCGAACGCAGCATACTTCTTCCCTTCTCTCGTCAAACCACAAATCCCCGTCAAACCACAAATCCTGCCTCCCTCTCCAGTGAGCCGCCAAGTGCACGAGCAGCACGGCTTGGACCACCCGTTGCTCAGGACGCACGCCGTCCAGACGGAGCTGCCTGAGGCGCCCATGCTGAGGTCCGGCAACGGCGAATTCACTATCCCATGAAGAGCTGAAGGAAGGGGGAAGAAAGGAGTCGGGGAAGAAGAAGAAGCCGCCGCCGAAGTTGGGGAGGAAGACCGTCGACTCGGAGCCGCCGCTGCTGTGTCGGGAGTAGAAAGGAGGAGCAGTACCGCGAGCCGGAGCCGCTTGGACTTGTACCGCACCTCCATCCTCTTCGACCCGTCGGTGAGCACCGCCATCGCCGCTCTCTCGAACCCTCCGCCGTGCTGTTGGCCTTGGCGCTCCGCCGTGAGCGCGTAGGCCCAGGTCACTACCGACCTCACTGGACACACCCGCACACACACACGAGACCAGCCGAGCCTCCTTGGACCACGGCATCGGGAGGATGCCGGAACAGAAGCCGCCTAGTTCATCGCCGCGCGCCAAGCACCGCCATGGCGAGATCACCCAGCCGCCTTTCCGTTGAGCCTCGACCTCCGTTGTTTCTGGATCCACGCTCGCCTTGATGAGACGGACCCCGTGCACACCCCAGCTTCGCGTTTGCCTCGCCCGAGCACCGACCCGAACCACCTTGTCGTCGACGTGTCAGTACGTTGCCGCTCTAGAACGCCGCCGTTCACCGTCGTTTCCTACCACCATCGACCACCCTCGAGGAGCAGGAAGAAGCCGGGAAGCTCCGCCGTGACGAGCTGCATCGAGTGGGCAAGATGGAGACCGTGGACCCTCTCGGAGTGCCGTTGCCGTGCACCGAGGACCTGTCGAAGCTCCGCCGTGGGAGTTGCTGCCTGCGCGGACTCCGCCGTGTGTTTTGGTCACCGCCGGCACCTCGAGCAGGTGTGCGTGACTCCAACCGTCCATCTACGCCACCAATTGGAGCAGGAGTGACTCGGTGTGAAGTGTACATCGAGCGCCGTCGCCATCGAGCCGCCGTCCGCCGTAGAATTCGTCACCGGAAGCAAAGCTGCCGCCCTGAAGCCCATCAACGTGTCCGTCGAGAAGTCCCGAAACCGATGGGCGGGTTAATGGTGCCAGAGATCCTTTGTGGCACCAGGAATCGAGGGTTTCCCCGCCGCCGATCGCCGAGGAGGAACTCCGCGTTCGAGCCGATCTCATCCGAGACGGATCACGCGCTCGAGCTGACCCTCGAGTTTGACCTTCGACAAACCGATCCTCGAGTTTGACCATTCGACAAACCGACCCTCGAGTTTGATCCTTCGATAAACCGACCCTCGAGTTTGACACCTCGATACGTCGACCCTCGAGTTCGACACCTCGAGCACCGTCACCCTCGAGCCACTGTCCACCGTAAAGAACGTCGCCGGAACCAAGCCCCTGACTTGACGACCACCTACGTGTCCGCCTTGACGACCCGAGGATGATGCACGGGTTAGCGAAGTCCTGGAGCAGCCCCTCGCCAGATGTTTAACCTCGCCATCACCGACCGAGCACCGTTGTGGAAGCAGAGCAGTTTTTCGTCTTCGACCATGCCCTCGAGAGCATACCCTCAAGAGTATACTCCTCGAGACCATACCATCGAGAGCATACCCCTTGAGACCTAACCCTCGAGACAGTGTCCTCGAGACCGTACCCCTCGAGAGCATACCCCTCGAGACCGTACCCCTCGAGACCTAATCCTCGAGACCGTAACCCTCGAGACCATGCCCCTCGAGAGCATACCCCTCGAGACCTAACCCTCGAGACCGTAACCCTCGAGACCATAACCCCTCGAGACCGTAACCATCGAGACCTTACCCTCGAGCCCTTTTTCTTTTAAAAAATGGTTAAATCTTTGAAAATTCATATCTAATTCATACGAGCTCAGAAAATTATGATCCACATATCCAAATTTTATATAAATCGAGCCCTATCTATCTAGGCTATGTTTGAGTGTATTTGGATCTTCTATTTTGCATTCATTCTTTGTGCTAATCTATAGGGGTCGCTTCTGCGACCATTAAATCTCGTTACAGGCTCGAGCGAGGACAAGTCTGACGGCAGTGACTACCAGGAGAAGTCCGACAGCTACGTCAGTGAAGGTGCCACACACCATCCAACCTCGTAGATCCCATTACGCATGACAACTATAGTATGGCTAGTGCTTTACATTCATGTTGCTATAATGCTATGCCTGTGCTAGGACTGCATGATAGAGTATTTATTTGATGAGCCCTACCTTATTGTAAACTATCACATGCTTACCTGCTATTATGATAGCCACCTGCTTATCTGCTATACTTATATTTCTATACTTCACTCGCTTACATTTTGATGCGACGTGATGAACCCAGGGAAGGCCTGGAGGGTGCCAGGCTAGATGTGTGAGTTGATGTTTCAGATGGGCATGTGAGCTGATGATGTTGTATCCGGGTTTGGGGTGGAGCTTACGGCAGGGAGTAGGGTGAGGGTTGAGTCGATCGAGCCGGGATCTACGATGAGCTTTTGGAGCAAGTCTTGCTAGGGAATGGTTCTGGACATTCCCATGAGAGGAGCCTGTGGCGGGCTAACTGAGATGTGATGGTGGTCCTTGGGTGTGGTCCTCTGAGAGGTGGAGCCCGGGATGAAGGTGCCGTGGTAGCACGTTAAAGATAAACCCTGATGAAGATATCCCGGTTTGGTCAAATCTAGGAACTGTTGCGCTGGTATCTGGACCTAGGAATCTCTTGCTTTCCACTCGCTCTCCATGGGGGGGGGGGACGGCCGAACCGCTGGATAGGTCGATGCCACTACTGCTAGGCGAGAAGTGATAGGAAGGTATATGCATGGGATGGAGCTAACACCCTACCGAGACGATCATGGCACCCCCTTCGGGAGTGGGTACATGGCATGGCATCCTCTACGGGAGCGGATACATGCTCTCTTCACAGTTCCAGTGATCCAGTGCTGGATGGTAGAGTGGCATCGCCTATGGCAGTAGGCGCCCGGAATCTGCCTAGGTGCGCGCGTGCATCGATGATGGTTATCTGGTGGATTAGTGAAACCTCTGCAGAGTGTATGGTTGATCGATCGATACATACGCTGAATCTTCGGCTATGGACCTTTCCTATGTTTCGCATGCACCGAACTAGTGAGTGGAGTGTTCTACCTTCCTCTGAGTGTGATTTCCGGTCGTGAGCCAGTTTGAGGGCTGTGGGCCGCTGAGGCAAGCCAAGAGGGAGTTGGCTTATCGACCAGAGTCTGAGAGGGTGTTGGGGGAGATGAGATGATGTTACAGATATGGATGGAGATAGATGAAGGGAATGAGTTTGTGTTTAAAACTTGTATATTATACTATTGTTTTATATACTGGAACAATTCATAGGAAAACCCTAGCCTTATAGGTTCCTTTTGAGATATCCTTATTTTTGCATCCACTTCCACAAAGCAATGCATAGGATGGGAGTGTGGCCAGTACAAATCGTACTGAAAATTTGGTTTCAGGTTCAAGGAGTGAGTACTCATCTGGAGAGTATAGCGATTGAGGGTTTCGTGTCTACGCTCAAGTTGGAGAGAAGAAGATAGCTTCCGCACCTCAAGCTTTTACTGTTATGCTACATGAACTCTGATTCCGCCCCTGTGGCGATGTAATAAGTTATTATAATTCCCTCTATTTGCTCTCTTTTGTTTGATGTATGGATTATGGGTTCAACTGTTATCGGGTAATGTGATTTAAATGGTCATATTACACTCCGACATGTGGATTTCCCTTCACGGAAATCAAGGTCGTTTCACCTCACATATAGAAACTACTCTGCAATCCTCATATCATCAAGGAAGCTGAGGCACTATTTTTAGGAACATAAGATCACGGTAATCATAGAGTTGCCACTAGCAGATATCTTGAGAAACCGAGATTCTACAGGAAGAATATTCAAATGGGCCATAGAACTCAGAGCATTAAACCTGGAGTTTCAATCAAAGAAGGCTATCAAATCCCAAGCTCTCGGCGACTTTCTAGCTAAATGGATGGAAACAACTTTGAAAGAACCCGAACCCATCATAGATCATTGGAGGATGTATTTCGATGGCTCACTCAAACTAGGATGTGCAGGAGCAGGGATCTTATTCATATCTCCAGAAGGAAAACAACTCAACTATGTCCTACAAATTCTATGGCAAGCCACAAACAATGAAGCAGAATATGAAGCACTCATATACGGGCTAAGAGTAGCCCACTCCCTAGCAATAAAGAGGTTACTAGTCTATGGAAACTCTACAGTTGTTATCAACCAAGTCAACAAAGAATGGGACCGCACAAAAGACAATATGAGCGCTTATTATGCAGAAGTCAGAAAACTAGAGAAAAATTTTCAAGGACTAGAGATCCATCACGTCTTAAGAGATTCAAATGTGGCCGCTGATACTTTGGCCAAGCTAGGCTCTGACAGAGCAAAAGTACCACTAGAAATATTCATGGAAGGATTAAAGGAACCATCTATCAAACAACCCGGTGAAGAACAACAACCTGGATCAACTAAAGATGACCTAATGGAGATTGATCAACACCCTTTGACAAGACAAGTTATTGTAATCTATGAAGACTGGAGGCAACAGTTCATAGATTACATCAAGGATAAGACGCTACCAGAACACAAAACACAAAGAACCCGACTAATACACAGAAGCAAGAACTACATACTAGTTAGAGACAAGCTATATGGAAGAGCAGCTTCATCAGGAGTCCTACTCAAATGCGTACCAAGGGAAAGAGGAATCAACATCATTGAAGAAATACGCGCGGGTTGCTGCGGCAATCATGCGGCCTCAAGAACCTTGGTAGGCAAAGATTTCAGGATGGGGTATTACTGGCCCAAGCAATGAAGGACGCAAAATACTTCATCAAGAAATGCAAGAAGTGCCAAATGTTTACAAGACAACAACACATCCCGACACACAATCTGATATGCATACCGCCCTCTTGGCCCTTCTCCTGTTGGGGATTGGATCAAGTCGGTCCACTAAAAAGATCATCCAGAGGATTCGAGTTCATCTTCGTTGTAATTGACAAGTTCACCAAGTGGATAGAATACAAACCCTTGGTCAAGTATAGCGCAGAAAAAGCTATCGAGTTCATACAAAGCATCATGTTTTGATTCGGAGTACCCAATAGGATCATCACAGATCTAGGATCACTGTTCACCACAAAGGAGTTTACATCTTGGGCGACAGATTATGGAATCGACATAGATTTCGCATCAGTTGCTCACCCTCAAGCAAACAGAGAAGTCGAAAGAGCAAATAGGTTAATTTTACAAGGACTGAAGCCAAGACTATATGAAGAACTAGTAGACTATGGAGCAAAATGGATTGATGAGATACCAAAAGTGGTCTAGGGCCTTAGAACCCAGATCAGCAGATCAACTGGATACTCGCCATTCTTCCTCGTCTATGGATCAGAAGCAATACTTCTAGCTAATTTAATCTGGATGTCACCAAAGATAGAGCAATACGAAGAAGGAGAAGCCAAAGAAATAAGATGCCTAGAACTCGATTCACTAGAAGAAGTCTAAGAGTGTGCAATTCTATAGAACACAAGATATCAACAAGGCCTAAGAAGGCACTATGACAAGAGCACACAACCCCAGACCCTCTAACACGAGGACTCAGTACTTCGACTAATCCAAAAGAAAGACGGAAGACACAAATTACTTAGTCCATGGGAGGGACCTTTTAAGGTACGAAGAGCAACTGGACCAGGCACGTAGGAGCTAATGATAAACAAATAAATTCCATTAAAGAATACCTGGCACATCAACCAGCTCTGAAGATTTTACAACTAGCAAAAGTCCTGTAAAAGAACCCATGATGATGAAATACAAATCTTCTAACCTTCAGAACAACTCGCCCTCTCCATTTGCAACAACAAGAACAATAGGCACCCAACGCCTCTTCAAGATATCACGCTATGGGGTGATCTCATAGCGTGCCTGCATAGACTAGAATCTTAGTACCGCTCCGTGGACAGGCTAGCCACCCGGCACGCAGCTCCGGGCTGGATCAGGGCACACCGTGTCGGTCTAGGATTGGGCTCTCTAGGGTGAATCAGGGCACTCATGTTGGTTCAAGATTAGAATGTACAACGAGTGAGAATGCAGTTTGAACCCAGGCACCTCGTGCTGGTTCGAGAGTCCAAGCCTATTCGCAACAGTGGGATCGGGGCACACCGTGTCGGTCTAGGACCTTGGCTCCCCACTTTGCCTACCCTGTGCGCAGCGCACCGAGTTGGATTAGGGCACACGGTGTCGGTCTGCTCAAGCCTTTCTGGGGTGAATTAGAGCTGTCATGCCTATTCACAATTAGAAAGTTCTTTTTTTACTGCGAGTGAGGATGCAGTTGAACCCGGGCACGTAGTGCTGGTTCGGGAGTCAAGACCTTTTGCTACAAAAAGCGAAATCATTGCACACCATGTCCGTCCAAGATCCTTGACTCCTCTCCCCTTTCTTCTTTTATTGCTAAATGAGAATGCAGTTGAACCCGGGTCACTGCGGGATCAGGGCATACCGTGTCGGTCCAGGATCCTTGATTCCCCTCCCCTCTTTGCCTGCGATGAAATGCAGAGCACAACACACTAGACTAAACTCAGGCACGCCGTGCGGGTTTAGGCTCAGAATTAAACTACGCTGTGACATGAAGCAGAATACCTCGAAGCAACAACGGCTTAGCATTAGCCACTACACTACCATCGGGTAGTATGAAGCAACAAAAACAACTTCGGCTCAGCATCAGCCACTACACTACCAGCGGGTAGTACGAAGCAACAAAACAATTCTAGCTCAGCATCAGCCACTATACTACCAGTGGGTAGTGCGAAGCAACAAAAACAACTCCGACTCGGTGTCATCCACTACACTACCAGTGGGTAGTACGAAGCAATAGAAACAACTCTGGCTCAATACTAGCCACTTCACTACCAGTGGGTAGTACAAAGAAACAAAAACAACTTTGGCTCAAACGACAGCCACAACAATACCAGCGGGTATTACGAAAGCAATACATCGAAGCATTTCAAAGTCGGGACAAAGCCCGCACAGCAAGAACTCATCAAAAAATTTCAATGTCGAGATGAAACCCGCACATCAGGAATTCTCCAAAGCACTTCAAAGTTAGGACGAAGCCTGCACATCAAGAACTCGTCGAATCAAAACAACGCGGGACAAAGCCCGCACAACAAAAGTTTCCTTCATCATACAAAAGGGCAACAATAGCCTAGAAGTACCGTCCATCCATATCCAAGGAGCTTTACAAACAAGGCGCTCAAGGCGCAGGAGTAGCAGGGTCAGCACCCAAGTCTATTCTAGCTACAACTTGCTCTACAAGTGGAACAAGCCTGGCCTCCTGTTCTCCAACCTACAGCAAGAACTCCAGCGATGGGTTGGGGTCAACCAACTTCACCAGCTTAGCCTCAGGAGCAAAAACCCGGATGTGACACAAGATGTTGCTCGCACACCTCCAGAAGCTATCCTTCATGAAGTTAAAGAACCGCGACGAAATCAAAGGTGCATAAGCCACCACATCAGCATATAGGGCTTGATCCTCCTCTCGTCCAACGAAAGACAGGAGATAGGTCATAGCCCCCCACAGTGACTGGAACCTGGCATTGGCGACAGGAGATAGGTCATAGCCCTTCAACTGTTGGATAGTCTTCAAGGCCTAAAAAACATCCCGATCAACATCACGTCGAAACTGGAAGGCCAAAGCAAGCTTTTGCTCAGCATCTTCATAGCATGAATGCATCTCTCTTACTGCCTTAGCTTTATTCTTGGAAGTCTTGAGGATTTCATATCCTCTGAGTCCTGGTGTCACCGACGCTACACACGCTCAAACTCTAAAAGAAGCAATCAAGTCAATCAGCCAAAGAAAGAACTCGGCAACAGACAAATTGAAGACAACAACTCGGCAGGAGAAGAAGAACCTGCAACCTTTGCCTTTAGAGCATGGACCTCATCAGCAGTGGCCTTACCGCCTCCTCCCGACGACATAATTCATCAGCCAACTAGGCTTGATGAGTCACCTCAGCAGCCTGACGCTGCCCACGCTCATGCTCCAATTCTGCCTAAACTTGAGCAAGCTATTTACGAACCTACTCAAGATCAGCAAAGTTGGATGCAGTCACCACAGCCTCAGCAAGGCCAAAGAGAAGATCTTGATCCTACCAGAGAGACTGAAGGAGAAAAGATAAAAATCAAAAAAGATGAAAAATAAAAAACAGCATGCTTTCAAGACTAAGAAAAGAACTCTTACGTTCACCCTGCCACCAAACTTGGTGGAGAACTCCTCAAAGCAAGATTAGAGCAGCTAGAAGGCGAGGACGGCTCATCTTTGGATCCACCGAAACAGAAGAGGAAGAAGACGGCAAAGTGAGCAACGGTGGATCAGCAACAACTCCACCACCTGCTCTAGTACTAGCAACTCCAGGAGTCACTGGCTTGGCCAGAGGGAGCTCGCGACCTGAGTTAGCAGACGCAGCCAAGGGAACCACCTGCAAAGTGGGGCCAGATCCTGGATCAACATTGGCCATTTGGCCAAAGATAGCATCTACAAGAAACCAATATAAACAAGTCAGAATCATGAACAAATGAAGAAGTGAGAAGAACACAAGAAGAACTCACAAGAACTTACCAGCAGACGAACTTTGAGCCTTGGGCTCATCCTCGGGGCTTGACCAAAGCTCGCGCTAGCAGAAGAGCCTGACGAATTCAATGCACCAAGCCTGCAAGAAGGCGTAAGAACTAAAAGTAAAGGCAAAGATGGAAATGAATTCAAAAATAATAACAAGGACAGTTACCTTGGTGGAAGCTTGAAAGAACCTACACCCCTCCTAGGCATGGAAGGGGAACAGATGCAAGGGACTGCACCATAGAAGACATGTGGGCAGCAAGAGAAGGAGAAAGAGATGAAGAGGTCCCAGAACCCTCCGTTCGGCGACAAAGAGCAAAAGAAGTATCAGCAAGCAAAGCAACTACAAAAGAAGAAAGGATAAGTCAAAGAGGACTTACGGCTTATGGATAAGAGGAGTCTGCACCTCTTCATCCTCCTCAGTCTCTGGTAGAAGCACCTCCGTGCCCCTACAAGCAAGAAGCAAACTAGACATGATAAAGCAAAAGCAGAAGATGCCAGAAAAAGAACTCGGATTCAACCTCACCAACGATAATATTACCTGTAACTCGAAGGGAACTCGACGTAGCAGGACTCGACCTCCTAGCAGGAGTAACAGGAGGACGCGACAATGCCCTTCGCCTAACATCAAGAATCATTGAAAAGCACACAATGCCCTTCGCCTAACATCAAGAATCCTCCTGCTTCAACACCCTCATGAAGCAGGAGCGGATTGAGCAGCAACCTCATCAAGATTGGCCTCTTCAACAGTAGGAAGCTGTATAGCAAAATCCCGACTAAATCCCTGAAAAGAAATAACAGGACATTAGCCAAGAAAAAGTTTGAGAAGACAAACACTTACCGCAGGAGGAGGGTTAGCAAAAGTATATTCCTCAAGCCAAGGAGGAACACAAGGAACGTTACCAAGGACATCGTTCAAATGTAGCAATAGATCATCATCACTAAGCACCACCTCAGCCTAGATCCGGGATGAATCAAGAACCCTAATATACTCAAAACCAAGATGATCCCTCTGCATGAGAGGTTGCACGAGCCAACGGAAGAACCCAGGAACAATGCCAAGGCCAGTGAGGCCCTGTGCCTTAACATAGCAAAGACGAACAAGAAGAGGATTGATCACCAGAAGGTCAGCATCAGAGAGTTTTTGAGCCCAAAGACTAGTATCTTCCGGCATGATAGAAAGATCAGAAGAAAAGTAAGGAGAAGGCTTGGGGACATAGAACTACTTATTTGCCCAAACCTTTTTGTTAAATAAATCAAGGGAGAAAAGCTCAACAGCCATCCCCTGACGGATCTGGATTGTATAGCAACCAAAAGGCACTTTTTTGGAATCCAGCTTCGGAAGAAAATAAGATTGGGGGGAACCCCAAGATATACCTCGCACATGTGTGCAAAGGCAGAAAGATAGAGCACCCCATTAAGAGAAAGGTGATAGAGCTAAAGACCAAAGAATTAGAAGAACTCCATCAAGAAGGAAGAAGGCAGAAAGCAGAGTCCCGCGGCAACAAAAGCAACAAACAGGATTGTCTAATTAGCAGAAGGATTATGGACAAGATCCTGACCAGGCAAAGCATACTCAGAAAGCAACTGCTCCTACAGCAAGCCATGCTCCACCAGCTCCTCAAGATCCGCCGTCGTCGTCACCGGTGCGGCCAAACTCTCTACACAAGACAACCCCGTCAAGGAAACCACATAAGCAACCAAAAGGAAGAAGATTTTTTTGATGAAAACTCACCTCGGGGACTTGCCCTTAGTTTGAGATTGTGTACCGGCCATGGAAGACTTGCGAATTGACCGACAAAACCACAGATTGCGGCAGAAAGAAGAGAAAAAACTAGGGTTTCACGTGCGGCGGAGACAGCAAGAAGAACAGAGAGATTGTGGATTTCTCACGCGTACGGATGGCAAAGGCTCAGGCGTAAGGGAGAAGGTTAAGTGGCGAAGCATTTATAAGCTTTGGTTGACTTAAGTCAGCCCAACGGGCCAAAGGTTGCCTAAACTGGACAAGCACGACAGCGATCACAACAGATAAGCACCAACGGTAATAATGGCAAACGGTAATTCTCCAACGGGTAGAAAACAGAGTATCTTGGACAAGGCTTTTTACCATGAAGACATCAAAGGCGGAAAGAACGCGAGAACGTCAAACAACCTGCTGGCTCAACAAACTACTAGGACCAACTATTGTTTCACCAAAAGAACCTAGAAGCTTTGGAAGGCATGACAAAAGAACCCGCAGAAATGCAGGACGCTTCATACATCGCTTAGAGCATCATCTTACAACTCAGTGCAATCAGAGTCATAGAATCACAATCATACAGATGCCAACCTAGTCAGAAAACAACTCACACAATCATCATCGACAGAGAATACAAATATCTTTTTCATTTTACTGACCAAGAAGATACTGGGATTACAACAAGGTACAATTAGATACAAGATTCGATAAATCTACAAAAGAAAGCAAAGGAAATCATTATAAAATGATTACAAAGAACCCAGTGGAATTTGATGTTAACAAACCTACACCAAGATTGCAATCAAGCAGGAAGCAACCTGGACAACGTATTCACCGAAGAGAACTCACAGCCAAGATTACTCGAACGAGCAGTTGAAACGACACCAAGTTCATCAAGACAGCAATGAGATATCGCTTTGCTACCGTAGAAGAACCTGATATCCCCTCTCAATACGTGTAGATCTGTGCCAGAATATCAAAATGATACAGTAGTGAACAAATCAGTTGCATATCCGCAATGACTTGTTGAGGTAGTCGGCCGACCACACACTAATCAACTCTGCAAAAAGCAAGAAGGCAATCAAGGAGAGGGCCTGGAAGTTCGTGTAGGACAGCAATAGCTATCAACCTCACAAAACTTACTCCATTTTCCTCAATGCCCTTCAGGAGAAGATACAACCCGGGGATTAGCCTGCCACTAGTCCCTATCACAAGACCTACACCATTCGCTAAAGAAGACCTACACCATTTGCTAAAGAAGATTATAGAGCAATAGCTCAAGAAGGCTACAAGCAAGAGAAACCGAGAAAGAAGAAGAGACTCAAGAAGACTATAAGTGAATGAGGAAGTAACGAGCATCAGCAAGCGATATTTATAAACGAAGATGGGTGTATGAAGACCAAGTCCACAGAAGAAAGAAGCAAGGACAAACATGTGAAGAGAACAGAACATTGAAGCGACTAAACAAGCATGCGTGACCAACACACAGCCGACAAAGAGAATGGGCATGCAGACTGAAGCCATCAAGAACACCCGCAGGGCTCACGGGCGAGCAGTAAAAGCCACTACAAGACAAAAAAGGCATGTCCAGCAGCATATCTCAAGAAAAAATACAAAAGCAATGAAGACACTCAACAACCAATGGTTCCACAATAAAGAATCACATCAGCAAGGAACTCCAGAACCCTTTCCTGAGTTCTTTTACGTTGAAAAGAACCCGGAAAAGGCTCGGGGGCTCCAGGAGTACCCCGCACTGAAGGCACTATTTAATTTTTTTTATCAAGACCCTCTGGCTTTTTGTTCCATAAAGCAAGACGCTCTGGGGCTGCACTCCCGGAGTACAAATTTCTCAAAATTTGCACTCCATGAAAAGACGAAGACGATGATAGGAGGATAGAATCTACAACTAGACCCTCCAGCTTTTTCTATCAAAAAGCAAGAGGCTCGGGGCTGCACTCAGTGAGTGCAATTTTTTTTGAAATTGCACACACCGTAGAACCAAGAATGAAGTAGCGAGAAGAAAGAGCATCCCAAGATTTCATCTTGAAAGAACCCGGCTTTCAAGTTCCAAATCCTAGAAAGCTCGGGGGCTTGTCGACGGGGGACACTGTAGGTGTAACACCTCTGGTGTTATATTAACTAAAATATGCCATGTCATCATATGCACTGCAAAGCATTCATGTTTAATTCAACCTTAATGTGCATCAACTAAAATAAGTTTACATTTCATAGGTTGATTGAGCTTCTGTAATGTTTGTCACATGAAATAATAAAACCCTATTTTCGAATGTCATTACAAATACTTAGTTTATACTCTATGTACTTGAGGTGTAAACGGTGTTTACACTAGTGTCAAGCATAGTGTATAAGTCTAAGTCCAACTCTAAAAATGATTTCTATATTTGAAATTAAATTTGGATTCCAAAGCTTACTTTTAAGCCTGGCCATTCAAAGTTAAATTCAAATTATAAATGCTATAAAAGGTTTTTCAAAAGTCAACTTGGTCAACCAAGGGTGTCATTGGGTCAATGACCTAAAAATGTCCTTGGATGATGTTTGTGATCACTAATAACCAACCAATTAAGTTAGAAACCAAATTGAGTTTAAATTCTATTTCAAAAACCCTTTATTTCAAAACCTAGTCTTATCTCCTTTTCTGTAATTCAAAATCTATAAGGAATTTAGAGATACTGTAAAAAGACAGTTTGTAGATCTTGACAAGAGCTACAAAGTTGGTATATAAAGTTTTTCATGTTTCCAAAAGGAAATTCAAATTAATTTGAAAATACAGTTTCCAGCATTTATCCCCTTTTGATTTTAAAACCATAATTCAAAAACTATACCTAATTTTGGAAAACTTTGTTATATGAAAAATGTTTGGTTTGACAAGCTCAACATTTCATAGTTTTGAAGATTTTCAAGTTTTATTGAAAAATCAAAAGTAATTTCAAATGTTTATTTCTAGGGTTTTATTCCCTTTTTGAATTTGAATTTAAATTTCAAAATCTAGATAGAATTTGAGGATACCAGTTAAAGGAAAAGTGTAGCTCTTGAAAAGTTATGCAAATGATATTTTTGGATATTTTCAAGTTCTTATATAAATTTTGAAGTAATTTATATTTTAAAACGAATGGCATTTTTGTAATTAACTCGAACAGTACCTAACCCTATCGGCGATCGCCATGGCCGGCTTCTCATCGCGCGCCGCCGACCACCGCCGCACCCGCTCGACCGCCAGAGCGCTCATGGACGCGAGAAACTTCATCGCCTTCGTGTCGCCAGTCCATCCATCGACTCCGTGCTATAAATACCGGTCGTTCGATGCCGTTCTTCTTTCTTCTTCCCGCCACCGTCGCCGACGACCTCGCTCCGCCGTCCGAATTCGCCGTCGATGCTCCACCTCTGTTCAATTGCGCTTGCCATTAGCTCCACCACGTCCTCACGGTCATCTTGGGCTAGTTCATGCTTGCTCTCCTCGCTTGAGCCACCCGCACACCGCTTTCTTCTCCGCGGCCGGCAAGCCGAACCGCCGTGCCATCTCCGCCGTTTACCACCGCCGGAGGTGAATATATTTTACCTTTGACCCCGCTACCATGTTCTCCGTGTCATCTTGCACCTGATGCGCACCTTGGTTTGAGCAGCGCATTGCCGGAGACCGCCGTGACGCCGTCTTGCCATCGGAGCGCCGCCGCCGCCATCACTGCCGTCGACCACAGCTCGATTCAAGCTCTTCGGACCTCCATTAACGTGCGCATCAGCACCGGGGTGAGTTCTTGTAGCTGTTTGCACCATTAATTTCATCAATCCCTTGTTGTGGCCGCCGATAGCCGTAGCTCGCCGCCGGCACAACGTTGCCGCTCCGCCGCGTGCGCTGCTGCCTTGGCTAGGGACCCAGAGATGGTGTCATTTAGTTGCCAAACTCGTCTGTTTGAGTGCCCTGCATCTGCTCGTGACCTCGTCATCGCCGAAAAACGTTCCGCTGAGCCCTCCCGCCGGGCCGCCGCTCCACCGCGCCGCCATGGCCGTCGGCGTGGGTGCCGCCGTCGCTCAGCCGCGCCGTTAGCCACCTCAATCGACGCGCCGTGTCGAGATGAGCCTGTAGGGACAAGTCCGGTCGTCGGAGACCTCGCCGTCGGCGAGTAATCGCCGGTCAACCACCGCGCCGCCGTCGGTCAGCGCGGGGGTACTGTGCCGATTTTCTTTTTCTATTTTTAGAAAATGATTTAAATGCTATTTTCTTTGAAAAATCATAGTAATTCATATATAGCTCCAAAAATTCTAAAAATTTTTGTGAGTGTTCCTTATAATGTCAGCTACCAAAGAAAAATATGAAAATGGATTTGAATCGAAGTTGCTTCTCGGAGAAGAAGACTCGATCACTGTTCATCATCGTAGTAACAACTTGAACAAAAATTAAGGATCAATACTGAAGTTGGTTGATAATGGGAGCTAGCCCAAACAACCTTTCCTTGCTAAGCTTTTTTGCAAAAATTTCTTATCTCCTACAAACCTTACCTTGTCCCTCTAGCCTGCATTTCTTGAGTCTCCACCCTTCTCTTTCGTCGGGTCAGTCTTGTTGAGTACTTTTGTACTCAGGGTTTGTTGAACCCTTGTTGCAGGTGAGCCTCATGGGCAGGAGTGTTTTGCATCCTGCTGCATGACAGTCGTCGAGGAAAGTGACGACGAGTAAAGAGGTTTAGCTCTTGGGCAGAGCTTACTATTTGGTTTTGTAATAAGGCTGCCTACTGCTACTCCACTACTATTATGGTTTGTATAATTTAAACTTAGTGTTGTAAATATTTGAAACTCAGAGGTTTGTAAACTTATGTTATTGTAAGTCTTCCGCTATTTTACTCCATAGTATATTATTTATATCAAACTGTTATAATACTGTAATATCTCTCTACAATGATTGATCCTGCTCGGAGAATCGTGGATGATTCGGGATTTACCCGACAGACTTTTTAAGTCGTATGGAACACAGTCATGGTTATTTGGAGTCTGTTTAGACAATAATCATGCGTGTGGGCCATATGATTTAGGAGGTTCTGCCACAGCTGGTATCGGAGCTGGATCGTTGTTAAGAAGAGTTGTTGTAGTATTCTTCTGTGAAAACTTCAAAGGTTTTGAGTCAAATAATTTCAACTTGACTATTTTGGGTCCAAATTGCTTATTCCTTATCTATGATTCTTTCTATCGATCCTTATTCTGATTTTATAAAGTGTGGTGGTGGAATAGCATATTATATTGCCCTATGTTATAAAAATTATTTATATATAAGTGTTGCTCTCTTTTACGTCTAGATCGTAAGTTCGTTCATGCATCATGCCTAATTAATCTGTTTAATTACCTTCCCCTTTAAAGTGGTTTGGGTTAAGTAGTGTCAATCCTTTTCATGCTAACCTTTAGACTTCTCCCTATCTATCCTATCTTGCTTCAGGATGGCCATTACCAAGCAAACTCCTCGCAAGAGCACTGCACTGAAAGGAGTACCTCGACATCAGTTAGCTCCTAAATATGAGATTGGTGAAAGCAGTAGCAATCCGCATCCGGATCCGCAGGCTGAGATAGCAAGGCTTAGGTCCGAGTTGGAAAGGGCTGAAACCGACAGGATTGAGGAGGCCGCTGAAATCACTCAGTTGAGGCGATCCCGAAAGCATATGAAGCACCAAAGAAATGATGCTTGGGCACGAGAAGATGCAGCAAATATTCGTATCCAAGAACTTGAGAATTATGTGGAAGATTTGGAGGAGTATGCGGAGGAAGCTGATGATGAATGTGTGAGGTTGAATAACTTATTGGATCCTGAATATCAAAGACAGGCAGTCCAGGATGACCTTGGTATTGTAATGGGTCAGGATGAGGAAGAGAAAGATCCTGAAGAATTGGAATCTGTCGATGAGGATGTCATTGATGAAGAAGAAGAAAACCAAATGGATATAGAGAATGGAGATGAAGAAGATGTTATGGAAGAAGAAGATCCAGAGATAGTAGAAGAAGAGCCTGAAGAGGAAGAGGATCCTGAGGAGGAGGAATAAGGAGTTTTGGAAAATAAGATGTGTAATATATCTTTTCTTTGCTTTCTAAAGCCTAGTAGGTGTGGGAAGTCTTGCCAGAGTGCAGACTGATGTAATAAAAATAGTGAATCATAAGTGTGTTGCACTATTGTAATATATCCTTATGAAATCCAATAAGGCTTTGTGAATAAAGTATAGTTTTTTTATCAACAGATGCCTGCTCACACCCGTTCTCGTGATGCTGCTGGCTCATCTCAGGATGGAGGCGATATCCCTAATCCTCCACCAGTTCCACCCACTCTAGCTGATGCAGTTGCAGCATTAGTCACTGCAACAACCATGATGGCTCAAAATCAGAATCAGAATGCCTGACAGGGAAATCATGGGCGGAACCATAGAGATGAAACCACATATGTGGATTTCACAGACACTCGTCCTCCGGTTTTCACCAGAGTAGATGAACCGATGGAGGCCGATGATTGGCTCCGTACTATGGAGCAGAAGTTTGGACTGATCGAATGCACAGAGTATCAAAAGCTCATGTTTGTAGCCCAGCAGTTGAGAGGTACTGCAGGAGCTTGGTGGGTAAATTTTGTTACTGCTCAGCCCGAAGGCTATCGCATTACTTGGACTGAGTTTCGAGAAGTCTTTCGAGCACATTTTATTCCTGAGGGAATAATGACTATAAAACTTGAAGAATTTCTTTCCTTGAGGCAAGGTGATATGTCAATAATGCAATATTTTGGCAAATTCAATCACTTATCTCAATACGCGTTAGACTATGTTAGTACTGACCATAAAAAGAAATAGTGTTTCCTGAGAGGTCTGAATAGTAAAATCTAGAGAATGATGACTGGAAGTCCTAATGCCACATTTCATGAGGCAGTAAACATTGCTATATCCTATGAAGATAAGAATCGTCAGCATCTGGAAACTAAAAAGAAGAAAAGTGTACCCTCTGGATTTTCTGGTGGCAACCCAAAACGCCAGAAAACAATCTATCACCCTCAGAATCATTTTTGTCCACCTTATCGTCCACCACAATACCAAGCCCAGCAACAAGCAATTGTTCGTCCTGCTGCTAATCTTTCCTATCCACGACAGCCGAATACCCCTGGTGTTCGTAACCCTAATTTCCAGCCACCAATCTTCCCCTGTTATAACTGCGGAAAGCCCGGTCACTTTTCACGGAACTGCCCGCATCCGAGGCAGTATAACTCTTATGTCCCTAGAGCTTTGGTACCACAACAACAACCACAGAATCAGCATAAGTCAGGAAATCAGAAGGTGCCGAATAATAAGAATGAGAAAAAGTCTGGTAGAGTGTTCTACACTCAAGTCGGGGAAATCCCAGAAGGAGAGCCCGTCATGATGGGTACATTTCCTATTGCTGATCATCCTGCAATTATGCTATTCGATTCTGGTGCATCTCATACATTCATTAATGGTACATTTGTTAAGACACATGAAATTCCAATAATGGAGACAAAAGAACAGTTCTTTATACAATCGCCTGGAGGGCGTATGTGTACTAAAGAAATGGTACATGATGTGCCAGTAAGTTTGGGTGGGTATATTTTTCCCACTGATATGATAATATTAAAGGATCAAGATATAGATGTGATCCTAGGTATGAACTGGATGAAACGACATGGCGCTGTGATAGACATCCTGAATAGAACTGTGATATTGAACGTACCCAATTGCAAAACTTCACTTCTTATCCAACTTCCGACACTTAAGAGGAATGTTCAAAAGGTATGTGCATCTTTTGTAAAAGAAATTGAGGATATACCAGTGGTTTGTGAGTTTCCTGATGTATTTCCTGATGAGTTACCAGGTTTACCTCCTGATAGAAATGTGGAGTTTAGAATTGATTTAAAACCTAGCACTGCTCATATATCCAGAAGAGCTTATCGGATGGCACCACCTGAGTTAGCAGAACTCAAGACTCAATTGCAAGAGCTACGAGATAAAGGTTTTATTCAACCTAGCTCATCACCCTGGGGATGTCCTGCTCTCTTTGTGAAAAAAAAAGATCAAAGTTTGAGGTTATGTGTGGACTATCGTCCCTTGAATGAGGTAACCATTAAAAATAAGTATCCTCTACCCCGCATTGATCTGCTTTTTAATCAATTGGCGGAAGCAAAGGTGTTCTCCAAAATTGATCTTCGATCTGGGTATCATCAAATCAAGATTCGCCCAGAAGATGTTCCAAAGACCGCTTTTACCACTCGGTACGGTCTGTATGAATATTTGGTTATGTCTTTTGGACTTACCAATGCACCGTCCTATTTCATGTATTTTTCATGCCAGAACTTGATAAGTTTGTGGTTGTTTTCATTGATGACATTTTGATATATTCCAAAAGTGAAGAAGAACATGCTAAACACCTCAGAATTGTCTTGCAACGTCTGCGAGAACATCAACTATATGCCAAGTTTAGCAAATGTGAGTTTTGGCTGAAGGAAGTAAAATTTCTTGGACATGTTTTGTCAGACAAAGGTGTGGCCGTTGATCCTAGTAAAGTAAAGGATATACTTGATTGGAAACCACCAAAGACTGTGCATCAAGTTCAAAGTTTTCTAGGAATGGCAGGATATTACCGTCGTTTCATACCAGATTTCTCAAAGATATCAAAGCCAATAACTGAATTGTTGAAAAATGATGTTAAGTTTGTTTGGTCACCTGCCTGCGAAGTGGCATTTCAGAAATTAAAGAAATTGATGACTACTGCACCTATCCTAGCACAGCCAAACATTGAGAAGCCGTTTGATGTGTATTGTGATGCTTCGGGTATAGGTACTGGATGTGTGTTGATGCAAGAGGGAAGAGTTATTGCTTATGCTTCCCGACAGTTAAAAAAGCATGAGGAGCATTATCCAACACATGATTTAGAATTGGCAGCTGTTGTCCATGCCTTAAAAATATGGCGACATTATCTGTGGGGTAATAAATATAATATTTACAGTGATCATAAGAGTTTAAAATACATATTCACTCAAGATGATTTGAATATGAGACAAAGAAGATGGTTAGAGTTAATCAATGATTATGATTTGGAAATCTATTACCATCCTGGTAAAGCCAATGTAGTGGCTGATGCACTTAGTCGAAAAAGTCACTGTCATTGTTTAACCGTGAAGCCTTGGAATGTCTCTATATATCATGACATAGAAAAGCTGGGTATAGAAATGGTGCAACAAGGAAGTTTATCTAACATTGCTGTTGAGACAACCATCAGAGATCAAATTATTGCTGCACAGAAAAGTAATGAAGGCATTAAACATATTAAAAAGAAAGTTAGACGAGAAAAGGTTTCTTGTTTCACAATTGATGAAGCAGGTGTCTTATGGTATAAAAATCGTCTGGTCATACCAAAAGATTCTGAGTTGAGACAAAAGATTCTTGATGAAGCACATCTTTTAAAATTTTCTATTCATCCAGGAAATAATAAGATGTATCATGATCTAAAAGAGAGATTTTGGTGGACCAACATCAAAATAGAAATTGCTAAGTATGTGGCTCACTGTGATACTTGTCAGAGAGTAAAAGCTATACATTTGAAGTCAACAGGAGAACTTCAGCCATTACCTATTCCAGCTTGGAAATGGGAAGATATCAGTATGGACTTTATAGTGGGTCTACCCAGGACAGCAAAAGGTTTTGATTCAATCTGGGTTATAGTGGATCGACTCACAAAGTCCGCACATTTTCTTCCAGTTCAAACTGCAACTACAGCCTCGCAATATGCCAAACTGTATTTCGAGCGCATCATCAGTCTTCATGGAATACCAAAGACCATTGTTTCTGATAGAGGCACGCAGTTTGTCTCCCAGTTTTAGAAGCAATTACATAAGTATTTAGGTACTGACCTTTTGCACAGTACAGCCTACCATCCCCAATCAGGAGGTCAGACTAAAAGAGTAAATCAAATACTTGAAGATATGTTGAGAGCATGTGTTCTTAATTTTCCAGAAAAATAGGATGAATATTTACCTTTAGCAGAATTCTCTTATAACAATAGTTATCAAGAAAGTATAAAAATGACACCATTTGAAGCATTATATGGTCGCAGATGTAGAACTCCATTAAGTTGGTCTGAACCCGGAGAAAGAAGATTCTTCAGAGTTGATTTGGTAAAAGAAACTGAAGCAAAAGTTAAACAGATACAACAGAATATAAAGATAGCACAATCTCATCAGAAGAGTTATGCGGACCAGAGACGTCAACCATTATGTTTCAATAAAGGAGATTATGTATATCTAAAGGTGTCACCCATGAAAGGAGTTACCCGATTTGGAGTCAAGGGTAAGTTAGCACCTCGATACATTGGACCATTTCAAATTCTGGCACCAGTTGGGAAGGTATCATATCGTCTGCAACTGCCTGAGCAGTTGTCGGCCGTACATAATGTGTTCCATGTGTCCCAACTTAAGAAGTGTCTTCGAGTGCCGGATAAGGTTGTTGATGTAGAAGAAATTGAACTTGAACCTGACTTAACTTACTCCGAGTATCCAATTCGAATTTTGAATCAGAAGGATCGTGTTACACGAAGCAGAACAATCAAGTGGTATAAGATACAATGGGATCAACATTCAGAAGAAGAAGCTACTTGAGAATCGAAAGATTATCTGTTAGAAAATTTCTCGAAGTTTTATGCTTCTATCTAAGTGATAATCTCCTCTACGAGTTGTAACTTCTCTATGTGAGTGGTACAATTCCTTTCTCTTATAAATTTAGTTGAAGTGTGTTTTCCTGACACATTTCCTTCTCCATTACTTCACTCAAGGCTTTAAATCTTGGGACGAGATTTCTTTAAGGGGGAAAGGCTGTAACACCTCTGGTGTTATATTAACTAAACATGCCATGTCATCATATGCACTGCAAAGCATTCATGTTTAAGTTAACCTTAATGTGCATCAACTAAAATAAGTTTACATTTCATAGGTTGATTGAGCTTCTGTAATGTTTGTCACATGAAATAATAAAACCCTATTTTCGAATGTCATTACAAATACTTAGTTTATACTCTATGTACTTGAGGTGTAAATGGTGTTTACACTAGTGTCAAGCATAGTGTATAAGTCTAAGTCCAACTCTAAAAATGATTTCCATATTTGAAATTAAATTTGGATTCCAAAGCTTACTTTTAAGCCTGGCCATTCAAAGTTAAATTCAAATTGGAAATGCTATAAAAGGTTTTTCAAAAGTCAACTTGGTCAACCAAGGGTGTCATTGGGTCAATGACCTAAAAATGTCCTTGGATGATGTTTGTGATCACTAATAACCAACCAATTAAGTTAGAAACTGAATTGAGTTTAAATTCTATTTCAAAAACCCTTTATTTCAAAACCTAGTCTTATCTCCTTTTCTGTAATTCAAAATCTATAAGGAATTTGGAGATACTCTAAAAAGATAGTTTGTAGATCTTGACAAGAGTTACAAAGTTGGTATATAAAGTTTTTCAAGTTTCCAAAAGAAAATTCAAATTAATTTGAAAATACAGTTTCCAGCATTTATCCCCTTTTGATTTTAAAACCATAATTCAAAAACTATACCTAATTTTGGAAAACTTTGTATATGAAAAATGTTTGGTTTGACAAGCTCAACATTTCATAGTTTTGAATATTTTCATGTTTTATTGAAAAATC
Source organism: Bothriochloa decipiens (assembly GCA_023333625.1). Classification (NCBI taxonomy): domain Eukaryota; kingdom Viridiplantae; phylum Streptophyta; class Magnoliopsida; order Poales; family Poaceae; genus Bothriochloa; species Bothriochloa decipiens. Next base: position 27,024,554 of record CM041646.1, read on the forward strand.
AAAAGTAATTTCAAATGTTTATTTCTAGGGTTTTATTCCCTTTTTGAATTTGAATTCAAGTTTCAAAATCTAGATAGAATTTGAGGATGCCAGTTAAAGGAAAAGTGTAGCTCTTGAAAAGTTATGCAAATAATATTTTTGGATATTTTCAAGTTCTTATATAAATTTTGAAGTAATTTGTATTTTGAAACGAATGGCATTTCTATAATTAACTCGAACAGTACCTAACCCTATCGGCGATCGCCATGGCCGGCTTCTCATCGCGCGCCACCGACCACCGCCGCACCTGCTCAACCGCCAGAGCGCTCATGGATGCGAGAAACTTCATCGCCTTCGTGTCGCCAGTCCATCCATCGACTCCGTGCTATAAATACCGGTCGTTCGATGCCGTTCTTCTTCTTTCTTCTTCCCGCCGCCGTCGCCGACGACCTCACTCCGCCGTCTGAATTCGCCGTCGATGCTCCACCTCTGTCTGATTGTGCTTGCCATTAGCTCCGCCACGTCCTCACGGTCATCTTGGGCCAGTTCATGCTTGCTCTCCTCGCTTGAGGCACCCGCACACCGCTTTCTTCTCCACGGCCGGCAAGCCGAGCCGCCATGCCATCTCCGCCGTTTACCGCCGTCGGAGGTGAATATATTTTAACTTTGACCCTGCTACCGTGTTCTCTGTGTCATCTTGCACCTGATGCGCACCTTGGTTTGAGCAGCGCATTGCCGGAGACCGCCGTGACGCCGTCTTGCCATCGGAGCGCCGCCGCCATCACCGCCGTCGACCACAGCTCGATTCAAGCTCTCCGGACCTCCATTAACGTGCGCATCAGCACCGGGGTGAGCTCCTGTAGCTGTTTGCACCATCAATTTCATCAATCCCTTGTTGTGGCCACCGGTAGCCGTAGCTCGCCGCCGGCGCAACGTTGCCGCTCCGCCGCGTGCGCTGCTGCCTTGGCTAGGGACCCGGAGATGGTCATTTAGTTGCCAAACTCGTCCGTTTGAGTGCCCTGCATCTGCTCGTGACCTCGCCGTCGCCAGAAAATGCTTCGGTGAGCTCTCCCGCCGGGCCGCCGCTCCGCCGCGCCGCCATGGCCGTCGGCTTGGGTGCCGCCGCCGCTCAGCCGCGCCGTTAGCCACCTCAATCGACGCGCCGTGTCGAGATGAGCCTGTAGGGACAAGTCCGGTCGCCGGAGACCTCGCCGTCGGCGAGTAATCGCCGGTCAACCACCGTGCCGCCGTCGGTCAGCGCGGGGGTACTGTGCCGATTTTCTTTTTCTATTTTTAGAAAATGATTTAAATGCTATTTTCTTTGAAAAATCATAGTAATTCATATATAGCTCCAAAAATTCTGAAAATTTTTGTGAGTGTTCCTTATGATGTCAGCTACCTAGGAAAAATATGAAAATGGATTCGAATCGCCATTGCTTCTCGAAGAAGAAGACTCGATCACTGTTCATCATTGTAGTAACAACTTGAACAAAAATTAAGGATCAATACTAAAGTTGGTTGATAATGGGAGCTAGCCCAAACAACCTTTCCTTGCTAAGCTTTTCTGCAAAAATTTCTTATCTCCTACAAACCTTACCTTGTCCCTCTAGCCTGCATTTCTTGAGTCTCCACCCTTCTCTTTTGTCGGGTCAGTCTTGTTGAGTACTTTTGTACTCAGGGTTTGTTGAACCCTTGTTGCAGGTGAGCCTCATGGGCAGGAGTGTTTTGCATCCTGCTGCATGACAGTCGTCGAGGAAAGCGATGACGAGTAAAGAGGTTTAGCTCTTGGGCAGAGCTTACTATTTGGTTTTGTAATAAGGCTACCTACTGCTACTCCACTACTATTATGGTTTGTATAATTTAAACTTAGGGTTGTAAATATTTGAAACTCAGAGGTTTGTAAACTTATGTTATTGTAAGTCTTCCGCTGTTTTACTCCGTAGTATATTATTTATATCAAACTGTTGTAATACTGCAATATCTCTCTACAATGATTGATCCTGCTCGGAGAATCGTGGATGATTCGGGATTTACCCGATAGACTTTTTAAGTCATATGGAACACAGTCATGGTTATTTGGAGTCTGTTTAGACAATAATCATGCGTGTGGGCCATATGATTTAGGAGGTTCTGCCACAGTAGGTTCCTCAAGAAGATGAAATACGGACGGAGGATTGAAGAACCCGCCGCCCGATTCGAGTACAACACGGAGTAACATGACATGAGAATTGCCATATCCTGGGCGGATTGTAATAGGAAACAACATGAAACTCTTAGTTTAGAAATCGATCCTAAAATCCGATTAGGAATCATAGAACCCGCAGCCAGCCTCGCCCCATATAAGGCCGCTGCGGGTACCCCTTGTCAAAAAGGCGAAGTACACAGCACCACACAATCCCTTATACTCATCAATGCAACGCAACAAACTCACGCCGACTAGACGTAAAGGTTTTTACTTGACACAAGTCGAGGGCTCGAACCAATATAAAATCGTTTGTCTCATCAAGCTTGTTGCCGTATCCGCCGAGTTTCGCAATCTGCTAAGCTCCTCCGAACAAAAACACCCTCCCGGATACCCTGATGATGGGCTATCGGTGATAAAACATCACCCACCCTATCACTGCCGAAAATGAGGAGCGAAGCCACCGGTAGTGATGATGCACAGTGATCACTGGCGGCTCGTGTTCTGACCCGGCAGTGACATGTATCACTATCGGTTCCTATTAAAATACACGTCGCGGACCCGAAAATTTTATCCATTCTGCTTTAGTCACGGACGCGAGGCGCCAGCGCACTCGTCCAGTCTATCTGTCATTCTCTCTCCACCTCCTATGACTATCCGCAGCCATATTCCTCTATTTCCATCCTTTATACATCCTAGTCAGCAAGATTTCCTCCTCTGTACCTAATTCTTCCGTACTCATACATCCTTTATATCAATCCTTTATCCACCGTGAGACCCACGTGTTTAGATTTTTTCCCTTTTTCCCTTTTTCTTTTCCTTTCTTTTTCTCCTTCTCCTCCGGTCCTCCTTATCCATTCGCGTGCGGTTGCTCTCCCGCTCGGTCCGCCGGAGCAGCAGGCGACGCAGCGACGGGGCTCTCCCACGCGGCTCGGCGGCGGGGCTCGCCCACGCGTGCCGCCCCTGCCTCCCTCTCCGGCGGCGGCGGAGGAGGCCTGGCCCTGACCGCAAGAGGAAGCGCCCCGGGGCGCCGGCGTTGGAGCAGCTCCACGGAGGAGCTGGGGTCGACGGAGCTCGGCGGCGTGTGCGGGCGCTCCCCTGACACGGCCCGGCCATGGATGGGGGCGGAGCGCGCGAGGGCGGCCCTCCTCTGGGGCGGCGAGCGGGGCCCAGGGAGCTGGCCAGATGGGTGCACGGGGCCCTTCTCTGTGCTCGAGGCTCCGGCGGCAGCTCGAGCGGCCACGGCGACGACCTCGGCGGCCGGCCACGCGGAGGTGGCGGTGCCGGATGGGCGCGAGGGCGAGGTGAACCCTCCACCGGCAGGCTCGGGCGCGGCGGCGGAGGCCTGCGCGACGGTGTCCCCCGCCATCTTCTCGGCCCGATGGCCCTCTACGCGGCGGCCCTCCCCCGCTCCACTGCGTTGCGCCACCGCCCTGCTCCGCGACGACCCTCCCCCGGATCCGGCCGCCCATCCACGTCGGAGGGGAGCGGGGTCACTGGCGCAGGTGCCATCCTCGCGCGGCGGCGGCGCTCCCTCCACCGGCCCCAACGAGGTTGGGCGGCGGCAGCGCGCACGGCCGCCTCCTCCGACTTCTTCGTCCGGCAGAGCTCCGGCCATGGCGGCCTCCTCCTCCCTCTTCTTCGTTTGGGCATGGACGGCCTCCTCTCTCTCTGTCGCGCCTCGCGAGCCATCTCTCCTATGTCACGGCATGGTGGGGCCGGGTGGCACTTGCAGGAAGCTCCGTACGTCCTGGACGTAGCCAGGATGGGAGGCCGTCCTCTCCTTCCTAGGACCCGATCCAGGACCCCGCTGCGAGGATTTTTCGTGTATCGGCGTCCTGTACGAAGCGGTAAAGGACATGGCTGCGGTTGCTCTATCAACTCTATCTCTCTCAGATTCCTCTGCTCGTCTCCTCCTCCCGGAGTCCCAAATCCACCCAGCACAGGGCTGCTGCGGGCACCGGCGACTGCCCGGGACCCCGGCGCAGTGCGGGCACAAGGCCGCCGCGAGCACCGACGATCAGCGCGGCGCGGGCACGAGGCCGCCGCGAGTACCGTCGAGAACGACGCGGTCCGCAGGCGACAGGCTTGAGGCGGTTCCACGGCTCGAGCGAGAAGCAACGGCGACCGGCGTCTTCTTCTTCCTCCTTGCAGCAAGCGCATCAGGCAGGGCCTGCTCTGCTACGGGCCGAGCGCACCTGCGGGCAGAGGCCATGGCGCGCCGGTCACAGGCGGCAGCAGAGGGTGGATTTGGGGGCACTCGCGCTCCTACCGCCGCCGCTTCCTTTTCTACCCGCTCGCGCCGCCACCGCAGGAGCATCTCAATTCCGCCTCAGGGCCCCCAGCTTCTCTCCAGCATGCATCTCTGTTGCGCCGTCGGTGTTCGCGGATGGAGGTGACGGCGCCCAAAATAGATGTATCCCTGTCCTGTTCATCCTCAAAATAGGCATCATGGCATGAACGACTGCGCAGATCCACCCGGTGCGGCCACGAGGCCGCCGCCCTCTCTGTCCGCATGGCTGCTCGCTCCTCCCGTGGTTCCTCCCCTCCGGCATGGCCGCATCCTGGAGTGAAGGTCGCACTCATCAAGCAGTTTCTGCTTGAGAAGGTCTACACCGTCAAGACGACGGTCAGGAACCTCATTATCCTGCTGCTACTTGCCCTTCTCTGTATCGTCTCTACAAGTCTGATTTGCAGATGCACTTGCTTCGATGATATACCTGGCCTCGAGCATGATCTGGAGTGAAGGTCACTGATGTAGATGGATCCAGATCCAGTGACAGCAAGGAGGAACCGATGGATCCAGATCGATGACTAGGTGTATTCCTTCCCAATCTCATGAACTTCTTCATCATTCTTTTGTGTGATGTACTAATTCTTCTTGAGGATTTGTGATGTATAAATCTGTCCCAATCGTTCCAATTTTGTATATGTGCTGAACCTTTCTTCTCTGTGATGTGCGGAAATTGAATAGTGGTTGAGTTCATTTGTGATTTGTCGAACCCTTCAATTATTTCTGATGTACGAACTTTAATGGATGGAGCGCCGGCGGTAGTAGCAAGCATGGTGGTGGCGACAGTAGCGTGAGCATGCTGTATTATTTTTTTTAAAAGCTTATCACTGTCGCGTTAATAATACCGGCAGTGTTGAAAGAGATACGTCACTGCCACTTCTCCACTGCCGGATCGGATTTCGGCGGTGATGCTGGTTGAGCCTCGACAGTGACGAAGTCGGCTGCCGCTTCTCCACTGCTGGATTAGATTCCGGCAGTGACGCGGGTTGAGACCCGGTAGTGACGTGGTCGGCTGTTGCCGCCGCTTGTCCACCGCCGGATCAGAATCCGACAGTGACGTGGTCGGCTGATGCCACTTGAAGTAGTGGAATAAATCAATCATGCTGCAGGACGTATAAAGTGAGCCGGATGTGACGCAAAACTCTGAAACATCGTGTGGATTGACTATCATGTTGTGTAGGACAGCTACATGGCGGTAGTTGCTAGTGGAACGTAGCGCCAGTAGATGAATTTCAGTACATGATGGGGCGATATGCATGTTGAAACGATCAGTGAAGCATGAGGGTTTGAAACAAGAAACTTAATGAGGGTGATAATATTTCAAGGTATCATAAAGTGAAGACAATAATTACAAGGTACTTGTTTTAAAGCACTTGGAGGCAATAATGGTGGTCCAAATTGGATATTAGATTTGATAATCTCTATATATGCCACACAAAAAATATTCCTCCACCCTTTAGGATGCAAGGAATTTGGCTTATAATTTCTGTGTACCACATCAATACACGTGAAAAAAATGTTTATCTTATTATTTACTAACTTTTTTGTTATTATATTTAGAGGTAGGACGACTTAGGTATCCTGCCTCGATCTAGAAATCATTTTTCGCGGCAAGTCACTTATATTGGGTCATGACTGACACGGCTTTTCCTCTAGACGATGGTCCTAGAGAACCTAGAGCTAGAGGAAGGATCCATAAAATGTAGCTCTTGTCCTCCACACACAAAAAATGGCTCTGGTTCCTCTTCCTTCCATTTATTGTTTTATTTACAATGTTAATTAGTAAAAAATCACGCACCTCCAAAAATAGATTTACAGATGCAGATCATCTTAAGATGTTCATACAAATTATTATTAACAGATACGAATATTGTAAGCCTCAAACTCTAAAATCTATTTTTCAAAGGTAGATATCTTACTATGCCCGTCTCTATAAATAATTATAATAAAAAATAATTTATAACTTTTTCGTATGGACTCTGATAAAGAAAAATTTTACATCAAAACTGTAGCACTCGAAATGATCAACAACGTTGTACTCCCTCCGTTCCAATATATAAGTCGTTTGACTTTTTTTGGTACATACATTTATGTCTAGATACATAGAAAAATGCAATTACCAAAAAAAGTCAAACGACTTATAGATTAGAAAAGAGGGAGTAATTAACAAGTTTTTTTTATTTCAAACTATTTAGCCTCAAAATATTATTCCCAGTTTATGGATTTTTAAATTTAAAACTTAAAATTTCCAAACAATCTTGGATGTTGATATGGTCTATACCAAAGTTATAGGTATTGGTACAATCTACGTTGTTATTGCAGATGCTCTAAGCTTTTAGATAATCCTAATTGTTGTCTGCCACCCTTATATCTTTTCCACGGAAAAATGTTGACAAACAATACCAGGATCACACATCGCTTCAATAGGTTCCAACGTTGCTATATCGCTACAGTTTCGGCATACATTTGCTTGCATGACTATTCAAAAGCATTGATCGATGTTGTTTCGTTCTGCCCATTAGCACCGAAGCTGGAACTAAGGCACATGCACCATGAGCACGAATGTCTGTCCACGCAACAATGCTTCTATAGAGATAGTAACCCAGCAACTTTGCCCATCTCCTAACTGATTTGACTTAATAGTGACGCCTCTTTCTTGTTATTAATTGGCTTGTATTAATCAACAATCAGTTAGCCTACAAAGAATCGTTGCTGTCAAAACCTACAGAGAATCGTACTTCCTCTGTTCCAAATCGTAAATCGTTTTGACTTTTCTGATACAAGAAGAATTGTACTTTCCTCTCTTCCACTGGTAGCTTGAGTGAATTTCTTAGCTTTATTTCTGTTTTGGAGAATGGCAAATCTTCTTTTTTTTTGGCACTTCCACATTTTATTTAGACTCGGCGCATATAGAATATCAATTAGTATTTTACATGTCTTTACCATCAATAGCCAGATTTTTTAACATTATAATCAATCTTTCATCAATTCAATTAAATCTAAATTTTTGTATTTAAGACCATCCTTTTTCACACGTAAACCTACTTTGCCGATTTCATTTTTCTGTTGAGCTCCAGGCCAATTTTGATGACACTGGTTTTGCAATATGATGATTCATCTGAATACCTAGGATCATATTGAAAGGATCAAGACGCCCAAGAGGGGGGGTGAATTGGGCTAATTCTAAAATTTCTTGCGGAATAAAAACCTATTAGCCCATTTCACCCTATGTGCCTGTGTGTGTTCCTAAGGATTCTACCGAGAAAAGTTTTGCACCCTAATTCCAATCCTAATCTAGCATGGCAATTCTAAGAATGTAAATTGCGAAAATATAAATGCTGGAAAGTAAATGCGGAAAGTAAAGGGGCAAGGAACACAGCGATGTTTTCCCGAGGTATCGGAGAGTCGCCACTCTCCACTAATCCTCGTTGGAGCACCCGCGCAAGGGTATCGCTCCCCCTTGATCCGCGCAAGGACCAAGTGCTCTCTCCGGGCTGATTCTTTGACACTCCGTCACGGTGAATCACCGGAACCGCTCACAACTTGAGTTGGGCCATCCACAAGCTCCGCCGG
>CM041646.1:27042580-27139738 GCA_023333625.1 Bothriochloa decipiens
CCTTGCACTCAAAGATAGCCTCAGCTGAACCAAAATGGCAAGAGAGATGGAATGGAGAAGGTGGGGTTGTATTTATAGCTCAAGGACCAAATCCAACCGTTATGCAACTTTTCAGCCTTCTCGTGAGCGCCGGACGCGTCCAACGCCAACCGCCGGACGCGTCCGGCGCTTTAAGCCAATTTGAAACTAGGTGACCGTTGGTGCTACAGTAACATCACCGGACGTGTCCGACACCAGCGTCCGGCGCAGCGTCCTGCGTAGAGCATCCAACTGTGTACCCCTCTGTGTAGCGTCCGGACGCTGTCAGGGAGCGTCCGGCGCTACACAGTCTTTACTGCGCCATCTCCATGAGCGCCGGACGCGGCAGAATAGCGTCCGACGCTAAGAAAAAGATTCGTTCACTTCCAGTTCGACCAACTTTGTGAATGATCTTAATTTCAACCAATCTTAGGGCCTCCAGGTAACTTCCTAGCACTAAGTTCTCAAGTGTGCACCACACCTAACCACTTAGACTTAACTAGGTCAAGCTACCCATTTGCTCCCCCCTTGATAGTACGGCTAAAGGAAACAAAACAAAATCCTAAAGGCTAATCCGTCGTCACTTCAACACCATCGACGAACGAAACTAATCCTATCTTCGACCTTGACGTTCATCCTTTGAAAACCGGGACGAATTCCATCGTCAGGGGGCATGAGAACCATATTGCCCTAGATTGTCATTACCATGACCTAACCAATCCCTGTTTCTGCAAAACACACGTTAGTCATGATAATCGTTGTCATCAATCATCGAAACCCACATCAAAGGGGCCTAGATGCTTTCACATATATACACTTCTTTTATTCTCAAAAATGCAGGAGACCGTGTGACTAAAAAAAAATGCAGGAGACTGCTTTCTTAGTACAACACATGCTCACACACCCTTATCTTTATCTCATAAACAAATCAACTTTTAACTTGAGCAAGGGCTAGTACAAAAAGTTACTATAGAGACGGGTAAATCCATTTTTCAGGGGCGGTTTGCCTGGCCGCCACTAACCCGGCGACTATAAAAATAGAGCAGCTCTAGTGACGGGTTTTTAATCGTCTCTGAAGATAGATTTTCAGAGGCGAATAAATTAAGATAACCGCCTCTGAAGATCTATCTTCAGAAACGGTTAAATTAAGACAACCGTCTTTTAAAATTCATCTTCAGATGCGGTTGTTAAAACAATTAGACTTTAAAAATGATTTTTAAGAATAAAAAAAGCTAACCAGCGCCGGCGAGCTCCGATGCTGCGCTGCTGCACTCGGCCAGCTTGCCGATGCCGATCCACCACGCTCGTATAGCTCACCGAAGCCGCACTGTCGTACTAGAGAAGCTCGCAGTCGCCGCACTGCCGCGCATGCTCGCCGACTGTTGCTGGACGCCAGTGACGAGGACGGCCCTGGTTGCTGCAGCGTGCTTATCCTGCAAGCTGCTCGGCAGGAATAACAGCCAAGCTACTAGGCACGATCGGACTGGAGCAGGGAAGGAGATTGACGAACTATCGAACTCAAGAAGTCAAGAACATGAAGACGAACACAGAAACAAAGTCGCTGAACTCAAGGGCAAGCAGGCAGCCATGGGATCCAATCTGCTAGTGTCATGGCTGCAAGCCCGCACTGCCGCTTCATACCAGGACAAATTCATGGTCGGCCAACATACTAGCTCACTGGTGCTAGCTATTGCACAGCTTCCGGCCGGCCAGCTTGCCATGGCCATCGTTGTCGTCGGGGCCACACCTTCGCAACCGCTCCTTATCTGCGAGATGGTTTTGCGCTAGCCTCGTCGTCTGTCATGCTGCTCTCTCCGCTCGTCTTTGCCATTGCATTCCAAGAGAGATAGTAAGAGAAGAAGAAGCTGGAGAGTCGAAGAGATAAGAATGGAAGAAGATAAGGATGAATGGATGTCTCAGTGCTTGGATTCTCGGAAGACAAGGATGCACACATGCTGTGGAGGGTCACATGTACATGGTTCTCAACACGTGAATAGCCTTGGCCCACTCCTTTTCCAAATTTTTAAGACAAAGAATCCAAAGCAAAAATTTTAAACTGCATACGCACGTAGTTATCTTAAAACTGTATGCTCTTAAAAGATCTGTCTCTGCAAATTGATTTTTAGATACGGTTGTCTTAATGGAACCGCATCTAAAAATTAATTTCAGCCGCCTCTGAAAATTGGTGGCGTTACTGATGCTAATTTTTATACCAGTGGATCAAGTGGGACAGCCCAAGGTCCCCGCCGACTCTCATCGCCAGCCAACTTTATTATAGCTATTTTAAGAGTTACTCCACCAAAGACGTAGGTATTACAATGATTCCAAATTATCCACGCTGCCAAAACTATTAGGGAGTTCAAACCTTTTTGTGTTAAATTAGAAGTTGCTACACTTGTTGTTTCCCACCAATCATCGAATGAAGTGTTAGACGGCTGTGGAGCCAGAGAGTGGAGACCGACCTATCTCAAGATATAGAACCAAAGTTGCTTGAGAATACACATTCGAATTGGAGATGATCAGTGCTATCGTTGGCTTGATGAAAAGTGAACACTTAGTAGGATGAGGCAGTCCACTTCGTGCAAGACAATCTGAGATCCAGCAGCGCTTGTGTGCTACAAGCCATAGGAAAACAAATGGCATTTTGATGGCGCCCAAGTTTTCCAAATTCTCTCCCATGGTTTGAAAAAGTTCTCCCCTCTAATAAGCTATCATAAGTGGATTTGGCAAAGTTGTATTTGAACTAAAAATGTTTACAACTGTACAAGTAAGGTTTAAATGGATGCAAAGTGGACTTGCACTTAGACAATGCGGGGATCGGCGTGAAAAGCTATGTCATATATCTAAAATTCTATTGTGTAGGCAATTGGGCTTTCCAGCTGTCACTAAAAATATATTTCTAGAGACAAATTAGCTCAGAAATCATTTTTAGAGACGGGTTTATAAAGTTGCCTCTACCCAAAAAGGAAAAATGCCTCTAAAATTATTTCTAGATATAATAATAGCTATAACACAAAATCAAATCATGCATATTCATGTCGATCATGTGGGTGCATTCATCATCTTTATCTCCTATGCTGACAAGTCACAACTCACAATAGACATACATTCTATAAATACCTAGCGGATAGAGCTTCTAAGCAGACCAGCTAGACAGAGAGAGAGAAAGGATCGGTGCTGAGAGCGAGAATGACGTCTCCACTAGTGACCGGCGGGAGCCTTGCTCTCAAGTCAAAACTAAATAGCAAATACGTGCGCTACATGCCTGAACACAGTGAGGGTAACAAGATCCTGAAGGTTAGTGGACTGGATGCTGTTAATCACTATACTAGATTTCAGACAGAGCCATCTAAGAAGCACGAGGGTCACGTGCACTTGAAATGCTGCTACAACAGTAAGTATTGGGTCGCCCGTGAGGTGAATGGTGTCTGGTGCCTCTACGGTGATGCAAATGAGCCCGAGGAGGACCTGTCAAAGCCTTCTTGCACGCTGTTCCGCCGTGGATGCACAGCCGACGACTCCGATGACAACTACACCGAGTTCGATTCCCTTCTTAAACTATATCATATTATTATGCATTCCTTGCATTTTTTATGTCTTGCAAAGTAGTACTAATTAAATTTTTAGTAAAATAGTTGATATTTTCGACATGATAAGGTTTACAATTGATACACCATAACACAAAGGCTCAATCGGCGATATTCCAACTGTTGGCAACGTTCATGCCATTATTTCATATATACTCCCCTATATATCCTAAATGATGTCATTATGACTTTCTAGATATTTGGTTTTTACTCTATATCATCTATGTAGATGAACAGAAAAACCTTACTCTCACTAAAAGTATCTGATATATATTGACGAAAGCCATAAAGTTCCACATAAATATTGTTTTTACCATGATGCTTGCCATGTGTGCATTCATGTTTTTGGTGCCTGACTTTGTCGGATGATGTAGTGTGCAAGACAAGATTGTATGTTATATATGTATTAACCTCGATCTGATGTATGTGCTGCTATATCTTTATGTGATGGACATTAAGCTTGAATTTGAGTTTGATATGTGCTAAATGTTTTCTAACTGTATTTATTTTTTTGGTATATTTAAGTTGTCATGTTGAACAATCTATCACTATAAATACATGGACCATTGGATGATCTATCGGTATACGCTGGGTAACAGAGTATCTGTCATTAAAAACTAATAGAGTATTTTTAGGGACAAGGCTTACATTATATACTTATCGCTATAACTTTTTTGCGACAGATTATCCGTTGTTGTATCTACTCTTAGTGTCAGATCATCAGTAGCCAATCTCAATGTTCTGGTGTAGCGGTTGGTACAAAATAAATTATAAAAATCACTACAAGGAGACAAATTAAATCCTATGGTTAACTTTGTGATATACAAATTTTACATGAGAAACATTGAGTTAGACCATATATAAGTTTGTAGCTGACATTTTAATTTGAAACTATCTAATTCATTTAATTTCCCATATCTTGTAATTGAAAATTTATAAGTTTCAAACAACCTCACATGTTAACATAGTCTATACCAAACCTATAGTTCTCACTTACCATGATTTTGAAATTTAAGTTTTGGAAATTTTAAATTACCTCACCATAGCAAAGTTACACTGTTCGACGTGGTCTACCACTTAAAAATTCAAAAGTTTTTTATGTGAAGTCATTTAGAACCTCAAAAGTTTGTTTTGATTCCTCAAAGTTGTACTGCTTTACAAGGTCTTAAAATTTGTAGTTTAAATTTTTTTTTCATCTGAGATCATTCAATGGCCCAAGTATATTCAATACAACATTGCTGCTACATGTTAATAGAAAATGATATCATATTATACATATTCATAAGTACTGTGGAGTGGCAGTGATAGTGCAAGTGCACATTTTTAGTTTAGAAAAAAATCATTAACTGAGGGGCATGATAACCTGGTCCCGTTTGTAAATGCCATTAAAAGAGGCGGACGACTAAATAAACCTTGCAAATAAGGTGGCCTAACCGACCACCTTCGAAAATGACTCATCATTTAATGGAAAACACCCACTTCTCTGAAAATAATTTTTATAGTGAATTTATTGAATCACAACAATGCAAAGTAAATCCAACAAAATAAAGGATAGTTCTGTTTGTATAAAAGCATTATGCTTAGTTCAATTTGAAACAATATGCGAAGAATGTAGGAATGTTTCATATGCAATTGTTATTCTTGCTGCATATATACGAAGGTAAATCAAATAATTGATGCTACCAAATATTGATCTATGACAGGTTGATTCACGCAAAGTTAATAGGCAATGTTTACATGGTCTCCGATTCCGATCCAACAAGACCTTCTCTCACAGGCTGCTTGCTACTAGGAGACAAAGGTAAATCAAATGAAGATGCCTACATGTTCAGTGTCATCGACCTGGATAAGCAAATGGTGTTGCCTAAGCACATTTGTTTCAAGGGTGACAACGACATGTACGGGCGGATATTCGATGACAACGAATACGTGCAGTTTTCATCAAATGACATTGGTGATCCAAGAGTGAGACACACCATCCACACCAATGAGGATGGGACTATCCGCATCACATCTGATAGCACCAACAGGTTTTGGAGGCGCGATCAGAACTGGATCAAGGCCGACTCCAACGACAACACCAGCAATGATCCTAACACCTTGTTCCGAGCAATCAAGCTTGGCGACGGCGCCTCGGTTGCGCTTCAAAACGTCGGCAACAACAACTACTGCAAGAGGCTGAGCTATGACCACAGGGACAATTGCCTCAATGCTGCTCTTCCAACCATCACAAAGGAGGCACTGCTAAGGCTGGAAGAGGCTGTGCTTTCTTCATGGACGCTACAGTCTATGACAAGAAGGTCCTCACTATGGCTACCGCGAAAGGGGATAACCATACCAGCAGTAAACACACTGCCAAGCTGACACTGAAATACAGCGAGACCAAGGAAAGGACATGGGATTCCAGTGTGTCCTTGAAGCTCGGCGTCAAAGCCACCATTGAGGCTGGCGTTCCTGAGATTTTAGGCGCATCCATTGCGCTCGAAGCTGAGTTCACTGCATCCTACACTTGGGGAACATCTGAAGCTCTCACAGAGGAGCACTCGGTTGATTATGAAATCAATGTGCCACCAAGCACCACGATGAAATTGCGTGTGCTGGCGACGCAGGCTACCTGCAGCGTTCCCTTCTCTTATTACCAGGAGGACGTTTTGACCACCGGAGAGAAAGTTATTTCCATGTTTGACGACGGAATTTATCGGGGAATCAATAGCTATGATTTCATATATGAGGTGACAGAAGAAAAGCATTGATATGTACGTGATATCTGTCAACATGCATCGTCGAGATCCAAGAAAGAGGAATGTTTTTACTCATGTATCTATATATCATTATGTCTACGCCAGTGTGTATCATGTACCTATAGTATCTATATGAAAAGTATAAATAAATAAACCACATCAGCCGGCAGGATGTGGTAATGTACCTCCTTTGGTTTGTACTCGATCGCTGCACGTAAAACTGTTCTCTTATGTAACATTTTTCTCAGCTTGTTAAAAAGATGAATGTTTGCTAGTAACAAAAGTAATATTTTACATTTATACCTAATATAATATTAAAGAATGAATCAATTTTTGTAATGGTCTTTTTGATTATTTTAAAGTGTCCTCGTGCCCTCCATATATGTCTCGTATTGGATCCTAATTGAACAACTCGCGCCCACAATGACACGAAGTCTGATTCCAAGACATTTGGTGTGGGGGTCACTGCACTAATTTATCTAGATAGAATATCATGCACTTCACCGACTCGATTTAAGCAAATCAATAAACCTCGACGATCCCTAGGAGATACCATCACATCTCCACTACACAAGACACAGGATCATAAGTAGAGTTACAATCCACGAACAACTCATGAAGACTCACATAACACAATCACCACACAAAAGGTATGATAACAAGATACATCATGGTTGTAATATAAAAAAATGATAAATACCCAAAATACATTGAAAGTTCATTTAAGATAGGTTATCCCTGCTAGTCTATCATTCTAGTTTCCTCCCTTACTCTCTAGATAGTGATCATGAGAGTAACAGAAGCTTATAGGGGGGACGCCCTGCAATCCTCTAGGCTAAAACCTTTTGCCCGAACTTGGCTCAGGTAGTCACCCCAAGTCTGAAGCACCTGAAACAATGCAAGCAAGATAAACATGAATGTAAAATAAGCTTGTGAGAGAGATTGCAAACCACCGCAAAGACACAAGATGACACGACGATTTTTACCGAGATTCACATGATTGCCACTAAGCTATGTCCTCTTGTGGCGATACACCACTTGGAGGTTCACTCGCTAATTGGCGTCACATAGCAAAACCCACAGCTTCAGGTACGATGAACCAACACAAGATGGGGATCCTCCAAGCCACGAGCTCAACTAGAGTAGGCAATTTGCGTCTCCCGCGGGGGAAGGCTCAAGAACCCCTCACAATATCTTCTTCAGAGCAACGCACAATCTCCTTGCATGCTTCAATGGAGTCTCTTGCCACCAAGCCGTCAAGGAGGTGGTAACCTCCAAGAGTAACAAGCACACCGGCTTGCAACACGAACACCTAGTGCCACTCGATGCAAATCTTTCAATGCAACGCACTAAAATCACTCTCTCACTCGATCGGATGAACACTATCAAGCTAGAGTGAGTAGAGGGCTCTCCAAGCACTCTCCAAGGTGGACACCAAGTCCCCAAGGTGCTCAACTACGTCCAAGGGCCGGCCACCCCTCTATTTATATCCCAAAGGCCACAACTAGCCGTTACGCACTTGATTAGGCACGGATGATACCTCCAGACATGTCTGTAGGTAGACTCCACACACGCAGCTCCCACATTTGCATCATTCGTTCATCATGCAGGAAGTTCAAAAATGATGATCCGGATGCGTCTGCCGATCACCTATGGACGCTCACCAAAAACTGTTCAGCGTCTGCACCGTCCAAATCATCTCAGCTTTGAAAATGACCGTTGGAGCTCCGGACGCATCTGGCGCTCGGGTCATGACGTGATGCTCTCTGAGTTGTGTCCGGGGCTCTCTGGACGTGTCTAGAGCACCGCGTTTGCACCATTGAAAAAACTTGATCACCATGCAGCCGTGAACTCCCTCAACGAAATGAACTGGACGCATCCGTAGCTTCTAGAGCCAGCGTTTGGAGCTCCACTTGAAGTTTTACCTCCACTGAGTCACATCTGGAGCTCTCAGGACGCGTCGACACCTCCTCTCCGGATGCGTCCTCAGCTATTTAGAGCAGCAGACCACCCCGCACTAAAACAGACATATCTCTTAGCTCCGAACTCTGTTTTCGATGCTCTTGGAGTCGTTGGAAAGCTTACTCAGAGGACTACACAACCCACATGGCTACTTGATCCAATTCATAATAGATCAAAGCAGTGTTCCACTCCAAGAGCCATCCTAGTGTCCGAAGAACACCAAAACAACTCCAACTCATTCTCCTTTGCAAATGTGTCAACACCAAGTGTACATCACCATGTGCATGTGTGTTAGCATTTTCACAATCATTTTCAAAAGATTTTCACTTGCTCTCACAATGCCACTCGATGCTAGCATGTCACAAAGTTAGATCGCTCAAGTAGCACTATGACCGATATGCAAACAAGTTTGCCCCTCTTGATAGCACGGCTATCAATCCTAAATCCAGTCATCAACTTCTCTACACTCCTCATGACCGGTGAAATAAAATGCCCTAAGTTATACCTTTGCCTTGCGTATTTCCATTTCCACCATCTTCCTCTAATATGCTCGTGCAACACATGCACCAACACGATCACCAAATGATATGGTCCACTTCATATCATCATGCAACCTTCTTAGTCCATTGATCTTGACCTCACTTGCTATTCACTGTCTCATGGTCTATCAGCACCAGGTCTTGCTCAAGCTTCACTGTCTCATAGTCCATCGCTTCAAAGCCTTGACTTGCCCTTCACACATCCACCGGTCCATCGAGCCAAGCCTCATCTTGATCTTCTCCATCTCGGTCACATGACTCCATGTCATATCATATATGCAATTAAGCTCCTCCATTGCACATTCACCTATGGACTAATTTCCTGTGTATCTTACATAATCCACATTAGTCCAACCTAAAGTTGTCACTCAATTGCCAAAACCATATAGGGACTTTTCAAAAGGCGGGGAGGTTAGTACAAATCACCATTTATATCTTCCTTACCTTTAAGATCCTTTAGAATAATAGTCATATTAACACTTGAATACTAATATCCAATTAGGGTTAGTATTCCACTATTCCTACCCATTCTAGATCTCTCTTCAAGCTCTACCACTGATCCCAAACAACATGGTGCATGTTTCAAATAACTATTTACGCCATCATAGTACTTAACAGTGCATATGACCTAAAGTTATTATTTTTAAAAAGTAGAAAAAGGAATGTTAATAAAAGATACAATATGCACAACAGTTTCAACTTAACTTGAGAATGAAATAAAATCTCTAGTAATCAATAATACTAATATTTGAAAATCAAAATTTAGATTCATAGTACGTGTCATAAGGTATTGGCTAAAAAGAGCAACCATTGTCTAAAAAGCTAAAAGTTCAAGTAAATACTTATTAAAGGTACATAGAGGCACCCATGCAAATAGGGAAAAAACTATGCGTATGGATGAAATAATATAGATTAGTAATTTATAAGCTTATCACAAGTAGTTGAAAACTATAGAATATTTAATATGCATATTATAGAAACCAACAAAGAGGGAAAATGTATAATTTAAAATAAATAATTTTTGTTAGTGAAAGCTATTAAAAACTAATTCTTATATTTTCTAAGATAGTAGCCCATGCGAGAGCAAAAGGTTGATAGACTAGTACGCAATAACTGGTGCCAAATTAACTTAGGGGGTGTTTAGTTCTTCCCAAAAGACTTTACATCATATCTCATCAGATGTAATTGTTCTTTTATTAGTATATCTGAACACTCCATGGAACATCTCATGGGACAACCGTACCGATGTGACACTCCAAAATTTTACACCCTTGGAACTTAACACCCCTAGCTTTATTTTCCACATGGAAGTTGATTGACTATACCATGAACACTCATTCAATAGGTTCCACCTTTCAATGTTGTTATTGTTAAAGCTTCGATAGGTATAGAGTATTGGAGTGCATCACCGGTCATCTCCTATCTCATCATCCCTAATCCAATGGTTCCTAGCAAGAATGCGCTCTAGGAGAAGGATGAGGCATCACCAAGGGAGTGTTCGTGTATTGGGATGCGTTGAACTTTATGTGGCTAATGCAATAGAGAGAACACCATCAAGCATATTAGAGCTAGTGATCATATCTGTGGCTTATTATTGTTAGCTCGCATCTTATTGAGTGATAGCATGCTAGCTAGAGAGAGCAAGTGAGTTTGGTTGAGTGCGTTGTAACCTTTAGTACGCTAGGACACTTAGATGTTGGTGCGTCTCTGGTGACATTGACATCCCTCTTGAGACATACAACTGAACCACGTGAAAATTTATATATATTTATACACTGCTTAATCAAATAAAAGAACATGTAATAATTGAACCACATGGATTTATCTAGGTAATAATTAGATTTCCATGGTCAATTAGTGCACCCAACATTTTTTTATGAAATAGGGCACCCAACAATTAGTGTTGCTACAAGAAACTTGAATTACCTTGAGCGCTAGTGATTTCCCGAGTACGAAAATCAAACCTCCAATGCTAAAATAGTGCGCCCAACAATTAGTAACACAATATTTTCTTTGGAGGTGAAGAGCAGCCAAGGAAATAACTGTTACCTTGGTGGTCTAGAGTGTTTCTTTTGAGGTTGTCAGCCCTCAAGAAAATTAATTTACTTGGCGGTTGTTGACCCTCAAGAAAACTTCTTTCCTTGGCGGTTGCAACATTTTTTTTACAACAAAAATTATGGGGGAGATCCCCACAATGTGAGTCTTTCATTAATTTTAACAAACAGAAACGAAAAAAGGTTCTTACATGGAGGGATTAACTAAAAGCATCTAACCAAACATAGAAGCTTGATCGTAGATCAGCTTTGAATCTAACAAACTAGAGAAGGCATTGGCGGTTGCAGCATTTCTTGGGGCTTCGGCAAATTAAGTCTGGATGTAGTTTCCTTGGCAGCCAGCCTCCAAAAGAAATCATCATTGAGTGCCAAAATCACCAAAGAAACTAATATTCCTATCTTCTATACTTAAGTGTGGTTAGTTGACGGTTTGCGTCCAATGATGATATTCTTTGTTTGTTTAAGTCCTTTCTTAGATGGTTTTTAGCACCAAGGCATTTTAGAATTGTGGTAGTGTGTACTCATCGATAGCTGCATACACTACTAGGGATGTGCTCATCAATGACGCTATGCTTTCGTCACAGAAAACTCCAAAATTGTCACAACGAATCTTCTGTGATGAATTTGTGACGAAAAGGTTTTCATCATGGAATGAGCGTCATTGATTACCTACTGTGATGAAACGAGAATTTTCGTCATAGATGTGCATTCATTCTACGAGGAAATGTCCACCGTCACAGAAGTGAATTCATTCTATGTTGAAGTTTATTCGTCATGGATGTATCCTTTTTTGCTCATAGCATGTCGTTCCGTCAGGCTGCCAAACGGCGTTTGCCACACTGGCAACTGACGTGTCTTGCGCACATGGCACGTCCACGTGGCAGCTGACGTGGCTTGACACGTGGCTGCTGACGTCGACGGATTTTTCTGTCATGGATTTGCTGACGTGTCGTTAGTGCCATGTAGGATTCAACCCAGGTGTTTCGGGGCCCAATTTGGGCTTCAAAGAGCTTTCGGCCCATTTAAACCCGGCCGATTTTTTCATTTGGACCGATCTGATTTTTTGAGGGCCTTTTGGCCTTTTCATTACCATGTAGCCCAACTCAGATTGGGTGGCCCAACTACAAATTTCTCACAACAAAATAAAAATATTTTCATCCATAATTTGAAGCAAATTAATAGCCAAACATCATTTCAGTAGAATAGAATTAGTCAATTACAACCCATATATGAAACTGAATTCACGAATAAGCCCATATGCATATATTAATCACAGCCCATGTACATATATTAATTATGGCCCTTAATAGTTGTGCTCCTCACATGCCACCAGCACACCTTCTCCCGTGTATGGCACCTGCAACATTTATTGACTAAAAGAATCAGCAAACAATATTCTTGATAAAGATGAAATGGCAATGGAATGGAAAGTTTCCGAGAAAAATGGGAAAAGGAAAAAAAGAGCTTCCATCGATTAGCTCTCAAATAAATATTTTATCTACACATCAGAATGCAATTCAGACTGTAAGCATATTTACATACAGCCGAGCCGCACTACTGCTGTTGTACTGAACCAAGGCAAGCAAACAGCTGACGTTAAAGGTTTAAAACTAAACTGATAGAATAGTTCTGAAGAATCAACATAGTTCTAGCCTCCAGCTGCCTCTTGTTGCTTGCTGCCTTTCTTGGACAGAAACCAAAACAAGGTGCTAAGAACATAGACATGCTTCACATGTAATTAACTAGCTGCCAAGTTTACATATAGCTGCTAAGAACAATTAGTCACTAATAAGGTGCTAACTAATAAGGTGTTAGATTCACAAGCAATTAACTATCAGACTGAAATATAAATGGCAAGCTGCAGTATTTAGTGCATGCAGCAAATGTATGGCTCCGGACGACAGGACAAAATACAAAGACTGCTTGCTTGCACATATTAAGCATGATACGCCACCATCACTTACCTCTTGAATTGTTGCAGTTGACGACTGTTGATATTTCTTAACGTATGCGGAGAATCCGCAAGCGTATGGAAGTAACGTTGTAGCTTTCACCCGGAAGTATTCAGGGTATCGTATTTTCCACAGGGAACGGAGGTGTTTCTCCTAGCTAGTTCGCCCAAGAAACAACGCAAGGGTAGAGATAGAAAGGGGTAGAGATGGATTCCCATAGCTTTAGAGTCCTAAGGATAGCGTTGCAATACTCCAACCTGCTTACGGCACCAGAGCGCGCCTAGTGTGCCAAGCGATACCGGCCTGTAGCTCTACGCCGTACCCGAACGTGGGCGATTACAAAGGACGGACGGGACTAGGTCACTCCCCGCTGCCTACCCCTCAACCATGGGATGCGAGGCAAACGAAGGCAGCCTCTAGCCTAGACACCACGTCTACGCTAGCGACTACTACTCTAGCGTCAGCTAGGGACATCCGTCTTTATCAGGAGCCCTCTACTAGAGCATCCACCACGGGGACGGACGACGAACCCGTAAACAAGAGAAGGTCAAGCTAAGTTAAACAAAAGACCTTTATGAGCATGTAGGAAATATGAATACTTACTTAGCCAAGATCCCGTGAAGAAGCCAAGTAGAATATCCACAGAGGTACAAGGTTGGGGAGACGTCGACAAGCCCGGCGACTACCCGCTCACCCTCACATCTCACTCTCTAGCTCTAGATAGCTAATAGGGCATAGCCCTATGGAGTGGTGCTCTAGCTCTAAGCTTTTGGTGGCTCTTCTCTCTTGAATGTGTTGATTATATGAGAGGGGGAATGGCCCTTCTTTTATAGATAGAGAGGAGGGTGTCCTTGGAAATGTGCCATCCCCACATGGAAAGGAGCAAACCGACCTCCATGGCCAGTTTCGCACCTTCCATGTAGAGTGCACACCAGAACCGACCTCCACACGTCGGTTTGGACCTCTTGGCCGAAGATGGGCCCGTTTGGCCTCAGGAGTTGGGCACACGCCTCTCCCCTGGCGCGCAACCCTGGTCCGAAACCAAATTGGCCCAAATTTGGTGGACGTGCTTGTCTCGGTGTCCTGAGTTGTCCCATGTGGTGCACTCGCTGAGTTGGGCTGATTTGATGTGGGTTTTAGTTCAACCTCCTCTTTTCTAGGCTCTGGTGACTGGGCCTTCTGAGTCTAGGCCTTGGTTGCATGGTGGACCAGCCTTGATTTGGCCCTTGGCCTAAATATGATGAATGGTTAGGCCTTCTTTATCTTATTTTGATATGAGCCAAAGTAAGATTAGTTATTTCTTTTATATTTCTCTACTTTCAGCCCTCTTTAGGAATATTTCTATATAAGCTCTGCAAAACAAGTGAAATACCAAAACTTATGGAAATTGTTAGCAATAAGCCCTATTCACTAAGTTTGTTGTGCCTTTTATATTCTTATTGGCGGTATAAAATATGAGTTAAGGACCGCCAACAACGACCCCACACTTAGCCCTTTGCTCGTCCTTGAGTAAAGTTTTAGGACTAAGATGGGTCATCTCCTTGATACATAACCTGCATACAAGATATTCCAAGCTTCACCTGCACTTGTGAACTTCAAATTGTCTACCATATTGTCTTGGGTAATTGAATAATGGAACAACATGGATTCAAATTCCCTTGCATCAGTTAGCTCAGAAACTTGGGTTTTCATAAGATTTTTGGAAAAGGAAAGATAGCTTTACTCCTCAAATGATACTCTCAAATCACTCATATATATGTGTTTGGTTCCTCACCAAGGCATTTGGAAAGTGCCTTCTTTTCATAACCTATCTCTAAAGCTTTTGAGTGGAGTTTTGGGTAGGTATGAAAGTGGGCATACTTGCATCTCATATATTGTCAAGTCAAAAACCGAACCACACGGAGATACAAGTCATACACTTTGATTGAGATGTGCAAGTGTGTGGACTGAAAGATGGAATCCTAATTCTAAGTATTTTTGGGACTCCATGCATCATGACTCTCTTTATTGGATGGATGCCATTTTTGGAGAGATATGGGCTATAGGAGTAACATATATATTTATTTTCTTCTTCTTTTTTTGAACTGGTATTGGAATTTCTCTTTCTCGTTGTTTATTGCACCTCTCGTGCCCTTGGCATGGATGTTTCTTCTTTTTTCTTCTTTTTTTTCTCATGCCCCTTGGCATAGATTTTTTTGACATAGTCCATATTCTTTATTGACATATAAAAATTTTTGAATGGAGAGACATCATGATGGTGACGCGAGGAGTAAAATTTCTAAATGAGGAATGCGCATCTCTTAGGGTAAGAGTCGGCATTTTTATTTGGTGGAAAAGGTGCGCAACTCTCAGGGTAAGAGTTGGCATATTTTTGGTGGATGAAATGGTGCATGCTGGCCGCTACTCTCAGAGTAAGAGTTGGCATTTTATTTGGTGGGTGCATGTGAATCTCAATCATGGGTGCATGACCATAATCTCACATAGGTCACAACAATTTGACCCAACTCAATGATCCGACAAGCAGCATATGACTAAAGGTTTGCATAAATGAATCATGTCATATGGCTTTGATAGGAAATTCATTATCATTGAGGAGCATGCTATTGCATTTTAATTTTATAAAATAAATCCTAAGTCCATCATAAAAAGGGCAAGGTTTAAATCATCTAGCTATATCACATACTCCAATTACTTAGATAACTGGGGTCCCTATGATAGTTGTTCACAAGTTATAGGAATATTAACGAGGAATAAGGAGTATGCAAATTTTATCCAAGGATAGCATGGAGACGTTGCGCCATAAAGTTTTGTCTTTTAAATTTAACAAAATTTAAACTTTAAAAGTTTGGGAGATGTGAGGGTAGTGTTTGCACAAACCATCTTTGAAGATGAAGGAGTTATGTGGATCAAGGATCGAGTTGGTTAAACCAAAAGTTCAACCGATCCTCTCTTCAACCTATTTGTTCGGTCCTTCTAGATGTTGCGCATTGTGTTGGGAAGATCTCGAGTGTGTGCATTAGTTATGCTTGTGAGATCTTCCCCACACTTATTATTGTACCTGCTTTATTTTGATAAAAAAAAGAACAAAGCAAGAAAAACAAAAACAAACAAGGGCTCTAGTGGCTACAAAGCCAGGGAGCAAGAATTTTATTGTGATAACATTTATACTTTATTAAGTATAGATACAAATATTTTAAAAAAATAAATAAATTTATTTATTAAGTTTTTTACCTCTGTTAATTTATTTTATTATTTACTATGACGAAAAAACATGTTCACCAACTTTTTATTAAATCTCAAACAAGGCTAAGATAAAGTTGGAATGTAAAACATGCCTTGATTTATCTCTATCATAAATTACTTCTATTGTTTATGAAAGCATAACTCTAGGTTCATTAATTAAAGTTAAACACCATGTCTAAAATTGAATAAATAAGGTCATTTTAACCTAAGCACCATGCTTAATTTAAAAGACCTATGGATGTACCACATTGGCGCCAACGCAAATGCACCCAAACCTAGAAGAAGAGTCACAAATAAAATGAAGCATGTAGAGTCAGGTTATGGAGACAAAAATGAGCAAGTGAAGTGGTGAACATTACCCTTGCATACCTGAGTATATGTACCGGCAGCATAAACGTATGAGACGTTGATGACGTTGTTGCTTCCATTAGCATGATGGCTTTGCCCAGGTGAACCACAAGGCCAGGCAACACAAATGGATGTGCATGGGCCCTGGTATTTGATGGTACAGGCAAAGATTTGGAGGCGAGCCCTTCCTGCTTGGAAGCAATGTTGGGTGGAGTTAGGGAACCCGTATGTGATTATCTTTAGATATGCGGGGCCAACCTGCTCCTCCTCTCCCCTCCACTTTTCTCTTTCTTTTGTTTTTTTATCCTCTTTTTTTCTCTCTCTCTCTTTTAACTTTCCTTCTCCCACTTTTTTTATATATCATCATTTTTTTGGCAAGTCCATGACAACAACTCTTTTTTTATGACCACTTGGTGTGTGTGGAGCTTGGGTTTCTTGCCATCCTCCCCCACACTTGGACTTTTGCATAAAAGTCAACTGTAGAGTCAGGGTCTCCTTTGTTGTTTTTTTTTGGAGTGTGTTCCATCACCCAGGAGCATCGCGGCTTATATCTGATGTCATTTCAAGTATTGTATGACCCATGCTCTTCTTTACCTGAAATGGTTAGCAGTAGGAATACCCGAGGGTGCATACAAACCTGGAAACATGTCCTTGCCTTTAATTAGGAGATTTTTTTCAAGATAATATGGGGTATCTCCCGGCAGTGCTTAAGTTATGGTCCTAAGCTTGACTGTGGGAAGATCTTCTTGCAGCTATCAATGGTGGTGTAGTTCCCAACTTCACCACCAAACATGGGTGTGAATGTTCAAGCTGTAAGGTTGTCACCAACGTACTACTACGGGATTTGCAATGTTTATGACAAACATAAGCATTCACAACCATGCTCAAAAAGTTTGACGATTAGAATCAAGCGATGGTTGTGATGCTCATAGAAGTAAGTGGTCCGAAGTGAAACAAACTCTGGAGACTTTAAAAATAAGCATGAAACGTGAGGGACCTCAAAAGAGAGGTTAGCCTGCTTCTTAGCAGGCCCCTGCTTGTTTCTAGAGTTGTTGCTTCGGACATGTCCATGCATGGAAGTTTTCATTCTCAAAATATATATCACGAAGATGAACATTGAATCTCGACCATTATCGAGAACAATGTTTTGATGGCCAGAGGGACATGCATCTTGTATGAGTAAGGGTGAAGGAGGACGTTCTGTTTTGGGAGGATGAAAAGGAAAGCTCAAGTGGAATGAACGGGGATAAAAGATTCGCCTACTCAAACGAGTAGTTTTGCTTTATCTTTAGGTTTTCAAGAAAGTGCTAGGGCTGGCAGAAGCAAAATTTTCAAACTTCTCATCGGGGCTCCCTTCTTCTTCTTCTCTTCTTTTTTTAATGAGATTTTCAAGAGGGTGCCCTATGAGAAGATCAAAATCGAGTATGGCATAGATGAAGAAGTATAAGAAACTTTGGTTTCATTAATTTCCAATGGCACAACCCTAACAATCCCACAATAATCAAAATGAGTCCGGATGGACTTCTGAAGAGTTTGTTGGTCGGGACTAGCGACATATCGCCCTAAAAGGGTTTTCGTAGGAATTTATGATAGTAGTCCCGACTGTGAGATTGTGTAGGGCTTTCACGAAAGTCCCCCTTAATGAACAAGGCAAGGTTGTGGAAGGTGAAAGAATCTGAATTGCTTCAGAAGAACATTTCACTTCTTCCAACAACCATTCTTTTGATGATACCGCATTAGGGGAGACTTCCTTAGAAAGAAGTGTTGGAATTTTTTGCCAAGAAATGTTCAAAGTTCTGCCATAATCCTCAAATTTTGATAGCGAACTCCGAAGGATAAAACATTCCTTCCTTCAGTGTTCATGGTTCGTGTGAGGTCTCATAAGTCAAATCTGAGGATAGCAAGCGCAAGGATTCGATTGATGAGGGCTCCTCAAAAATTGACATGCCCATTATGGAGGGTTTGGGTACTATGATGGGAGGAGCATGCTTCTCTAAGATGTAAACAAGAATGTTCCTCTATTCCATCATGGTATTATATGAGAATGACCCTCCAACGGTTATGTCAAAGCATAGGGCAGCATCTATGTGTAGACCCGAACAAAAGATATGCAAAAGCACACTATCGGGTAAAGACAAGTCTAGGCCAGCATGTATTAACATCTTAAACCTGGCCTAGGGTGCACCTATGGACTCCTTCTCATTTTGCTCAAAATCAAGGATTACCCTTGGTAGAGCGGCGATATGAGACATGGGCAAGAATGCAAGATAAAACTTGTTCTTAAGTCATCCCATTCTCCATTCGCACTTTCTACGGCATCAGTGTACCATTGCTTCGCCTCCCTGAGAGAGAACGGAAACAACTTCCACATAAAAATTTCTTGTGGCATGCCAGGAATGCTCAGGCATGAACACATTTCCTCGAAATCTTGTAAATGGTTTAAAAGGATCTTTGTTATCGAAACCTGAGAAGGTTGTCTCCGAACCAAGGTTTTCAAACTAGGTGGAGTTCATAGCCGGATGAAAATTTTGGTTTTGAAATAGACGGTGGCTCAAACAACTTCCCCTTTTAAAGCAGAAATATTTGAATTTGAATTTGGCTTCATGATTAAGGATCGGATATAAAAGATATTTTGTTTTATAAAATAAAATATAAAATATTTTTTTGGTTTTTGAAATAAGGATACAGATACGAGGATGAACTAGATTCAAAGAAAATAGCAACTGTTCCCTGGCAATGGCGCCAGAAAGTTTGTTGGTATTTTTTAACGTATGCAGAGAATCCGCAAGCGTACGGAAGTACCGTTGTAGCCTTCATCCGGAAGTATTAAGGGTATCGTATTTTTCACAAGGAACGTAGGTGTTTCTCTTAGCTAGTTCGCCCAAGGAACAACACAAGGATAGAGATAGAAAGGGGGTAGAGATGGATTCTCATAGCTTTAGGGTTCTTAGGATAGCGTTGCAATACTCCAACCTGCTTACTTCGGGCTGTAGCTCTACGCCGCACCCGAACATGGTGGGTTACAAAGGACGGACGGGACTGGTCACTCCCCGCCGCCTACCCCTCAACCGTGGGATGCAAGCCAAACGAAGGCAGCCTCTGGCCAAGACACCACATCTACGCTAGCGACTACTACTCTAGCGTCAGCTAGGGACATCCGTCTTTATCAGGAGCCCTGTACTAGAGCATCCACCACGGGGACGGATGACGAACCCATAAATAAGAGAAGGTCAAGCTAAGATAAACAAAAGACCTTTATGAGCATGTAGGAAACATGAATACTTACTTAGTCAACATCTCGTGAAGGAGCCAAGTAGAATATCCGCAGAGGTACAAGATAGGGGAGGCACCGACAAGCCCCGCGACTACCCGCTCACCCTCACATCTCACTCTCTAGCTCTAGATAGCTAATAGGGCATAGCCCTATGGAATGGTACTCTAGCTCTAAGCTTTTGGTGGCTCTTCTCCCTTGAATGTGTTGATTATATGAGAGAGGGAATGGCCCTCCTTTTATAGGTAGAGAGGAGGGTGTCCTTGGAAATGTGCCATCCCCACATGGAAAGGAGCAAACCGACCTCCATAGGGAGGTTTCGCACCTTCCATGTAGAGCGCACACCAGAACCAACCTCCGCACGTCAGTTTGGACCTCCTGGCCGAAGATGGGCCCGTTTGGCCTCAGGAGTTGGGCACACGCCCCTCCCCTGGCGTGCAACCCTGGTCCGAAACCAAATCGGCCCAAATTTGGTGGACGTGTTTGTCTCAGCGTCCTGAGTTGGCCCATGTGGTGTACTCGCTGAGTTGGGCTGATTTGACATGGGTTTTAGTTCAACCTCCTCTCTTATGGGCTCTTACGACTGGGCCTTCTGAGTCTAGGCCTTGGTTGCATGGTGGAGCAGCCTTAGTTTAGCCCTTGGCATGAATATGATGAATGGTTAGGCCTTCTTTATCTTGTTTTGATATGAGTCAAAGTAAGATTAATTATTTCTTTTATATTTCTCTACTTTCAGCTGTCTTTAGGTATATTTCTATATAAGCTCTGCAAAACAAGTGAAACACCAAAACTTGTGAAAATTGTTAGCAATAATCCCTATTCACTAAGTTTGGTGTGGCTTTTATATTCTTATTGACGGTATAAAATGTGAGTTAAGGACCGCCAACAACGACTGTTGCATGCTAACTTTGTTGCCACACACTCTGAGTTGTTAGGAACCAATCCTGCACACAAGAATTTGGGGAAGTAATGCATGCATAGGCTAACTGAATTTAAGCCATTCCTTGAGAACTAAATCAACCAACACATGAGAATAGGTACCTGCTAGTACGGTGCAGCTAGCCAACAGAGAAAAAGTGGGACAAGTACAAGTTTAGTTGCAAAGACCAAAGCTGAATAAACTACCTCTCCTATAATTAACTTGATTACATAATAAATAAAAAAGAAAAATCCTATAAGCTAGGTAGTTCATAACATATCAGGTTTCTGATTTACTTCTAGCTGAGGTAACTGATGGGGACGTGTTTCCCTGATCTTCCGTCAGATGGAGATAACTATCGTTTTGGTGGAGCACGACACACCGATCCGGCTTCAGATCCAAAGACCCAAACCCTGCAATCTTAGCACCACGACTCCTCTGGTTATCAACCGTGTCTCCAACCGGTTGACCTCGCCACGAAGGCTAATCCCTGCCTGCGAAACGAAGAACACAAGTAAGAACTCGAAAGAACGCAGCTCAATTAATGGGACAATCTGCAAATGAATGATTAAGCACTCGAGTTGGGGTTCCACAAACCGATGAACGGCGGCTGTCGATGGACAGGATAATCTAAGCAAAACCCAAAACCTAACGACGGCGGCGGCGTATGTTTATAAAGGACATAGGGTCATCGCCTACCCTGGACGCGCCCACTAACAGGCTCATAAACGATACACGGCCCATTGGACCAAAATAAGGTGACGCAGCACCAAGACAGATTCAGAATGCTGACTTGCTTTGACAATTCCCGTGGACTCCGAAGAGGTTTTGACGTGAGACCACTTCTATTGGCTTCCTTATGAAGTTAGCTTTCCAACCATATGTAGAACGTCAAAAACGGAGTCCGTATGACCAGTTCTAGTCCAGGCTGGTCTGGCAGTCCGAGACAGACGCGAAATCAGCTTGTGTTGCACGCCCTTGCTGGCCCAGCTCGTCTCCAACTCCTCATCCAAGTTCTTCAGAAGCCTCTCCATTGTTCCTAAGCAATATTAAATCATTAGGTAGTAATCTATTCTCAAAAGTATGAAAAGTATCGCTTAAAAACGAGCTCACCTGTAAATGTAGTTGACGCATTCGAGCTCGGGTCATTGGGCCTTGGAGAGGATCAACAGGTGCACAAGAAGAAGCGATGTCCTCATCATCCTCCCCCTCTTGAACTGGAGTCATCCTCGACTCAAGCTCATCTTCCTCTCCCAAGTATGGTTTTAAATCTGCAATGTTAAATATGGGACTAACCGCGAACTCGGGCGGCAACTCAAGTTTATATGCATTATCATTTATTTTCTCAATTATTTTATAAGGACCAGCACCTCTTGGCATTAATTTAGACTTACGCAAATCTAGAAATCTTTCTTTTCTTAAATATAACCATACCAAATCACCCGGTTCAAGTTTTACTTCCTTTCTACCTTCACTTCCAGCAATTCTATACTTCTCATTCATCTTTTCAATATTTATTTTTGTTGTTTCATGCAGTTTTCTAATAAATTCAGCACGCTCCATAGCATCACTATGCGTTCTCTCAACAGATGGTAAAGGCAAAAGATCAATTGGAGCACGGGGGTTAAAGCCATACACTACTTGGAAGGGACTTACCTTTGTTGTAGAATGTACAGCCCTATTGTATGCAAACTCCACATGAGGCAAACACTCCTCCCACATCTTCAAATTACGCTTTAAAATTGCTCTCAACATGGTGGACAATGTGCGATTCACCACCTCAGTTTGGCCGTCAGTTTGTGGATGACAAGTTGTAGAAAACAATAACTTTGTTCCCAATTTATTCCACAAAGTGCGCCAAAAGTGACTCAAAAACTTCGCATCGTGATCTGAAACAATAGTAGAAGGCATACCATGCAAGCGAACGATTTCTTGAAAGAATAGGTCAGCAATATGAATGGCATTATCACTCTTATGGCAAGGAATAAAATGCGCCATCTTCGAAAAACGATCCACAACCACAAAAATACTATCCCTCCCCCTCTTAGTCCTTGGCAATCCCAAAACAAAATCCATAGAAATATCAGCCCAAGGAATCGAAGGAACAGACAGCGGCATGTACAAACCATGTGGGTTCAATCGTGACTTAGCTTTTTGACATGTGGCGCACCGAGACACAAACCTCTCAACGTCGCGCCTCATTTGTGGCCAAAAGAAGTGTGTGGACAGCACCTTGATCGTCTTCTTGGCACCAAAATGACCCATCAATCCGCCGCCATGGGCCTCCTGCAACAACAAAAGACGAATGGAACCAACTGGAATGCATAGGCGGTTAGCTCTAAACAAAAATCCATCGTTCATCACATATTTATTCCATGTGCGTCCCTCTTTACAATTCTCCAAGACGTCTCTAAATTCAACATCATTAACATATTGATCCTTAATTGTTTCAAGCCCAAAAATCCGACAATCAAGTTGAGACAACATGGCATATCGTCTAGACAAAGCATCAGCAATAACATTGTCTTTTCCTTTCTTGTGTTTGATAATATAAAGAAAAGATTCTATAAATTCAGCCCACTTAGCGTGTCTACGATTCAATTTATTTTGTGTTCTAATATGCTTCAATGATTCATGATCAGAATGAATAACAAATTCTTTAGGCCATAGATAATGCTGCCACGTTTGTAAAGTACGAACAAGAGCATATAATTCCTTATCATACGTGGAGTAATTAAGAACAGGCCCACTTAATTTTTCACTAAAGTAAGCAACGGGTTTACCTTCTTGCATCAAGACGCCACCAATGCTAATACCACTAGCGTCATACTCAAGTTCAAAAGTCTTACCAAAATCAGGAAGTTGCAGCAACGGTGCATGAGTAAGCTTGTCCTTCAAAAGAGCAAAGGACGCCTCTTGTTCTTCTCCCCAATGGAAAACCACACCCTTTTTCGTCAACTCATTAAGCGGGGCTGCAATAGTGCTAAAATCCTTGACGAAGCGCCTATAAAATCCTGCAAGTCCATGAAAGCTCCGGACTTGTGTCACTGTAGTGGGAGTTGGCCAGCTCCTTATAGCCTCCACCTTTGCCTCATCAACTTCAATCCCCTGCGAGGTAACAACATAGCCAAGAAACGATACTCGTTCGGTGCAAAAGTTGCACTTCGCGAGGTTACCAAACAAACTTGCAGCTCGCAATGCTTGAAAAACAGCACGCAGGTGATCAACATGTTCATGTAAAGACTTGCTGTAAATCAAGATATCATCAAAATAAACCACCACAAATTTACCAATGAAAGGACGTAACACCTCGTTCATTAATCGCATGAAAGTACTAGGTGCATTTGTTAACCCAAAAGGCATTACTAACCACTCATACAGGCCGAACTTGGTTTTAAAAGCAGTTTTCCATTCATCGCCTAATTTCATTCGTATTTGGTGGTAGCCACTTCTCAAATCTACTTTCGAAAAAATTACAGAACCACTTAACTCATCAAGCATGTCGTCTAACCTAGGAATAGGATGACGGTACCTTATGGTGATATTATTAATGGCTCTACAATCTACACACATGCGCCAACTGCCATCTTTTTTTGGAACTAAAATAACTGGAACAGCACAAGGACTAAGGCTCTCACGGACGTACCCACGGTCCAAAAGGTCTTGGACTTGGCGCTGAATCTCCTTAGTCTCCTCAGGATTGGCCCTATAAGCAGCCCGATTTGGCAAACTTGCTCCAGGAATTAAGTCGATCTGATGTTCAATCCCTCTAATGGGTGGAAGCCCCGGGGGAATCTCAGAGGGAAAAATGTCACTGTACTCCTGCAAAAGGTCAGCGACAGAAGATGGCACTGTGCTAGATATATCTTCTACAGAAAATAAAGCATCTTTGCATATTAAAGCATAGCACGTATCATTAATCTCTGCAAGATCAGATTTGGTGGCAAGCATCACAGATTTTTTTAATTTAATTTCTGACTTATTCTCAATTTTAGCATTAACAGCTAGTCTATCCTTCTCAGCTTGTACAATTTGAGCAGGCGTCATGGGTTGCAAAGTAAGTTTTTTCCTTTATGCATAAGAGTATATGTATTACTTCTACCATGGTGGACAGCATCATTATCATATTCCCAAGGTCTACCCAACAAAAGAGAACAAGCTTGCATTGGAACAACATCACAATCTACATAATCAGAATATGGACCAAGGGAAAAATAAACTCGTGCCGTTTTAGTTACCTTGGCCTTACCTGAATCGTTGAGCCACTAAATATGGTATGGATTTTTATGAGGTCGGGTCGTTAATTCAAGATGCTTGACCAAATCTTCACTTACCAAATTGTTGCAGCTGCCTCCATCAATGATCACGCGTACATGTGTTTCTTTAATCACAAATAAAATCTGGAACAAGTTATGGCGCTGTTGCTTCTCTGCATCGTGAACCTGCGTACTAAGAACTCGCTGCACAATAAAAATTCGTTGGTTGCCAGCATCTTCGGAGCTCACAATTACTCCGTCCTCATTTGTAGCATCTGCTTCGTCAGGTTCTTCATCCGAGGCACTAATGTAACCATCTTCAGTTGCAATGTATGCCCATGTGCTTGGACATTCTCTTGCTATGTGACCGTACCCTTGGCAGCGACGGCACTGAATACCTGTAGAGCGACCGGTAGAAGCCACAGAAGATGACGGTTCCTGCATACGAGTCTTACCAGCGGTTGAAGGAAAAGATGCAGCGGGTGGCGAACGCGTGGCTGCTGGCGCCGCTGCTGAAGGAGAAGCACTCGCAGCCTTAGCGCCCGATGGCACATTCTTCGACGAAAAAGAACTGCCGTAGTTACTTCGGCTCCTTTGCTGTTGTGGTTGTCGTCCCTGCAATTCTTTTTCTGCAAGCATGGCAAGCTGAAACAACTGGTTGGTAGTATTATATTCCCTATAATCAACAAGATCCTGAATTTCTTTTCTCAAACCACCATAAAAACGACATAATTTATCCTCGGGTTCTTCTTCTATACCACAACGCATCATACCCTTTTGTAGCGCTGCAAAATAATCCTAAACAAGCATATCTCCCTGGTCTAAGCGCTGTAGTTTCTTACGCATATCTCGCTGATAAGTAATTGGAACAAACCTATCACGCATAGAAAATTTAAGATTCTCCCATGTTGAAGGTTTTACTTTCAAAGCAGTCCACCAGATTAGAGCGAAATCTTTAAATTCACTAGTGGCTTGTCTAACCTTATGACTTTCAGGTACAAGATGAGCAGAAAATTTTTGTTCTACTGTCAGCTCCCAATCTAAATATTCCTCAGCATCATATTTACCAATAAAAGATGGTATGGAAAATTTAATTTTAGCATATGGATCATCGTTACCTTGATGTCTATTACCTCCCATACCAATTGTATTCTTCATCTTGCGTCTTCTGCGTTAGCGGTTTTCGTTTATCCTAATGTGATCAGGAAGGCCATCGGAATTATAAACAACATCTTCTTCTATTTTAGGAAAAGCAGCCTCGTCATCACCTCCCTCTTGTCCTTGATCATCATCCGGCTTGGGTGGATTGTTCTCAAGCTGTTCCACCCTTCCAGAAATCGTGGATACTCGCTTGTCCACACGTTCAACATCAATGTGGACTGTTCGAATATCCTTTTATAACGCCTCCAGCATCCTCGACTGGTTGGTGAGTAAATCCCTGATGACCTGCAAGTCACTTTGCAAAACAGGAGTGTCGTCTGGCATGATTAGTGATTAGCAAAAACTCCTATGAGCTACTTGGGTTCAATTGGTGGAATCACACCCTCACACACGTCTTAACAAGTTCTTACCCAAGTTCTTACCAACACATGCAGAGGATGGCAAACCGGTGGATCTCGGTTGTGATACCTGAGGATGTGGGCCACGATTGCAAGGTCTTTTTCTGTACTGATCTGAAGATAATGTGGAGCTTGGAAGGCGCACAAACAGAAAATATATGTATATATATGGCACACAACTCAGTAACAGCGAGCAATGCTGAACTCTAGTCCAAAGTACTTATGCTTGTTGCTAGCCTAACGTGTTCCAAGTACCAAAAGTGTGTGAACAAGGACAAAGGAAGTACAAGTATGGAAGAAACCCCCAATGAAACACTCGCAATCGCAGAACAAACAACTGTCTCCTTGTTCTCTTTTTTTTTCTTCTCGCCAAAAAGGCACTAGTAGAAATCAAACTTTTTTTTACTTTTTTTTGTGAACAAGGATGACAAAAGATGTAACCACAAAAAATTTCACCTAAAACAGAGGTGGGATGTGGCCTACAGAAAATCAGCACGTTCTTTGAAAAGCGTGCAAGAACCTTGATAATTTTTTTCTTTATCTTCCTGAATTTTTTGGCAATTCTGATGAAACCAAACAGGCCAAAGGCTAGTTTGGGTCGGCTCCAAATGGAGTCAAGAAGCTGCTGTAAAAATTTCAGATTTTTCTGATAAACGAGCGAAAAGTTATGCCTGTTTTACCGAAGGTATCTCAAGTTATGTTTTCTCAGAAGGCACAACGCGGCAGTCGGCTGTTAGGGCGAAGCGTCCCTAAACTCCAACACCGATCACAGCAATAGGTATTCGCCAGATGATTTAAGGAAGGCTGCGATGCAAGCAACAAAGAGCGGCTGACGCTGACGACCTATCTAGGGTTTGCGCGGCGGCGAGAGTCGACACAAGGCGGCTGGCGGGGGCAAGTCGAGTAATGTGGTGATTCGACTTGTTGTTTGGAACGGTGGAAGGGACAACGTTGAAAGGAAAAAACACACGACTGGACTCTAACACAACCTACCAGCAACAAGACCCTGACCAGGACACAAATTCAACACTACGGACTCTGGACTGAATTATGCAAAGGCTAAAGCGCGGAAGGGTTCTAGGACAGGAAATTGAATATGGCTTTGGACTATGGGACAAAAACGAAACACTCAAAAACTAGGGATAAACGTAAATCTGACGGTATACCTTAGCTCTGAATACCACTTGATGGGGACGTGTTTCCCTGATCTTCCGTCAGATGGAGATAACTATCATTTTGGTGGAGCACGACACACCGATCCGGCTTCAGATCCAAAGACCCGAACCCTGCAATCTTAGCACCACGACTCCTCTGGTTATCAACCGTGTCTCCAACCGGTTGACCTCACCACGAAGGCTAATCCCTGCCTGCGAAACGAAGAACACAAGCAAGAACTCGAAAGAACGCAGCTCAATTAATGGGACAATCTGCAAATGAATGATTAAGCGCTCGAGTTGGGGTTCCACAAACCGATGAACGGCGGCTGTCGATGGACAGGATAATCTAAGCAAAACCCAAAACCTAATGACAGCGGCGGCGTATGTTTATAAAGGACTTAGGGTCGTCGCCTACCCTGGACGCGCCCACTAACAGGCTCATAAACGATACACGGCCCATTGGACCAAAATAAGGTGACGCAGCACCAAGACAGATTCAGAATGCTGACTTGCTTTGACAATTCCCGTGGACTCCGAAGAGGTTTTGACGTGAGACCACTTCTATTGGCTTCCTTATGAAGTTAGCTTTCCAACCATATGTAGAACGTCGAAAACGGAGTCCGTATGAGTCCGTATGACCAGTTCTAGTCCAGGCTGGTCTGGCAGTCCGAGACAGACGCGAAATCAGCTTGTGTTGCACGCCCTTGCTGGCCCAGCTCGTCTCCAACTCCTCGTCCAAGTTCTTCAGAAGCCTCTCCATTGTTCCTAAGCAATATTAAATCATTAGATAGTAATCTATTCTCAAAAGTATGAAAAGTATCGCTTAAAAACGAGCTCACCTGTAAATGTAGTTGACGCATTCGAGCTCGGATCATTGGGCCTTGGAGAGGATCAGCAGGTGCACAAGAAGAAGCGATGTCCTCATCATCCTCCCCCTCTTGACTGTATTCAACATACTCAATACCATCTCCAACTGCAAAGTAGCACATACCCTGTAAAAGATTTCCAGATCAATCATGACCTCAGTAAATCTGACGGCTGCACAATAAAAAATGAATATAGACATAACAGCCAAGCACTAATACGTAACATAGATATTCCCCGAAGCCAGTAGCACTAAAGCATATTCCATTAGTCCTAACCCCAGAGGCCCAGATCTCTGGTCAATATATCTCAATTTGATTCACGCATTCATCCGTGATAAGTACGAGCTCACCGCATCAGTGC
The DNA here is from genome assembly GCA_023333625.1 of Bothriochloa decipiens. Classification (NCBI taxonomy): domain Eukaryota; kingdom Viridiplantae; phylum Streptophyta; class Magnoliopsida; order Poales; family Poaceae; genus Bothriochloa; species Bothriochloa decipiens. Next base: position 27,071,414 of record CM041646.1, read on the forward strand.
TCGGAGAGGAAGCAAGTGAGGCAGCGACCAGGAGAGGGGCGCCGCCGTTCATAGATACACACAGCCCCAGTAAATTCGTCGGCCTTACCTCACCAAATCAATTTGATTGCTGTCAGAAACCCTATTCCCAGCAACGAAAAACATTCGATTCGAAGGGAGAAAAGAGAAAGAGGGCGCTCACAGCAATAGGATCCTCGTCGCTGATCCGTAGAGGAGACTTGAGTTAGCTGGCGAGCCATCGACGTTGTTCTCCTCTTCCTCTTCACCACTGCTGCGGGGATCAACTCCTTCACCTGGTGGTACGATTCACAGTGGCCGTCGCCGTGGCTTGCCTAAGCTTGGGTGGATCCGCGGCTCTTATGGCAGGATGCGCATCACCGGCGACCAGATTCGCTCCGCCTTGGCCTTGACCTGGGCGGACTCGGCCGTGCTTTGCCAGGGCTGCCGCCACCTAGGCTTCAGCACCGCCGCCTCCATCCACTAGAGATTGCGCATCTTTACATGCACAGCCACCGTGTGCATCGACCACTCCCACGCACGTCGCAGAGGCCGAGCGCCCAGACCTCCGCTGCCGCCGCAGGAGAGGAAAAGGGAGCGGCACGGTGAGAGTGACCAAGGAGAGGAACGAAGGGTTTTATTGATTGATGCCACCGTAATTTTGCAACTTTGAAGATATACCATTACTATTTGACTATTTAGAAATCTATTATTATAATTCTTCCTCACTTTGAATCATGCCATTGTCTATGACGGGATTGGGCCCACATGCAGGTCACTCAAGGACAGCGTATTTTCGTATGTCCTAAAATTCCTCTGTTACTTCTCTTTCACTGTAATCGCTGACGTGTGGGCCCCATATGTCATCTCTCCCTTCAACCTCCAGCCACCCATGACCATATCGACAGGCTACGGCAAAGCCCATGAAGGAGCCTCAAGGAGCCAACACTCCTTGCGCACGTATAGGTCCAGCGTCCGTCGTGGACCACGCCATAGCCAGCGCATGTGCTGGCACAACTTCCTACCGCCCGCCATGGATGCTGCTCGCGTGCTGGCACAGCTTCATGCTGCTCGCCATGGACGATGCCGCTCACGTGCTGGAGCAGACGGTGGAGGAGCTGCGTGAGCACGCCAGAAACGAGGCGCTGGAGCACGTCGTGGAGGTGCTCAAGGCGGCATTCGTGGAGCTCGCATCTGCGCAGCAGCAGTGGTAGCTGCAGGCGAGCTTGGCCGCGCCACGTGCCTCGCAGACACGGCAGACTGGCGGAGGCTGAGCTCCGGGCGAGCTGCCACACGGCGGCAGGCTAGACGTGAGCAGAGAGAGGTGGGCGGGGAAGGCTTGGACATGGGGAGCATGGTGGCTGAGGACGTACAGTAGAGGCAGAGGTGATTGAAAGAGCAAGTACGACGTGAGGTGGAAGGAGGGGCTAACGTGTGGGGCCCACACGTAAGTGACTCAAAGAAGAGAAGCAGTAGGGGTATTTTGGGACATACGAATATACACCGTCCTTTAGGGACCTGCGTGTGGGCCCAATGCCGTCATATACGTAGAAAATGGCATAATCTAAGCTTTGACAGAATTGTAATGGCATGTTTCCAAATAGCCAAATAGTAATGGCATATCTCCAAAGTTGCAAATTTGTAATGGCACCAATAAAAAAAACCCAGGAATAAAATGGCTTCTCCTGGCGGTGTGCAGACTATATACTAGGATTTATAAAGGGTGTATTTTCGGCCGTCCGATTTGAAATCCTATGGCTGCAAGTGACTGGGCCGAGATAGGTCACATGTAATGGGCCGAATTTGAGATTTTTCTTTGCCTGCTATAACTACATACAATTTCTATTTTTTCATTTCTTTTAGATAAAAAATGATTTTGAATTCAAAATAAAGTATGAAATGAACACATATGGAAAAGTTGTTAGAAACAAAATGGTAGAACTCATCAAGATCTACCATCCTTATTTTTATCATTTCTCTATCCGAATTTTTCAACTATATAAAATTTGAATTTCAAAAATATGAGATATTCAAATATTTTTTTAGGTACAAAAAGATTTCAAACGGGAAAATTATGAACAACAAAATTGTATAACACATTGAGATCTACCAACCTTGTAATGGTCATTTTTTATATGACAAAGTGATATTGACATTGTTCACACATTCTACATATCACATATGGTTTCATAAACTACGAGAGACATATATAAATTTTGTGAAAGATGCCATTATCACTTTGTTGGATAGACGAATGACCAAAATAAAGTTCGTAGATCTTCATCAGTTCTACATCTTTTGTGTTCATGACTTTTTCATTTGAAATCATTTAATGCTTCAAATGTTATTTGGAATCGTTATTTATTGAAATTCAAATTTTCAATTGATAAAACAAAGTCACATGAAAGTAAGAGAAAGCAAATACATGTAAGAACACAACTAGTTGATAGAGCATGAATTTAGAAAACTTTAGAAAAAAGAATCACCAAATTTGAAGTCAGTATGAGAGAAAAAGACTACTTACAAAATTTAGCTAGAGATTAAAAAGAAATACCACACTTGTTCTACAGTTCAAAATTTTGAATTTCAAGACATGATTCCTCTCTTATTACATTACAAGATGTTATAAGTGTTTGACCCGGTAGAAAATATTTTTATATAAATACTGGAAAAAGAATCATCCAATTTCGAGTTCATATGAGTGAGATAAACTACTTTTAAATTTTATTCACGCATTAAAAAGTAAAAACTATGCTATCCTCGCGATTTTGTGATGAACATCACGAGCTGCAGATGCAGGTCCATTACTTGCTAACTTGTGTATATATAGAACTCAGTGCACCCCCTATAACAAAATGTATCTGTGGCTCAGTGGTATATCTTCGACTGATGAATCAGGTTGTCGTGGGTTGGATTCTCTCCCCACACGCTAGTTTTATTCCTTTTTATTTTAGACAAAGCGCAAGGTGGCATCCGTCCTGGGTTGTTGGGCTTGGCTTGCCCAGGTGAAGGTGGACAGCGCAAGAGGGCCGAGCCCGAGAGAAAAAGAGGGCGCAGGAGCTGTAGGACAGATTTTTTTTTTTTGCCAAACGCTGTAGGACAATTAGAAATGGCACAGGAGATAAAGAGAGTTTAGCTTTTTTTTTAATGTTCATGTGAAGTTCAAATTTAAACATTTTAAGCCAAATAAGTTTCGAACATAGATTAACACTAAATTATGGAAACAATGCTTTGAACTTGTTTTAAAATGTACACGTTATTTTATAAATACAATAAAAATTCATAAACAAAAGATCTACAATTTTTATTTTGATATTTATCCATACGAGTTTGTTTCAATAATTCTTAAATAATATTACAAATAAAGCAAAAACTATTCTATATTCGACATGTTCTCTGTACAAATGGAAAAACATGTATCTTATAATCACAAAAGCGAGTGTGTTCTAGTGGTAAGGCTCGTACCATTTCACTGACAGGTCGCGGGTTCAAACCCTTGTGGGAGCATTTCTTTTGCAAACAAATAAAGGGAGGGGGCAGGCAGCTGGTCAACATAAACCGTGGGCCTACGGCACCACACCCCGCTAGTGGGACTGCGTCGCCATGTCATCGAGGTAGGGACACGTAGGTGGGTCCGCGTCGCCACTTCCTCGACGTGGGACCCGCTGGTATGATGTGGAACAAAGAGATAAACAATCAATGACGATTTAGTTTTGTTATTGTATGACGATCCCTTCATTTTTGTCATTATTCTTCGTGCCAAAGCTCCGTCACTTGTGACTCATGACGAACTAGAACGTTTCGTCGTAGAATGCTCTCATTCCGTGACAAATTTGGTCATTGTCACTAGTGAATCGTCATTGATGAACACATTTCTAGTAGTGACATAGGTATAGTGTTTCACTTTGGGGTGTTCGGACTGTTTCACTATACTTTTTCCAGCCATATTTAATATTTTTAGTTAAACAGGTTCAGCTCCCCATAACTTTGCTCTAGTGAAAAAAAACTAGAGTTATGAGAGCACAAAGAGATGCTCCACAAACTCAAGTTTTTTATAAACTTGCTCGCCAAGCAGTCCTAGGCCACTCACCTCACTCACTACAGCACAAGTATCTTTTTATTAGATGTCTCCCTCTGGTCCTAACTGATTCTTATAGCCTTAACTGATTGAACATGCATTCATACGGCCAAAATGATAAGTTACATTACACCGAAGAATCAAATCATGCTGGGGGTGTAGGATGTATGAAGTGAGCTGGATATGACGCCGAACTCTGAAACATCGCGTGCCGATTGACACGATAATATATATGTTCAGTAGGACAGCTACATGGCGACACTAGATGCTGGTGATGCGTGCGTAGCCCCAGTAGATGACTTGGCGATATGCATATACATTATTGGAGTTGGAGAGTTCAAGGACGAAGTAACTATACGCTGGAAAACAGTTGACGATACATCTCGGAGAGAACAGAGACAAGGCAAGTTGTTCTGTAGCGGAGGATACGGCGGTTAGCTTTTCCCCAGTCTTATCATCGTGGGGCTGGGCTATTGCACAGACCTTCATGTCAAAGCTGTTGAAACGACCAGTGAAGCATGAGTTTTTGTCAATCAACAGAATAAGAGTTTTTGGTTCGTTTAGCTTCTGTTTTGGCTGGTTTTTCTTTTCTTTTAGTTCCTTCTTTTCAGTCGGAGTTGTTTCAGGTCGTTGTGGTGCAGGGTTTATTCTACCTGTAATTACATTTGTACAGTTTTTTTCCATTCTATCATCTAATAAAATCTGCATCCGCAAAGCTTTTGCCATCCTTTTTGAAAAAACTCAATAAGAGTGACAATATTTCAAGGTATAATATTTGTTTTCATATATATTTATTTGTATTCATATTTGTGAATCCATATCTAGAGTTTTATTTGATAGCTATCCGTGTCCGAATTCGAGAAAAATATGAAAACAAATATGATAGCAACGGTATGCGTCTATCCATTTTGATCCCTAGGTTCAAGTGACCTGGCACTTGAAATAATTTTTCTTGGCTAGTCTCTTATAAGGACATGTTTGACTAACTTTTCCTCCAGGTGGTCTGCTCCTCTTGGAGAAGCCGGAGCCAGTTCGCAAAAAGAAGAAATGGCTCCAGTTGCTCTTCCATTCCATAGAGATGAGTTTGGGGCTGTAGCCGCCACTGTCCTCCCCCGGCGCATCTCAGTGTGTGCAAGGCCGACCGAGTGCAACAGTCGGGAAGATATGCCAACCGAGCTCACCGTGCGCCACTAGCCCAACTGCACATGCCGAGAACTACTATAACACACGTGGTCACTCAGGTCGTCTATTGCACTGCATCAGACCTATGCCTGTCGCCGGCATAAGAAGAGGGAAGAGGACCTGAGGCATATTCACCTGGCGGAGTGATGACCCTAGGTAACACTACAACAAAAAAAAGGAGACTCGTTTTTTTCACTATCAGAAGCGGACAGAAATTTTCCATGTCTCCAAAAGTATTGATGATTTTATGGAGGTGGTTGTTTATTTATGGAGACACCCAAAATATGTCCGTCTGTTAAAATCAATTTATTGAAACGATCGTTTATTATATATATAGACAATCAACAAACACATGTCTCCTTATATGGATTTACAGAGACAGACAAGACACTATTAACAGAGGCGGATATTCTAAGTGTCCGTCTCTAAAAATTGATTTTTAGGAATAGACATCTTAATGACCGTCTCTATAAATAGCTGTAATAAAAAAATTCATTATTTTTTCTTATGAACTCGAATATAGACAAACTTGTAGTGCTCAACACAATCTACAATTTTGTAGCTGAATTTTTTTTGAGACTATTTAGAGTCCGTAAAATTTATTCCTAGTTCATGGATTTTGAAATTTAAAATTTTCAATGACCTCCTCGGATATTAACATGATATGTACCAAAGGTTGTAAGGACCAATACAATCTAGAACTTGGTAGTTTAAACCTTTCTGATTTAAAGTTGCTTAGAGCCCTACACTGTGACGCATACCAAGTGCACACATCACTTAGGTTCCAATGTTGTTATCACCAGTCTACAGTTTCGACATATACTTGCTCGAATGACTATTTAAAAACATTGATCTGATCTAGTCGTTTCATTCTGCCCACCGCACCGAAACATAAAGGACATACCATGATGTCTGTCCATGCAACAATACTATAGAGATAGTAACCGAAAACTGATCAACATCATGTTTCGGCATCTTCTGTCCATCTCCCAACTGATTTGAGTTCATAGCGACGTATTATCAACAAACAGTTAACCTACAAAGCAATGTACTCCACAGTGTTACGGTGACAAGACCATCTGGCCGGCAGAGAAAATGAGAAATACGGTGTGTTTGGCCCATCGTCTATCGAGAACTACTGCTCCGATATGAGTCATCATGGTATTCAGTTTACATCTTTCGATTCGACCTAGCTTACTAGCACAATGCCTGAGGCTTGGGTTTTTGCTCATTTGCCATGGTTCCAATTTGTTACCACCTATTATTGCCATTGTATAAAAAACACAATTTGTTACATGTCAGATTGCCACTGAAACAAATGTGCCCCACACGCTTGCAATTAACAAGGAAGAAACTATCCCTATATGTTCCAATTTATAGGCCGTTTTGGCTTTACCAACATTTATTATGTATACATATCATATATCTAGACGCACAGTAAAAGCTATGTATCTAGAAAAACCAAAATGACCTATAATATGACACATAGTGGTATTATTGTTGTTTACAAAGGGAAGAAAACTCTCCCCTCTTTATGTATATATATATATATATATATATATATATATGGGCCATATATAGTACAAGATTCCGTACAAGACTGGGTTCAAAGGATATTGTAGGCGCCCAATCATCACTAGCACAAAAGACAGCACAGCTATTATTGCCATGCATCAAAAACACAATTTGTTACATGTCAAATTGCCATTGAAACGAATGTTCCCTACACGCTTGCAATTAACAAGCAAATAAACTATTTCCTATGTTCTAATTTATAGTCCATTTTGGCTTTATCAACTTTTATTATGTATACATATCATATATCTAGACACAGCAAAAGCTATGTATCTGGAAAAGCCAAAATAATATATAACAGGACACATGGTGGTATTGTTGTTGTTTAGAGGGGCAAAAAAAGCTCTCCCCTCTTTATATCAGGGCCATAATACAAGATTCGGTACAAGATTGGTTTCAAAGGATAGTGTAGGCCCCAATCATCACTAGCACAAAGGACAGCATAGCTACTAGCCAAGGAATTAATAAACTCAAATCACTACCACTGCCAGCTAACCGAGTGAATTTCTTGTCAGTATTTCTGTTTTGGAAAATGGCACATGTTTTTTAATTTTGCCACTTCCACCTTCTTTTATTCAGATTCAGCACATATAGAATATCAACAACTATTTTTGCGTGTATTTATCATAAACATCTGTGAGTACGGCCATTCTTTTCACATGTAAACCTATTTTAATTAACACTTTCATTTTTCTGTTGAGCCCGGGACTTACTTAGATCAAATTTGTCTTGCAATATATGATGATTCTTTCTAATACCTTGGAGCTGCATAATCTACTTAATATGGCCAAAAATATGTAGGAATATGCATGTTTTAATCAAACCAGCCCAAGATGAATAAAAATGAAAATTAGTGGCCATGGTCTAAATGACATGTAAATTTGCTACCCTAAAGAAAAATGTGTTGCTGGTGCCTAAAATTCCCTTGCCCATTCTAACCTTGGAACTTGTGCTTCGAAGGCAATTTTGATGACTTGGCATTGCTTGGCCAAATAGCAACCTTTGTGTACAGCAAATGGCACCCGACATGTGCCATTATATGATTTTGATGTTTGATGAACAATACAACAATTTGAAGTAATAATTTTTCCAAGTATATAAGTAAAGCTCAAATGGGTGCAGAGTAGACATGGACTTAGACAAACATGGACATCAGCGTGAAAAGCCAAAGCTAAAATTCTATTTTTATAGGAAGTTGGGTTTTCCAGCTGTCTCTAAACATAGTGTGCATTTTCTTGCTATAAAACTTACCACCTTTAAAAATAGTGTTGATAACCAAATTTAGCTCAGATCATATTTCACGCGAGTACGTCTAAAAGTCAAATTTGATTATTAATACGGTTCACTGATTAGTGCTTTAGTTTGATTAGTTCGGCTATGCCTAGTTGTTTGGCCGATTACTTTATGGCAGAACACGAAGGACCGAGTGCATGGTCATTTGGCTTGGTTGGTTGTGTACATATTTTGGTCGTGTGCATTGCGGATTGTGCAGACTGCCAGCTCATGCCACTGGCACGATCGTCCGTCACTGAGTGATCCAACGCCCGAGCCACCAATAGCTCGGGTTGACGCCTGGTTCAAGTGCGTTCTTAAATATATAATCAAAAGTGAATGGCAGAAGATTGGAGAAGAGAGATGTAGCTTGGCATATGACAACAGGATCAGGCATGTCTTTGAGATGGAGCCTGATGGACAATTGGATGGTTGTATTAGTATTTAGCAGCATACTTGAGGATTTGCCTTGCCAGAGTTAACAAGAAGGATCCGAGTCCAGCTACTAGAAGGAGATCAGGAAAGGGGATTGGTTTTCAATACTTGAGCGCATCATAACTATTTTGACGGATGGGTGTTTATTTGGCATGCATATTGAAGACCATAAAGAGGTACATACATGCAGTACATGCAGATCTGATGTAGGAACCCGGCCGTGCCTATATGGACAAGACTGAGGAGCCTGGTGCCTACCATACGACAAATCCGGTAGCTATACGTTGATCACCTGCCAAGCAGGGAAGCCAAATCTAAACTGTTTAATGTGCATTAATTTGGGAATTGGATATAGCAATGCAGACGTATAGGCAAAGTTCGGAGTCATGACGTGGGCCGTCGTGTTCTACTGAAACTCAGAAATTGATACGGCTGCCAACACAAGGGAACCTTCTCCGGTTGTAATTCTAGGAAGATCATTGTACTCATAGGAAAGACCAACCGCCCTATAAATATAAAGGGTGATGGCCGATTGACAACACACAATCGAACTTATCAATATACATCTACTTTTATCTTTTATCATGTCTTCCAATCTACTATTGCTTTTCGTTCTTCGTTGTCGACAATGGTAGTTGCTTCAACGACGGCGAAGCCCTAGAGCGGTCAGGCTGGCTAGGGCAGCCCATAGCCGCCGCACGCCCTGATAGGGTCCCTCCCCGGTGTGTGGGGTTTCGGGTCTCAAGAGACCTCGCCGGCGTGTCTTGCGTATCGCGCTCCCGGCGAGGCTCCTCCGGCGACGTGTCCTGCGTATCGTGCTCATCGCTAGGGGTACACGGTGACGTGTTCATGTGCAAACACACTTTTTGGCGACTCCGTTGGGGAACGAAGTTTCAACGGTCCTCGTGATCGTTGCTGCTGTGAGGAGGTCGTCATCAGGGATTTGCACTCTGCAACGACGGGATGAATAGCCAATCTAATTATGTAGATGCAAATGATTCGTATGTTAATGTTGCTAGATTTTTTGACAAGCATGATGCATCGGCTAGCTCTCAAGCTTCTAACTATGGATCTGATTACATGCATAAGCTGATGCAAAATAATTTACATGCTTCAAACTATGGTGATACTAGCAACATGCAGTATATGTATTTGAATCATCATGCATCGGCAACCCCACAAATTCATATGCCGATGAACAACATGACGAGTTCGACTAACTATTATCAAACATCCCATGATCAGAATTTTAATAGCATGCAACGGGATGTTTCATCTTACTATTCATCGGCAACTAGTCCCGTATATGTGAGTTCATCTCAAGCCATGCCGTTGGATGGGAGAATTGACCACTTTAATGCTACTTCTCTGGCTAATTATTCTCAATCACCGTATGCTACAGCTCATGTCACTAATTTTTCAGCACCATATGCACCTGTTAATGCTCACAGTCCGGCTTCATACATAGCCTGTGACCATAGCCGAACTAGTGAGTTTTCAGCAAGTATGCATATGCCTTCGTCTAGTAGTGTAGCATATGATTCACCTCCTACCCAATTACAAAGTTTCGGCAGCACTCATGTTTCATTGCCGAAAGATTCAGAAAGTCTTGGGGGGCAATCCCGGATAGACTGGGATGAATTTGCAGAAAAGCAACTAGCCCGGATGAATAAGTTTACTGCTATTTACTTTGAAGAAGTAAGGAAGGGGAACAAGGCTGATTAAGCACAATACAGGCTCTAATTGAACAAGAAGAAAAAGAATTGTCAGTAGATAAAATCGGCCAAGAGAAGAGTGACTCGGATGACAAGAATAGTTTGGTTATCGAAGGAATCTTATAAGTTGTACAGCCATCATGCCATCTTGAGAGGCCACCGCCACTGGGCCGGCGAGCTCCCAGGCGCGGAGGTGTTGGGCGGCTCCTCCCTCTCCCTCTTCTCGGTGCGGGATGAGCGCCTCTCCTCCCGGCGCGGCGTTGCGGTGCTGGTGCAGCGGGGCCGGGGCGAGCACCGGTTTGGGAGACAACGCCGCAGCCCCTCGATGAGTGACAGCGTTTTGGGCAAATATCCTGAGGGCTTTCTAGCAAGGACATGTGTTAGAGCTTGTCTACCAAGTGATTCGAACCAATTTAACATGAGCACCGAGAAATCAAAGATTTTCTTTTTGGGCGACTTTGTGTCGAATTTTTGCACGCGATTTGATTTTCCCGGAGTCTGTGTAAATTAAGCGATGATCTTTTGGGATTAGTTTACCTACTCCGTGGTGATTGCCTATGCAAAATCTTGTGTCGAACTATTTTGGTTTGGTCCGTTTTTCGTCGGATTTGTGGAGGTCGCGCCTTCGGTGTTCTTCTGCTCGAGGGCGTCGGTCTTCTGTTCGAGCTGCCTGTCCTTTGTTCGTTCTTCTCTTGCCGACGGGGCTCAGCAGCAGCGCAACGAGCGGTCTGCGCCGTGCGTGCTCACCTGAGCTGTGCTTCGCTCTTGGCCTAGGCGCCCTTGCGACCGGTGCTCGTCGCGGTTTGTGGTCAGGACAGAGCTTTCGTGTTTCTCGTCCCCTGCTGTTTGTGGGGTCGCAAGTTTTCGCTGTGACGTGTCTGTTCATGACAGCTTTGCTGCACGCCCGTGGATTTGCAGGTGAGTCACAGCTGCAGCAGCAGCGCTCCCAGCCCTGAGCGCATCACCACTGAGCGTTGCTGCACTGGTGGTCGTCGGCCAGCAGCCGAGCAAAGCACCAGAGCAGCTGCTCGCTCATCTCTGTCTCAGGTAAGCAGAGCACTGCAATTCGGCAATCAGGTAAGGAGAAGTAGAGGGATAATAGCTATTTTACTGTGACAACATCAATTTGCAAGCGTAGCTCGGTTTGCAGTGGTGCTCTACATATTTTCATCATCACACTTGGAAGCAGGGAAGTGTGTTGCTTATTTTCAAGTTTGCACTGCACCTGCACACTTGCATTCAGAGTAGTAGCTGCTGATTCAATTTATGGGCAGTGTCTTTTATCACGCTATAGTAAATCAGCCATTCCATGGCTTTGAATATTGCTCTGTCTTGGTATGCAGCTGCAAGTATGAGCTTCAGATTAGTCAATGTTTCTTTGCACTGATCCTAGCATGTCTCAACTGTTATTTATTTATACAGTTTATTCAAATTCTTGCCTGCTTGATTTCTGTGTTTGTTCGATCTAGCTGCTGTGCATCTCCAGGTCAGGCTGCCGATCGTCGGCTTCAGGCTTCAGCAAACAGGAAAGGGACCGGTGCTCCTTAGCGCTCTCTCTAGCTCAGCAGGACATCAGCACAGCGGTGCTTGTGTCAATCTATTGCAGTCCGTGATTTGTTTTTCCAGTGTCATGTGCAAAGCATGAGCGTGCTTTTGGCCAAAAGCCTTAGCTTTCTTGCTTCCGTGAGTTGTCATTTCAAACAATTTCTGGCTCATGATTAGAGCATTGATTTCACTCATTTTGTTTGGAGTATTACTCTCGGTTTGGAGGGTGCTGATTTGTACTTCACATGAAGTGTTTCCCAAGCTCATGGTTGTCGTGGTTATCGATTACAATTTTGAAGATGTGGTCCTGTGTAGCAGAGTTGCGCGTGCCCCGGTCTCTGTAGTTGCGAAGACCACTGGTGTTTTAGGTACACCCGCCAGGGAGCGGCGTGAGATGGTTTGCAAGCTGAATGTCTTATGAGAGAGGTCTCCCTTCAGAATCTGCTTGTCTTGGTTCTTTACTGTTGTGTCCTTTTCATTGCGGAGAGACCCCGTGGATGTACTTCTCTAAATGTGTGTTGTATAAAAGAATGTTCAGTGCTCTTTTGGAGCTTTCCTTTTCTTTAAAAAAATAAGTGCTGCCGTTTGTAGCATGTTCACCCTTTCCTGACATTGCAAGATGGGTCATATTTAGTTCTTAGCTTTTGCATGTCCAGTGGTTGTTCTACTTAATCTAATTTTGTCAGATTTTGTTTTAATTTTTTTAACAACAACATATTTTATATATTAAAGCAGCCCGAATAAATAAACATCATCCAAAGAGGACCATAATACATCAAGGTCACATGACCATAGAAAAAGACAGCGTCAACTAAGGCGCTGATGAAGACAAATCTGCAAGTGAGACGTATACGCAGGGGTGTCGTAGACGCGTGCATCCAGATGGACTGACCGCGCGTAGCGACGGTTAAGAGTGAGTCGGTGGAGCCATCGAGGATGAAACGTGCCGACAACCGAAGAATATTGTTGATATCGTTGCCGAAGATAGAAGAAGCTCGAACCGAAAACCCGCAGAGTTATCAGGTGAAGGCAGAGTTATCAAAGCGGCACTAAAGAAGCAGCTCTCGTTGGAACAGGAGACGAGGACCTGAGGCTGCAAGATTGCGATGGAGGCATGCATGCGGAGACAAGAAGCACCATGTTGGGGCCTGGTGACACGCGTAGCTGAGTAGTGGCGAAACAGGACACGGAGCCCAACTGCAGAAGACGGATGTGTTAGCAAGTGGGGCCTGGAGAGGACACGAACACCCCTTGCATGAGACCCACGTAGCGTTGGTGGGCTTGCACTTGAAGCAAAGGGGCGGCCAGCTTCACGTCGTCCACTCAAAGGGAGAGGCCCACAATTGGCCACGTCAACAGCATGCTCACCGCACAGCCATCTCCCATGCCCATCTCGATTTTTGTTGTTTCCTGTTGCGCCTCGCAAGGTAGCAGCTTGTCGGCGGCGGCTACCACACACGAAGTCGTCGTCGCTGGGGGAGAGCACCGAGTTGTTGCTGGGGAAGAGGACCACAGAGCCGGCACTTGCGGCAGCCGCGCATGGCAGCAGGCGGTGCCGCCGACCTCTGACAGCGCCGCGCAGAAGGACTACAGCGCATCATAGTGCTCCGCTGAGCTCGTCGATGCTTCCGTGGAAGATGGGCGCGAAGCCTTCGCCGTCGTTGGAAGCTCTCGCTGCGGCTCTGAATAGTTGCGAAGATGAACGACCGCCGCTAAAGCACCGGCTCTGGTTGTCGACGCTAGGGTTGGCGACGCGCAGCGACGCCGTGACCTGGGCGGGCAGGGCGAGGCCGACATCCATGAGCCCAGAGACGCCCGTGGTAGCCACAGGCAGTCGCGGCAGGAGCTTCTGCGGGGCTTTGGCCATGGCCGGCGGAGCACCGGCCACCTTCATGGCAACGAAAACAAGGAGGACAAAGATCCTCAAAACACTCATGGTAGGCTTATTTGGCTAGGGAATATTACAAGGAAGATCAGGAAGAGGGGAATAGGAGAAGGAGGAAGGGAGCCGGTCCACCCGCCCTGCCGCTGACGAGGTCACCGGGGAGGGCAGGGGACCGGCGGTGGAAGGCGTTAGAAGGTGCTAGGCGGAAGAGGAAGGACGAGGGACTCTACTCTCGCACGATGGCGACTCTTTCGCACGAAGGCGACTCTCCTTGCTTTAATTTATTTGTTTCAGCCCAGTGTGTAAACACTAATATCAACATTTTTCTGGTAGATTGCAATCAATTTTTAAGTAACTAAAAAGGTGCTACCAGGTATGCATTCAAGTGTCGCTTCTGCTTTTTTACTTAATTTCCTCAAGGTGTCCATCTAGAATTGTAGAGTAATTGAAAAGGTGCTTGGCATGTATATGATCTACCAGCTTTTACTCTAAAGAAACTGTGAATGGTTGGATAAAAATGTTGAATCTATGTTGTTAAATTCATTATACAAATATGATGTACTGAGCTTACATATTATTACAGGATGCTTGGTGTGTCTGGATGGTTTTTGGACAATAATCATGTCTTTATAAATGAATAGATGAGATGGTGATTTCACCTATGTTGCTTGTACCAAAATTTGTCAGATTTGAGTGAACTGTGATATTAATAATCTAATCCAAGCAAGTTTGGTGATTCCAATCTCTGGTGTATAGCTAGGTAGTGTCACTACCTCATAGGTTTGTTACCCTAAGCTTGTAGGATCAGAAACTGTAAATAGTAGGGTAAAAATGCTAGATTTTCATTGTTAGATACATGCTAGCTATAACATGTTTACACCCCTAGATTGCCCCTAGGCTCTCATTCAATAGTCAGATTAAAAATTAGTGTACACTTCAAGCTTGTATTTTACAAATCAACATATTTCAAGCTTCTGGTATACAGATATGATGTACTGAACCTACATATTATTCCAGGATGCTTGGCCTATATGATTCTTGAACAATAATCCTATATCTATATATATAAATAATCGTATCTCTATTATAAATGAAATGAAATAGATGAGATGGTGAGCACCTACGTTACTTACCAAAATTTAGTCAGTATTGAGTGGACTGTGATACTAATCCAATGTTCTCTGATGATCCGATCCAAGCAGGTTTGGCAATTCCAATTCAGGCGTGTAGCTAAGGCATCTTGGTGAGCAGCTAAGGTGGTGGTGTCTCAAGGTCAGGGCAATGTCTGGGCATGTAAAGTTTACATGGGAGGTGCCTTCCTGGGCATTCTAGCAAAGCAGTACTTTCAGGATCCTCCTTTCCTGTTCAGAGGTACATCACTGGATGCAACTACATACTTCTTAAACCATGCTTGCAATGACATGCTGGTATGATTGTAAGTCGTGTCTGATCTTTGAATGAATGAGCTTGTCCAGAGGAAAATGCTGTTAGTTTGAATCCAAACAGTTCAATTGCTAAATAAATATTGGTATATGCTTGTATCATCCCAGGTACATACTATATCGACTACTCACCCGCCCGTAGCTTCAAATTGAATAGAAGCTGCCACCTCCATTAACCACTGTGAAGATAGCTAAAGCCTCAAGAACTGGCAACGCTTTTTAAGCATTGCCTTCCTACTTTTTGAATGATGACTTTTGCTGCCTATTGTGTTATGTGTTAGACCATCCCAGAGGCTATTTCCGTTTAGTACCATGGCCCTATACTCTTTTATATAACATTATGTAATTGCATCTTATCTGTATGTATTATTGCCACATCCTATGTCGGACGAACTACTCTCGTGTAGAGTAACCATGTTGGCTACATATCTTCGTCAGTCTGCTACTCCAACATTATGCTCGCAAATGTTTTTACGTGCACTCTATTTCACTAATTGAAGACAAAGGCTGACCAATGCCCCATGCGCGCACAAAAGGACTAAAGTTGTTTGGTCCTACTCCTGCTGCCAGTTTCTTTACAAACATGTTCATAGCATTTGATGCATATCACTTGCATTTGCATGCCCGCAGAAAACCAAAATAGAATGAAGCGGCTGTATGCCTTCTGCAGTATTTAGTTCGAGTTTGGACATTTGCTATCTATGTTGTATCCCTATCGTAATATTTAGTTCCTGTGTGAACATCTGGTATTGTAATAGTTAATATTTGAATATCTAATATCTGTATTGCATTTTCTTTAGAAATACTGCTGCGGCCATTGTTTGCGCGTATGGGCGCGCGCAAATCACTAGTAAGGTATTCAGTGATGCGGCATTGCACAGTGTAGTCATTGATAAAAGGGATTGTATACTTAATGGCGTTTCAAGATCGGACAAAATACTCTCCATAAATCTGAATTTTGGTTACACCAGCTATAAACTACATGAGAATAATCAACATGACTACAGGACAAGTCAAGTGTAAATCAAGCAGCTAAAATTGAAGTGTGGAAGAGAAGAAGTTCAAAATAATGCAAGAAACACATAACAGGTTTCATCTAGGCATACTGCCAACCAATCATACATTTCAACTGGACCGATAATGAAAAGACGGCAGGGAATTATTGATGGTAAACAAAAATAATTGCTCTTAGTTTGAATGGCTTTTTATGAAACTCATGACACATTTTCACACTCTCTTGTCATAGTATTTTCGTGTCCTTCCATGAAGGGGATCCAAAAATAAATCCACATTGACTGGGTTATCTAAGTTCAAATAAGAATGGTAAAAAAGAAGTATTTTCACTTTTTGGTGCAACCATATAGGGGAAGTATGTACATGGTCAGGATCACTGGCCATGTGTTATGCTTGTTGCTCCTCTCAGCAAATGGATTCACCCCATCAATACTCAATGCAAACCTTATATTCCTTCGTTCCTTAGCGAATTCTAGGTATACATGATTGAAATTTTGCCATTACTTGGCATCGGTACAATATAGAAGCTCTCCATCGTCTTTGCACTTGTGGGAAGCATACTAGGATTGCTAGCACATAAATTCGCAATCCTGAAGGATTCAAACAAACCTCAAACAATAAATCACAGGAAGGCACCACATCACCAAAGCAGGGAATCCTTCTATACGTGGAAGTGTCTACTTTGGTGTTAGTGGTTTTTTGAAGTCTTTTGGGTCTTGTTTCACTTCTTCCCGTTCAAATGTGGTAGGCTTCATTCTCTAACATTTTTGTCTTGTACCTACTGGCACCACAATTTGGATAGCTCCCGAATCCTTCATAACCCATACCTCGATATAGCATATACAATGATTCCTACACCTGTGGATATTTTGGACGCTAATAGTCAGTGGACTATTAGCTGATTTGCAAGGTATGTATTAGAAGGCACTTTGTTCTCCTTTGGAATGAGGTTTGCTAGAACATGCAACAACTCACAGAAGCTAGCATCAAACTGACTAAATCAAGCTTTTAGCACCAACAACTGTGCCTTGAATTCTTTTTTTTTTAACAAAGACTCCATCGCTGCCTTCTTTAAGGCCTCCATACCTTTCATAAAAAGAATATTGATGGCTCCAAATAGTATGATGGATATAATCCTGGTAAGTTGTACATCCACCATTACCTTTCCAATTTGAGCTATATGAAAACTATTATAATAATGTGTAACTAAATATATAGGTAAGCTTAAAAAGAATTATCATACTTAGTGTTAATTTTGGGTTCCTTGTGGTGGAACCAACTTGGGTTCAAGTATTCGACTTAGCACGGGCGCTTGTATTTCCTAAATTTATTTCAGCATTTAATGACGTTGTGCTTTTAATGGTAAGCGATATTCTCGTCGACAATGAGGCGCCTATGGTATGCCAGTATATTCTACCAGAGGTGCTCATTGTGTTCGTATGTTCATAGGAACGAATGTGTGTGCGTGTTGAACGTCTACGTTTGTATACTTGTGTATTCGCAAAAAAAAGAACTATATTTTTCTATAAATGTGCATGCCAGTCTCTTATTTTAATAATTTCAACAGACGTTATAGTCACTAAGCAATAATTTAAAATATTCATATGAATAACTAAATAATCCACTTCAGTGAACAATTCACAAACTAAATCTAGATAGCAGTATTCCCCATTATTTTTTATACATTTACATCATTGCATAAATTATGAAATTAATTATTATAATGAGACATGTATATAATGGAAGTAACACTTTGTTTAGATAGAGTAACAAAAACCATTTGTTTTCTCAGTCTCTAAACACAACCATGAAACCCTAGATCTAATTTTGCCTCAAATTAAGAAGTATCCGTTCAAAAAGAGATATGAGAGGTTAGGGATTGAATTACTTCAAGGAAATGAACACCAGAACCACTCTCTTTGTATTTTGTGATTTTTGAACCTCCAAATTCACTACCAAGGAAGGTGGTTCGGTTGTATATTTATGCTCTTGGGAGGAAGTAGTTATAGTTTTTTTATAGGTGGCACACTATGTAAACTGTTAGTGTAAAACATACCCTAGAGGTTTACGTTCTTTAGTGCTTCCTTAAGACAACCACCTATATATTTTTTTAGAGGCGGCTATCTGTATTTGACTGAGCGGTTTTCTTAAGGTAACTCCAAATGTTTCTGTATTTGCTCTAGCTGTTGTTAGCCCTAGGCCACATTTTTTTCTTTGAGTACCTTTCTCCTTACAGACCACGAAGAAAATCAGCAGTGGACACACAATCCTAACTGATATGTCAGCTAAACTTTCTAAATCTACAGCAAGCTGTTGTCTAATCTAGTCTAAATAAATAATGTATCTCTTCAACCTCAACGATGGTTGCCATATGAAAAATCGTGACAGGTGGTCACAATTTTTGTTTTGATTGGTCCTGTCATAGTTTCATTTGGATTGTCGTGCGTATGAACAAAGGACGGATATTTTCCGACCGTATTCGAGACCAAGTTCATTTAAAGATATTTTAATTTGTTTGTATCCAAGTCTAAACATTCAATATTTGATACCATATTTGTATCCGAATACTCAAATCGCATATTTATGATGTCGAAATCCAATTGTATCATATCTAGCATGGTTGACCCATATATCAATCCGAATCTAGATAGAAATATGAAAACAAATATGATATTAGTGATATCCATTCATATCCAATCTGTTTTCATCATTAGTCATGTGATAGTTTTCGGTGAACAGGCCAATCTTTAACACGTTAACAAACCAAATCTTAGCAACATTAATCAGATATTAGAATTACACTCCCTCAACTTTGCTAAAAGATGTTGTTTTGGACCAGGCTTGAATCAAAAATTTTGAGAATATAAATTATGAATAACTTTTAAATTATTGAGTTTAGAAATGTGAAAACCATATTATTAGAAATATATTTGTTTTGAAATATATTTTCATAAAAATATACATCACTTTTCAATAAATATTTTTATATATAAAAATGAAATATCAAATTATGCTTTACAGACGTTTAGCTGTCTAAAACATCTTTTTAGAAAACTAGAGGCGGTATATTTTATAGGTCATTAAAAGGGTCACGGATTGGGCTAAGATACAACAAGCTATAAAACAAGGTGTTTCCCATAACTACAATGACTAAGAGAATTCAGGTTTTCCTAGATATTAGCAAAAGGACTTACAAGAAATGTTTTCGCTCTGCAAGTGACATGTAATATCCCTAAAAATCCAAACACCAAAAATTATAATCAACAAAAATTTTTCTAAAATAACCTATGAATGTCGAGTGTCCCGTAAAAAATCATCCAGTAGTTGCACAAGTAGCACCTAATGTTAGTTGAGCATTTGTATTTTAATTACAAGTTTGATTTGGGTCTTGTTTGATTTTTATGTAATGAATAATAAAATCAAACAACATTGTTATTACATGTATATATATAAGTATGACTAACCACAGACATGGCTTTCAACACCACGAGACCCTAGGGGACCCACCAAGAGCATGTCTTGGTCACTAACCTTTTTTTTCTAACAAGATCAAGGCATGATTTGGTTTAGGGAATAGAAATAGAATTAGAAAAAGATTTAGAGAAAAGGAGGAAAAAGAAAAGGCCAAAGCAGCCCAGCCGGCCGGACCGGCCCAGCAACCATCAGGCTCGGCCTGCAAGCCCCGCCTACAATCCTAGCGGCCCGCACCTGCACTCCGCGGCCCAGCAAGCAGCTCGGCCCGCTTCGCCAGCCACCCAACCTGCTACCCCGCGCGCCCGGCCAGCCCAGCCGCTCGCGCACACCCCCCGTGGCCCGTCTAGCCAACGCGGCCCATGAAGCCAGCCTGCCTTGCCCCGGGCCCGCATGGCCTGCCCAGCTTCCACGGCCCGCAGAGCCAGCGGCCTAGCATGGGCCTGCCAGCGTCGCCCACCCGCTCTCAGTCTCTACTGTGCGGCCCCCGCCAGTCAGCTGCTTTGTTTGCCATTTCTGCTCACCTGGCCGTCTTGTCCGACGGCCAAAAATGGCAGCGCCGCGCCGATGCCGTTCACCCCACGCCGCACGCTCGATGCCGTCCGTTGCACGTTCATAACCTCCGAACCCTAACCCTAACGCGCCCTGGCCGTCAGTTTGCCTCGCCACATCGCCGCTGTTCAAAGCGCATCTTTTCCCTAAGTCATGGCCGCCAGTGCTATAAAAAGGGGGAGCATCCGGCCACTAGATTTTCCCCCAAGCCAGCCGCAATCTTGTTGGCCACCTTACCTTGCCCGCTGAGCCGAGGAGGAGAGGAGAGGAAGGAGTTAAAGGAGGCGGGAAGGAGCAGGAGCCCAATAGGAGCACAGCACCGCCGCCGCCGTCCATCCGCGCGCCGGAGGAGCCCCGGCAACCCCGTACGACTACGCCAGCCGACGCTGCTCTGCTTCCAGTTCCCCACACACACCTTCTCCGAGCGCAGCCGCCACCGACACGCCACGTAGGTGAGACCGCCGTCACTCTCGCCCTGCTCTGCCATGGCCGCCGCTAGAGCTCTGCCGCGTTCCCACTGCTCCGTTCATCTTATCGTTTCATTAGCTCCTCCATCCTCTCCGCCGTAGCATAGAACGCCTTGATGGCAAGGTTTAGGAGCCGGCATAGACCCCAGTGGGGCCACGCAGCTTTGCTGGCCCTGGTCTCCCCGGACTCCGGCCGTCGGAGCGCCGCCATGGCTCTCGCAGCCACGCGCGCCCCGCTGTGCCCCGATAGCTGCGCTAGATAGGGTTTTGGAGCTCCAAGCTGCTCCAATCAAGAAGAGGAGGTGAAGATGGAGGCCGATTTCAAGCGTAGCCAGAGTTCGCCGCTGCCGTCGGAATCCGTCCGCCGTCGCCACAACCTCGCCGCCATTCCGGAGTTCCCAGGTTCAATTAGAGCGCTTTGCCTCCCACGCCTTGACCTCACGAGCCCGTTGCGCGAGTCGAAGCTGTCTCCCGTGCACCATAGCGCTTTGCAACCATGGCCTCGCCGTCCGCCGCCGTTGTCGCGCGCGGGCCAGCGAGCCAAAGAACTGCGGCCCCGCTTGGACTCCACAGCCGCCCTCGCACCGGCACCGCAAAGCCATAGCGCACTCCCGAGCCGCTCCCCGCGCGCCCCATCGCCCCACTGCCGTGCCTCAGTCGTCCAACGCTGCCGCGGCACATGTGCTGGCGAGCTGACATACCCCGAGCACGCTGCACCTCCCCTGACGCGCCCCTTGTGGCCTAGCCAAGCTCTAGCCCCGCCTCGCCTAGCCTAGTACGGCCGGGGCCGCCGCGCCGTTCACCGGTGGTGAAGTCCCGCCGTGCCTGGCCGCGCGAAGGAGAAAGGGGATTTTCCCACGTGTGGACCGCGTCCACCACGTGTCCACGCTGGACCAACCATGGCATGCTACGTGCGCCCTCTGTCACTGGTCCACCATGGACCGGTTTCACGAAGAACAGGCCATAGACTCGGCCCATTAGTTATCCAGCCCGCCACGTGGCCCTGTCCTAGCCTGACATATGTTGGGCCGGGCCGGCCCAACCCTGCCCAAATCCGGCCCTGCCTAGGCCCGCCGAGGCCCAGTTCTGGCCCGTCACCATTGACGGGTCAACGTTGACCATTGACCTGATCTCACCTGTCATTGACCATTAACCTGGGACCCACCTGTAAGCCACCGGTTGACCTGGCCCCACGCGTCAGTGCTGATGTCAGCATGACATCAGCATGACGTCAGCCCTGATCCCAACTGTTGCACCCGCAGTGCCACGTGGACCAATAGGAGGCTGCCATGTGTCGCGCTATGATTTAACTGGTCCTTTCTCTTTTTCAGAATATGATTTAATCTTATAAAATTCATAACTTCTTCATACGGACTCCGAAAATTATGAACCAAGTGTCCAAATTTTAAAATAATGAGCTCTACATCATAGGCTTATGTATGATTGCATTTGGAGTTATTGGATTTCAATTGGTTCTTTGTGATTGATCTATAGGGGTCACTTCCGCGATCATTATGTCTCCATTTCAGATCCTGCGAAGGAGTTGTCCGAGGAGGAGGACTAAGGAGCACGCCAAGGACTTGAGTGATAGCTGCTCAGGTGCCACACCCCACCCAACCTCATAGAATTCTATTACGCATGGCATAATATCTAGTTTGCTAGTGCTCTATTTATGAATATCACCTGATGATAGGTTGCATGGTAGAATTGCTTGATGAGCTTTTACCTTTTCGCAATCTGACCCCTGCACACCTGCTGATAGGCTAGACGCATGTTTATTTACTTATGATGCTTTAATTCTACTACGTTTATATCTGTGATGTGATGTGTGGTGGAGAGTATGGTATGGTATATGGTTAAGGCACGTGGTGCCACTTTACTCGGGGAGAGTGCTGCGTGTGTCTTGGCTGTGTGGTGAGGGTTTGAGTCGATCGGACAGGATTCTACGACGAGCCTTGAGGGCGAGTCTTGCCGGGGGTGTGTTCTGGGCATCCCTATGAGAGGTATCTGTGGCGGATACATTGTGAGGTTTATGGTGATCCCGGAGGTGAGAGCCTTCGTGAAGCGAAGCCCCGGGTAGGAGGTGTTGTTTTAGCATGGACTATTTTAGTCCCTATGAGAAGATAATCGTGTCTAATCCCCTAAGGACCTGATATCTCTTGAGAACCGAAACCTTAGGACCTACGTGCTCACCGCTCGCCCCTGAATGGGCGGGGGATGGATGTCTAACTAGTTAGGACGATGCCACTACTACTAGGTTGTTAGCAGATAGTGTCGGGAGGTATGGGCGTTTGGGACCCACACCCTCCTTAAAGCCGCATAGTTACATTTGTGGCCCGGATAACTACGCCTCACCGTCTCAGTGTGCCGGTGGTATTTATCTAGGATGTCCCAGTACTGAGTGGTAGGGTGGCATCGCACCGGTTAGAAAACAGCCGAAATCAGCCTAGGCGGAGCGCACCGCCAATGATGGTGATCTTGTGGTTACGGGGTACACGCTCTGCAGAGTTTTGAATCTATATATAGTCCGCGGCCTCGGTATGGCCTTTCCCTCGACCTACGCTTCTCGGGAGTAGTGAGATGAGTCCTTCTATTCTCCCCCTGGTGTTACCCTTTCGGCTGTGAGCTGCTGAGACAGGCTCCGAGAGGAAGTTGGACCTGTCGACTGAGTGCGAGAGTGTGAGATGTGTGTGATGGTGATGGGATGGGATGGATATGTGGATTTGATGGGTTAAAACTTGATGAACTATATTTATAATATTGGTCACTACTTGCATAGAAAACCATAGCCATAAATTAGGCCTCTTTGATTATATCCTCTGCATTCACCAAAAACTACATAGCAAAAGCAAAGCATAGGGTGAGAGATGTGGCTAGTACAAATTATACTAAAAATTTGGATTTAGGTTTGGATGATGGCTTGTCGACGCCCCTGAAGGACGAGAGGATTAGACGCTCTCGTGCCTACGCTCAAGATGGTGCAAGACGACGCTTCCGTGATATCCCGTCTACTTCCATAGCTGTTCTGGATGCTAGATACTCTGATGATTTCGCTATGTGGCGATATAATAGATTTATGTAAACCCCTCTATTGTACTTTTTTATTCGATATATGGCTTTATAATCAACTGTTATCAGATAATTGATTGATTTGACCTCTTGAGTTATCATTATATTCTTTATTCTGTGTATTTTTCCTTCGTGAAAAATCAAGGATAGTTTCGCGACAGATAGGCTGTAGTCAGTCATCGAGCCAACCACAGGAGCCTGGATACGGATGCCTGAACAAGGCACTTGGAGTAAATGAGTCTAGAGCTCTAGAACAGCAGCACTGGTTCTGGTCACTTGCCGCCGGTGGAGGTGACGAGTGGGTTTGCTCCGGTGACGACTGGTCAGGCGCTTCTTTCTGGTCATGCATATCTTCTTCCATGGGTGCAAGTGCAGCTTGAAACCTTTTCACCACATTGGCTTCAGGAAAGATGATATGATTCCTTGCAGGAGTTTGTTTCGGTGACGAGTGGGTTTGCTCAGGCGACGAGTGGTCAGGCGTCTCTTTTTGCTCAGGCATATCTTGATCCATGGGTGCAGCTTCAAACGTTTCCACCACATGGGCTTCAGGAAAGATGATATGATTCCTTGCAGGAGTTTGTAGTTGCCTTACGATCTCATGCTTTCTGTTAAAAAAAGGTTAATAAAATTCGGTAACGCTGGAGGGCAAAACAGAGGTAACGGGAAAAGAGGGGTAATTAAGCATATGAGTGATGAAGGTACGGAAATTAGCATACATGCAGAATATCAAAATTCGATCCGCTGGAAGCATGTTCTTCCACGCCCTTCGCATGGCATCCTTGGGACCCTTCTTCGGTTTGAAGAGGATATTACTGCAAAAAAAGGTATACGAACTGTTAGGAAAAATTCTCCTGCATATATACATCTCCAAGTGTATGTAGATCATGTGAAACAGACCTTGGCAAGCACTTCCGGTGGTAAACAGTTGGGCAGCGTCTGCAGACTGCAAACTGCATACTCTTATCATTCTTATTCTCTACTTCCTTGCACACAATACATTCATGCATTGGACAAGAGAATCCCTCTCCGGCAGCTACGTGGAGCTCAAAAAGTTCTTGCCTATGGTGGCTATCTGGGTATAGCATTTGAGCAACACATTTTGGGTGGTAAAAGCGTGCACAATCGCCATGCTCACATTGGAAGACCTGAAAAGCAATGCAGAAATCAGAATTAGATCCAGGAAAAGGGATTCTTTCCCCTTGTTTTTTACACTCTGTTTCACCTCTTGAACAAAAGTTCAAAGGATTCAGCAAGACATGATCAAATTAATTTATCTGAAGCCTTTATTTGAGAAGGAAATTATCAACTTATATGCCGTGCTCTCTTACCTCAGGTTGTGATAATGTGTCAGTTTTATCTGAAGACCCTAACGATCCACAAATGAAACACTGATGTTGCTTGTACCGGCAGTTTTTGCATATAAAATCTTCCTTCTCGATTATGTTCTGAATAATCAATCAATGAGAAACATGGAGAAACTCTGTCAAATTTAGAGATATACAAAAGTCTAATAAACTTGTCAAAGAACGTTGGTAACTCAAATACAAGGCATACCTTTGCCTCTTCCACAGTTAGCCCAAGTGTTTTGATGCAATCATGTATGTCATCGAGGTGGAAAGACCTCTGACAATTGCCTTCGCAGCTGAAACGAAAAGGGATATATTAATCTTAAGCATGGAACTGATTCCGTTCATGTATTGCTGCAGAATATATTATATTTATCCAAGTAAAGGATAGGAAGTATATCTGTGAAACTTCACAATGGGTACACTTACCAAGTTAGATCACCACTATCGTCACAAATTGCACAAACATTCTCTCCCTGCAACGACAAGAGAAAATTAATCCTAGTTCCGTCAAAAGATAATAACCACACAAAAAAAGGATAGAAGAAAAGTAAACTTGTGTATATGTGGTGATCTTTGTGACAGAACCGACCATGCCATATTCAGGCCTTACAACCGCGTAACCCGTGGTCCCCCATCTTCACCAATGCGATGCGTACAGCAGGTCGACTCCCGGCCCAAATCAAAATTAGGCTTCGCGGTCGGAACGACTTATCCTTCCAGCTAAATGTGAGGCATAAATTCAATATGACTTGAGGACGTACAATGGATGGGGTCCTAGTTCGACACAGACGGGATAAACCACATTGAACCTCCAGTTCATTCTCAACTCCCATCCCGTCCGATCTCGATTTATTATCTCCACATGGTTATCCAAGATAACAATGTATTCAACCATTCCGAGTTATCACCTATAACTCACGGATGACAGAAAATCACCCGATTTCTACCGATCTAGTTAAAGCAGGGCTAAGCATATAATCGTACCTGAACCTAACAGGGTTGAAGTATAACAGTGGCGAGGAATATAAGTAATGCAGCAACGGTATAAAACAACGCCTATAACTTAATGCAGCAAACAAGTAAAGGACTCAAGTTAGATATTTTGCAAACCACAGGGAGAATGCTCCGGGGCTTGCCTTTCAGGAAAGCGCTTGGCTGGTGGTCGGGACACTCCGGAAGATCAGCTTCGGGATCCTCTTCTGCTGCTGCTTCCCGAACCAAAGCTTCATGTTGGCCTTCCTCTCCTCGTGCTCCGGGAACTACCGTTTCGAGCTCCGATGATCCTGTATGATGCATAGTGCGTATGAATACCGTGCATACATATAAATACAATGCTGAAGGAGATGGTGAATGAATTCTCAGCTAAGATGAATGATATGATATTTGAAAACATGTATGATAAGCACATGTCATCTGCATTCTCTTCTACCGACAAATCTTCAAATAGGCCTCGCATTACAATTTACTTGCACACTATAAGAAATTATAACAACCATTATTTTGCACACTACACTCTACTGAACCACAACCAATAGCAGATCATACATATCATGAATAGCATAAAAAGCATTTTTACACACATGAAATGATAACTCTAAAGCATTATTTATAAATGAAAGAAATCAGGGTATAACTACAACATGACTTTAGACTACTCAGAAAATTCTGTAAAAATTACAGAAGCTTAACAATATCAAATAAAGACTACCATAAAATTTTTAAGTCAAAACATTAAGCACTTTATCCTGCACAAAAATGACAAGACAGCATAATTTCAGGAGCATAAAATACTTTATACATAAAAGTATATCAAACAATAGATCTCAGAACATAATTAGCTCTAGATTGACATAAAAACACTCTTCAAAAAGTTTCATGCACAAATTCCTTATATTTTATTTATTATGAATTATTTATCATCACATGAAAATAGCCACCATAACTAGACAGAGCAAACTTTCCACATGACATAACCTCATAACATTTTTCACAGATAGAGCATGACATAAGAAGACTAACAAACTTGGTCTCACATTTTTTTGAGCAACAGAGAATTACTTATGCATTTCCTAAGATAAAAGCAATTAATAGAGATAAATAAAGCTATATAGAAAAGTATCACAAATTCCACATTTCATATTTTTCATGCATAGATCATCTCATAAGAAAAATACTGCAAGTTGAACCAACTCATTGATGAAAAATGAGCAAGTTATGAATTTCTAAAGCTTTAAACAAAATCTGAAATCAATTCTAGAAAAGAAAAAGGAAAAAGCACTTTACACCGGGGACCCTGAGATTTCCAGAAACTAACCGAGCCCTAATAGGTAAATCCCTGTGTCTGGCAACTTTACACTCAAGTCCAGGAAAGAACAGGAATCATGCCCGAGGTCCACGCGGCGGGGGATGGTCGTCGGCGTCGGGATTCCTCGCCGACGGCGAGGTCTCCGGCCGAGCCACGGTTACCAATAGACTCAACTCGTAAAAGCGGGCACATTGGTGTAAAAGAAGCAAGAAAACATTGGCGTTTCGACCGACGGCGACGCACAGCGGCGGACGGCGGTGAGGGTTGACGGTACGCCGGCCATCTCGGGCCACGGCGGAGCAAACGGACCAGCCTAACAGCTCTAGCAGACCAAGACGGTTAAAACAGACCAGATCAAGTGATGAATGGATGGCCGGAGCAACGACGGCACGGTACGCCGGCGAGCGGCGGCGTGAATCCACGACGGCGGATGGTCAAATTCGTCAGGCTCAGACTCTAATCGACCTCATAAACTACTCCAATCGACCCTACTCGAGCAGACGGACACGATGCACTAGTTAATTGAGGGAGAGAGGGATTGCTGGGCACGGCAGACCGCGCGGCGGTCGGGCGGCCATGACCAGCGAAGGAGAAGGTGGTCGATTCGACCTCTACCTTGGGTCTCGGTGGCAGGAAGGGTGCGCAGGGTGTGGCTAGCGTCGAGGCGGAGCGATTGGCGAGTCCTCGGCAAAAAGTGTCAGGACTGTGAGGTGTGGTGGCGTGCGAGCTCTCAGCGGCGGCAATGGCGGGGCGACGTCCGCGTGCTCGGGCTCTGGTGGAAGATGAAGGGCAAGAGCGCGTCTGGTGACGGAGAAGAGAGGGAGGGAGAGACTGACGCGGTCGGGGCGACTTGAAACGGCCGCTCGGGCTCGGACCGAGGCAGCGCGGCGTCGGAGCTCTTCGAGCGCGTGGCAAGCATGCGGGCAGAGCGGGGCCGAGCGGACGCGAGTGGCGAGCTGTGGGACCGGGCGAGCGCGGTGCGGCGGATCCGTGTGCGGCGCTCGGGTGCGGGGTCGGAACAGCGGGCAGCGGCAGCGGCCCGGCGTACGGACGCCACGCGGCCGGCGTCGGGTCGGACAGCGTCACGAGGAAGAAGAAGAGAGGAGGAAGAAGAGACTGTGCGGTGGGTCCCACTGCGCCAAGATTCGTGCAGACTTGATGAACCCCATATTCTCCAAAATAATCTGAATTTGGAGAAACTTATAAAAGATGAAATGTTCATTTTGATGAGTAGAACATTTTACTTTTAAACATCAAAACCTAATTCTGCCTAGAATTTAAATTTCAAAAATAGGGATTTAAAATTAAAAGAAAATCATTTTTACATACTGTTTTTGACAATTTTGACCCATTTCCAAGCCTTTTCATGAAATGACCCCAAAATATATTTTGCTCCAAATAATTTTCTCTACAAACTTCATTTAACACTCAACCTCAAACAAGCAACCCTTCATATAGTTCTAGTTCAAGTCAAGGTAAGCACATATTTAAACTTTGTCATTTCATGTAACAAAAATGATGCAATTGAGATGGTTATGCTCATAAAGTGCAATATGATGCATGCTTAACACCAGAGTGTTACAATCTTGACGTGCTTCAACTTATTTATTTAGCCAATAAGCATACTAAGTTTTCGTGGAGATTAAAAATATTGAGCAAATCGTACTCCAAATTTACTTCTATATGTTTGCAATAGAAAAAGAACTAGATGAGCAATGAGGATGTGGCGCAAACAGGAGTTTTAAACATAAAAATTTTCTCTGCAGGTTTGGGCCGGAATCCTGGCACATATAGAACATAACACATACTGAAAGAACTTGTTAAAACATGACAAAGCAAAGTAGTAAACCCTAACAAACCTTGTTCTCCTGTCCTGCTCCTGCTGCCTTGAGCAAGTTCCTCCTTCGCTTGATCTCACGAGCCTTGTTCAGCCTCCGGAGCTCCTCCGGGGTCGCCTTCTTGCGAGCCATGATTTCGTCCAAGAATGGAGGCCGGCGGGGCTCGGTCGGTCTCGGAGCTACTATGCCGCAGATGTTCGTCGGATCTCGAGAGTCCCTGCACACAGGCAACAATATATGTTCAGGTGACTAGCTAAGAAGGGAGGGTAATCGAGCCGGATACAGAACGAGGGATCAACTGATCTAACGGAGGGAACAGGCGTTCCATACCGACGAACGACGGAACCAACCAACCAATGCAGGTGGACCCAACCCGATCCAGACTCCAGGCGGCGGCGGCGGCGATCAGGGTATGGTTTGGACCACGGCGGTAGAGCGGAAGCGGAGGCGACCGGCGGGATTCAGGAACCGAAAAACGCAATATGGGCCGCGGTAGAAAAACGCAATATGGGCCGCGGTCTACGCAAACGCAAGTCGGCTCCGTGTACCGACTTGAATATATATCGTCTATTCAGGTGCGCGCGGATCCGTCACGGATTCAAGAAGGCCGTAGGACGGTCGGAGGAGCTCCGAAGCTGAATCGAGGAGTCGATAAAAATATACTATAAAGAATTGATTCCATGCGGACGCATCCGTACATAGTATACATGCATCGCATGGCCATGCCATTTATACTAACAGTGTAAATTATTATATTCTTGTTTTTCTTTTAGAAAAATACTATTTTGCTTCCTCATCCCAGCATATCATCTCCCTTCGCTACGTAGAATTTGCGCAGCGGGCGTTTCTGGTTTACGGTGGCGGGCACGGGTGTCCGCTTGTGGTGCCACGTCACGGTAAATTCGGGCGGCACGGCAGCGTATTAACCGCAGCGGGCGTCTTACGTTGCCCACTGCGGTAAATCGCTTTACCGCAGCGGGCCCTTTAGGCCGCCCGCTGTGATTAAGATTATTAACCACAGCAGGCACCTTACGCCGCCGTTAACAATTTTGGATTTAAAAAATAAATAAAAGAATCATTTAACAGAATTATTTTCAGATTTCAGATATTAAACAGAATTCAAATATGAAACATATTTCAAATATGAAACGGAACTTCGTATATATAAAGCATCATCCATATACAAGACAAGATATTGTTCTCCGTACATGAAACCGACGAGTTTGTTTGAGTTACATATGAAGGTCGAAGTAATCAAAGTCTACGGGCCACTTGTAATCTGTTGGACGTAGCTCGGTGTCCTAACGCCTGAGCCTCTCGTACTTGGGTTCGTACGCCAAGGGATCATCCTAGTCGAAGAATGGTTGTCCCTCGAGCACGTATTTGTCTAGGATGAACTAGCAGATGTCCTTTTTGACTTGCTTGAAGTATCTCCTTGGGTCGTTCGGTGTTTCGGACCTTCAACCTTTGATTCCATCCTTGAGCCTCTTCCAGCTTTCGATGTACTCCTTGCAGTCTCTCAGGTACTGCAGGCGTACAAGCCACATGCAGTTGATCCATCAGGTTGTTTGGCGCACTGGACGATCCATACACAAGGCTTTAGAACATATATGTATGAGAAGCATGATTGAACCTTTGAACTACGTACCGGGAAATCGCGTCGGATTTTGATGTGGTCCGTCATCTTCTCCTTGCACTTTTCCTATCTTAGGTCCCAGCATTCAGGATCCTTCACGTACTTCCTATAAGCCCTGCACGAAATGTACTAGTGTTAGCAATGACGATATAAATATGTATGATAACTGTAAATGATGAAAAAGATCATTGACTTACACTTTCAAGCAATCTTCAAAGGCCTTGTACCCTTTTTTGTCGCCTACCCTCAACGAGTCTAATACGCAGGCCCTTCCATATCGAGGATAGATGATAAACAAAACCTAGTGTCTCGCAAGGCCCGTGCTGCACCATTGAAATCAAATATAGGTTAGGTCGATGAGAAAGCATGATCCTAGCCACTTATTAACTCTACGGTCATTTTTTAACTTACCCAAAGTAATAGGCAGCCATGATACGGCGTGGCCCATCCTCTTTGAGCTTCTTCATTACAAAGTATATGTAGTCTGACACATCCTTCTTGTTCTTTCTCATATTCTCCTGATATCTCTTTTCTCTCTCCCGCGCCGTCAACTCTTTATTCTTTAGCTTGTAGCCCATGATGGTTCTCTCATTAATATGCATTGGAGAGAGGTAGAGAATAGGATGGTGCCTTTTCGCGCTTACGCTGGCCGACATCCTGCAAGGACAAGTCATCGTGGCATAATAAGTACGGAGTTGCCGCATACCAATGCAGAGATCTATGAAATTAAGTTGCAAGTCATCACTTACAGAGAGAAAAGGGTGGGTTGGACGATGTCAAGGTTCTCTTCGTTCAGCAGCCTATACATGTCTTTGAAATCCACTGGGATACTAAAATCTTCATCGTTCAAGTGGAAGGCCTCCATGGGAATCCTGATGTTGAAACTTTTCATTCCTCTTTTCAACGCCTCCATGTACCACAGATGGAACTTCCTTGTATCCCACTTGTTTTCTTTGAGCAGCCGCAGCCTAGTTAACATGAACTTGCCACACTCGAAGTGGCCAGGGCAGTCATCCGACGAGGGAAACATATGATGAGGACCATCAGGTGGCCTGGAAGAACAGGGATGCAAGTGATAGTATCATTTCATGGGGTAGAAATGAGAATTGAATGCTATGCTCGACTATAATGTACCTTTCAAACGTAATCGAGTACGGGAGCTGTTTGGTGATCAAGCCCGTGCTCGCCTCCGATCCTCCTTGTTGGCTCTCTGTAACAGACGGTGTCATGCTCGGCTGGCTTGCCGGCGTCGTCTTGCCCCCCACCTTGTTGGTGGGGCTTGGAGGCGTACTTCTTGGAGGAGGTGGAGGTGAAGGTGGGCCGCTCGTGCTCGGCAGGCTTGCCGGCGTCGTCTTGCCCCCGGTACTGACCCTGAATCCCCGCCTCGTTGGTGGGGCCTGGAAGCGAACATCTTGGAGGAGGGGGAGGTGGAGGTGGCCCGCTCGTGCTCGGCTAGCTTGCCGGCTTCGTCTTGCCCCCAAATGGTACCCCTGAACCCCCCGCCTTGTTGTTGGTTGGGCCCGAAGGCGGACTTCTCAGATGAGGAGGAGGGCTCATGCCTCGAGGTGCACCGCCACTAGGGCCATTGTCATCCCCGGGGGACAAGATCCTACAATGGAGGTCGGCGTCGATGTTGGCGTCTCCTCCACGATCTCAATGCCGTCCTTACACCATAAGATTTCTTCACATTCCACGGACCCAAGGATTTGGACTTGTTTTATATGGGGAAGATCTATTTCATACTCCACATGATCTGGGTGAATCCAACCTGGGGTCACAACGGTGTAGTTGTCGGGGATCTGGCCTTGGTACACTTCTGGGCGTAGTGGTGCAAATGTACCGATCCCTCGGCCACGACAATCTTCTTGCTCCTGCCGAACGGAATCGTGAGCCGTACGCGCGTCAATGTCTCGATCTCATCGATCGGCCGCCTTGGGCGGTCCTCGAGCAGAGGCACCATCTGCCCTTGTGGAGCTTGAGGCACTGGAACGCCATCCTGGCGTAACATATGGTTCCTCATCGCCACCATCTCTGGATCATTGCTCATGAATGCTTCCTTTATCGAGCTTTTGATCATATCGGACATTCCTTCATCGTAGCCTTTTTTATAGATGTTCTCCTTGTACCTTTGCCTCGACTTGAATGTGGAAGCGTCGGATTGCCACGAGTCCATCGCGCTCCAACTCATCTTGGACTGCACTCCACGCACGCGGCCGCGGTGCTCGAGGGTTCCTAGGCTCACGGTAAGCAGGTCATGTCCCCTGCGAACCTCGAAGCTCCCCTTGTCCTTGGATGCCTCGATGAGAGCCTTCTCCACCTCCTCGAACCTGGGCTAATTGAACTTGGTCGCTCCCTCCTTGAGCTTCTTTGGAATTCGAGCTCTGATGAAGTCCTTGCCCCTAGGATCGACGCCCTCGTACGGATCTGGTTCCCCGGCCGCTATTATAGCTTCTTCCTGCCTTTTCCACTCTTCCCTCTTACCGGTAAACCCAGTCATGCCCAAGTGGTGGGGATACTTGTTCTTCTTTGCGAGCTCACTGAACTTGGCACTCTTTTCCTTCGCTTCTTCTGTCAATCTCATTTTTTTGAAAGTCTCCCACTGATGCTCCTTGATGAAAGTGTACCTGCTACATGGATTCTTCCCCTTGTTCAACCAATCTCTGGTTAGCGCTGACCTGAAGTTCTGGAGCGATGTCCCCATGACATGCAAGACCTAGTCTCTGCACTTGACCAAATCAGCATTCTTCGGATAGTTGAACTTTTTTATAACCTTGTTGCTTCTTGCCCCTGGACCTGGATGAGTATGGGAGTTGCATTCCCATACTGATATAGCTAATATGAAATGTTCACATCTTCGTATTGACTGTACGCAAAATTTACAGATCAGGGGAGACATTCTCATATGCTTGATCTGAGAATAAGCTTATGAAACATATTATCATTGTTACATGAACAGGAGTTTATACCATTGGATGTAGGAGTAGTGCTATCAGTTCCCCCAAAATAGTGAAAACGCAAGATGGAGGAACATGTCCCCAACTGTTGAGATAGGTGCTCTGTGATGGATCTATCGAAGTCTCCTTTCACTAATAAAATCACTACAAGAGGTTAGGCCTTCTATGACTAATTGATTGTGACAATTACAACTTTTTTTCTTGTCATGGTAACCCTTCTGTGACACACTAATGACAAAACAGCTATAGTCATTGAATCCCTATCACATTCCCCCCTCAGTGACTAACAGACTCAATTGTCATTAATCTTAGTGACAATTGCATGTTTGTCACCTAGCTATGACCATAGTATTTGTCACTATATTTGTCATAATACATTAGATGAGATGTTGACAAGTGTCTAGTAAACTCAATTAAAAATAAATAAGTTAGACGTAGGGATAATAAAGTTATTAAAATGTAACTTACAGTTTTGAACACCGGAAGGATTAATCTTTTTGATAGAATTTGTCAAATTATAATACTTTGACTTAGAACAACACAAATATCCCTATTTCGTACCCGTGATAGTAACAATTATAAAAACGTGGCAGAATTGTGCTGCCCTGACCTAGCACTTTATAATATTCTCTAGCCTTTATTTATAGTTGGATGTCAGTATGTCACTGTCTCCCGAAAACAAGTGTTGCACGTGAGCCAGCATTCTGACACATTCTCATCCTCTATTTTTATTTAGGTCCTGTTTAGTAGGGATTTTATTTGAGCTTCCTCACTGGCTTAATTAAAAACCCTGCCAAATGTGTGTAATTTTTTTAGAATCACGTAGTACAACATAAACGTCCACCACCGGTGGTGGGCCTACCTTGATTCAGGGGTATTCAATTGAATACCCAAACCTCTTGATAAAAAAACATACAGATACTATATATACATATATGTATGTATATCGGAAAAACAAAAATACATTCAAAACGAACACATGTACTAATTTCCACGCGTTCTCCACAGTTGCTTCACATTGCTTCTCGTGGACCCATCCAGCCTCAAAATGGATCCGATGTCCTGACAAACCCTGTCCACGCTCTGTCTCCACTATCATCGTGCGATGATCCGAGTGCCTCGGGTCACCATTAGTGAAAAGTCGGGAAATAATCTCGCCCTCCATTCCCCATCCACTACAACCCAATCCCCTGATTTTGGTGTAAAAATTAGAGGTACAACAGTGTATGTGACGAAGAGCAGCCAAGCAGATAAGAGAAAGTAAAACATGGTACCATATAAAATTAAAAGAATTATTCTATAGACAACCATGAGATTACTACTGTATATATGTCTTGGCTCTTATAAATAGAATTATAACCATGCATATGGCTCAACATTGCTCATATAGTGGTACCTGCAATTTTATCTGCATGCTTCAATGCTTGCAAGAGCTTTGCTGCAGTAGGGTTGTTCTCATCCTCCTTGTAATAATCTACCATTGGATCTGCAGATGCCTATGCATCTGTGCCTAACTTGATTGTTTGCATAAAAGCCAAACTCTCTTCTCTCCTTCATGTTAAAAAAAAATTGCTTAATTGGCTATAAAGCCTATAGCCCTTGCTCTAAAGTTCCCGTCAGCCACATAATTCCAGTTGGCTCCAGGCATCAGAGTTTTTCTTTTTTTCTGAGCAGAATCAGAGTTTTTCTTTTGAGAGGATCAGAGTTATTAAAAGGCCAAACCAGGAAAATGAATTGGGCCGATGGTTAAAGGCCTGGGCCATTGGGTGGCATCCGACTCCGACCGATAGCGCCTTGCGCCGCTGCGGGGCTATATATCTGGAGGGGCGTCGTGTCCATCCCCTTCCATGTCCAAAGCCGATAGTTAAAATGACAACGGGTACCGGATACCCCAATACTTGACGGGTTTTACCCGATAAGGAGGCGGGTATGGAAGAAATTTTATACACATGGGTATGTTATTGGGTGAAATATTGTACCCATCAGGTATGGCGGGTACGGGTGTGGAAGTATACTACCCATACCCGCATACCCGTGGGTAAAAAATACCAGCACAAATAAATAGCAAGCCTTGCATTTTTAGTCCATATAAGCATGTAACCCATAAATTTGGCCCATATAAACCTATATTTTTGTGCATGTGAATGTTAAACTCAGGTATATTATCGGATATGGAATACCCATCGGGTAAGAATTACCCGTCGGGTACGAGTATGGAATACATTCCTTACCCGTCAGCTTTCGCGGGTAACCCGATGGAATGGATTTTTACCTAGCGGGTGGGGGTATGGGTGGCCAGTACCCATCGGGTACGTACCCGTTGCCATCTTGAGCCGATAGTCGCCGCTCCATCGTCGCCCCAGTCTAGATCGAGAACAAGAACTCCGTTCATTTTGAGAGGGAGCGGACAGGTTAGGGCACGATGATTGTGTTCACTGCAGATTGCGACAGGGATCTCAAGCGGGAGGAGGCGGCCGCGTCAATGGCCCTGCCGGTCGGAGCCACAGCGGAGCGAAGATGAAGGAGGCCGTCGCATCAGAGTCTGCTGATGGTGCCCTCCGCAAGGAGAAGGAGGCTGATAGCTTGTTCGAAGAGGGTGAGATGCTGAGGCTGAGGGAGGACTTCTGGGAGGCGGAGGGTCTTGGAAGGACAAGCTTGTCCCGGGGCGTTGGATCGCTATTTGAAGAGGAAGCAGGCCATGCCCACTGTCGCCGGCAAGAAGAAGAAGGTGGTCAGGGTAATTTTGCCAAACAATTGCATCGATTACATTAAGGAAAATCCAGACATGATGAGAGAACTCTCTGACGAGGAGATGGCCGAGTGTCTCGAGTGTTTCCGTCAAAAGTATGCCATTATCAAGGTCATCAATGCTAAGAACCGCGCAAATCAGCAAGCCCTCATGGATCAATACCGAGCTTTTGGCTTTGCCTATGACGAAAAGGAGGTCACTAACGACGAGGAGGACGAGGCGCGGTGGTGAAGAACTAACTAGGCTGGAAGCAGGGGCAGCCTTTTTTTCTTTTTGTTCAAGGAGCCTGTGTTTAATTTGTCCAAGATACCAAGAGTAAACTAACCTACTGTAAAAAAAATATCATGTATTTTTGTTGTCGTCTTGAACCCTATTTGCTACTGTCGTTTCGTATACAGTATATGTATGGTCCTGATGTTACTATCGTATACTTTGCTATTTGTGATTCTCATGCTACTTGCTACTAACTATCCAATCTGTGGCTGCATTTTACGGTACTGAATCATTTGTTTACAATTTTGTTCTGACCTGAACAGTATTTGTCTTGGTTGACATTTTAGGTCTCGATAGTCTTACATAATAACAGAAGGGTGCTTCAAACGCTCAGACGTCTAATGGTTTGGACGCCCGCTCAACCTGTCCACCCTCACTCGGTGTCCTCACCCCCGCCCCTGGCCACCGTCCTGCTGCGAGCGCTAGCGCCCACGGTGGTCGCCCTCTTCCCCTCCCCCAGCTTCTCCGGCGACCTCGTTGTCGCCTTTTTATCCAGTTCCGGCCATGGCGCCCCAACCCTAGACCTGGCCCGGCCGCCTCCCCCGCCACCAGAGCTTCCTAAGCCGCCCGTCTGTATCCTCGCCTATCTTCCCTTCCTCCCCCGGGTCGGTCGACATCTATACCGCACCAGAGTTGGAGAAGAATGGGGTGCTCACCGGAACCCTAGGTCGTCGCCGGAGTTGGAGGAGAAAGAGAGGAGAGGGGAAAGGAGAGAGGAGGAGTCCTACCTGGGCCGAATCCGCGGCCGCCGCCGTTGCAAAGTTCTTGGGGAGGGAGGAGTTGGAGGAGGAAGACGACCGCGTTGGGCAGGTCGCATGCGGGAGGGGAGGAGAGGAGTCAGGGTGGCGAGAGGAGTCGGGGTGGCGAGAGGAGTCGGGGTGGCGTCTGATGTTTTTAACCACGTGGGTCGTTTTATCCTGAGCATTATAGAACCCGAAAGTAATGATTTTGCAATAAGGTGTGCTGTTTTTGTGTGTTCGTTTTCTTTCAAACTGCCTGTCAATTGTTTTGGAATCCATCAATTCTCAGTTCGAGGCGAGACGCAGGAGCTTCTCTTACAGTCCCAAACTCTAGGCCCAGTTCTGGTTGAACTGGCTAATATGTTTTCCATTGCTTTCGACAACCAGAGCCAGTATTCTAGGACGAATATGACTGGTTCTTCACTGCGGGGATGCTCGAGAAGAATCAATTGTTTAATTAACCAAGTGAAGTCGTGACTATCTTTGAATGGGAGCAGCTCGTCAACTCAAAAGAGACACGGGCCAGGCCAAAGCTTGGGCCAAGCTATCATGCCCCAGGCTGCATCATTTTTTTTTCTAAAAGGATTCAGTAAAACATACACACAGGCCAATAAATGAAAGATCTACAACGAAACTAACTTCAAGCGACACGCCGACACCCGGCACCGAAATGATGAAACAAGGCCGGGCGGACTCGCAACTACACTTTAGTGTGCTCTCATTCCTTGTCATCTTTTATGATAGATACCAATCTTTCAAAAAAAAAATGATATATACCCCGTTCCCAAAGACCATATTGGGCAGACACACAACTACAAAGAGACGGTAACACACGAACCAAACCATCTGGTTTTGACAACAGCAGCTCACCGTGTCCGCAACAAAGTCTCACCCACAAATACTCCCACCAAATGATATACAAGCATATGAGCAGCAATCCCCATGCCCTCACTCACCACCACACACTAGTCCATTACATTAAGACTCACCAACAGCACACAGGCCTGGCAGCACAGCTTGTGGCTTCCCCCTGCCCATGGTGAAACCCCGGGTGCCATCAGGCATACGGGGACCTGGTGGAAGCTTGTTGGCCCCAATCGGCAGCTGCGGGTGCTGCTCGGGCTTGGTTATCAGGTTATGCGGCGGAGTTCCAACAGGGTGGGAGCTGCCACGGTTCCCGCCAAGGTGGTTGTTGCCTTGGTTATTGTAGTGCAGCTGGTTGTTCTGGTAGTGCTGGTTATTGTGGTGGTGATTGTTATATTGATGGTTGCCACGCCCACGCCCTCTGCCGCCGCGGCCACGCCCTTTGCCGCGTTTGGGAACTTCCTTGTCGTTGAAGGTCTCATCAAACTGTACACAGCCCAAAGCATTTTTTATTGAAAAGCTTTCCTTGTCATTGAAGCTCTCATAAAACTGTACACGGCCCAAAGCATTTGTTGAAAAGCTATATCCCTTATGAGACTTTCCAACGAGACACAAAATGCTATTCAAGTCTAAGAACTGAAAATCACCCAATGGATCGAATGTCATTTGCTAAAAATCCAGTTATATCCAATCGAGCTAAGGCAGGTACACGATCATGAACTGAACCTTCTGAATAATGTCACAAGCAGCAAGGCAAAAAAATTAAATTCAGCATAGATAATTCTTACCTTAGGTTTTGTTGTTGCACATGTTGTTCATAACTAAAGCTAAATACATACTACGATATTCAAATACATCAAGCAAGAAAAAAAAATCATGCCCTAGATCCTTTGAACATACTACATGATTCCAAATGTAGGTTGTTTCAAGATTCTATCTGGTCAAACATTTTCAACTTTGCCTAATCAATATATGAAACATTCACAACACATGGTTGATCTTACCAAATGCATCATGGAAAATACTTCCAGAAGATACAATTCACTATTTAGAATGGTATATTTTACAAATGTTGCAAGTCCTTTGTCATATAGAAGGCCATGTTTAACCTACATATGGAATCAGATGGTATCTAACAGAGTATAAATGCACTAGTATTCAGTATTTATGGTTTTTTGGGACGAACTCCTTTTGCTCTAATCTGTTTTTTGGGTTCAGAAAAAGAAGGCATAACAACAGTATCTTACCAAGTGTTCTGGCAGTACATCTAAAAGTTGAGAGGCTTCTTCAAACTGTTTCTCGTTTGAATGGTTCAAAGTGGAGACATCTTCCTCACCATTTCCATCAGTTTCATGCACACCCTTTTTGCCTTTGCCTGCCCCCTTCACCTAAATCAAGAGAAACATTAAGTGTACAAGAACCAACAGAGCACCAGAAGGTGAAATCCCCAAACCAATGTTATACAATAATATGATTACCGTGCAAGTATTCAGCAACCGAACTCTAAGCCCATTTCTCCAGTTTTTCTCATCATTAAGCTCCAAAATCTTCATGAAACAAAATAATGTTAAGAAATTGTGTTAACTGCATATTTACTGATGCAAGCAATCTAAAACATGAACTGATACATACTGCCTTCTCAGCATCCTCAGGAGTTTCGTACTCCACGAAAGCATGCAGCTGTTTCATAGGAAAAATATCAGCCCATTAGTAAATATATGAATATACAAGAACTACTGCAAATTCACATGTGAGTAGTTTTAAAAAATATTCAAGTTGCGATTGATAACTTCAATCATGTGACACTTGTAACAATCTATTGCCACAAAACTGCAACATGATCAGAACTTAGAGAAAAAGAATTGTTCCAGAGCACTATCACAGGCATAGGTAAATACTTTTTATCAGTGAAGGGAATGGAAAGTTCTTGATAATACCAACACATCATTTTCATCCTTCCTAGTGGACTTCCTTTGGTACCTAACATAAAATCAGTTGCCCCCTCCCCTCTACTTCCACCCACCCTCCCTCCCTCCCTCCTTCACAGTACAAGATTGTGAACAACTGAACTAAACTAAAACACTATCCACTTCGTGAAAACTTTAAAACTCCTATGCTAGAGTTATTCACAATAATGAACTTCATAGATAAGTTTTCCAAACGAAAGCATCAATGATAATGAAATGTAGAAATCACAAAAGCACCAATGAACCCACAAAATGATGCCCATGAGTTAAAGTGACAAGCAAAGAACATGTGACTATGTTAGTGGATCCACTAAGCTAAAAAAGGATTGTCAACTAGAGAAGATGGGCAATGGCACCGAACCCTAGGGTGCAAAGAAGCAAATAAGACACCCAGGGCTATACATGTGAGTAGTTTTAAAAAAAGGTTAAAAATAAAAAGATTGGTACAGATGATTACAGGATATATGT
The DNA here is from genome assembly GCA_023333625.1 of Bothriochloa decipiens. Lineage (NCBI taxonomy): Eukaryota > Viridiplantae > Streptophyta > Magnoliopsida > Poales > Poaceae > Bothriochloa > Bothriochloa decipiens. The sequence goes on from CM041646.1 coordinate 27,112,256, forward strand.
AAGAAATATACTACTAAACAGTAATAATATAATAATAAGCAGGGAATTGGCAGCTACCTTGTTAGCAAAAAGCATATCTAACTTTGCAGATCTATTAGTTGCAGGACCAGTGCCATTTGGAGTCTGAGGATAGCAAGTTCGAATTGAAATCACACTGGAACAAGAAAAAATATTACTTTTGAATGATCCAGGAAAGAAAAAAAGATGAAAGTGCTGCCATGTTGCAAATAACTATACCTGCCAACAGCTGAAAATATTTTCTTAAGATTCTGGTAGGAGGGATCACCAGGAAGGTTTTCTGCAACAACAATCCGGGACTACGAGAGCAAACCAAATGGATCAGTGCGCGATCTCAAATTTACGAAATAAAACAGGTGATGCAGAGAAATCAGTTAATACCTGGAGCTTCTGCAAATCAGATTCTGTAAATGGCTCCTGCCGTTTGACTCTCTTACCATCATCACTTACAACCTGAAACATGAGATATTTAAGCAAATATACATGAGGTTTGCAGTTTGCTACAAAATTAGTACGTATGAGTTGACACTTTACACAAAGTTAATGCTAATAGCGAAGAATCATGTTGGATTCAAATGACAGTTGGGAACAAAGAATGAATACTCACAAGTTTTGATGAGGTTCGGAGAGCCGCAGCAAGCATCACATTATTATGCACAGAAGCTTTTACTTTCTTAAAACCAGCAATTACTGATATTGGCACTGCCATTTGTAAACAAGGAAAATTAGTCCTGGGCCATAATATACAGATGTTTTCCTGCTTGACCAAACAATATTCCTACACTGTTGAAACCGTGAAGGACAATGAGTCCTTATTAACTAGCATACAGGAATAACCACTGTTTTTCCTCTTTTTGCTTTAGGAATAAAACAAAATTTTTCTCTTTGCTAGAGAAAGACATAGTAATGAGATGGAACAAGTATAAGTAATCATAAATTTAGCTTATAGTCGTTTGCTCCAGCAATTTCTTTGGTTTTTGTTTCTTATTAAAAAAAAGAGACCACTAGGAACAGGAACAGGAACATGTAGATCCCAATCATCCTAATATAAAGTGTCTTTTAAAAATAGCTCAGCTACAACTCACCATATCCCTCAGGATCCTTGGCAATGAATCTCATCAAATGTTCTGTAGTTGCAAGGTTGATGTCACTAAAATAGTATTCCACCTACAAAATGCAAATTGTATGCTAAGTTGATCAAATCGAACAAGTAAAAATAACAGAAAAAAGGAAAATGATCCTAAACAACTAAAAATCACTATCCACTTTGTTTGGATCTTCTCTAGCACTTCAAATATTTTTTGCCTTTTGAAATTCCAGCATATCACAGAATATTTCAAATTTGATGTCATTATTAGATAGATATATGTCAAATCATTACAAATAAACAACAATTGCATTGGCATATCTCCAAGAACTGCACTCACAAAACAATACAGCAACATACTGTACCACAACTCCAGCAGAATCTCCTGGATACGAATCTGTGATAAATAACAAGGCACTCTGACTGATAGACAAATTAAAGATCTTCACAGTAAAGCTTCTCCAACAGTTTGGTAAACCCACTCTGAATCTGGCATGATTGAAAAAAAAAAACCTCACTTCAACAGTTTCTTATCCTAATTCTCAATTTATCTGCACTCAGGAAAACCGAGACATCCACACAGAAAGATATGCAGATGACCTTCCATGTCTGTTTTTTTTTTCCTCAGAGCTGTCCATTGCCCCTGACCGTGTCACATCTGGCCCAATTTGGAATTTGGCCCACAGTGGCTCATGTGCATGTTAATAAAATATTGTGAAGGGTTTAGTCCCACCTTGGTTGTTTATGGTGGGTTAGACCAACATATAAAGCTTCTAGAGTCCATCCCACCATCACCAGGTTATTCCATTTACGCGAAGCGAGGACGAGTCCATCCCACCATCACCAGGTTATTCCATTTACGTGAAGCGAGGACGAAAGCGTAGGTAAGAGTGGGATGATGGTAAGTGTGGTTCACTCAGCGCTGCCACTGCCGCCACCTGGTGATTCATCGAAATTGGACATCTGGCCACTACTTTTAGATCAGAGATGAGAATACTCAGACAATGGAGATTCTAATTTGCTGGTTCTGGGTGTGAGTTATGGTGACGGGATAGCCAGCCATGGCCAGACTGCCGCCACCACCTGGGAGTTTTGTCGGAATTGAATTCTGAGCCACTATATACAAATATGAGAATACTAGGAGGTAGAGCAAGCAATGAAGATTCCATTTTGAAGGTTCTGGGTGCGAGCTATGGTGTTTGGATATCCGGACACAACAGCGAGTTATTTCATCCAAGCCGGTATGTACAACAGACAACATGTACATGTATGTTTTTAGTAACAAATAGAAGGGAACTGTCGGTAGATCATATTCTTTTCATACCCAATAGTTTTTAGAAAGGTTCCAAAACCAGGTTTTTAGATACAGTGGAGATGCTCTCAAGGAGCCTATGGAAAACAAAAATTGTACACTACTATCGAAACAAAGTACTTGTGATTTTTCATGTACAAAATAAAGTACTTCCATACCAGTCCATTTCATAAAAAAAAAAGGCATGCTTCCAAAAAATTGTACAACAAAGTGGTAGCAGGTTAAACAAACAATACTTGGACAGAACATATTTTAACTAAATTCGAGTTATCCAAAGTTAAGTCTTAGAAGTTTAACTGAACATGGAAACAACGAATTCATTCAAGTTGAAATGAGAAGCAACAATGACAAATTATTAGTTGAAAAAGTATATTGCACAACCAAAATATAAATAGCATGGTTTGAAGTACTCCCTCCAGTCCACTTTGTATGGCATTTGGAAGTACTGAAAAAAAAGTCCGATAGATAAGGCGTATGGGTCATCCAAGGCATCAATGGAGAAAATTAATTTTCACGGGAGCCTAAACATTTTTGCATGGCACCATGCAAACTAGTGGTATGACTCCCGTTGCCTAAGGCCCATTCACTTCCTGTACTACACTGGAAACATGCATCCATGCAAATTCCATGGAGGTACACTGATTCCGAGCGGCAGGCTCACGAAGTAACTGACCCGCACAAGGATCAACAGAGGTACTTGGTACCTGCGTTTATGCCTTTGGCGCCTTACAAAGCGGACTAGACCGTCCCAAAATCATACATAGCTTTTCATATGCACCTAGATATCCGCTACATCTAATACATATAGTAAAAAACTATGTATCTAGAGAAGCCAAAAAAATTGCAAAAACCATCTAATAATATGGGCATACTTTTTTTATCTCCCTCCCCCATATTATAATAACTCCTCTTATAACAAATAAGTCCATCTAGATTGGTGCTAAGTCAAACATTTCTAACTTTGGCTTGCAATATCAAACAGAATGTATTATATCAAATCCAAAGATTTTATATTTCAGTAGTTATTCTCATAATAAATCTTTTGAGGTCAATCTATATAAAGTTTTCATATCAGTAGTCAAACTTTATAGGAAGCATACGTAAACTTATATATTTGTGATTAGAGAAAGTACCCAGTTTTCCTGGAATATTACTTTTTCCATTCATAGCCGGTCCCAAGTCAACTCCGCCTAGGTTGACTGGAAGACTTTCTTGAGTCGTCTTAACATAGTCAGTCCCAAGCCCGGGTAAAGGAGGAGGGCGTGTTAGGTTTGGCAAACCAACATTCAAAATCAGCCACTCTAATGGATTTGAAACCCACAAGAGATTTGTTGTTGTTGCCATTCATAAAAAACAACATTCTGCAGATAGGCTCTAGGAACGACTCCCTCAATCTAAAGCATACTTACAACAACAAATGGCTGGCTTCTTTAATTTTTTCAAGGAAACATATCGATGACATGCTCCAAAAGAGATCATTAGCAGGCAAAACTAGAATGTATGTTCAGAACATTCAGGTCAACACCCAAATGCAGTATGCAGATCTTACATTATCACATAACTTTCAATACTGAGACTACTAAGCCCTGCAATATCTTTGTTATTATTAGTGATACCACGTTGATTCCAACAGATAAAAGTGTTGACCAATACAACTTCAAACTTTTTTGTACATATTCGCTCAAAACAAGCATAAACCCGGATTCATATCAGTAAAAGTCTAAGTCTAAAACCTAATTTAGTAACAGATTCCCGAGATATGTTTTCAAATCGGTTTGGTCTGAACATAACCGGTAAAACAACACCTACCTGCTTGGTGATCTTGTGCATCACCTCGTCGTCGAGCCCATCCACCATCGGCACCGCCTTCACCGTGGCAGGCGGGAGCATCTCCGCTTCCGGCTCCGGCTCCGGCGCCAGCTGCTTCTTGGCAGGAAATCCACCGCGTCCCCCCACAGGCGCGAAGTACTCGAACGGCCGGGGCGGCGGCGCAGCAAAGAAGGCCGCCCGTGGCGGCGGGTGAGGCGCGGCGAACACGCGGATCACCTGTGGCGGAGGCGGCACCACACCCGCCGGCGCCGGCGTCGGCGTCGGCGGCCCCCGCGGCACGAACTCCGGCGCCTGCGCGTTGAGGCGACTGGACGAGCCGGTCCTGGGCAGGCCCACGGGCCGCTCGGCAGCGGGCTCCGCGGCGAACCAGCCGGCGGCGATCTGATCAGCGGGCCCCTCCATCTGCGGCATCTGGGCTGGGGCTTGGGTACACGGCCGGAGGAATCGGAGCGGCAAGATAGCGGCCGCTGCTGCTGCTAGCTCTCGTTGTAGGCGCGCGGATGGAAGCTCCCTAGCAGCAGCGGCGGCGGCGGTGAGGGGTACAGGGGAGAGCTTGGGTAGTGGTGGAGAAGGGGAGTTCTCAAAGGGTAGGGTTCCGACGAGGTCGGATATTTATACCGCTGACACACCACCACAACCCCCCCCGCCCCGCGGGGTTCGCCCGCCGGAGGCGGCGGCGACTTTGGGTGGTCTCTGGGTACGCCCGGTGTACGCGAGGTGGGCGTGCGGCCGTCCGATATGACTTGAGATTCGTGTTCGTGGTACTTGTGTTTAGGCGCGGTCCAGGGTAGGAACGATGTGTGGAAGAAGGTTTTATGATTGTTCTTTGAACTAGCAGGCACTGTTACGAGACTAGCGTTGAGAAAAGGACTTGAGGAAGAAGTTTACTGTACGCAGGTTTTATGCGTGGACTAGTTGATAAGAAAAGGACTTGAGGAAGATCAAGCTCCACTTGCTAAATGCTTTAATTCTTATTAACCATGCTACGCTTGCTTAGTTGATAGGATCATCTTTATTCGTGTATAAAATGTCCTTATGCAAAACTAATCACATTCCTTACTACATGACAAATGCATGATTCTGGTTATATAAAATCCCATTAAAAATAATGGAGTACTCACCCTTTCATTGTTTGAGCCTTGCAGGTACCCCTACCCCAACTTACAGTTTCTTCTATGCCCCTGAATCCTCTGAGGATCAAGAATGGTAGATCATTCGTGTGATGCATAGAATCCATAAAATTATGGACTGTATCAAAACTTATGTTGCATTGTTAAAAGACTCCCGCCTCTACTTTGTGTGTGATGATGTAATGAACTTATTATAAATAATGTTTTATAAACCTAACTACTCGTTTAATGTTATGTTGAACTTGATGTGAGTTGTAATATTCCTCTCCACCATGTGATCTCGGATCAAGCTCGAATGTAGTACACAATATCGGTAGTGTACCAGGATGACTGGTGAGTTAATTATCTAACTAATTATAGCCAATGGAATACTATTTTGTCACGTAATGGACTTAAGTGGGAGGCAATCTTGATAGAAGGTTTCGCAAATGTTCTTTTAATTTTCTAGTAATTGCTACAAATTCTTCAAATTCACCACCAAAATCGGACCACTCAATTACTAATTCACCACCAACAAAGGTTTGAGTTTGCTCCATTTGGAGGGTGTGGCTATATTGGCGTGTTTGGTTTAGTTGTAAGCTATGGATTGTAGGTTATATGATGTGAAAAAAAATTAAATGTTTGGTTTCAAATAATATGAAACCTACACATTCTCTTTATCACCTTTGAAACAACTATAAAATGTCTCTCTGTTCCACCCATTTGTAAACTTAAAGTTGAAAGGCAAAAAGCACAGTCCAATGTACAATGAAAATTGCATTATGCAAAAGTAGTCTCTTGCTTTAGGTTGTACATGTTTGCTTTTTGGCAACAGAAGTAATTTCCACAAGCTAAACCAAACTCAGCCATAATTTGTTTCAACTATTTGTGAAAATTATAACATCAAGCCCACATTTATTTACTAGTTAATTTTTCATCCATACAACATTCTTGGAAAATATGCATTACTAAATGTTTAGTTTTCAGACTTTTTTCAATTATGTTTACCACCGAAGTTTAGTCTAGTAAGTGGATCTACCACTAGACTAACACAAGGACTTTATATTGTTAAGATACTATCTTGTCACACTCAACCTGACCATATTCTTAGTATCCTAACACGATTACTTCCCTAACTTTTTTCTTATATGTGCCATTTCTTTTCTTTGTGGAAACCATTTATAAATCTATCTTACCTACAACAGTGGGATTCATTTTTCTTCACATTTGCTTTTAAGGGTTAATGCAGTAAAGCAAACAATTCCTTTCAATCATCACATTGAAATTTTGAATGTAAAGAGCAATAGTGAACTCACAACTTATGACAAAAGAAAAGGATTTAATATCATCATAAGCACCTAATAATCTAACAAGTAATAAAACAAACATAGGGGACAGTGAATTATATATCAACTCCATCAATGAAGGAACCAAGGCATTGTTTTCTCCAAGCAACAATGATGTACCACAAAATGTTTATCGGTGTTCATATAAGCAAACAGTGAAAAAAATATAGTGTGACTACATCACTTCCTCCACCAAACTTGTCTAGCAAAACAATCCATGTTCACTTAAGTTAGCTTTAGCCAATACAAGCAAACATCATTTAGTTGCCCTATTATAGATAAGACTAGGTTGATTAGATCTTCTTTGGTTGGCAGACTTTGTTTTGGGTGCATTTACCTCAATTTTATTCTAAAGTGAGTTTAAATCCGCCCCTTTCTCACTCTGTGTGATTGATTTCAAGCATTCTGCCGAATAGGTATAAGCACAACACACCGCTTCCATGGGCACCATGGAAGTAGGTTGTCATCGATATGGATGCCATGGACGGGGGCCTTTAGTAGATGCTTCATCTCCTCACCCCTAATTTTATGTCCGCACCAGATTATCCTTGTTGGTAGATTGTGCACAATAGACAAGAAAGAAAAGAATTGTGGCAACTATTTGACATTTGTCATCATGTTGTGATGAGGTCGTTGTCCCAATCTTCACGACGTAGGATCTTGATCTTGATAACTTGCCGAAGAATGGCAGATAACTTGCTGCAAGCAACGATAACTAGTGCAACCTGACGATACGCACAAGGAACCAATGATCTTCACCTGCTCTTGTAGTTTCTTGGCATGACTTCTTGTAAGTGGCCCTTGAATTGTATCTCTTAAGTTGGATGGTGGATGATTGATGTGAGAGGGATCATGCATGGCTGGGATGTCCTCATCATGTTGGTTGCTATTCCCACTTCTTTCCTCGGCGCCCTCGACATGGTCTTCTTCCTCTCCCTCCTACATAGAGGACAACATTAAGTACACATCGGTAAAAGATGTAGTCACTCAAGAATGGAGTATGAAGCGGAGTAGAGGGACTACTCAAGGACATGATGGCGAGGGCATGGATAATATCGTTGACCATGACAACTAGAGAAGTGTAACATAATGTAACAACAATGTTACCTCATAACATGAGACGAGTAATGGTGGAAAGATGACATGATATATGCCTTCACAGAGGCCACCTATTGCGTGGCTTTGGGAAATGACCGCCTATCACCTATATTTTTTGACTGAAATGGCCGAGGAATCTCCCCTGCCTATTTTTTTTCTTTCAATTGAATGAAAGAATGAGAGTATATGTACAGATGCAAAAGAAGAAGCAAAAAACAAGAGCTAAAAAGGAGGGTTACAAGGCAGCAAGGCCCAAAAGAAAACAGAGTGACTAACTAGAAAATGCTCTCTAACCAATTACATAAAAGGAGCTTCTTGATTGGTTTGGCTTTTGCACAAGCAAGGCCAAATTCTTTCTTGAATTTTTCCTTCCAGTCAGTGGTGGATAGTTGGCCTTGATCAAAAATAGTGTTGTTTCTGACTAGCCAGAGTGACTAGCAGCATGCTATGAAAACTTTTCTGAAAATCTTCAGTCCAAAATTAGTTCTTGCTTGGATGACCATATCCAAGGGTTGCAGACTGATATGCCAAGTGATGCCTAGCAAATTCCAGCAGGTTTCACTGAATGAGCACTCAAAGAAGAGATGGAAGCAAATTTCTTCTTGCCCTGCATTGCATAACACACAATTATAGTCATTCAGAAACATGTTTTTCCTTCTCAGAAGGTTCCTGGTGTTCATCCTGTCCCTCAAGAGAAGCCAGATGAAGAATTTTTGTGTTCCTGGGTTGCAGGAGCCCCAGACCCATCTAAATATTGGTGAGGGCAGATGTTTGTTCAGTTAGCATCTGATAAGCTTTCTTGCTACTGTATCTTTGACCCCATCTATACGTAATGATATCATTCTCTACCTCATTTAGATTGGACTCAACAATGACATCCTCTACCAGCTCAAGCTGAGACATTGCAGTTTCTGAAAGTGGTAGGGTGAATAGTCTATCAGTCTCTTGTTCAATAAAGTATTGCAAGGAGCATTTGTTCTTCTTACTGAATGAGAACAACTGAGGAAACAAGTCTTTCATACATTGACTTTGATTATGAGGAGACCATGCTTCTGACCAAAACAGGACTGTGTCACCCTTATTCACTTTGTAACAGGCCAAAGCTTGGAAATTACCATGTAAAGAGAGAATGTCCTTCCACCAAAATGAGCCAACTGGACTCCTGGTTTGGGGTGGAGTTTGATTGTTGGCATATAGTTTACTCTAGGTGAGTTTGACCCATGGAATGTCTGCCTTGTTATAAAATTTACCCATGAACTTTAGCAACAGGGCATTATTCTGGGTTTTGATGTCAATAATACCAAGGCCACCTTGTTCTTTAGATTTACAGGCTGATTCCCAAGCAACAAGATAGGTGCCTCTCTTGTTGATGTCACCTTTGCTCCAAAGACAGTGCTTCCTGTACACATCTATCTGTTTAATCACCTGAGGTGGTAATTTTAGACTGCACATATAAAAGATGGGCAAGGCAGAGAAGACTGAGTTCACTAGCAGCAGCCTCCCATGATAAGATAAGAATCTGCTAACCCCAGCCAACCTTCTTTCAATCTTGTTCATAAGTGGAGAAAAGTCATTGACATTTGGTTTGGTAGTCCCCAGAGGCAAGCCTAAGTAGGTGAAAGGCATTTCTCCAACATTGCAACCAAATGTTCTGACTAAGTGGTTAGCTCTTTCAGCTATCATATTGATTGGCACTAGGAAGGATTTATCAAATTTCACTTTGAGACCTGTGGAATCTGAGAAAGGTCTTAGGAGGCCTTTCAAGTTGAAGAGTGTCACTGCATCTCCAGGGAGAATCAGAAGTGTATCATCTGCATACTGTACAATAGGGAAGTCTTCTTCAAAATTCTCACTAACGGGGTGTTTGATGATTCCTTGCTGCCAGGCTTTGTTAACAATGGATTGCAATAGATCAACAGCCAACACAAATAAAAGTGGAGAAAGTGAATCACCTTGTCTTACCCCCCTCATGCACTTGAAATGTTTGCTTGTTATTCCATTTAGGCATTTAGGAGGACTGAAGAGGTGCCAGAATACAGAATATTTTGGATCTAGCTAATCCATTGCTCTGAGAATCCCTTGGCCCTCATGATTTGGATGATTGTGTTATGCTCCAACTTATCAAATGCTTTGTATGTACTAGATCTAGAATGACAGTCTTTAGCCTGATAGATAATAATTTGGTGATGCATTTTAAACTATAGTTGAGCAGAGAAATGGGTCTATAGTCATCAACTATCTCAGGATTGTTCTTCTTGTAAATGAGGGCAATTATGGAGTTGTTGATACTAGTGAAATCTGAGTTATGCTGACTGAAATCTGTTAGAAGCCTGATGAAGTCATTTTTGATAATGTTCCAGCATTTCTTGATAAATAATTCATTAAAGCCATCTGGCCCTGGAGCATGACTATTTGGGAGACTCTTGATGACCATGTCAATTTCAGATTGGCTAAACTCTCCATCAATGTGATCCAGGTTATGCTATGGAATGATGGAAATCAGATCATAAGCCATGGTATGATATTCAGTACAACCCAGTCTCTGCTTAAAAGAGTTCCAGAGCAGCTCAGCTTTCCGTTCATGATCAGTAACTGCAATGCCATCACTGTTTGTGAGAGAAACAGTAAAATTCCTCTCTTGAGAGATGGTGGCCATGGTACGGAAGAAACTTGAATTTTCATCACCTAGTGTCACCCATCTGATGGTGTTTCTTAGCTGCCAGTATAACCTTTTTGCTTCCAGCAGACCATGTAAGTGCTCTTTGACTAGGGTTCTGAAGTTGCTTTCATAATAAGACAAGATCCTTTGTTCCTCTAAACCATCCATTAGCATAAGAACCCAATTGTAGTTGTTTATCAATCTGTTTATATTAGATACCTTTTTGCTCCACATTCTTACCCCATGTCTAACTTGCTTCAATTTGGAATTAAGGTTTCTTGCAGCATTGCCATATACTGGTGAGTTGTTCCAATGCAGAGTTACAGTGTCCATGAATCCTGGTAGGCTGACCCAAAAGTTTTCAAACCTAAACTGATTGCTTCTGGGAATATTGCTGCCAATATGAATAACAAATGGTACATGATCAAAGATTGGTCTTGCAAGGGGTTGTACAAAGGTTGAAGGGAAGGATAATGTCCAGTCCATTGAGGTGAATACCCAATCTAACTTGGCCAGCAGGGGGTCATCCTGCATGTTGCTCCAAGTATACTCCTTACCATTGAATGGTATTTCAACCAGTTCCAATTCTGCAATCATCTCATTAAACATAGACATCTCATTCGATGCTTTATTTCTATTTTTAGTTAATCTGATCAAGTTGAAGTCTCCAGTTCGAATCCATTCATTGAAGCTTGATGTGTCAAAGTCTTTTAGCCAGTCTACAAATCCTTGTTTTTGTTCTGAATGTGCAGGCCCATAGATGTTGCTAACATGGAAGGAGCTATTGTTGAACCTATAGACAAAGTTCACTATGATGGCATAAGAGTTAGACTGTATGGTCACACCATCCAGGATGCTACTGTTCCAACCAATCAAAAGCCCCCAGAAGCACCTACAGATGGAGAGAATGCAAAGTGATCAAGCTGTCTCGGGCAAAACTTTTTAATGTAGAAGTGGTCAAAAGTCTCTTTTTGTTTCTTGTAGGCATAGGATGTGGCATGTACTTTTAGATATTTTGTTTCTAAGAGCATCCCATTTTGCCTATGAATTGATGCCTCTGATGTTCCAACATAGGATTTTTATATTGATTTTGTTATCCATAAATCACTCTCTTATGAGACAGTTGAGGTTTGAGCACACACATGTCAAACCATGAGATGGCACATAAGGAAATTGACAAGATATAATGCATAAAAAAATATGAGGTATTGATAGGGGAAACATCATAGAGTAATACACATAACCACTACAAATCTGATTAAGCAAAGGACATTGCTCACAACCACAGACCAACTGATAACAAAAGCATAAAAAGCTCCAACTGGTGCTAAAACACCTATTACAACAATACTTCATTTTATTCTGCCAGTACATAAACTGGAGTCTGGAGCTAAGGGACTCAAAAGAAAAGGATAACTCTGCTGTCTTGAGGACCAGCAGCTAAGAGCTTCCATTGGTTCTTCTATTCATCGATGTTGTCCTCTTTGAAAATGCCACCTGAGACACTCAAGTGCAACCTGCAAGAAGTTTCTGGCCAGGCCACTCATCACTGCAGGAGTCAGGTATGGAGCAACTCCAGATGTGCTAGTAGGTGGGATCATAGCCAGGGGCATTGGGATATCTTCCATTTCAGCATCAGCCTCCTCATCAGCCATCTGGGTCTTGCTGCTCTATTGCTCCTCATGCTTCTTGGCACTAGCCACATCCTTGAATCCCTTCTTTTTGTTGGCCAGCCTCATGCTCCTCCTGCAGAAGTTGTCATCCAGTTTCTATTTCATCTTGATGGTGGTCTTCTTCTTGGGGGTCTGAAAGATGGATGGAGCATCTTCAAGGATCATGAGGTCATCATTATCATCGCTCACTTCTTTTGCAGCTCCCACAAAGACTCTGGCAGACTCCGTCAGCTCTTTGCTCTTTCTGTATCCCTCCTCATCCTCATCCATGTAGTTTAGGGCCAGCTTCTCCAGGGCATTGTCTCTAAGCTGTGGGGAGGAGATAAAGGCCAAATGTATGAGAAGGGGCTTGTCATTGAAATAAGATGGGATAAGAGTATTTAAGTCAATCTCAATAATGGATAAGAATCTAAGGAAGCTACTTGATGGAGCTACATTTATAAAAATATGTACCTTTCTGATGAGGGAGGGCACCACTAGGATCAGGGGGTCCTTGGAGTTGCTGGGGGATGAAGGACCAATGATGACCGACTTGATCTTGGGGGATGCAGTAGTAGGCCTAAAAACTGGTGGAGTGAGTGGAAGGCCCAATTGCACTTCAGCCACATTGACAGCTTCTTTTCCTTTTCCAGCCTGTCCTGCAATAGGGAGATCATCCATTGGGGCCATCTGTTGCGCCCATCTATTGCTACTATTGCCACCATCATCAGTACCAGTAGCAGTGGGGGTGGAGCTTGAAGAGCCTGACATGAAAGCTCCATTCTAGCGTGGGGCTGGTGGGAGGACAACATGGAGAGGACCCATGGTAACATAGGCTTCCTCATCTCTTGGGGCACCCACAACCTTCTGTTTCAGAACAAAGCAGGCAACGGTCCACAAGCGTCCAGTATCAGGCAATCCAGCGTTAACCTTCACAGACATAGGGATCTTACCAGTGTCATTGAGGTACACCTTGGCCACAATGCAACCTACAGTTTCAGTTTCCTGCCAGAACACTAGAATACCAAAACCTGACATTGCCTTGGCTACAAAAACCCCACTTTTCAGATCCTCTAGATATGCAAGGAGTAACACCCAAGCCTCATGATCTAAAGGAAAAGTCCTAGCATTGACACTCTCATCATGCTTCAGTATTATCATTCTGTAATCCCCAAACTCAAAAGGAATAGGCAGTAGGAACCTCTCTCTGTCCATTACTGAATGAAAGCGAACATACGCATCACCAACAGGGCAGGGAGTGATCTCACCGATAGGAGTCTCATGCATCTGCTCGAAGAAGGCTCGGAGAGCGGTGGAGAAGTTGCCGAAGTCTCCCTTGTCCACTAGTGACTGAAGCTGGACGACCGCCAAATCCTCATTCTGCAGGGTGTAGCATCCCGTCACGTACACCTCGTGGCGGAGCGGAGGGTTCGGCACGGAGTTGTCAGCGAGCGTCCAATGCTTAGGGACGAAAGGACGCGGGTCGACCGCCCAGTTCGCCATGTCTACGGTCGGCGATTTCTCTGATGACACTGTAGCTGGCGAGGTCGGTGGAGAAGTGGTGGTGTCAGGAATGGAGCGCTCAAGAGCAGGGGTCCCTCTGATATATAGGGGAGGCCTTTGTCGTTTCAGCTTCTACGATGGAAACAGGCTGACACACGGCGTCCATAGGCCTTAGAAAGGCAGGAGAAGCTCATATGGCCGTAGTTGTAGCAATTTTTGCATCTTACCAAATTTTTGCAGGCCTTCCTTTTATGGCCAAGGCCCAAACAACGAGAGCACAAAATCAGGGACTGATTCAATCTCATCTCCGATTTGGTCAGCCCACTACCTGAATTCAAATTTGAATTTTCAACCATAGCTGGGGCCGCTGATTTCGCTAGACAGCGCTTTCAACGTGTTCTTCGGGATCTAGCGAAGAACACGGGTCTTTGGGAGAACAAGCTTGCTAGGAGCAGAAGAGCGATCAAAGCGAGCAAGACAAGGACGGGCCAGGATTCAGGAAGGTCACACATGTAATTCATATGATAATTATTGGGATAACTTAACCTCTTGAACACATGTTTTCCAAGAACAGTATTCGAAGCAGGGGGATGAGATCAGACAACTTCTGCATAACTTTTCTGTGATTTTGAACCTACAGTTGTCCACTCATCATCCTATTCTTGGCTCCAGAGATCATATCCTCGGCGCTAGTTGGGGCCACCATTCCCCCAAAGGAAGAAGAAAACATATAAGTGCTTACACTTAAAACTTTTTAGATTATAGATCAAGAAACCAACTTCTTTGCAAGACACTAAGAACCGAAACATCCAACCCGAGAGATGGGCGACTCTTAAGTCCTTAGCAGTCCCTCCAATGGAGGCTTGCAGGAGAAGACTAACTGAATCAACATTCAAACGAATGGAGGAACGACCAAAGCTTGCAATGAGCACGAAAGGGGACTTGGATTGGCAATCTGGACTCACAGAACACTGGAAGCGCTCACTGACGAGTTTGGAGATGGCCTCACCCGGATCAAAGCTGAGATCCGAGAGGCCTGCCATCTTGGGGTGAACTCAGGCACGAGCTCCATTGCTGGAGTCCAGAAGGGAGGTGGTGGAGGAGAGGGGGAGGCCGGCGGCGACGGGGAGGGGAGCTCTCATCTCGACGAGCTTTCGGCCAACCGACAGGGATCGATCGGGATTCGATGATCTTAAGACTGTGATTTCACCCGCGTCATGCTGAGCCCGAGAGCCTATCACCTATATTTCAGCTAAGCCTAGCTAGATTAGGCAACCAAACCCCCTTATAATGTTGATAAAACTCTTAATACCAAGAGGAAGTGAAGAGACGACACCCGCAAAAAAGAAAAGAAAAAAAAAACTGCCAAACAACATACACTACCAAATAAAACGAGACAAGGTAGTTTGTCAAAAAAAAGAACGAGGCAAGGTTCTGTGGAGGAATCAAATGCGCTTATAAGATGGATAACGTATTTGAGAATTGCATTTTTTTGGTTAAAAAAACCGAGAGGTCTTCAAAATTCGATTTTATGATATCATATCGTTCTACCATGTACCATATCCTTAGCTGGTTGGGCTTGTTGCAACGGACACCACGTGTCGTCTTCACTCCTCACTCTTCTCGCCACCTCTCTTCTCTTACCCATCTCGCCTCGCCGCATCGCATGGCGGCGCCTGCCGTCCTCCCTCCTGCCATGGACGAAGAAGGCGCCGCCCCGCCGGCCCCAGCGACCCCTCCCCCCGCCCCACCTCAGCCGGAGCCGAAGTCCTCGCTCCTGAGCCGGCGCCCGCCCGTCCGCGTGACCTCGGAGTTCGACGGCGAACGGCGGCTCTTCTCCCACCGCCTCTCCTGCCGCGTCCTCGACGGCCTCGCCAAGCTCCGCCTCCGCATCAGCCATGGCGCCGGGGGAGGAGGCATCGCCTGGGGCCTGCCCGAGGTTGGGCTCCTGGCGCAGAACTTCTCCGTCGTCGTCGACCCCGCAAACCGGGGCGCCGTGCTGCGCGGCGCCGCTGACCTCGCCGGCTCCGTGCGACTGCGCGCCTCGCACAATACCAAGGTTCGGCCTCTCTGATTCATTGCGCGCCTCTTTTTTTCACATCGAATTTTGTTGCTGACCCTGACTATGTGTCGTGATGAATTGGGAATGGTTCAGTTAGTTCGACCAGTACTAGCTTCCCAGCATTTAGAAGCATAGATGAACTGATAGGATTGTGTAATTATGAAATATGTAAAAGAAACACAAATGTGGCTGGGAATCAAATTTGACACAAAAAAGGACCATATATAGAGGGACTCTGTCCAGAGCTCACCTTGTCAGGAACTACAGAACAGGGATACAGGGGTTAGCTGATATTTAGTGTTGTACTTGTAGAAATATGAACTTTAAAAATTATAATGGGCTCTTAAGTATTGGGAATTACTCTTGGAATGCTGCAAAACGCTAGTGGGCTAGACATTCTTGATTTTTGGGGAGGAAGAATAGAAACACTTTTCAGTTCTTTCTTTAATGAGTGGTTCTACTTTTTAAGAACGCCATTGCGGATTGATGTAGGTATTGTTGAAGCCATGAGAGCATGAGACAATATTTCTTCATCTGAAAGTATGTTTCTACGAGGTTGGGTCAGTTCTGCTGCATGTAGCTTGAAGATTGTCTGAGGGGCTTTGTTTCTGTGGTGTGTTACAGTGTCAGTGCTCTCTTACTCGTGGTATGTCGTGGTATGGCTGCACAAGTTGTATTGGGAACTGTTTCCTTGATGATTACAGCATGTAGGGTCATGGGCCCTGTAAACAAATGTTGCTGTTGGACAATATGTTCATTTGAAAATATCAGTGTTTAGTGTTGAAAATGTACTTTGAAATAGTAGAACTTGTATGAGTCAGTGAGAAGTTCGTACTCAACGAAAGGTCAAATGGGGGATTGGAGAGCCCCTGCGCCTGCTTTATGTTGGAACTGTAGTGGGAAGTAGTTATGTAGGCTCAATATCATTAAATAGCTGATTCAGGCATATATAGCTCAAAAAAGCAAAGACATGAAAATCATATTAGCTTGAATTATGTGGAACCTTTGATTCATGGAAACATGTAGTTCTGTCAGGAGTAGTTCAAAAGGCTTAAGAAATGAATTCTGATACCTTACCTTGATTCCTTGAGTAAGTAGGATCTTTTATTATTGGGTACATGTGGTTTTGTTACTTAAAAAACTGGTCCATATACCTATCATGTCAGTTGGAGGGATTTTGTGATTCTCCTCTAGACAAGCGGTGAACATGATGCAAACTATTGTTTCATCGCTCTTCTAACAAAGCTGAATCCAAGTTCATAAGGGCTGTTATGGCTGTTGGTTCATATGGGGTGTAGAGAGGATAACTATTGCCAAGGTAGGCTGGGTAATGATGGTGCCAGGGTTTTTGCCTGGCTACCGCAGCAGAGATGAGATTGAGAGCAGCACAAGGGAGGGTTTAGAGATAACTTGTTTCTTCATTGCTTGATTCAATCTCAACAGGTTACAACATATAAATAGAGGTGCCCAGCCACCTTGGCTGGCGTCCAGTCCCTTGGCTCCTCGATTCTCTCCCTCTCATTAACTCTAATCCTTCAACGAACATACTAATTCCCATTGACTGCAGCAGCTGGCTGCGCATGCACTTTAATCCCTAGCTAGCAGCTTAACTGCCATTGATTACAGCAGCATGCAGCTCCTAGTTTACTGCCCTGGCTGCATCTCGAGCCCTGGGACACCCTTGGTACTGGTGTCTCCACATCACAAGGGCATAGGGAAGATAAGGAATATCGAAAGCCTATTCTCTAGCGTAAGTCCATGTGGTTGCAGCATAGTTTGGTCACCTGTACTTCATCCTTATTGTAAATTTCTGATTATAGAGACATTTTAGGTCTGTCTGATGGAAATTGTTTCCCATGTGTTATGTTTATTTTCTGCTCAAAATGGTTATGAAATTTTCATGGTAGGAGTTCTGAAGTTGGAAGTGACACCTGTTGTTTATATTGGTTCCATATATAATACCATGTGACTTTCTGAAACTGGCTTGTGTTTCAGAACTGCCAGACTGGAGAGCAATCATATATTCATGTTGGCTGTTCAGCACTCTGTTTATCTATGTCTTGCAACTATGAATATGACAAATCTATTGTTTCTTGCATTCAATTGGATAGGTGCTTTCAATTCAAGTACCACAGTAGAAAGGTGTGTTCTGTTCATTGAGATGTTTTTATTACCACTGTCATGTTTCTTATGATGAAATTTTTAGGAGTATTTTCTATATTTCAGTTTATCCATTCATTCTATACATTGAGTATTTCTCTTCACCTTATTTCCATGTGATTTTGTTCCTCATATGATTTTTAATCAAATCTAAAATAAAATCATATAACATATAATTTGTGACAAAAGAAGGCCTTTTAACCTGTCCTTAGCACACATTAGTTATTTACTGGACTTGCGATGTGGAGTTAACTTTTATCAAAACGAAAACTTTGAATCATGGATACTTATCAGTTGTGAAGAGATGGTATTTTGGTTGTTACTGAGCATTAGGTTGTCCATGAAACTCGCTTTGTATTTACTGCATCCTACAATATTCAGTTGAAGACTTTTGTACTAAGGTTGAGTCCACTGGAAAACCACCTCAAATTCTTTTTGAAAAGAGTGCTGGATGCATTAGAATGGTTTCTTATGTAAAAAACTGTTTTTTTCCACTTCTCTACTTGGACATCTCTCACATGCTCTGGAATGCACAATAACTTTGATAACTTGTCATAAATGCAAACAAAATAATGTCAAGGATTTACTTGTATTACAAAGTTCATTCATTTTAAATTTTTTGACAGGTGTATTGTTCATTTATCTTGTTCTGCAATATATTTGTGTTCAAATTGCAACTTCTTTTATAGGCCACCAACCAAAGGAAGAATTGAAATTTCTTAGGAGCCCATGATTTAACCAATTTCCATGGCTCCAGGTTAATGGATCCTACAAAAAAAATGTTTGATAGGCCATCTTAGCTGAATGCTGTCCATCTCCAGCAAATCTCCACATAGGGCGTGTTTGTTTGCCTTGACTGGGCTGGCCCGTGCGGATGAGTAGAGCCAGGGCATTCCCAGGCAGTCCAGACTAGTGCAACTTCTCTTGCTTGGTGGACTGATATCTGTTGGGCCTGGCTTTGTACAGATGCTATTTGTTTGCCTGGAAGTGTTGTGGGCCAAACACCTCAGCCATCCGCTCACGTGATTATGGCTGAGAAGATGGATCAAGCCGCTCCCAGGAGAAATGAAACTGGATTTTGGTTCCCTGCGGCTAGGCTCTAAGGTGCTTTAAGTATTGTGCTGGCCGGGCTTTGGTGGGCGTCCATGCAAACAAACAAGGCCTCTTTGCAGCCTGGGAGCCTGGCCCAGCCCCACGTCGAGGCAAACAAACAGCCCTATGTATTCGTTCTTTGTATCATGTTGGAACTCCACCCTATTACTAAATCCCATATATCAAGATATATTTGACAGAGCAGCTACTGAAAGGACTTCCTGTATTTATCTTGAATTAGCAGCGATTAATAGAAACTTCCTGTACCCCGTCTGCTGATTGGTTTTAGTGTTTTACATTTACAAATGAAGGAAAACAAATGTGGGCCAGAATCAGCAATGGGCCCTTCCAACCACTTTGTCTGTCCAAAAGAGAGTATTGCAGATATCTCCAGTTACAGTAACTTATCTCTTCTTTTCTTAGATGCTAGTCATTCAAGGATGGTTTTCTGAGCTTGCACATTGACTAATACGAAGTATTAGATAATATCATCATGCAATGATCACATAATGCATTCTAGAGTAGATTTGTTTTTTTTTATTTTGATCTGCCTACTAAATGTTATAACAGTAAGAATTTACCATTATATCTGGTCAATATAGTGCTGAATCTGAATCTGAATCCTATATTATATTTTATTGCTTTCTCTCTTAAATATTAAATTGCCCATCTTTACCAGTATGTGACATACATTTACATTGCTGCATAATATATGTTAATGTGTTTGTTTTGTCAGGAGCAACAAGGAGAAGTGGCAGTTACTACGAATTTGAGGGATTCACCATGCAAGATTGAATTGTCATCTCTGGTTCCTCCTAGTGGACTGGTCAGTATACAAATTTTGAGCATATTTTCAGGGCTGGGTTAAAATAAATTCCTCACCACTATGCAGGGAAACAGCGTGTCCCTGGAGTTGTTTTGTCTAAGTGCAAAATCCGGTGGAGGTCTCCCTCTCAGGCCTATTTTTTTATTAGTGACCATACAGACACAATAACTTTCGCGAAGCATAAGTTCATCGGATACATGCATTAGTTGATTTTTCCTCAAAAACGCAGGAGAGCTGCATTTCTTTGCATTAAGAAGAAGAAGAAAAGGAACAAGAACCCTTACAAACGCACACGATACACCAACACGAAAAGCAAAACAAAAAACACAGTTTAGCAAAAACTTTATTTTACAAAAGGTTGCACAGATTGCCGATGACAACAGACAAACATGACCCGACCAAGCCTTAGCCTGTGGCTACTGTTCCCCATCCGGCACAAAGGCAAGGAGGTGGGAAACCCCTTTAGCTCGAGCCGAAAACCAGTCCAGCAGCTCCTCTTTCGTGAGCAATAAAGCTCCAGCTAAATTTGGAGATACCGCATCAAAGCTAACAAGCAATGACCACTCTTAGCATCTTTCCGCCCTCTCCATAAGAAATTCCTTCTAATTTTATCAATCCTTTTGAGTGCCCAAGAAGGAAGTTCTACAACCATCGCTAGATGGACTAGCATGGAAGTGAGCACAAATTGGACTAAGATCCGCCTACCAGCCTGTTGATGCAAAAAGACGTTAGATCTGTAAACACACCGGGCTAATACCCTGGTTCGATATCAAGGCGTGCCAGTCGATTTGACCTGTTAATCGACAAGGATGATAAATTTGAATAAGATCCGAACGAGACGACAGCGATATGCCCGGACGTCAAAGCTCAGACGATATTCGATAACTGTTGAACAGATCAGACGAAACGACAGCGATACGCCCGGACGTCAAAGCCTGAATCGTGCTCGGTAGACGCGGAACCTGCAAGGTCGTCGGAGATCAAGTTGATGCAGCCCGTCGATTCTTGAAAGAACTCGTTGAAAAGGAAAAGATACTGGTGACGAAGTCGTCGAAAAGTAAATTGCTTGAAAAGTAGATAAAAGTAATAGATTTGTTGTATTTGATTGTGTATATTTTACATTGTCTCTCGGTACATATTTATACCTTGGTACTATGAGTTCTAAACAGACACGACAAAGTATTACCTAAACAAGTCTTATTTCTAAGGAATAAACAATAACGACTAGTTCCAAGGTCGGACTCAAAAATAAACTATTAAAATAATGGAATAAATATTGCCAGTTTACTTATCCATTGCTCTACGATGAAACTTCTATCAGCACGCTCCTCATCTCTGTAGATTCCATCGGCAAAACTCATTGATAATGACTCAGATCTGCTTTCCACGTCCTTCAGCTCTGCTTTCCATCGGCAACCATGCCTCTCTCTCCATCGGCAACAGCCCTCTGGCTTCATCGGCAATGTACGAGATCAACATGTCCTTTATCGGCAATCATCCATCGGCAACTCAGAAGCAATGCTGGAGAATAACCACTCTTGCCGATCGGCACATTTTTCAGCCTATATTGACACGTGTCAAAAAACGGTGTCAACACATGCCCTCCAATTTCGGAGTATAGAATACTTTATGCACCAAAATTTCCTCCAGGTCATAATTGCCCAAACCGCTTGAACTTCTCTTCGAGAGTTGCGCGCGTGGTAGTGGAGATCCCGTACCAACAGGCCCATATAATGCTTTCTCCGCCGCGGCCCATTCTTCATCTGCGATTCAAACCCTAGCTTTTCTCTCTCCAGCGGCGACATCAACAGGCGATCCTTCGACGAACTCGATCATCGGCACTCTTGACGGTGATCCTTAGCCTCCATTAGCATTCTTTGCCTTCTCCATCTCCGTTGCGGCCATGGCTATCTGTTTTGACGTCCCCAAGGTTAGTCCTTTTTCTTTTGCCTGTCCTCTGACATTTCGTTTCTCCTTCTCTGCGCAGTTTATGACTCTTCCCTGTTCCCAATCTTTAATCTCAGGAACTTTGCAATAATCTTCTTATTCCAACGCATCAGAATCACTTTATCTGCCTAGGCCCAATGGGAAATCCAGACCCAACCGACATCATAAACGCAGAAACCAATCGAATCCCCTTCAGAGCTCAGAATTTTGACCTGGGATTCTGGACTGATACCTACCGTTCCTGGCCAAAAACCACCAAGGGATGAAAAAATTGGTATTTGAGGGTCACTAGGCCAATGGAGCTATATTGGGCGGAACGCAAATTAGAACAATGCATCAGAATATCTATTGCCGATATGGAGAGGAATGAGTCTTTGTTAATTGCCGCCTTCTATTTCTGGTCGGATACCCTGAATGCCTTTATCTTTAAACATGGGCCAGCTTCTCCCACCCTTGCCGATGTGTACATGCTCACTGGCTTGGACATCTCCTCTGCCGATGACAACTCACTGTTCCAGCGAAAACCTGAGCATCGGTTGACCACCAGGAACATTGGCGGCTGGACTGGCTATTTCAGTGAGTATAAGAAATCTGGTTCAGTCAGTCACAGGGAACATTCAGCTTTTTTGAATATGTGGCTTGAGAAGTTTATTTTCTGCGGCAGAACAGTTGGACCGACCAACATGCACCTTCCTGCAGCAGAGCTGTTGGCTAGTGGCGTCAAACTCCCACTGGGCCGATACCTTCTTGGCTCAGTCTACCATCTCCTCCACCAAGTATCACAAAGGCTGCTGCAAGGTAAATCCATCGGCAACCTGGGGGGTCCCTGGTGGTTCATCAATATGTGGTTGAATGCCCATATGCACAAGTATTTCCATATTGACCTGTTCGCCCAGCAATTCCCTCGAAGTCTTCCTGAAGATTATCAACTCGGGGAAGAAGAATCGGCAACGTGCCCCCCTATCAACTTTGGAGAAGCACTGGCAGTACTACCAGGGGCAGAGGCAAACAGAATCCAGATCGGCAATCTCTTCCACAGCCTCTACATCGGCATCCCCTCTGAGCTTCGGGCCTGGGTCCCATATGTTGATGAAGCAGCAAGATTCCCTCTTTCCTTTAATCTTACCGATGAGGCCCTGAACCAGGATGCCGACATTCTTAGGGCAATAATCACTCCTCGTGCTATCCCGGTCAACATTTTTAGAAGCGGGAAGAATATTAATCCCACATACGAGTTCTATTATCCATCGGCAGCAGCAAGACAACTAGCTTTTGGACAACTGCCCATCAACCTATGTTTTGCCGATGTGATTAAACCGAGAGAGACTATTGCGAGCCGTGTGGATTGGCACAAGATTGTCACTCTCCTTCCCGATGCCGATACCTCAAATGTCGATCTAACTGATTGGGTACCGGCTTCTTTTGTCACCGAGTCCTTCAAATTATGGTGGCAAGAATGGAAAGAGCAGCTATTTTTTGCCTCTCCTCATTTTTACTGGAACCTCATTGATCCCGATCACACCATCCCTGCCGATGCAGTAAGTCTGACCCTCTGTACTTCTTTCAACTCCCCTTTAATCCATCGGCAACTAACCCCTTTCTCTTTTTTTTAACAGGTTGATGACCCAGTTCCAACATTGAGTAAGAGTGGTAAGGTCATACGGCTGCAGCCGATTTCCCCGGTATCCATCATCGGCCACAAGGCTCCCTCGCTAGATGCTCCAGTGGGCCGTGGTCGTACCAAGAGGAGTACCAAATCGGTCACATTTTTGGTACAATCATCTCAGGTAACCATCTCACTTTCTTTTGCAGATGCCGATTACTGTGATTTACCGATTTCACATTTCAGGGCGCGAGTTCTACACCTTTAGAATCTTCATCGGCAATTCGCCCTTCGTCTCCTCCTGCAGCGCCTTCGTCGCCCCATCTTGTTGTCCTTGACGACTCTCCAGAGGTATTCTTTATTCAAACCTTAATTATGGGATCGGCACTTTTACTCATCTATCTCTCTTGCAGCACCGAGTGATTGCATCGGCAACCGTCCCAAGTGTACCGATTCCTCAGCTATCCGTTGCCGATGCCCCCAAGCCGTCCGATGCCGATATCTTACAACACAAGCGTAAGGCTTCATCGGGCGAAGAATCACAATCCAAGCGGGCAAGACTTACACCATCTCCGTCGGCGTCTTCGCCTCGCTCGATATCGCCTGACGTATCTGTGCGGACCTCTCCATCGGCACCTGCTCTTCCATCGGCCATGGTACCCATACAAGGATCTTCATCGGCATCGGTACCGCAGCAGCAACCAATCGAGGTACCAACATAAGGAACGTCATTGGTAATTGTACCTGAGGTTGTTTCTCCGAGCCAAAGGCGAGAGATTGCCTTGAAACAGGTGCGTTAACTCCCTTAGATAACCTTTAATACTTTGGGCTCTTCTGCTGACATCATCCTTTCCTTTTTAGGAGCAAGATTCCCCCGATAGTCTATTCTCCTTCTCCATCAGTGGGATTGTTCCCGATGATGAAGATTCTAAAGAAAGCTCTGCTCCAGCCCTTGGAGCTCTATCACCTGAGACCAAGTCAAAGCTGGAGACGCTGTTATCATTGCTGCAACAGGAGACCTCTCTACTGATCCAAGATTCTGACTCTGCAAGAGCAACTTTTAAAGGAATTCGAGGTCATATTCCTGCCGATGCTGAGGAAGCACTTTTCCAGGCTGCTCATCTGGAGAGCCGGCAGTTGCAGTATCAAAGGGCTGCCCAGCGGATTGCCGATAGAGCCACTCAGGCAAAACTCCAAGAGGACATGATGAAGCATAAGCAACTTGCCGATGAGAAGCACAAAGACATCGGTAAGCTAGAAGCCTCTTGTGCAGATCTGGAGGACAAGATTGCTCAGCTATCGGCAGGAAGAGAAGCCCTGCTAGCGGAGCTGAGACAGGTTGAAGGAGCCTTGGACGTAGCAAATCATGAGAAGGCCCAAATGCCCGAAGCTGTCAAGACTCTTCAGCAAGAAAGGGACAACCAAGTCCTCAAGACGCTGGCGCTCAAGAGGAAGATTAAGCCAATTGAAGGCAATGCCGATGAAGATGCAAAGATACTGGAGGAAACTGACCAAATTCGTCTGCGTGCGATATCATCTATCCATTCATTGTTGAACTTGTAAACCTTCCTTTTCATCGGCAATGTGACGTATCGGAAATTTGCAAAACTTTACATTAACGTAGTGCCGATACATTCTTTTTTGAACAAGCACTTTATCTATATATATATTTTTATTGGCAAGTGCTAAGAATCTCATCGGCAATAGGAAAGCCATGTTGATGTCTGCCGATGGACCTTCACTTTTGCGTTTCAGCTGTCATATTTGAGTCTTTGCTCCACGGGAACTTTCCTCTTTGTGCTCATGTTGCATCTTGCTCTTTTGAGTCTTCGTTAGACTTTTAGGGCACCATTGAGGAAGCTTCGTCTTCCAGACAGGTTGGTAAATTTTTGCACTTGAACCTGGGCAATTTGTATCGGGATCCCTACAGAGTATCATTTCAGGGACTCCTGCATTGGTCATCTCTTCGAGCTCCTTTTGATTCATCAGCAAATAGTCAGCACGCCTGCCCAGCCTTCCATGTACACTGGTCCTGCCCCCTGGCCGATCATGTACCGATACCCCTTCTCTGATCGGCTTACCGATGTATCTGCTCCGATCACCATAGCGCAGCCTTCTTTCTGCCTGATCGGTTCGATCATAACCATTGCACTCGGGGCAACTATCAACAGTAGGCAATTTAATGCCTTCTTCCCAACAATAGATGAAGAAGGGGCATCTCCAATGGTCTTTGTGCTGATGCCATGCTTCCCAACGCAACTCCTCTTGCCGATGTCGATAGTGGTTACTTGGAATTCTGTACGAAGCTGGTCTAGGAGGCCTTCTTGAACTACTGCTTGCTTCAACTATCCTTTTTCCCTTCAAGTCATCGGTAGTTGCTTGATTGCTAGGATCCACCGATGCTCTCCTCTTAGCACTTACCGATGTCAACACTTTGGTCTTGTTTACGGCCTCTACTATGTTTGCTGGGAAAGGATGCTGATCAATCTTCATCGGCCTCTGAGCTTTAGAATTGTCAAACTTGATCCTCCCAGATTCAATCACCGATTGTAACTGCTGCCTGAAAACCTTGCAGTCATTGGTACTGTGCGAAGTTGCATTATGCCATTTGCAGTACCTAATTTTCTTCAGTTCATCTGCCGATGGAATCACATGATTGGGTGATAGCTTGATTTGGCCCTCTTGAAGTAGCAGATCAAATATTCTATCGGCCTTTGTGACGTCAAACGTGAATTTCTCTGGCTCTTTCTGACCAAAAGGACACGATAAAGGTTTTTTACCCTTTACCCACTCAGCCAGGCCGATAGTTGGTTCTTCATCTGAATCTGACTCTTCTGCCTCTACGAAGGACACCTTCTTGTTCCAGCTCTTTCTATGCTCTGGAGCTTGAGCTCTTTAATCAGAGACCCTCTGCACAATATGACTTAAACTTTCAAACTCCTGAGCATCGTATTTGTCCCTGAGATGCGGCAACAAACCCTGGAAAGCCAAACCAGCTAACTGACGGTCATCAAGCACTAGGCTGTAGCACTTGTTCTTCATGTCTCGTACCCTTTGCACAAAATTCTCTACCGATTCGTCGCTTCGCTGTCTTAATTTCATTAAATCGGTAAGCTTCTTTTTATGGACACCAGCAAAGAAGTATTTATGAAATTGTCTTTCCAGATTGGTCCAAGTAAGAATAGAATTTGGTGGTAATGAGATGAACCACGCGAATGCCGATCCAGACAAAGAGGACGAGAATAATCGGATCCTTAGCTCGTCCCTGTTTGCTGCTTCCCCGCACTGGATAATGAATCGGTTGATGTGCTCCATTGTTGATGTATCATCTTGCCCAGAAAACTTAGTGAAATCTGGCACCTTGTACCGATTCGGGAAAGGAATTGAGTCGTAAGATGAAGGATATGGAGTCCGATAAGAGTAAGTATCGATCTTGGGCTGAATCCCAAATTGTTCTTTCATCACTTCTGCAATCTTATCGGTCAAGAGTGCATCCTGATCTTGCCGATGCACTGGCTGGATCTCTACTGGAGGCGTTGGCTGATATGCTTCTACATACCCCTGTGGCACTTGGCTTGGATAAATCGGCATATTCACGGCACCAACCTGCGGAGTAAAGTTCATCGTCTGTTTTGCCGATGCTTGCTCCTAGAAAGTTGTCTGTGGACTATACCGTTGAGTCCCTATTGCTTGGTGGCTTGGTTGAATAGCAGGTTGTTGAATTGGCGCTTGCCCTGACCAATTGAGACTGTAACTCATCGGCACCTGGCTTACCGATGGCTGATAGCTTGTAGACAATTGATGCTCTTGTATAGACGGATGATAGCCAGCATAATTTCCCTGAATCGCAGGTAACCCAGACTGAGATATGAACGGTACTACGGGCTGCTCTGCAGTGGAAGCTCTCTGTTGAACTGGTGGAGGATTAGTCAATGGATTCGCATAAGATATCTGTTGTGGAGGTGCGTAGAATCCCATTGACAATGGCTGTATAGCAGGAGGTACAGTAGAATAATACGGCACTTGAGCCACCAGCCGAATTGGAGTAGCCGATGTCATCGGACCCTTCCCTGCTATATCATGCACTTGAGGCAATCCAGAGTTGGCAGTAGATGGACCTGGAGGCATACCGTATCCCCACCAATTAGCAACAGTTTGACTATGTTGACCTGAAGGACC